>CM060925.1:392531813-393781813 GCA_030737875.1 Allium sativum
AGCCCGAATTGTTTTGAGAATAAGCTACATCAAAACAAAAACTGAAGAACATTTCATTGCTTATTACAACAATTTCATTAGAATACAAGAATATACAGAGTATGAATAAATATTACACATTTACTAAACATCAGAAATTTACAAGTTACAATGCAGCGGAAAATAATACAAATCCCAACTGAAAGGAATATGCGAATACAGAGCTTTCCGAATATCATTCCAGCTGTAAACCAGGATCCTGTGAATATAAATCTGCAAAACCAAAACTACTAGCTGCCCGTGTGGAAAATAGGGGCACCTGGATTTTAGGTTAAAACAATAAACTCCAGGTCAGCCATGTGACTGGTGTGAGAATTAAACAGTTATTAATTTGATTTTAAAGTTAGGTAAATCAAGGGACCACGCTGTATAACACGGAATGGGGTTACCCCCAAGAATACCAGTGCATAAAACAAACAGCGCAATGCTAAATAAAGAACAATGAAGCTATTATAAGACTCTGGTCCCATCACACAATGCAACGCAAGCCAGAGGATAGAGTTTTTACCTTATAATAGCCAAAAATGCTTGGTACATGAAATTTCATATTTTATTATTACTATAAGTGTATAGTGTCAAAACAATTTCAATCATAAGCATCAATCATAGACGACATGAGTGCCCTATCCCACTATTTCGCCATACTAGGTTCTACAATCGAAATCGCAAAGTCGCGTATCGGAAGTTGGATTTCCATCTGTGAACCAAGGCAAGGGATCGTCCTTACCACTTCGAGAAAATCTAGCCCATGTCTCAGGATCAGAATGCATCGACCCTTGGAGCGACAGGGCCGGTCCACACAGAGTGGATTAAAATGCCTGAACACTGCGTTTCCTTGCCCTATGGGGCGTAAATCTGGTTCCATCGGTCCCGGATCGACCGATATAACCGAGGCGCCTCGCTATCCATTATCCACATAAGTAAAATGCCAGGGCTAGTAAAACGCTGACACCACTCATAGCTAGAAAGAAACGCATGTCATCCCTAAGTTCCTCTCCCGTTTCTATTTCACACCGGGGTGTGAGGCTCGCGAATTAACGCTACACAAAGCTATGCTATATTAAAGCCATGCTTTGATCATCAACCACAAGACTATGCTTTTCAACAGAAGCCTTGATCATTGCATCTCAGCATGCCACACAGTCGATTCATGTCGTGCGACTGATACTTATCGATATATAACCTCTGAGCTCGTACGTCTCAGAGAAGGGCGTTAAGCAAGACAATAAATTCTCCATCGCCAAACAGATATATATTTAATAGAAATCAATCAACACAGAATAAAATCCAATGTCAGACACACAATCCATTTACAAGTTCAATCTGGGTCTGAACGAAACCGGAGGCACCTTATCCCTCTCCCATATGTCCAATACAGGAGAAAGGCCCTCGCATATCCGTTGATCTCCAAGTTCGTCTGGACGATCACCACTTATTACCTCGTCTTGGGTGTACAGCCCAATCAAGACATCAATAATCATCCAGAAGACCTCCGGTCTTCAACCACCATCTTCATCGTCGACTTATCGTCGAATCAGTTATTCAGAATGGGTATAAACCCGGCCTTTCCGAATAACTCGCGTATATACTAAACAAGTGTTATAAAAACACAACATACGCCTCATTCCAATTCAGAATATTCTTTTATTTAAATACTCACATCCTTAGGGATTTGTTCCCATTAATTTTATCTAAGATATATTCTTTTAAAATTTATTATTTAATTTTCCTTTGGATATCATTTCAAACAAAATTAAGGTTATCCAAACTAGTCAGGCTTAGCGAACTACACCGAAGTAATCATTTATTTTGTTTCCCAATCCCAACCTATTCATCCCATGGAGCAAAACTGTTATTACCCCTTAACTAACACCACTGTGTTATCGGTAAATTTAATTACCATTTCACGTTCAAATCCAATTAAAGATTTAACTATCGCTCGGAGCAAAACTGGTGATACTCCGTTCTCGATCATTTCCCAAATTTGATAATTTAAATTATCAATTCTCATTTCAATCTAATTAAAGATTCATTAAAACTCCACTTAGTTTTTATCTTCACAAAAATCAACGTTAATGATTATTTAACTTTGGAAACACAAACATGTCGCATCAACAATCTATATCGCACTATTGATTTCTGCCGATATATAACCTCTGAGCTCGTACGTCTCAGAGAAGGGCGTTAAGCAAGAGAATAAATTCTCCGCCGCCAAACAGATATATATTTAGCAGAGATCAACCATACAGTTCGAAATACAACGATAGACATGTAATGCTGTCTTTTACTGGGTTAAAGAACAAATGTCATTTAAAACACAGTTCACGATAAATCCAAATCACATTCCATTAATGGAATCTTCACGGAAAGCAAATCAATATATAACCAATATCAATTTCCGTATTCGACAAATAATATAAATGGAATAACGGCAACGCCTTTTAAATTCCATATGTATTAACAGTCTTCCTCCACAGAAGTTCATTTCGATTATTATCAAATCGAATTCCATTAAATTCCAATTTAATATATATTAAATTGAAAACCGTTACTTTGGAAAATTCCTGTTAAATCTTAATAAAAAGATTTATAAATTCCAAATCACATTTCACTGTAAATCGGGTTAAAGAACGAATGTCGTTAAAAACACAATTCAAAACAAACCCAATTTACATTCCATTTTTAATCAGGTTAAAGAACAAGTGTTATTTAAAACACCGTTCACAATAAACCCAAAAATCAATTCCAATTCAATTTCAATTAAATATTAATAAATTGGTATACTTCATTAAATCTAAATAAAAAGAATTAATCTTTTCTAAACTGGCTTTAAGAACAGTGTTAATGAAGACACAATTCACGACAAACCCAAATCCCATTTGATATTAAATAAAAGGCTCTGAATAAATATATCGGCTAATATTCAATATCAAATTATGAAATCAATAAATATCATATTGGAATAATGATATATATATATATTCCAAATTCCTCCACAATATCCATATAATCATGGAATCCAATATCAAAATATTCCGAAGATAATTTCGATTCAAATCTATTCCAATTCATATATTGGAAATTCCGGTTATTTTTAAAATCATTTCAAATCCAATTTATTTACTTCTAAAAATAAATAAATTATTTTTCTACTTAATAACTAGTTCATTTAGATAAAAATATATTTTTATCTTTTCAAATATGGAATTTTTCATCCCAATTCTTTCCAAATCATTTATTATGATTTTACACAAATTATTGATATTTTTAATAATTTCATCAAGGCCCGTACAGTTAATTTCCATAAACGGTCATCGAACTGCACTTACAACGACCTTTTCCAAATTTGATTTGGACATTATTCCAAATCTAACCATTAGGTTTCAAATTTCTTGTATTCGCTAGAAATTTCTTTTCGATACGAACCCAACGGTTCCGGTTTTAGGAGAATCCGACGGTCGGATCTCCCGTAGTTTCCGTTCGAAGTCAATGGTCGAAATTCACGAACTGCCGCGGTGCGGTGCGTTCCGTTCTGGCCATTATATATATAATATATGTATTATACATATTTCATCGATTTCCATTTAAATCTTATTTTATAAATAGTTTTAAATTCGTTTTCAAAACGATTTCAACTTCATATTCAATTTCAAATCAAAATTGAATATTCCATATCATCGATATATAAATGATAATATTTTCAAAACGTTATAATTTGAAATCAATTCCTTTTCGATATTCATTATAAAAATGAATAAAATTGATAAATATATCATTCATGTCAAAATGGCGTTAATCTAATCAACACGGCTTGACATATTTAAATATTTTCGTGTCCATCCCAATTCAGACATCAAAATCAGATTTTGATCTTATACTAAATATTATTTTAAAATATTCATTCTTTTAAAATAATCTTTATTTTGAAATATTCGTTCGTTCTGAATTGGAATAAAACACAGTCAATTAAAATATAATTTGATTTATATGGATTTCATACACACATGAATACAACAACAATCAAACACAGTTGACCATCATCCAAAGTGCATTCTACACCGCATAAACATCAAATATGAATATCTAACGCTTACAACAGCCTGTCAATCTATCGATTGACATACAACTAATTATTGGGACTAGTGTATGTCATGTATCATCCCAATACCCGTGTGGGGTTTCAAACAATCAAACACAGGTTTTATTTGTGCAGTTGGGTGATGTGTAAAATTTATCGTCCCAATCAATATCTGTCAAATGAGTGTACATAAACAAATCGCCTGATTTGTTTACAGATATTTATTTTATTCATATACATGTTAAAAATTATATTTTTAACTATAAAATATTTATTTCCATTCCACATCACATAATCAATTTTTACAACACAATCAAACAAATAAACAAGTAGTCCATGGTTTGTGGACGACGGGTGTCGGGTGCTGCTAAGCACCGTCTGCATCCTAGTGTATATTTTAACTAGAAAATTAAAATAACAGTGAGAAGTTCTCAGCTTTGGGATCCACTACGCCAGTCTTTGATTGTCGATATATGTAGTATACCTACGTTAAAAATTATATTTTTAACCAATCAATAATTATTTCTTTGTATGATTATTTTATTAATAACATACATAGGCTCAAAATTATATTTTTACCTTTCTAAATATAATTTCATATTTTCATAAAAACGCTACATAGATAAAAATCACATTTTTATGCTCCTACTATATAGATAAAAATCAAATCTTTCTATCGCTAATGAATATATAAAATTCAGATTTTAACATTGCCATTCAAATGATAAAAATCATATTTTTACTTTGCTACATATATGATAAAAATCACATTTTTATATCATCACTTCATGTATAAAAATCGTGTTTTTATCCTATTTCTACATATATAAAGATCAAATTTTTATTATCTATATAATATAAAAATCATATTTTTATTATTCCTTAAATATAAAAATCATATTTTTATTATTTCTATATTATAAAAATCATATTTTTTATTTAAATAAAAATCCTAACTTTATACATTACAACATATACTAAAGGTTAGATTATTTTTCTATATAAAAACTGAAAGGAAATTAAATAAAATAGTAAAAAAACTCACCGATTTTCAAACTTTGGAGGTTGAAGAAGAGGTGCAGGTGGTTGCTGGTGGCGGCAGAGGCTGGCGCAGGCGATGGTGGTAAAGGGCGGCGGCGGCTCACATTGGTCGAGAGGTCTATGGTATGGTAATTTGGGCAAGGGGGAGTGCGGATTTGGTGGTTGAACGGAGAGAGGGGCGAGGTGGCAGAGGGATGAGGGTCGAAAGTGGCTTCTCATGGCCTAAGGCGGCTAGGGTTCCGCTGTGCGGGGGGGGGGGGGGGGGAGGCTTTCGGGGCGTTGGCGTCGCGATTGAAGAAGTAGAGAGAAGAGGGAGGAGAACGGAGAAGAGGAGCAGGATGAGGGGAGGGCGGCGATCGCCAGAGGGACGGTGCCTCAAGCGCGGTGGCGCGTGGATTCGATTGTCGACCGCCTCTTTTTTTTCTTTTTAAAATCGATTTCTGTAAACAGAGGAGAGAGAAGAGGGAAAGGGGGTGGGTTATATTATATATATTTAATTTAATTTATTTTCCATATAGTTGACTTTTCGTTCGAACCCCAATCGAGACCTAACGACTGTCACCCCTAGCTAATTACCCCCATTCCGAACACAATGTGATATGTATCGTAAGCCAGTTGGGCTGTTTCAACCAGTTTCCGTCAAAAACAAAATATAAATCTATATATTGAATTTGAACACACATTTCAATTGACCGGGGCCACATACGGACTCTAAAAATTTCAGAAAAAATATTTTCTAGCTTTGTATTGACGATACGGTTCCAACAAAACTAATTTCATCAAATTTGGAGACCGTTTGAAAAATGGTCATTTTCTGGTCGATCCAAATTGACTGAAACTGTCAAAACACGTTTTCTTTTGCCACACTCACATATTGATTCAGAAAATTATGAATTTTGGAATCTAGTAATAACTTGACATCCAGGATTCAACAAAAGTGGTTTCATCGAAAATGAAGGTCATTTGCAAAATTTCCATTTCTAAAGGCCAAAATTCCATAGCGATTATTCTGAATTTTCAACTGGGCATAACTTTTTATTCCCGCTATGAAATTTCAATTTTTCGGATTCGTTGGAAAGATATTTTCAAATAGATTCTAATATTTTTGGTTTCGCTAAAATCCGGTTTATTTTGAATCATGTACATTCATTTGAAATTTGAAATCAAATTTTCGAACTACCGCGCCATTTTCAATTCCTTTTATAATTAAAAATAATTATTTATATTCTAACGTCGATTCAAATAAATATATACGTTCTAATTCTATTCAAATTAACTTTCTCGTCATTATTATTTAAAATAAATCATTTTAAATATTCAGAATCCGTTAAAATTGTGAAAATGAAAATTTTAAATTGGTTCGGATTTTTCGGGTTATTACACTATTCTTTATTATTTATCGCCTGACTATCAATGATAAATATGGTGGATTCTTCCTGATCGCTTAAGACCCTAGGCGGACCTATAGGTCACTTACTAAACCTCGATAATGTGTTCAATGTTAACATAAACTAGAGGGCACTAACTACATGCCCTACTAGTTAAGGCTTTCGTCATTCACACATATATTCTTGCCCCCACATAAGGTGAGAGAAGGTATTTTATCATTCTTTATACCTTCTAGCTGACCTTATTAGATAACCTCCTTAGTCGCTTATTACTTCCCATAGGATAGGTGGCCATATCTGACCTTTTTAATTTCCAGGTTTGGGTAGGCCCACACATGCATGCCATTTAAGACCACTGTACAGAAAAACTTATTCACAGGTGGACTCTTTAACCCTAGTCGCTCAGCCTTTTAGTACCCAGGATGTGGACTATACGCGAAGGTTATTAGTTCGTACCCCATTTTCCTTTAGCACCTTTCCCCTTTTGGGATAAAGTAGGCTACGTTATTAAGTCATTCCCTTTTAGTCCCTTTTATACGGAAATACTATACGTACACCATTTATTTGCATCACGGGTTTATATGGTTAATAATAATTTACATTATTAAACTATTAAGTCCAATTCTATTTTTAATTAGAAGTTTTATATTCATTAACATAAATAAGGAAGGTTATCCCCTTTTCCCTAGGGTATTTATTTGACTTTTTCCTGAATTTGGACTTAATGTTTAAACGACAATCAGTATCCATTAATCACCTTCTTGACACCCATTTTCTTCAACTTTCTTTGTTTATTGCCCCTTTATGACCATAACGGTCATATTTTTCTAAGGCAACCGTTTATCTTTAATTACCATTAATTTCAATATGATTGATAATTTATGAGCCTAACTGCCGTAATTTCCCTAAGACACTAACTGCAATGGAATATCCTTATTTTATCAGTCCAGAATATATTTAATTGTTGTACCCCAACAGACATTTCTAATTTAATTTATTTATCCGTTTCCTGTTATAAATATATATGTGTGCTCATGCACTGACCCTCTCACATTAAGTTGGTAACTTGTGGATGCTAGATTTGCTGGTTGGTTCCAAGCAGACTTCTAACACAAGTTAAACTTAACCTCGTGCCTTAGTACAATTGTATTTATCCATTAGATCTGTAACGACCCGGATTTTCGAACAGTATTTTAAATATTTAGTATCGTTTAAATATTGAATTAACCATATAAAAGAATTTTTATAGTGAATTATCGATCAAATAATCGAAATACGAGAACAAAATATAATTGAAATCGAAAAAAAAATCTCTTTAATCAAATCAAATTTAATTATATCATATTTAAAATCAAAATCAAATCTTTTTAAATACTTCAAATAGGATATTGTCCTGTACTTGGCCGACCATCAATTAAAATCATGTCCCTTTTTCCTTTATAAAATCGCGACATTACCCTCTCCTCATTTTTCTGTCTTATTCTTTCCGCTCCTCTCAGGAAAAACAAAATTTAAAAATGGCAGATCCCTCTAATTCGAAATCACCAAACTCTGGAGCTCGACACTAGGGAGAGTCGCGATGAAGCACTCGTGATTTAGGATCCAGACAGATATCAAAATCTCCTAAATTCCCATTAAGATTAAAAGCCGTTCAGCTCTTTTGAGCTTGTACGTTACTTCATGGTCTTCAATTCGGGTACGATGACATTGGGGAGAATTGATGTTCGAACAACGAAACTGGGGTTGAGACGCACGCGATGGCGTCACTTGGGAAGGCTCCGATCAACAGAAAAGGAGCTAGAAATGGATCGCGATGTTTGTTCGTGGGATTCTGGCATAGTCGAAGCAAAGACTATGAAGGGACCGCGATGGAAATTGGGGGAAAATAGAACTCGCGATGAAGCTGGAAGGTTGGTAGAGATGCGTCAGTCAGCGGGGATGCCAAAGGAGGTGAGGGGGACTGCGATACCAGGATGACGAAGCAGCTTTTGTAAGCAGCGTGGAGTTCATGTGTTGATGACAGAATTGGCAATCTGAGCAAGGGCTCGCATATGGTTCGAAGCTGCTGCAACAGTTCGGAGGGGTGGAAATTATTGATGACGATATGGTGTTCGATGATATGCCGTAATGAATGAAACAACATTTTGGGGTTGTATGCGGTGATAGTGGATCGATGAATAATTGAGTTTACTTCATTGTTGATCGAGGCAATAAGGTACATGCTATTTAGAAGTTTATATTACATAAAATAAATCATTTATGTTAGTAGCTAACTTAAATTAAATTAGTGTTTAATCAAAATAAAAAAATAAATCGTAGGTAGTGATTTTTTTTCGAGATTCGTCAAGTAGATTTGAAGCTGTAACATTGGAATTTAAAACAGGATATCCAACAAAGAAGAAAGATCTCGGTGAGTAAATCTCACTCGCCTTTAGAATTATTTTTATTCCATTAAAAATAATTGTTTGTTGCTTGTGTGAATATTTTCTGGTTGTTTTATATATATTAGTTATTTAGGCTATATATATATATATATTGGGTTGATTGATTGGTTGGATTCCCGCAGTCTCATTAGCGGATGCCCGCAGTTTCATAGCGGATGATTACCCTATACGCCCCACGCTATGATTAGTGGATGACCTTCTATACCGCGATATTCTTCCACGAAGCAGATTGGGTATTATTTATGTGCTAACATTTGTGGATGCAGGAGAACAGGTTGGAGGAATCCAACAGGATTCCTCAAAAATATATTGTCTGTTAGTTGTTTGCTGATTTCATATATTCATATATGATGTGTTAAAAATAAAATGATTGGAAATTGGGTGATTTGATTGTTTTAAATATCACTGGGCTAAGTGTTAATTTATATAAATATCATGAAAGGATAGTGGAGATTTAAAAAGGACAAATTCTATTTTTAAATAGAATTTGAATTTTTAATGGAAATAAAAATATAAACTTGTTTGAAAAATAAAACAAGTAGTTTCTTTATAAACGAAGTTTATAAATAGTTCTTTTATAACGAAGTTATAAATGAAGTGAAAAGAATTATCATTTGATAATTCAGAAATAGAAATACAAGTGTGAAATTGGAATTTGAAATGAAATTTCAAAATAAGATGTGAAAATGAAATTTTAAATATGTAACTCAAATGAAATTTGAGTATAACAATTGAATAGTAGAATTTTAAAAGAAGTTTAATATTTGATTTTTTTTAAAGGAGATTGAATATTAGAAATTCAAATAGAAGTTCAAATAGAATTTGAATAGACGAAATTGGAATGGAAAAATAGAATTTGAATTCAAGAAATTAAAATAAAATTTGAATTCAAAGGAATTC
This sequence comes from Allium sativum, assembly GCA_030737875.1. Taxonomy (NCBI): domain Eukaryota; kingdom Viridiplantae; phylum Streptophyta; class Magnoliopsida; order Asparagales; family Amaryllidaceae; genus Allium; species Allium sativum. The sequence continues at coordinate 392,541,704 of CM060925.1, forward strand.
GAATAAAGAAATTCAAATAGAGATTTGAATGTAGAATTTCAAAACAGACTTTGAAATATAGAATTTCAAAGAAGAATTAAATAGAATTTGAAATATAGTATTTCAAAGAAGAATTGAAATATGAAATTTGAATAGAGATTTGAAATGGAATTCAAATATGAAATTTGAATTGAGATTTGAAATAGAAATTCAAGTGTTGAATTTGAACATGGAATTGAATATAGAAATTCAAGTAGAAATTTGAATATGGAATTTCGAATTAGAATTTGAAATAAACTTTGAAAATAGGATTTCAAAGTAGGATTGGAATAGGATTTCAAAATAGGAAATCCAAATAAATTTTGAAATGGAATTTGAATTTAAAGGAGTTCAAATGGATTTGAAATAAGGAAAATTCAAATGGGATTTAAATAATGGGTTTTAATAAAAAGGATTTAAATATAAGAATTTAAATAGAATTCAAATGGTGTTAAATATAAGGATTCAAACAAAACTCAAATGGAGTTTAAATAGAAAGAATTTGAATAAGAGGAATTCAAAGAGATTTGAAACATGGTATTTGGATTCAAAGGAATTCAAATGGGTTTGAATAAAGAAATTCCAATGGGATTTGAATATGAGATTTCAAATAGAAATTTAAATGAAGTTTAAATATTTAAATTCAAATATGATTTTCAAATATAACCATTCAAAAGGGATTTGATTATAGAATTTAAAGTGGAATTTAATTCAAAGGAATAAATTAAGGTATTGGGATTCAAAAAAATTAAATGTGGAGTTTAACTAATGAATTTGAATTTAGAATTCAAATGGTATTTGTAAATGAATTCGAATTTAGAATTCAATGGTGTTTGAAAGAAAATTGGAATATTTTAATTCAAATAGAGTTGGAAATAGATTTGAACATAGAAATTCAAATGGGGTTTGAATATTTGAATTTCAAAAAGGGAATTCAAAATGGAGTTGAATATCTAAATTCAAGTATGAATTTCAAATATAGAAATTCAAAAAGGAATTGAATTAAAGTGGGGATTCGAATAGAGGATTTGAAATGGAATTAGAATAAAGAATTTGAAATGGAATTCGAATAAAGGATTTCAAATGGGATTTGAATACAGGATTTAAAACTATGGAATTTGAAATGTAAAGATTCGAATGGAATTTGAAATATATATGAATATATATATATTAGAATGAAGTTGAATTCATTTTAAAGAAGTTTAAAGGTTTTTATATATATAAATATAATTAAAACGAACTCGCCGCAGCGCTGCAGTTCGTAAATTGGCGATTCGAACTTCAATTGAGTATACAGAACGCAATTGAAGTCGAAATTCTTCGAAACAAGAAACGTCAGGACCAGTTTGAAAATAGTTTTCTAATGAAAGAGAAAAATATGAATTTCGTCGTATAGATTTTGAGTTATGTCAAAATCAAATTTTCAGAAAAACAGCGCCAGAATCGTTTAAAACCATAATGGTTTATTTAACATTATAAAAGGATTTTAAGAGAGGAAATCCGAAGTTCTATTTAGAAAATTTCAGAGTGAGTTGTAAAATATATGCGAATTCAAGTTGTGTAAATGAATATGATTTTTTGAAACAGAAACCAGATTTTGATTTATTGAATGGAATTAACTAAATTGAATAGAAATTAGTTAAGGAGCTTTTGAATGGATATTGGGCCTTAAATAAGTGAATTCGATTTGAAAATTTATATTCGAAATCAAAAAGGAAACTAGAATTGAAATTGAAATTCAATTTGGTTGTGAGCAAGTTAAACATTTTATTTGAACATGTTATGTTCAACAAAGAAGTGAAATAGGCAAAAGGGCTAATTAAAGAATAATTAAGCGAAACCGAATTCAAACGATTCAAATTTGAATTCAAACGAATGGATTGAGTTGAATTGAATTGAAAACAGGTGAACATGTGTAAGCAGGTTTGTTATGAAGCATATGAAGATTTAAATTTATGTGCTCGACAAAAAGGTACATGTTTAAATTCATATATGGGTTTTATGCGCCGTATCGGCAAGCCGCTTGGCTTTTTCTTTTTCTTTTTGAGATTGGAAGATACCGGGAAGCTATTTGAAATTTCCCGATGCTCCCGATACAGGGGAGGTTATGGCGAAATTTTCCGGAAATTTAAGGAGTTAGAATATTTTTAAGATATTTTGATAATTTGAAATCATTGTATCGACATATTGAATTCGATAGTAAAGTGAATATAAAAATCGAATGTTGTAAACAAAAAGGGATAGAGATAAGTGATTGGAATTGTTTCCAATTGCAAATAGAGATATTTTCTAATATATAGAAAATAAAAGAAGTTAATGTTTGGAAACGTTTTCCAAATGACATAAGAGGCCGAGATGATTATTGAAATATTTGGTTAACAAATATTGATAAGGAAATGGAGAAGAGATTCAATTAATGAAATATTAATTAAAGAGCCCAGTGATTTGTTGATATGTTGATTGAACACTTGTTTTTATTCGATAGTTAAATCACAGACTATCGAAGTTTTTGACCATCGTTGTCAATATGGAGAGACCGGTTGGATTATTATCCGAAGAACCACTCCGTATCGGCATAAGCGTTGCGAACCAAGTATGCTGAAGACGGAGTAAAGTGCAAGGGCTTTTCTAGAAATAGAAATAGTGCCTTCGGTTTCGTTCAATCCCAGAACGAACGTAAATGGACGAATGTCTGACAGAGTATTTCCAATGATCAAATGGATTGGTCTGTATGAATATATATGGTTGCAACGGATTTATCCCTTAGCATAATACCCAGAATATTTGGGCAAACTCAACTAGTGATTAACGGATCTGACAATGTGGCATTCAAAGTAATGGTGCTATCAATGAATGGTAAGTATCCGTAGCCTCAGGCCTCAACAACCGGGAAAGGACAAAAATCGGGCAGGCAGCATGGCTATGTGGGTCGCACCCATTAGGGTGTATAATCACCTATCTAGAGAAATTCCTTTTGTTTCTAAATCTATCGATTCTGCCCATTCGGGAAACGGTGGTTTGAGTCCAACCGTTGGTGATATACATTCGATACACTCAAGCGAAATGAGTGGTCGGTCATGTGTGGGCCGGGTTACAAGATGTTCTTGTTGAACCCAGGTGTATTCCTCTCTAGAGATACACAGTCGGAAGGTGGTTCCATACCTTGTCATGTTGGAAATCCAATCTCCAATAAGCGCCATGCGGGTTTTTGATTTTATAATATATATGTGGAGCGTGAGATGCAAGCGTTCTGCTAATTGGTTATTTACTTGATGTAGACATTATTATAATACCAGATAATATATGATTTCCAAAGTGTTTTGGGTTATAGTAAGGTAAAAACCGTCCGTCTTTATGTGTGGGCTGGTCTTACTATTATCTTTTCTTTTGAAAGGATTTTTAAAGTTAAACAAGTGGTTGGAGTTTACTCACACCAGTCCCATGACTGACCCAGAGTTTATTTTGTTTTTGTTTTCCCTAAACTCTTGGGTGCCCAAATTTGTACGGGCAGTCAAGTGTTTCAGGCTTTTACAGATACACTTGGAGGAGCTTGAAGCAGGAGGCTTCAACGTTAGTTATTTAGAGTTACTTCCGCTGGATCAAATGTTATGTGTACTCTGATGATGGTATGTATATATGTACAAAACAGATTTGTATTTCGAAGCTTATGTTATATAATATATTTTATTCGTTCCGCTGTGAGTTTGTGATCTTCGTTTTTCTTCTATTCTAATATTTCTTTCTTTCTATTTCTCATCCTCTAACTTCTTTCTAATAATGAGTCGTATTTCTGTGCAATTTGAGTTGGACGTGTGGTGTATTTAGTCAACTACCATGTTGACCATTCAGACATCGAACATTCCAGATCATTAATAGAAAGAAATTAGAGGGTGAGAATAGATAAGGTAGAAATATTGAATAGAAGAAGAAGAAGAACACGACACCACAGAATCTCATATCGCAGCGGAACAAAATATAATACAGAAATAAATCTTTATTGAGAACTTTTAAAATACTTACAATATCAGAGTACACATCTGGACAGTGATACTAATCTGTCCCCATATAACACACAGCGGAATAGTAGTAATATCATACGTCTGGACTCTTCCAGCTCGTCTCTTCACAACAGTCGATAACCTGAACCTGTACAACCCGGCCTAACCTGAGCATTTACAAAACAGCGGGTCAGTCTGGTGAACCAGAGTGAGATAAACTCGCACAGTAATAAGGGTGAACCATCCAATCATGATTTTAAAGTTCAAACATCCTTTCAAAAGAAAAGGATAATCGTAAGACCAAATCCACACATAAACATGGACGGTTTTTACCTTACGATAACCCAAAACAGTTTTGAAACCAATATCTTTTCTGATATTATAATAATGTCTAAATACAAGTAAATAGAATCTAGTGGAACGCTTGCATCTCACGCTCCACATATATAGTATACAATCAAAACCGCAGGCGCTTATTGGATATTGGATTCCGACTTGACAAGGTATGGGTCCACCTTCCGATCGTGTATCTCTAGAGACAAATACACTGGGTTCAACAAGAACTTCTTGCAACCCGGCCCTCACATGACCGACCACTCATTTCGCTTGAGTGTATCGAATGTATATCACCGACGGTTGGGATCAGCAACCGTCTCCCGACAAGGGACAGCATCGAAACATAGATTTAAGAAAACAAATAGGACTTCCTCTAGATAGGTGATTATACACCCTAATGGGAGCGACCCACATAGCCATGCTGCCTGCCCGATTTTTGTCATTTCCTGGTTGATGAGGCTTGAGGCCAGAATTAACTCTTGAACATCTGGTCACCATTCTCTTTGAATGCCACATCGTCAGATCCGTCAGATATCACTAATTGGCGTCCACAAAAATTCTCTAGCTGGAAGCTAGAGAATGGCAATTCCCTGCCGACAACTATCGTACGTTTGAAGAAATCAACGTACGTGACCCTTTGGAAATACTCTGTCAGACATCCGTCCCTATACGTCATCCAGGAACAGGATGAACTGAAGGCACTCTCCTACTGCATCCAATATAGGAATCACCCCATGGATCAGTAGCGAGAAGTCCTTGCACTCGTGGATTCCAACCATGACCGAACCACAGTTTATCTCTGGCCGCTAAACCAGAGATTCTTAGCAGTTCCTCCGCTTATGAAGATCCACGGTCTTCAATGCTCCATCTCGACCGTCTTCAAATATCTTCACGTATTTGTTGGTCGGAATGGTTTTCGAATAAATTCGATCCCGGTCTTTCCGTACCAACAATCGTATTGGACAGATTTGATAGTCGGTGTTTTAACTATCAAAATAAACAGTGTTTCAAACATGACACTCCAATGAGTTCACTGATTCAGTATTTAGCATCATTTGGCCTTTGACAAACTAATTTCCTTTTTGTTAAATTGAAACTTCTAATTCTTTTAAATATTCAAAAATACGATATTTGGATAAATTCTAATTGATTAATTAACATTCGTCTTATTCCATTCGCTTGACTCTAGATCACAGCGATCACAATGGTTACGCCTGATTCCCTTAGGAAACATCCGACCGCCATAGGCTATCTGCAGCCCTGCGAATTACGCTAGCAGTCGTACGAAATGGCAACTTAGCCGAATAATTATGTCTGGCTAATTCTATCTTGAATAGCTATATTAAATTTCCCACTTTGAAATCTCATTTAAAATTCTCCTTTTTACTAGATCTCGTTTCAAATAACGTTAATGTAAAATTAACGTCTTAACACTTTGAATCTCACTTAAAACCTCTGGTTTTAAGATAAACCCTTTTTATCGTAATCTCCTTTCACTTAATTCATGTAATTGAGTACGTTTATTCCCTTTCACCATTCAATTGGCTTGCATCTCACATTCAGTAGCTTTTTAAATGAATTCCCATTTAAAAATATATTCCTAACTTTATCATTAATTAAAATAATAACTTATTTCAAAACATTAACTACTTTAGTAGTTAATCCTTTTATTAACTAAATTTAATATTAAATCCCTTTTAAATCCTTATTAAAAATTCAAACAATATTCGTTTAACTATTTTGGTCAAAACACATTAACTTGATAAACAATTCTAATTTCAAACGGTCGATTTAATTAACTCAAAAACTTGATTACCTCATTAACCGATTTCAACAATCCTCGCTTTAAATTAATTAAAAATATAATTAATTTAGATAGATTCTCATTATTTGTTTTCTTTACAAAAAAATGATCAAAGTTTAACCCTTTCGATTCATTTCTTATCTTCATACTTGAAAATCCGATTAACATCAGCATATACTTATAAAATAAACCAACCATAAATCAAGGTCTTAAATAAATAAAATATTTATTTAATTCCCTTTATACTTTATTCAAATAATATATTTCAAGATCTGAGTCCAGTTATAAAATAAACTTTATAACTTCACTTTTATCGACTCACCTAACGGTGTATCCATATCTATAAACCCATTGATTTTTAAAGGCCATACTCTGCCAAACACTTAACCAATATCACCTATTGGTTCAAACCAAACAGATGTTGAATATTCAGTCAATAAACAACAATCAAATCAATCAGACAAATAGATCAGTTCATATATGATCATATGAAAATAAATAATACATTTGAGGAATCCGGTTGGGTCCCTCCAACCTGTTCTTCCCTGTATTCAAATGGTTATCACAAACCAGGTCAAACAATTCCATTTAACTGATATATCATAGCAATTAGCAACCATTTTATATCAACTAACCAACAAAACATTTTCATCAGTTCCTCCAGTTCAAACGAAAACACGTTTATTTTATAAACGTGACCAACCAAGGTGAGTTACATTTATTGGAACCAATCGTTAAAAATACGATTTGGTATTTCCACTGAAATTAAACACAGTTTAATTTCATCGGTTAAATCAACAAACAAATGTATAACTAGCAAACAGTCAATCATTGGCAAGCAGAGCACACAAAATAAAAACACCCAATTTATATAAAATATAAAAAGGGTAACTGAGTGAGTTTAACTCACCTGAAGTTTTCCATTTGTTGTCAAGCCGTTTGATTTAATTATCTCCAACTGTCTTCTACTCCATCTGTTTCAAATCCCAAAATGTCGTCGTTTCTGGTTTCATTTGATTCGCTAGTTTACTGTTCATCGTCTGTTCTTCGAAACCGGTTCCCCTTCCCACCTTCGGCTCTCGAAAAGCCATGCCTTCTCCCACCGTTTTATATTTCTCCCCTCATTGACTTAACCCATGCAAGCTCCACCCTCTTGCTCATGTTCGAACAGAGCACCCATCCTTACTGAAAACCGCTGCACCTTACTTCACTCATGCCCACGTTGAACCCTTCCACTACTGTGTGTCCATTTAAGATCCACACGCTGCTCCTTTTGTCAAAACAGACGTTACTCCCCCTCAGCACACATCCTCTCCACGATTATGCTCCCAGCTCGGCATTTTCACATTTTTTTTTTCTTCCTTAGTTTCGAAACCTGCTGCTTCTCTCCTCACTTCTAAAAAAACGAGACCAACTTCTCCTTTATTTCCAAAACCGCAACTCTCCTGGTTTTGACAAAAAGCACATTCACTCCGCACTCCAACAGATGTTCACGCTCCAGTCTCCATGCGGCGTAATACAGGAAACCATCTCCACTCCATAAGGATCCGAGCTAAAATATCATTATTCACGTTACAGTATGTTTCGAAAACTGCTACTTCCGCATGGTAGCCCACCTCATGAAAAATTAACAAACGCTACCTTCATCCCTTTGGCTTTCATTTTCCCCTCCATTCTACTCTACTGTCTTAAATCCAAGTTAACCACTGAACTCTCCCTAGACCTCGTATTCAGTCCACTTTCCTCATTTCATTCCTTTTTTTTCTTTTCGTTTTTTCTTTCTTTTTTTCCGAAAGCTGCTTCTAAAATGTTGAAACCGTACCCCTTCTTCACTTGATAGTTTTCGTTGTTCTGCTCGAAAGGAGAATGGGTAACAACGTCTTTTATAAGTGAAGTTACGTGGGAGCCAAGGTGTCGTAGGACATAGATTTGGGTAGAGTAGCTGGTATATATTTAAAATGTGGTCGGCATGGTTCAGATGGCATTAGTTTTGACATAAGCTAGGTCTGCCGTTTCATTGATGTGAAATGATATGATGGTATAGCTGCGCGGCTGCTCCATTTGCTTAATCCCGAAGTTGTATAGGAAAGGATGCATAAGGAATAGTCATGTCCATTTATGTGTTGTTGAAAAGGAAGATTTCATGTCCACATTAATGTTTGAAGTGCAACAGTGGGTATTTCTTAGGTTAGGCTAGAATGACTCATATGCATAGCTTAGGAACTACTTAAGGTTTTAACGGATCACAACATATATGTATATATAGGGTGTCCAAATAAATAAAATAATATTTACGAAACTTCGTCCTAAAATAATGTGATAAAACCACAACAACGACTTTCGTTTTCTGATAAAAAGGCTATTCTTGATGTAAAAAGATATTCTGGATCCAATGGGACGAGTTTCGTTGAAATCCGAGGTCGTATGAAAAAAATTCCTTTATGAAACCAGAAATGAACACGCGTTTAATTTTTCCACGGTCACCAGATAAACCAAATCAACTTGAAACTGCGAAGTCTGATAATAACTTTTCGATACGAACCCAACGGCACTAGTTTCGTCGCATTCTGAGACTGTTGCCCCGGTAGGCTGTTTTTACCACGAACCGCCCTACCCTTTTTAACGCCAAATTTCTCAATCTCTAAAAATAACAAACTATACACATATCCTGACTCTAATCGGCGATACGAACTCAACGGAACTGGTTTCGTGGCTTAATTCGATCGTCTGCTCCAGTTACACTCAAATGTCCCTTTATTTATTTAATTACGCGTTATAAAATTTGATTGGGCGTTTACGGCTACCGTAGTCACATATGATATCGGTTTTCTACGCAATTTGATTTTCTGACAATAATTTAACGATACGGTTCTAATGAAACTGGTTTCGTCGAAATCTGAGTCCGTTGGCAAAACGGCTATTTTAAAGGCCTATAATTAAACAACGGTTTTCCATAGCGACTATTTCAAAATTTGATTTGGCCATAACTATCAAACTATAACATGAAATCTAGATTTTTCTCTTTCATATGAAAACTATTGTCAATACGGTTCCAACGTGTCTTGTTTCACAGAAATCCGACTTATATCGAATCCTGTATTCTCAGTTGAAGTTCAAAACTCCAATTTACGAACTGCACGCCATTTTCAAGCTCGAATTTATATTATATATAAATTATAACGTTCAACTTCGTTTCAATAACGAATTAAATATTAAATTCCATTAATATTCCCAATATAATAAATAAATTTAATTAAATATTTGATGGGCAAAAACACGGGTCGTTACATTCTTCCCCCCTTAAAATAATTTCGTCCTCGAAATTGCTAAGGTAAGAAAGAACGTTATAAACCCAATAACTTTCAAATCTAATTTTATATTAAATTAGAAACCAATTCAATACTGTAAATAAATATTTTCAAAAATATCGAAAATTTTCTAACACTTTAAATTTCCGAAAAATTTCGCCAGCACCTCCTTTGTACGGCTCAATCGGTACAACTCTAACTTGCCTTTCTAGGCCTTCTCCAATCCAAAAGAAAATGAGACAGCCAAGCGGCTTGCCAAATAGGCCCATAAATCACCAAACCCATATAAAAATAAACGTGTACCTTTTTGTCGGGCATATCATTATATCCTTTCCATCTGCTGCTCTATCAGCATATACAAATGCATTCCCAAACAAAATTCCAATTTTATCCTCAAAACCAAATCCTTCACACATCCAAGCCAAATACCATTCTTAACTCGATCCTCATCCATTATCAATTTCATCTCTTATCTTACCAATCCAACACCTTTCAGATTTCTGTCTCACAATTCAAAATCTGATATATCTCGATTCAATTTCCAGTTAATTGGTTCCAATTCAAATCATATTTGCTTTCCCATATTTCTATTTAATTTCCTTTTTGTTCAAACAATTTCCTGGGAAGTCTTAAACAGTTCACCTCTTTCCAAAGTCGAATATTCCTTTCAGGATTCAAACAACTTGTCTTTCTCAAAGCAATTCAAAACAAAATCTTTGGTAGTAATCCGTCACTTAGAACTCGGAAATGAACACTAATGATGTGGCCAGCATCCTCAGAGTTATTTCCCAGCTATCAAAGTGATTTCAATACTGTATAACCATTCAAAATCATATTTAAACATTTCCATTTTGAAATCTTTTCAAAATACCACCTCAAAGTTTGTAAAACAAATTTAAAATCTCCCAGGATCTTAAATTTCTCATATATTCAATCCAAGTTCATTTGCAGTCACCTTTCCCACTTTTGGGAATTTTAATTCAAATTCTGATTTTAATTCCAGATTTAATTCATCTGTTTTCATATTATACGAATTCTAATTGGTTATTTATATAAACTTTTTAATTATAACCAAGCAACACATCCAATATACTATAATATTTCAAATGTTAATCATTCTTTTATATTCAAATACCATTTGGGTAAAATTATTTCATTTACCCTCTTTCAAAAACATACTGTGTCGAATTATTCTGTTCAAGAGTTTAGAAACACTTATCGACACAGTTTGCATTACTGTATCGACCATAATTCATAAACTACTCGACAAACCAACCAACACAATATAAACAGTTTTTATATCCATTTACAAATACGCGCTCATATATATACACTCAAGCTCAATCTAGGGTATTACTAACCCCATCTCTACTGAGTCACGCCACAGAGCCAAGGTAATTACTTAACCTGGCTCTGATACCACTGTAACGGCCCAGGCTTTGCAACCATCAGGTAGTGGGCTAACCTCCCACCGTGACATACAGTGATACCTCAGAACTGATTTTACGGCCAGCCTCTCGACTTCACAACCAACCCACATTGTCGGGAGATGTAGGGTTAAGAGTCTCCCGTTCGCCACCAAACGCGAAGCGAGAACCCCCTATCATCCGTACCAATTAAGCAACCAGCTCAAATTGCACCCCCTTTTTAAATCTCAAATATCCTTCCACGATATTTTTAAATATCATTACTTAAGCCCAGTGATAAAACACACAAAGCAACCAATTGTTTATTTTTCTAACACATCATATATAACCATATATATGCAAACAAATAAACAAACAGATAATATATTTTTGAGGAATCCAGTTGGATTCCTCCAACCTGTTTTCCTGCATCCACAGATGTTAGCACATAAATAATACCCATTCTGCTTCGTGGCAGAATATCGCGGTATAGAAGGTCATCCACTAATCATAGCGTGGGGCGTATAGGGTAATCATCCGCTATGAAACTGCGGGCATCCGCTAATGAGACTGCGGGAATCCAACCAATCAATCAACCCAATATATATATATAATAGCCTAAATAACTAATATATATAAAATAACCAGAAAACATTCACACAAGCAACAAACGATTATTTTTAATGAAATAAAAATAATTCTAAAGGTGAGTGAGATTTACTCACCGGGGTTCGACGACTAACGACAAAAATATCGAATCCACCCTAGATCGTTTTTGCAGCTACGACCACTCGAGTTGTCTCGAATGACTTTTACTTGCTCCCCCCTACGATGAATTAAATCTTTATTTATCGACTTTTAACTCAATTTAACTAATTTAATAAATTATCTCATATAAATTTAATTCAAATGAAAATACCATAGTTGCTTCCTTCATACTTCATTGTTCGATCGACATATACCACCACAACTCTCCACTGATTTTGCCTTTATTTTCATTTCCAATATAGCACGAACAATATTTTCACTTGATTGATCCCATGCATTTTCTTCCTTAAGGCCATTGATTTTACTGTAATTAATAATTTAATTACTTAATTTATAAAACATATTTACTGCATAAATTTAAATAAAAAGGAAAACTGATTTACCTTATTGTATTATACCTTTCTTCCCCAAAATGTTGCCGAACTCCCTGAGATCAGAGACCGGATACTCCCTTTTCCTCTACTGACAAACCGGGCACCGAACCTCCTACCACCAACATCGATCCCCTAAAAACTCCATCGAAATTCCAATAGTTCACCCCATCGCACTCTGTAAACCGCAAGCTTCAACTTGGGTCAATGATGCTCAAATCGAACACCAGAAAATGGTCGGACCTCAGCAAAAACAAAATCGCACAACTTCGAACACCTTGAATCCGGTGTCGAGCTTCAGGAGCTAAGCAATTTTAGATCTCCATCGCGATTCCATTATCGATTCCCCAAAAGCCACCGCAGTTGACCAGAACCACCCTACCGAACACCCAATCTCCATCGCACCCTCTTCTGAAAGTCGCGACCTTGAATTTGAACCCCGACATCACTGACCTCGCCTCCGAACTCGAGCAGACATCCCCTTTTGAATCCCGAAATCACAGCCCTAGTTCGTTCCCTCAGTCGACGTCCAGGTGATCGCGCCTGACTCTGGTGATTCAAACGTGATCGTTTGCGGATGTAAGGGAGGATGGAGCTTCCGATTTTGAAGGAGATTTTGATTTCGATTTAGAAATGGTTTGGGAAAGAACTCGAAAGAATGAAAAGAAGGAACCGTGATTTTTGATTTCCAGAAAAGAATGAGGAGGGTAACTGCGGTTTTTATAAGGGCGGAGGGAGACAGTAGTATACGGCCATTAAAATGATGTTTCTTGTGATTTGAAAGTGGAAGACCATTTTTCCTGCTCGAGGAAGCAATTTAGGTCTGCGCCATAAATGGTTAGGTCGGCTTGAAGAACGTATGCGGGGTTAAGTACAGACAGTAATTAAATTTGATTTGAATTTTTAATTAGTTTTCTATTCCAAGATATTTTACGGTTCCTAACCTCAACCCCAAACCCCTATTTTAAATTAACGAATTATATTAAATACGATTTAAAATATAACTTGATTTTAAACATTAAATCCATCGATAAAAATCTATTATTATCGTTCTATTCGATATTAAATCATATAATGATTTTTAAACTGATAAATTCCATAATAAAAATCCATTTATTTTTTTGAATCAATATTTAAAACCATACTAAATATTTAAAATAACTGTTCAAAAATCTGGGTCGTTACATTCTTTCCCCCTTAAAATAATTTCGTCCTCGAAATTGCTAAGGTAGGAAAATGGTACAAACTCATTTCTTTCCCACATCTCACTTATGTTGAAACTCAACTCCTCATATTTCAACAAATTAACTTCAACCAAAACTTTTGGTCTTCACCCATTTAATTTGAATAATCAATCCATTTATATCCAATCTATATTCCATTAAACCTATTCAAATTGATTCTAGTTAATTTATTCACTTCAATCCATTTAACTAGCTTAATTTAAATTTCAATTCCAGAATTCAATTCCCAGGATTTTCATTTCAAATCCTTTTGAAATCACTTAAATATATACATGTATATTTATTTCCATTTCAAATTCAAAACATTTGAATTTTCAAACTACTTGCTTTCTTTCAAACAAATTTCCATCAAAACTTTCTAAGGTAGCAACCTATCACTTAGAAACTCGGAAATGAACACTGATGATGTTGCAATCATCATCAGAATAATTTCCCAGCCACTGAAGTGAGTTCAGTGCCTTATTATTTCAAAATCCATGATTTCTTTCAAATCCTTTAAAACAAATCTATATCATTTTAATATACTTTGAAAAATATTTTTCAACTTCCCAGGATTTTGAATTCTTAATTCTGGTTTGAATTTAATTCTAATTCATCTCATTTGTATATTTGATTCCTATACAAATTCTATTTGGTTATCAATAACCATTCTAATTTTATAATCTCATTTGATTATAATCCTAACAATCAACACATCCATATAATATAATAATTTCAGAAAATTATTCTTTTTATATCAAAATAGAAATTTGGGTAAAATTATATCATCTACCCACTTGAAAACAATATCATGTTCAATCTTCTGTTCAAGCGTTTAGAAATTCCTATCGACGTCGTGGCGTCCCACGATTCGATCAGAATTCATAATCCATTCAACAGACAAGTCAACACAATATAAACAATTTTTATATCAAATAACAAATACGCTCTCTCGTATATATACACTCAACTCATTCTAGGGTACTACTGACCCTATCGCTAATGAGCACATGTCACACAAGCCTAGGTGTTCGCTCAACCTAAGCTCTGATACCACCTGTAGCGACCCGCAAATCCGTGCTATCTGAGTTGACTAAATACAACACACGTCCAACCCAAATAACACAGAAATACGAACCATTAATAGAAAGAAGATAGAGGGTGAGAATAGATAAGATAGAAAACTTAGAATAGAAGAAGTAGAATACACAACATCAGGGTAAAACATGAACCTCACAGCGGAATGAATAAAATATAATATATCATATACTTTTGTAATACAAAATTTCTGTATACATGTACATTCAGAATCAGAGTTCAACACTTACAATACAGCGGAAAATGACACTAGGTAACTAACGCTGAAGCCTCCTGCTCCGAGCTCCTCCAATGGTATCTGTAAATACCTGAACTACTTGACTGCCCGTACAAATTTGGGCACCCAAGAGTTTAGGGAAAAAAAACAAAATAAACTCTGGGTCAGTCATTGGACTGGTGTGAGTAAACTCCAACCACTTGTTTAACTTTCAAAACTCTTTTCGAAAGAAAAGATAATAGTAAGACCAGCCCACACATAAACATTGACGGTTTTTACCTTACTATAACCCAAAACACTTTGATATCAAATCCGGCGATATTATAGTAATGTCTACATCAAGTAAATAACCAAATAGCAGAACGCTTGCATCTCACGCTCCACATACATAGTATAAAATCAAAAACCGCGTGGCGCTTATTGGAGATTGGGTTTCCAACATGACAAGGTATGGAACCACCTTCCGATGATGTATCTCTAGAGAGGAATACACTGGGTTCAACAAGAACATCTTGTAACCCGGCCCACACATGACCGACCACTCATTTCGCTTGAGTGTATCGAATGTATATCACCAACGGTTGGACTCAAACCACCGTTTCCCGAATGGGCAGAATCGATAGATTTAGAAACAAAAGGAATTTCTCTAGATAGGTGATTATACACCCTAATGGGTGCGACCCACATAGCCATGCTGCCTGCCCGATTTTTGTCCTTTCCGGTTGTTGAGGCCTGAGGCTACGAATACTTACCATTCATTGATAGCACAATCACTTTGAATGCCACATCGTCAGATCCGTTAATCACTAATTGATTTGCACAAATATTCTGGATATTATGCTAAGGGATAAATCCGTTGCAACCATATACATTCATACAGACCAACCCATTTGATCATTGGAAATACTCTGTCAGACATTCGTCCATATACGTTCGTCCTGGGATTGAACGAAACCGAAGGCACTATTTCTATTAATAGAAAAAGCCCTTGCACTTCACTCCGTCTTCAACATATTCAGCATACTTGGTTCGCAACGCTTATGCCGATACGGAGTGGTTCTTCGGATAATAATCCAACCGGTCTCTCCATATTGACAACGATGGTCAAAAACTTCGATAGTCTGTGATTTAACTATCGAATAAAACAAGTGTTCATCCAAACATATCAAACAAATCACTGGGCTCTTTAATTAATATTTCATTAATTAAATCTCTTCTCCATTTTCTCTTATTAATATTTGTTAACCAAATATTTTCAATAATCATCTTGCCTTTTACGCCATTTTTGATTTCGTTTCCTTATCGAATTCTATATATATCGATATATAGATTTCTAATTGTCAAATTTCTTAAAAATATTCTAACTCCTTAAATTCCCGGAAAAATTCGCCATAACCTCCCCTGTATCGGGAGCATCGGGAAATTTCAAATAGCTTCCCGGTATCTTCCTCAATCAAAAGAAAAAAGGAAAAGCCAAGCGGCTTGCCGATACGGCGCATAAAATCTCATATACGAATTAAACATGTACCTTTTTGTGGGGCACATAAATAAAAATCTTCATATACTCCATCCCATATCTGTTTAACACCTGTTCACCTGTTTCCAATTCAATTCAACTCAATCCATTCGTTTGAATTCAGTTCCGCCCATTTATTCTTTAATCAGCCTTTTTGCCTATTTCACTTCTTTGTTGAATCATAACATGTTCAAAATATTCCACTTGCTTATACAAATCAAATTCCCTTTTTTTTCATTTCTAGTTTCATATTTGGTTTGAATATGAAATCACAAGTTAATTTACTTATTCACAGTTTGCTCGATTCAATCGTTTTAACTAATTCATTAGTCAGTTTGCAAATTAACTCTTTTGCCTGTATCACTTTGATATTTGAATATAACCTATCCAAATATATTTCAACTTGATTATACTAATTGAATTTCATTTTCAATTCACGTTCTATATTCGATTTCAAATATATATTTAAAAATTCCCTTCACCTTTTAAAAGTTTATTTTCAAAATTCGATTAACTAATTTCTCTTTCTCTTAGTCAACTCTATTCAATAACCAAAATATGATTATTGATTTTAAAAACCATTTCTTTCACTTCCCTTAAGTTCGCATATATTTTACAACTCAACTCTGAAACTTCCTAAATAGACAATTCGGATTTTATTTGCTTAAAAATCCTTTTATAAAACGAAATAAACCGTTATGGTTTTTAAATAGTTCTGGCGCTGTTTTTCTGAAAATTTGATTTTGACATAACTCAAAATCTATACGACGAAATCCAGATTTTTCTCCTTCATTAGAAAACTATTATCAAATGGGTCCTGACGTTTCTTGTTTCAAAGAATTTCGACTTCAATTGAGTTCTGTATACTCGATTGAAGTTCGAATCGCTATTTTACGAACTGCAACTCTACGGCGAGTTCGTTTTAATTATATATATATATATATATATATATATATCAACTTTTTAAAACTTCTAAAAATGAATTCAACTTTATTTAATTCTATTTGAATTCCTTGATTCAAATTCCAATCTCACTTTGAATTCCATATTCAAATTTCAATTCCTTTTCTAATTGATATTCAAATCCTATATTTGAATTTCTATTTGAATTCCCTATATTCAAATTCTAACTTGAATTCATTTGAATTCTCTTATTTAAACTTTATATTTAAATTCCATTTGAACTTCTATATTCCCATTTCTATATTTGCATTCTATTGAAGTTCAAATATTCCAACTCCTTTTTAAATTCTATATTCAAAATTTCCATAGTTTAAAACCCATTTGAATTTCATATTCAAATCACCTAGATTAAATCCTATTTGAGTTCAATTTGAATCTTTTATATTCAAATTTCATTTTCCCTTTCCATTTGAATTCTAATATTCAAATTCATTTCCAGCCCCATTTGAATTCTAATATTCAAACTTATTTTTAACACCCTTTGAATTTCTAATATTCAAATTCATTTTCAACACCATTTGAATTTCTATTATTCAAATTCATTTGAATTCCCTTGAATTCAAATTCCCTTTTCAAAACTATTTGGATTTCCTATTTTGAAATCCTATTTCAATCTTACTTTGAAATCCTACTTCAAAGTTTATTTCAAATTCTATTTTGAAATCTCATATTCAAATTTCTACTTGAATTTCTATATTCAATTCCATGTTCAAATTCAACACTTGAATTTCTATTTCAAATCTCAATTCAAATTTCATATTTAAATTTCATTCAAATCTCTATTCAAATTTCACATTTGAATTCTTCTTTGAAATACTATATTTCAAATTCTATTCAATTTTTCTTTGAAATTCTACATTGAAATCTCTATTTGAATTTCTTTATTCGAATTCCTTTGAATTCAAATTTTATTTTAATTCCTTGAATTCAAATTCTATTTTTCATTCTAATTTCGTCTATTCAGATTCTTTTGAACTTCTTATTTGAATTTCAAATATTCAATCCCCTTTTAAAATTCAAATATTTAACTCCCTTTTAAAAATTCAAATGTTATACTCAAATTTCATTTGAGTTATATATTTAAAAATTCCATTTCACATCCTATTTGAAATTTCATTTCAAACTCCAATTTCGCACTTGAATTTCTATTTCTGAATTATCAAATGATAATTCTTTTCACTTCATTTATAACTTCGTTATAAAAGAACTATTTATAAACTTCGTTTAAAAAGAAACTACTTGTTTTATTTTTCAAAAAACAAGTTTATATTTTTATTCCATTTAAAATTCAAATTCTATTTAAAAATAGAATTTTCCCTTTTTAAATCTCAAATATCCTTCCACGATATTTTTAAATATCATTACTTAAGCCCAGTGATAAAACACACAAAGCAACCAATTGTTTATTTTTCTAACACATCATATATAACCATATATATGCAAACAAATAAACAAATAGATAATATATTTTTGAGGAATCCAGTTGGATTCCTCCAACCTGTTTTCCTGCATCCACAGATGTTAGCACATAAATAATACCCATTCTGCTTCGTGGCAGAATATCGCGGTATAGAAGGTCATCCACTAATCATAGCGTGGGGCGTATAGGGTAATCATCCGCTATGAAACTGCGGGCATCCGCTAATGAGACTGCGGGAATCCAACCAATCAATCAACCCAATATATATATATATAATAGCCTAAATAACTAATATATATAAAATAACCAGAAAACATTCACACAAGCAACAAACGATTATTTTTAATGAAATAAAAATAATTCTAAAGGTGAGTGAGATTTACTCACCGGGGTTCGACGACTAACGACAAAAATATCGAATCCACCCTAGATCGTTTTTGCAGCTACGACCACTCGAGTTGTCTCGAATGACTTTTACTTGCTCCCCCCTACGATGAATTAAATCTTTATTTATCGACTTTTAACTCAATTTAACTAATTTAATAAATTATCTCATATAAATTTAATTCAAATGAAAATACCATAGTTGCTTCCTTCATACTTCATTGTTCGATCGACATATACCACCACAACTCTCCACTGATTTTGCCTTTATTTTCATTTCCAATATAGCACGAACAATATTTTCACTTGATTGATCCCATGCATTTTCTTCCTTAAGGCCATTGATTTTACTGTAATTAATAATTTAATTACTTAATTTATAAAACATATTTACTGCATAAATTTAAATAAAAAGGAAAACTGATTTACCTTATTGTATTATACCTTTCTTCCCCAAAATGTTGCCGAACTCCCTGAGATCAGATACCGGATACTCCCTTTTCCTCTACTGACAAACCGGGCACCGAACCTCCTACCACCAACATCGATCCCCTAAAAACTCCATCGAAATTCCAATAGTTCACCCCATCGCACTCTGTAAACCGCGAGCTTCAACTTGGGTCAATGATGCTCAAATCGAACACCAGAAAATGGTCGGACCTCAGCAAAAACAAAATTGCACAACTTCGAACACCTTGAATCCGGTGTCGAGCTTCAGGAGCCAAGCAATTTTAGATCTCCATCGCGATTCCATTATCGATTCCCCAAAAGCCACCGCAGTTGACCAGAACCACCCTACCGAACACCCAATCTCCATCGCACCCTCTTCTGAAAGTCGCGACCTTGAATTTGAACCCCGACATCACTGACCTCGCCTCCGAACTCGAGCAGACATCCCCTTTTGAATCCCGAAATCACAGCCCTAGTTCGTTCCCTCAGTCGACGTCCAGGTGATCGCGCCTGACTCTGGTGATTCAAACGTGATCGTTTGCGGATGTAAGGGAGGATGGAGCTTCCGATTTTGAAGGAGATTTTGATTTCGATTTAGAAATGGTTTGGGAAAGAACTCGAAAGAATGAAAAGAAGGAACCGTGATTTTTGATTTCCAGAAAAGAATGAGGAGGGTAACTGCGGTTTTTATAAGGGCGGAGGGAGACAGTAGTATACGGCCATTAAAATGATGTTTCTTGTGATTTGAAAGTGGAATACTGTAAAGACCCGCAAATCCGTGCTATCTGAGTTGACTAAATACACCACACGTCCAACTCAAATTGCACAGAAATACGACTCATTATTAGAAAGAAGTTAGAGGATGAGAAATAGAAAGAAAGAAATATTAGAATAGAAGAAAAACGAAGATCACAAACTCACAGCGGAACGAATAAAATATATTATATAACATAAGCTTCGAAATACAAATCTGTTTTGTACATATATACATACCATCATCAGAGTACACATAACATTTGATCCAGCGGAAGTAACTCTAAATAACTAACGTTGAAGCCTCCTGCTTCAAGCTCCTCCAAGTGTATCTGTAAAAGCCTGAAACACTTGACTGCCCGTACAAATTTGGGCACCCAAGAGTTTAGGGAAAACAAAAACAAAATAAACTCTGGGTCAGTCATGGGACTGGTGTGAGTAAACTCCAACCACTTGTTTAACTTTAAAAATCCTTTCAAAAGAAAAGATAATAGTAAGACCAGCCCACACATAAACACGGACGGTTTTTACCTTACTATAACCCAAAACACTTTGGAAATCATATATTATCTGGTATTATAATAATGTCTACATCAAGTAAATAACCAATTAGCAGAACGCTTGCATCTCACGCTCCACATTTATATTATAAAATCAAAAACCCGCATGGCGCTTATTGGAGATTGGATTTCCAACATGACAAGGTATGGAACCACCTTCCGACTGTGTATCTCTAGAGAGGAATACACCTGGGTTCAACAAGAACATCTTGTAACCCGGCCCACACATGACCGACCACTCATTTCGCTTGAGTGTATCGAATGTATATCACCAACGGTTGGACTCAAACCACCGTTTCCCGAATGGGCAGAATCGATAGATTTAGAAACAAAAGGAATTTCTCTAGATAGGTGATTATACACCCTAATGGGTGCGACCCACATAGCCATGCTGCCTGCCCGATTTTTGTCCTTTCCCGGTTGTTGAGGCCTGAGGCTACGGATACTTACCATTCATTGATAGCACCATTACTTTGAATGCCACATTGTCAGATCCGTTAATCACTAGTTGAGTTTGCCCAAATATTCTGGGTATTATGCTAAGGGATAAATCCGTTGCAACCATATATATTCATACAGACCAATCCATTTGATCATTGGAAATACTCTGTCAGACATTCGTCCATTTACGTTCGTTCTGGGATTGAACGAAACCGAAGGCACTATTTCTATTTCTAGAAAAGCCCTTGCACTTTACTCCGTCTTCAGCATACTTGGTTCGCAACGCTTATGCCGATACGGAGTGGTTCTTCGGATAATAATCCAACCGGTCTCTCCATATTGACAACGATGGTCAAAAACTTCGATAGTCTGTGATTTAACTATCGAATAAAAACAAGTGTTCAATCAACATATCAACAAATCACTGGGCTCTTTAATTAATATTTCATTAATTGAATCTCTTCTCCATTTCCTTATCAATATTTGTTAACCAAATATTTCAATAATCATCTCGGCCTCTTATGTCATTTGGAAAACGTTTCCAAACATTAACTTCTTTTATTTTCTATATATTAGAAAATATCTCTATTTGCAATTGGAAACAATTCCAATCACTTATCTCTATCCCTTTTTGTTTACAACATTCGATTTTTATATTCACTTTACTATCGAATTCAATATGTCGATACAATGATTTCAAATTATCAAAATATCTTAAAAATATTCTAACTCCTTAAATTTCCGGAAAATTTCGCCATAACCTCCCCTGTATCGGGAGCATCGGGAAATTTCAAATAGCTTCCCGGTATCTTCCAATCTCAAAAAGAAAAAGAAAAAGCCAAGCGGCTTGCCGATACGGCGCATAAAACCCATATATGAATTTAAACATGTACCTTTTTGTCGAGCACATAAATTTAAATCTTCATATGCTTCATAACAAACCTGCTTACACATGTTCACCTGTTTTCAATTCAATTCAACTCAATCCATTCGTTTGAATTCAAATTTGAATCGTTTGAATTCGGTTTCGCTTAATTATTCTTTAATTAGCCCTTTTGCCTATTTCACTTCTTTGTTGAACATAACATGTTCAAATAAAATGTTTAACTTGCTCACAACCAAATTGAATTTCAATTTCAATTCTAGTTTCCTTTTTGATTTCGAATATAAATTTTCAAATCGAATTCACTTATTTAAGGCCCAATATCCATTCAAAAGCTCCTTAACTAATTTCTATTCAATTTAGTTAATTCCATTCAATAAATCAAAATCTGGTTTCTGTTTCAAAAAATCATATTCATTTACACAACTTGAATTCGCATATATTTTACAACTCACTCTGAAATTTTCTAAATAGAACTTCGGATTTCCTCTCTTAAAATCCTTTTATAATGTTAAATAAACCATTATGGTTTTAAACGATTCTGGCGCTGTTTTTCTGAAAATTTGATTTTGACATAACTCAAAATCTATACGACGAAATTCATATTTTTCTCTTTCATTAGAAAACTATTTTCAAACTGGTCCTGACGTTTCTTGTTTCGAAGAATTTCGACTTCAATTGCGTTCTGTATACTCAATTGAAGTTCGAATCGCCAATTTACGAACTGCAGCGCTGCGGCGAGTTCGTTTTAATTATATTTATATATATATAAACCTTTAAACTTCTTTAAAATGAATTCAACTTCATTCTAATATATATATATTCATATATATTTCAAATTCCATTCGAATCTTTACATTTCAAATTCCATAGTTTTAAATCCTGTATTCAAATCCCATTTGAAATCCTTTATTCGAATTCCATTTCAAATTCTTTATTCGAATTCCATTTCAAATCCTCTATTCGAATCCCCACTTTAATTCAACTCCTTTTTGAATTTCTATATTTGAAATTCATACTTGAATTTAGATATTCAACTCCATTTTGAATTCCCTTTTTGAAATTCAAATATTCAAACCCCATTTGAATTTCTATGTTCAAATCTATTTCCAACTCTATTTGAATTAAAATATTCCAATTTTCTTTCAAACACCATTGAATTCTAAATTCGAATTCATTTACAAATACCATTTGAATTCTAAATTCAAATTCATTAGTTAAACTCCACATTTAATTTTTTTGAATCCCAATACCTTAATTTATTCCTTTGAATTAAATTCCACTTTAAATTCTATAATCAAATCCCTTTTGAATGGTTATATTTGAAAATCATATTTGAATTTAAATATTTAAACTTCATTTAAATTTCTATTTGAAATCTCATATTCAAATCCCATTGGAATTTCTTTATTCAAACCCATTTGAATTCCTTTGAATCCAAATACCATGTTTCAAATCTCTTTGAATTCCTCTTATTCAAATTCTTTCTATTTAAACTCCATTTGAGTTTTGTTTGAATCCTTATATTTAACACCATTTGAATTCTATTTAAATTCTTATATTTAAATCCTTTTTATTAAAACCCATTATTTAAATCCCATTTGAATTTTCCTTATTTCAAATCCATTTGAACTCCTTTAAATTCAAATTCCATTTCAAAATTTATTTGGATTTCCTATTTTGAAATCCTATTCCAATCCTACTTTGAAATCCTATTTTCAAAGTTTATTTCAAATTCTAATTTGAAATTCCATATTCAAATTTCTACTTGAATTTCTATATTCAATTCCATGTTCAAATTCAACACTTGAATTTCTATTTCAAATCTCAATTCAAATTTCATATTTGAATTCCATTTCAAATCTCTATTCAAATTTCATATTTCAATTCTTCTTTGAAATACTATATTTCAAATTCTATTTAATTCTTCTTTGAAATTCTATATTTCAAAGTCTGTTTTGAAATTCTACATTCAAATCTCTATTTGAATTTCTTTATTCGAATTCCTTTGAATTCAAATTTTATTTTAATTTCTTGAATTCAAATTCTATTTTTCCATTCCAATTTCGTCTATTCAAATTCTATTTGAACTTCTATTTGAATTTCTAATATTCAATCTCCTTTAAAAAAATTCAAATATTAAACTTCTTTTAAAATTCTACTATTCAATTGTTATACTCAAATTTCATTTGAGTTATATATTTAAAATTTCATTTTCACATCTTATTTTGAAATTTCATTTCAAATTCCAATTTCACACTTGTATTTCTATTTCTGAATTATCAAATGATAATTCTTTTCACTTCATTTATAACTTCGTTATAAAAGAACTATTTATAAACTTCGTTTATAAAGAAACTACTTGTTTTATTTTTCAAACAAGTTTATATTTTTATTTCCATTAAAAATTCAAATTCTATTTAAAAATAGAATTTGTCCTTTTTAAATCTCCACTATCCTTTCATGATATTTATATAAATTAACACTTAGCCCAGTGATATTTAAAACAATCAAATCACCCAATTTCCAATCATTTTATTTTTAACACATCATATATGAATATATGAAATCAGCAAACAACAAACAGACAATATATTTTTGAGGAATCCTGTTGGATTCCTCCAACCTGTTCTCCTGCATCCACAGATGTTAGCACATAAATAATACCCATTCTGCTTCGTGGCAGAATATCGCGGTATAGAAGGTCATCCACTAATCATAGCATGGGGCGTATAGGGTAATCATCCGCTATGAAACTGCGGGCATCCGCTAATGAGACTGCGGGAATCCAACCAATCAATCAACCCAATATATATATATATAGCCTAAATAACTAATATATATAAAACAACCAGAAAATATTCACACAAGCAACAAACAATTATTTTTAATGGAATAAAAATAATTCTAAAGGCGAGTGAGATTTACTCACCGAGATCTTTCTTCTTTGTTGGATATCCTGTTTTAAATTCCAATGTTACAGCTTCAAATCTACTTGACGAATCTCGAAAAAAAATCACTACCTACGATTTATTTTTTTATTTTGATTAAACACTAATTTAATTTAAGTTAGCTACTAACATAAATGATTTATTTTATGTAATATAAACTTCTAAATAGCATGTACCTTATTGCCTCGATCAACAATGAAGTAAACTCAATTATTCATCGATCCACTATCACCGCATACAACCCCAAAATGTTGTTTCATTCATTACGGCATATCATCGAACACCATATCGTCATCAATAATTTCCACCCCTCCGAACTGTTGCAGCAGCTTCGAACCATATGCGAGCCCTTGCTCAGATTGCCAATTCTGTCATCAACACATGAACTCCACGCTGCTTACAAAAGCTGCTTCGTCATCCTGGTATCGCAGTCCCCCTCACCTCCTTTGGCATCCCCGCTGACTGACGCATCTCTACCAACCTTCCAGCTTCATCGCGAGTTCTATTTTCCCCCAATTTCCATCGCGGTCCCTTCGTAGTCTTTGCTTCGACTATGCCAGAATCCCACGAACAAACATCGCGATCCATTTCTAGCTCCTTTTCTGTTGATCGGAGCCTTCCCAAGTGACGCCATCGCGTGCGTCTCAACCCCAGTTTCATTGTTCGAACATCAATTCTCCCCAATGTCATCGTACCCGAATTGAAGACCATGAAGTAACGTACAAGCTCAAAAGAGCTGAACGGCTTTTAATCTTAATGGGAATTTAGGAGATTTTGATATCTGTCTGGATCCTAAATCACGAGTGCTTCATCGCGACTCTCCCTGGTGTCGAGCTCCAGAGTTTGGTGATTTCGAATTAGAGGGATCTGCCATTTTTAAATTTTGTTTTTCCTGAGAGAAGCGGAAAGAATAAGACAGAAAAATGAGGAGAGGGTAATGTCGCGATTTTATAAAGGAAAAGGGGACATGATTTTAATTGATGGTCGGCCAAGTACAGGACAATATCCTATTTGAAGTATTTAAAAAGATTTGATTTTGATTTTAAATATGATATAATTAAATTTGATTTGATTAAAGAGATTTTTTTTCGATTTCAATTATATTTTGTTCTCGTATTTCGATTATTTGATCGATAATTCACTATAAAAATTCTTTTATATGGTTAATTCAATATTTAAACGATACTAAATATTTAAAATACTGTTCGAAAAATCAGGGTCGTTACATTCTTCCCCCCTAAAAATAATTTCGTCCTCGAAATTGCTAAGTTAAGAAAATGCTACAAACCTATGTACTTTTTCAAAACTCACTTATGAGTTCTACCAAAACTTTTGGTTTTAATTCATATTTCACCTCACCTTTGCTTCCATTCATTCTTATTTGAATGGTTCACAACTAATATATTCGTATCCAATTCATATCCCATTCATATGAATTCAACTTTAATCACATTGATTCTAATCAATGTATTCACTTCGATCCATTTTAACTTTCTTCAGTTAAATTTTAATTCCAGAATCCAAATCCCTGGGTTTTTCTTTTCAAATTCTTTTGAAATCACTTAAATATATACATATATTTATTTCCATCTAAAACTCAAAACATTTGAATTTTCAAACCACTTGTTTTCCTTTTTTTTCTTTTTCTTTTTTTTCAAACGAATTTCCATCAAAATTTTTCCAAGGTAGTAATTCATCACTTAGAAACTCGGAAATGAACACTGATGATGTTGCAATCATTATCAGAATTATTTCCCAGCCACTGAAGTGAGTTCAGTGCTTTTCAAAATCCATGATTTTCTTTCAAATCCTTTAAAACAAATCTATATTATTTTAATATACTTTGAAAAATATTTTTCTCAACTTCCCAGGATTTTGAATTCTTAACTCTGGTTTGAATTTAATTCTAATTCATCTCATTTGTATATTTTTCATTCATATACAAATTCAGTTTGGTTATAAATAACCATTCTAAATTTATACTCTCATTTGATTATAAAATCAACATCCAACACATCCATATAATAATTCTAGAAAATTATCCTTTCTATATCAAAATAGAAATTTTGGGTAAAATTATTTCATTTACCCACTTTAAAACAATATTATGTCGATTCTTCTGTCCAAGTGTTTACAAACTCCTATCGACGTCGTGGCGTCCCACGATTCGACCAGAATTCATAAACCACTCAACAGACTAGCCAACACAACATAAAACAACTTTATATCAATTTACAAATACGCTCTCTCGTATATACATACTCAACTCATTCTAGGGTACTACTGACCCTATCTCTAATGAGCACATGCCACACAAGCCTAGGTGTTCGCTCAACCTGGCTCTGATACCAACTGTAACGACCACGGGATTCGAGTAGGCTTTTCAACCATCCTCTCCTCCCTCGGCACTGGGCTAACCTCCCAGCGTGGCTTACAGAGATACCTCAGAACTGCTTTTACGGCCAGCCTCTCGACTCGACCAACCCACATTGTCGGGAGATGTAGGGGTAAGAGTCTCCCGTTCGCCACCAAACGCGAAGCGAGAACCCCCTATCATCCGTACCAATTAAGCAACCATCTCTGATACCAACTGTAAAGGCCCGGGATTCGAGTAGGCTTTTCAACCATCCTCTCCTCCCTCGGCACTGCCTGATGGTTGCAAAGCCTAGGGCCGTTTCAGTTGGTATCAGAGCTGGTTGCTTAATTGGTACGGATGATAGGGGGTTCTCGCTTCGCGTTTGGTGGCGAACGGGAGACTCTTACCCCTACATCTCCCGACAATGTGGGTTGGTCGAGTCGAGAGGCTGGCCGTAAAAGCAGTTCTGAGGTATCTCTGTAAGCCACGGTGGGAGGTTAGCCCACTGCCCCGGGTCGTTACAGTTGGTATCAGAGCCAGGTTGAGCGAACACCTAGGCTTGTGTGGCATGTGCTCATTAGAGATAGGGTCAGTAGTACCCTAGAATGAGTTGAGTATGTATATACGAGAGAGCGTATTTGTAAATTGATATAAAGTTGGTTTATGTTGTGTTGGCTAGTCTGTTGAGTGGTTTATGAATTCTGGTCGAATCGTGGGACGCCACGACGTCGATAGGAGTTTGTAAACACTTGGACAGAAGAATCGACATAATATTGTTTTAAAGTGGGTAAATGAAATAATTTTACCCAAAATTTCTATTTTGATATAGAAAGGATAATTTTCTAGAATTATTATATGGATGTGTTGGATGTTGATTTTATAATCAAATGAGAGTATAAATTTAGAATGGTTATTTATAACCAAACTGAATTTGTATATGAATGAAAAATATACAAATGAGATGAATTAGAATTAAATTCAAACCAGAGTTAAGAATTCAAAATCCTGGGAAGTTGAGAAAAATATTTTTCAAAGTATATTAAAATAATATAGATTTGTTTTAAAGGATTTGAAAGAAAATCATGGATTTTGAAAAGCACTGAACTCACTTCAGTGGCTGGGAAATAATTCTGATGATGATTGCAACATCATCAGTGTTCATTTCCGAGTTTCTAAGTGATGAATTACTACCTTGGAAAATTTTTGATGGAAATTCGTTTGAAAAAAAAGAAAAAGAAAAAAAGGAAAACAAGTGGTTTGAAAATTCAAATGTTTTGAGTTTTAGATGGAAATAAATATATGTATATATTTAAGTGATTTCAAAAGAATTTGAAAAGAAAAACCCAGGGATTTGGATTCTGGAATTAAAATTTAATTGAAGAAAGTTAAAATGGATCGAAGTGAATACATTGATTAGAATCAATGTGATTAAAGTTGAATTCATATGAATGGGATATGAATTGGATACGAATATATTAGTTGTGAACCATTCAAATAAGAATGAATGGAAGCAAAGGTGAGGTGAAATATGAATTAAAACCAAAAGTTTTGGTAGAACTCATAAGTGAGTTTTGAAAAAGTACATAGGTTTGTAGCATTTTCTTAACTTAGCAATTTCGAGGACGAAATTATTTTAAGGGGGGAAGAATGTAACGACCCGGATTTTTCGAACAGTATTTTAAATATTTAGTATCGTTTAAATATTGAATTAACCATATAAAAGAATTTTTATAGTGAATTATCGATCAAATAATCGAAATACGAGAACAAAATATAATTGAAATCGAAAAAAAAATCTCTTTAATCAAATCAAATTAATTATATCATATTTAAAATCAAAATCAAATCTTTTTAAATACTTCAAATAGGATATTGTCCTGTACTTGGCCGACCATCAATTAAAATCATGTCCCCTTTTCCTTTATAAAATCGCGACATTACCCTCTCCTCATTTTTCTGTCTTATTCTTTCCGCTCCTCTCAGGAAAAACAAAATTTAAAAATGGCAGATCCCTCTAATTCGAAATCACCAAACTCTGGAGCTCGACACTAGGGAGAGTCGCGATGAAGCACTCGTGATTTAGGATCCAGACAGATATCAAAATCTCCTAAATTCCCATTAAGATTAAAAGCCGTTCAGCTCTTTTGAGCTTGTACGTTACTTCATGGTCTTCAATTCGGGTACGATGACATTGGGGAGAATTGATGTTCGAACAACGAAACTGGGGTTGAGACGCACGCGATGGCGTCACTTGGGAAGGCTCCGATCAACAGAAAAGGAGCTAGAAATGGATCGCGATGTTTGTTCGTGGGATTCTGGCATAGTCGAAGCAAAGACTATGAAGGGACCGCGATGGAAATTGGGGGAAAATAGAACTCGCGATGAAGCTGGAAGGTTGGTAGAGATGCGTCAGTCAGCGGGGATGCCAAAGGAGGTGAGGGGGACTGCGATACCAGGATGACGAAGCAGCTTTTGTAAGCAGCCTGGAGTTCATGTGTTGATGACAGAATTGGCAATCTGAGCAAGGGCTCGCATATGGTTCGAAGCTGCTGCAACAGTTCGGAGGGGTGGAAATTATTGATGACGATATGGTGTTCGATGATATGCCGTAATGAATGAAACAACATTTTGGGGTTGTATGCGGTGATAGTGGATCGATGAATAATTGAGTTTACTTCATTGTTGATCGAGGCAATAAGGTACATGCTATTTAGAAGTTTATATTACATAAAATAAATCATTTATGTTAGTAGCTAACTTAAATTAAATTAGTGTTTAATCAAAATAAAAAAATAAATCGTAGGTAGTGATTTTTTTTCGAGATTCGTCAAGTAGATTTGAAGCTGTAACATTGGAATTTAAAACAGGATATCCAACAAAGAAGAAAGATCTCGGTGAGTAAATCTCACTCGCCTTTAGAATTATTTTTATTCCATTAAAAATAATTGTTTGTTGCTTGTGTGAATATTTTCTGGTTGTTTTATATATATTAGTTATTTAGGCTATATATATATATTGGGTTGATTGATTGGTTGGATTCCCGCAGTCTCATTAGCGGATGCCCGCAGTTTCATAGCGGATGATTACCTTATACGCCCCACGCTATGATTAGTGGATGACCTTCTATACCGCGATATTCTGCTACGAAGCAGAATGGGTATTATTTATGTGCTAACATCTGTGGATGCAGGAGAATAGGTTGGAGGAATCCAACAGGATTCCTCAAAAATATATTGTCTGTTTGTTGTTTGCTGATTTCATATATTCATATATGATGTGTTAAAAATAAAATGATTGGAAATTGGGTGATTTGATTGTTTTAAATATCACTGGGCTAAGTGTTAATTTATATAAATATCATGAAAGGATAGTGGAGATTTAAAAAGGACAAATTCTATTTTTAAATAGAATTTGAATTTTTAATGGAAATAAAAATATAAACTTGTTTGAAAAATAAAACAAGTAGTTTCTTTATAAACGAAGTTTATAAATAGTTCTTTTATAACGAAGTTATAAATGAAGTGAAAAGAATTATCATTTGATAATTCAGAAATAGAAATACAAGTGTGAAATTGGAATTTGAAATGAAATTTCAAAATAAGATGTGAAAATGAAATTTTAAATATATAACTCAAATGAAATTTGAGTATAACAATTGAATAGTAGAATTTTAAAAGAAGTTTAATATTTGAATTTTTTTAAAGGAGATTGAATATTAGAAATTCAAATAGAAGTTCAAATAGAATTTGAATAGACGAAATTGGAATGGAAAAATAGAATTTGAATTCAAGAAATTAAAATAAAATTTGAATTCAAAGGAATTCGAATAAAGAAATTCAAATAGAGATTTGAATGTAGAATTTCAAAACAGACTTTGAAATATAGAATTTCAAAGAAGAATTAAATAGAATTTGAAATATAGTATTTCAAAGAAGAATTGAAATATGAAATTTGAATAGAGATTTGAAATGGAATTCAAATATGAAATTTGAATTGAGATTTGAAATAGAAATTCAAGTGTTGAATTTGAACATGGAATTGAATATAGAAATTCAAGTAGAAATTTGAATATGGAATTTCAAATTAGAATTTGAAATAAACTTTGAAAATAGGATTTCAAAGTAGGATTGGAATAGGATTTCAAAATAGGAAATCCAAATAAATTTTGAAATGGAATTTGAATTTAAAGGAGTTCAAATGGATTTGAAATAAGGAAAATTCAAATGGGATTTAAATAATGGGTTTTAATAAAAAGGATTTAAATATAAGAATTTAAATAGAATTCAAATGGTGTTAAATATAAGGATTCAAACAAAACTCAAATGGAGTTTAAATAGAAAGAATTTGAATAAGAGGAATTCAAAGAGATTTGAAACATGGTATTTGGATTCAAAGGAATTCAAATGGGTTTGAATAAAGAAATTCCAATGGGATTTGAATATGAGATTTCAAATAGAAATTTAAATGAAGTTTAAATATTTAAATTCAAATATGATTTTCAAATATAACCATTCAAAAGGGATTTGATTATAGAATTTAAAGTGGAATTTAATTCAAAGGAATAAATTAAGGTATTGGGATTCAAAAAAATTAAATGTGGAGTTTAACTAATGAATTTGAATTTAGAATTCAAATGGTATTTGTAAATGAATTCGAATTTAGAATTCAATGGTGTTTGAAAGAAAATTGGAATATTTTAATTCAAATAGAGTTGGAAATAGATTTGAACATAGAAATTCAAATGGGGTTTGAATATTTGAATTTCAAAAAGGGAATTCAAAATGGAGTTGAATATCTAAATTCAAGTATGAATTTCAAATATAGAAATTCAAAAAGGAGTTGAATTAAAGTGGGGATTCGAATAGAGGATTTGAAATGGAATTCGAATAAAGAATTTGAAATGGACTTCGAATAAAGGATTTCAAATGGGATTTGAATACAGGATTTAAAACTATGGAATTTGAAATGTAAAGATTCGAATGGAATTTGAAATATATATGAATATATATATATATTAGAATGAAGTTGAATTCATTTTAAAGAAGTTTAAAGGTTTATATATATATAAATATAATTAAAACGAACTCGCCGCAGCGCTGCAGTTCGTAAATTGGCGATTCGAACTTCAATTGAGTATACAGAACGCAATTGAAGTCGAAATTCTTCGAAACAAGAAACGTCAGGACCAGTTTGAAAATAGTTTTCTAATGAAAGAGAAAAATATGAATTTCGTCGTATAGATTTTGAGTTATGTCAAAATCAAATTTTCAGAAAAACAGCGCCAGAATCGTTTAAAACCATAATGGTTTATTTAACATTATAAAAGGATTTTAAGAGAGGAAATCCGAAGTTCTATTTAGAAAATTTCAGAGTGAGTTGTAAAATATATGCGAATTCAAGTTGTGTAAATGAATATGATTTTTTGAAACAGAAACCAGATTTTGATTTATTGAATGGAATTAACTAAATTGAATAGAAATTAGTTAAGGAGCTTTTGAATGGATATTGGGCCTTAAATAAGTGAATTCGATTTGAAAATTTATATTCGAAATCAAAAAGGAAACTAGAATTGAAATTGAAATTCAATTTGGTTGTGAGCAAGTTAAACATTTTATTTGAACATGTTATGTTCAACAAAGAAGTGAAATAGGCAAAAGGGCTAATTAAAGAATAATTAAGCGAAACCGAATTCAAATGATTCAAATTTGAATTCAAACGAATGGATTGAGTTGAATTGAATTGAAAACAGGTGAACATGTGTAAGCAGGTTTGTTATGAAGCATATGAAGATTTAAATTTATGTGCTCGACAAAAAGGTACATGTTTAAATTCATATATGGGTTTTATGCGCCGTATCGGCAAGCCGCTTGGCTTTTTCTTTTTCTTTTTGAGATTGGAAGATACCGGGAAGCTATTTGAAATTTCCCGATGCTCCCGATACAGGGGAGGTTATGGCGAAATTTTCCGGAAATTTAAGGAGTTAGAATATTTTTAAGATATTTTGATAATTTGAAATCATTGTATCGACATATTGAATTCGATAGTAAAGTGAATATAAAAATCGAATGTTGTAAACAAAAAGGGATAGAGATAAGTGATTGGAATTGTTTCCAATTGCAAATAGAGATATTTTCTAATATATAGAAAATAAAAGAAGTTAATGTTTGGAAACGTTTTCCAAATGACATAAGAGGCCGAGATGATTATTGAAATATTTGGTTAACAAATATTGATAAGGAAATGGAGAAGAGATTCAATTAATGAAATATTAATTAAAGAGCCCAGTGATTTGTTGATATGTTGATTGAACACTTGTTTTTATTCGATAGTTAAATCACAGACTATCGAAGTTTTTGACCATCGTTGTCAATATGGAGAGACCGGTTGGATTATTATCCGAAGAACCACTCCGTATCGGCATAAGCGTTGCGAACCAAGTATGCTGAAGACGGAGTAAAGTGCAAGGGCTTTTCTAGAAATAGAAATAGTGCCTTCGGTTTCGTTCAATCCCAGAACGAACGTAAATGGACGAATGTCTGACAGAGTATTTCCAATGATCAAATGGATTGGTCTGTATGAATATATATGGTTGCAACGGATTTATCCCTTAGCCTAATATCCAGAATATTTGGGCAAACTCAACTAGTGATTAACGGATCTGACAATGTGGCATTCAAAGTAATGGTGCTATCAATGAATGGTAAGTATCCGTAGCCTCAGGCCTCAACAACCGGGAAAGGACAAAAATCGGGCAGGCAGCATGGCTATGTGGGTCGCACCCATTAGGGTGTATAATCACCTATCTAGAGAAATTCCTTTTGTTTCTAAATCTATCGATTCTGCCCATTCGGGAAACGGTGGTTTGAGTCCAACCGTTGGTGATATACATTCGATACACTCAAGCGAAATGAGTGGTCGGTCATGTGTGGGCCGGGTTACAAGATGTTCTTGTTGAACCCAGGTGTATTCCTCTCTAGAGATACACAGTCGGAAGGTGGTTCCATACCTTGTCATGTTGGAAATCCAATCTCCAATAAGCGCCATGCGGGTTTTTGATTTTATAATATATATGTGGAGCGTGAGATGCAAGCATTCTGCTAATTGGTTATTTACTTGATGTAGACATTATTATAATACCAGATAATATATGATTTCCAAAGTGTTTTGGGTTATAGTAAGGTAAAAACCGTCCGTGTTTATGTGTGGGCTGGTCTTACTATTATCTTTTCTTTTGAAAGGATTTTTAAAGTTAAACAAGTGGTTGGAGTTTACTCACACCAGTCCCATGACTGACCCAGAGTTTATTTTGTTTTTGTTTTCCCTAAACTCTTGGGTGCCCAAATTTGTACGGGCAGTCAAGTGTTTCAGGCTTTTACAGATACACTTGGAGGAGCTTGAAGCAGGAGGCTTCAACGTTAGTTATTTAGAGTTACTTCCGCTGGATCAAATGTTATGTGTACTCTGATGATGGTATGTATATATGTACAAAACAGATTTGTATTTCGAAGCTTATGTTATATAATATATTTTATTCGTTCCGCTGTGAGTTTGTGATCTTCGTTTTTCTTCTATTCTAATATTTCTTTCTTTCTATTTCTCATCCTCTAACTTCTTTCTAATAATGAGTCGTATTTCTGTGCAATTTGAGTTGGACGTGTGGTGTATTTAGTCAACTCAGATAGCACGGATTTGCGGGTCTTTACAAGTCCCTCACATTAAGTTGACTACCTGTGGTTGCTAGATTTGCCGGTTGGTTCCTGGCAGACTTATACCATAAGTCGAGCTTAAACTCGTGTCTAAATGCGGTTATAATTCAAATTTCCTAATTGTGGTGTACAAGATTTATCCTAAATAAATTTTAGGAATTGTAACCATTATTCTAGCATATTCACTTTCCCCATTCAACAATTGGTTACAACCGTTATATATTTATTTATGACCTTATTTATAGCAATCAATTACACTAATTGCTACATGGTCACCATAAATACATTCATTAATTATGGAATATAATTTACATGTATGATTCCATAAATGAATACCATTCAACATTTCAAACCTTCAGACATTTAATACAATATTTAATTTACCGTTTTACGCTGATTTGGACGAATAATATGTATGTATTATTTTTATTTTTTCATGCAGTCAACATAGTTATTATAATATTAATAATATTTTTTTTTTAAAATTAACGATTTGGTCTAATCAATTAACCAAACCTTACCTTTTTATATTCAAACTTGCCAAAAGGTTTGAAGTCTCACAAAGGACTGTTAGCCATAATCATTGTAAATAATGCCTATTTTATGGAATTGACATATTTCTAAATCACAAGAAATATATGTAATAATATTGGAATAGTCGATGCAAATTACATACAAATATATGTATTTATATTTATATTTACCTTTGCACCACTTATCCCTTTTTAAATCCTTTTTGTCATACTTCTTATGATTCCAAAATAATGCCTCTTTATATTTAAGGATGAAAAAAGGAATATTTCTTTTGTTCTTACAATCACATAACACACAAATTTCATCTTTTTGCCAAAATTCACATATTTCATATTTCAACACTGAACTAAAGATCTGGAACAATACTACAACAACATTATGTTTAATGGGACTGATTTCCAGATCCATTGTGCTATGTAGCCTGTACAACATATTTCATGACATAACTATAGGAACATGTTGGAAAAATATTTAAGAATCCTACAATTCATATTATATATAATCAAAACTTATCATTTACCAATTTTTAACCATATTCACAATCAGATCTGATGGTTGCTAACAATTCACAATTATTTAAATAAATAGATCTAATAGGCATAAAACATAGATTGGATTCAAATGAAATAGATAAGTCATTATAATTGTATTAGTAAATTTCTCACTCTTATATCTTCCAATTTCTCAGGTTTGAACCCTATAGAATTCAATCCCCAAATTCTTATAAATATACAATTTATCTAGAAAGGGGAAAATTCTAGATCAGTAGAAATGTAAGAAAACAGGAAGAGAGAAGAATATATCGTTGAGCATCCTCTTCCATTGAATTTATTAATCTTCCCAATTCCATATGAATTTGATTTGATTTGGAATATACATGAATATATTTTATTTAGAAATTAGGTTAGAAGAGGAAGAAAAATGGCAGAGCTCTGCAACCTCTATAGATTTAAATGGAAGAGAATGGGGCTCTACCTCTTTATTTATAGGGATGGAAATGGCCAAGAACCGTCAAATCAGTTTCAAGTTACATCCGTCCATTCGTTACATATAAAAATTAACCTAACCCTTCATGACCTAGCCGCCACTGGGCTATCTGACTCCCAGTAGGTCGACGTGGGTGGTCGACCCCCATATGGACCGTCTGGGCACCAGATTGCCCAGGTCGGTTGGGTTATATTAGGTAAATTATTAATTAAATATTCAATTTATTTATTTTCTTTCCGTTTTCGTATTTCTTCTTTAACTTTTTTATACGGACTCCGTTCGCAAAACTTCAAACATTATAGTTGACCAGAATTCCAAGACGAACGCAATAGCTAAAGTCTCGCAGCCAAATTCCATCGTTGCAGAAATTCCTATTTTTTAAATTCTAATAATTAATTTATATCGCCAAAATTCCGAGTTGTTACAGTGTTTGTGATGTAGGAAAAGATAGGTTGGAGGGATCCAACAGGATTCCTCACTTGTATTGATAATGTTTATCATATATGATGGATATATTTGATTGAGTGTGAAATTGGATGAGACAAACCCTAATTTCACAGGTTGGTATTTTAGTAGTAGTTTGGCTCTTTAGTTCCATCGATATAATAAGATATTGTTGGAATTGTTTTTAAATCGAGTTAGTGACGTTTTAAGATTTTAGATATAATTGGACTAATCGTTTAACGTGTATAAAGAAGAGTTTATTCTCTTTTGAGGTAAACATCGATTTTTGTTTTCAAGTTGACTAAATCAACTGTTTAATTTGAAATTAGTCGTTAAACTAATTTGTTTTCAGTTTAATTCTTAAATATAGTTTTTAAAAAACATATGTTTAAAACTTAAGAAGGTTCTTAAGAATTAATTGATCTTTAATTAATTATGTTTAAAGGTGATTATCGAGTTGTTTACTATTAATAAAGTTAATTATTATTTTACAACTTTTTTAATGGGGAATTAATTATTTGATCCTTAGTTAATATAGAAGTTAACAACGTCTACTTAGTTAATAACGTAATAAACTACTTTTATTTGGTTAACATTGATGTTAATTATTGTTTTAATTAATAATAATTAAAGTGACTATGTTTTTTAGTAGAAATTTATTTAAGAGGATAATCAAGTTGGTAATGAGATCTAGTTGAATTTTATAAAGGGTTTATGAAAGGATTTTAGAATAAAATCCAAGTGATATAAACATAATTTATAAATGGAAATTTAAAGCTAATATGATGTTTAAATTAGCATTACTTAATAATGGAATTAAGTAAAATGATTGAAATTGAAATGAGATTTTCAAAGAGGCAAATGGTTAAATGGATGGGTAAAAAGGATATGTAATTGGATTTTTAAAGGATTAAAGAAGTTTAAAATTAAAAGGTGATATTTTAGAAGCATCTACTTAATCAACGAATTAAGTAATAGTAATTATATTTGAAAAGGAGATTTTCAAAAATAAGAATGGTTTATAAAACCATGTTTTTTAATGGATTAATAAATAAAGGTTTATGAAATTATGATATCAGTTTTTGAATTACATTTTTTGTCTTTCTTACGATAAGAATGTTGTCGATTAAGGTCTAAGATGTAAATTGAATACCCCAACTTGAATGACTTAATCAATATCTGAGGATGATATTAGTTTTTAATGGTAAAGATGTTGGAAATAATTTATTATTTCCATAAGTGTTAACGTAAGCTATGATGACAAACTATGAAGTTAATAAAACCATCCGGTTTATATATTTAACAATGTGTCGAATGTCATTGTTTTCGACCATATTTAAGATTTGTAATTAGACTATACCATTGAGTTACCATATAACACAATATTTCCGAAGTAAAGGAAATAAAAGGGTTTGAGAATATATAATGATATTGAAAATATTACGATATTTTCGAAGTGAAGGATGTAAAGAGATGAGTTTTGGAATAGATTTATTAAAAAGGATAAGTGTTGGTTATTGTTTTCAAGTAATGAAACAAAAGAGATTTTGTAACGATGTTTACACAACTTATTGTTTGAATCGAAAAATGTGAAGTATGTATGATATATTTTTCTAAGTATTTTAAAATGAAATGATTTTGAGAATATTCTTATATTTAAATTAAGAAGTAAAATACTATGTTTCAAACATTGAAAGATTTAGAAGTTTTAATTAACCATTCGCTAGTTATTATAACTAAAAAGGCCAAGTGGTGATATGTACCGAATGAGTGAATTCATTTTTATTTTCATGTTGCATGGTTGTTTATTTGATAGTTAAATTGTGACGATCCCAAAATCCGAGGGGCGGTATTAAGGATAATCATTGGAATATAACACATTAATCATCATAGCAGAGTACAGATAATAGCAAAAACAATAAATAGAATAATTTACATGAATATGACAGCGAAATCACAACATGTAACTGTTGGATCTAGATTAACCCTAGAGGGGGGGTGAATAGGGTTTATCACAGTTTATAAGTAAATTAAAAATCTAACGGGATATGTAATAATGCACAAATCATAGAATATAGCAAAAACAAAAATGCAGAAAATAAATCACACACAGATATACCCAGCTTCGGCGGACTCTGCCTACTGCTGCATTCACTAAGGTTTCTACTAGGTGTTAATAACAGATCCCGCTTACAGACTCTGTAAACTCGCACTCCCTGCTCCTGTACTAACCCTACGCTCAAATCCTTAGACTGACCGATGTCCACTCGATCAGATTTTCCCTTGATTACAACCCCGTAATCAATAACTCAGATTTTACAGATTCTGAAACTGACAGTCAAAATCCTGACTGATTCACCTCTAGATTTTTACAGAATCTATAAACTGTTCGATTCGTTTTTACAAAACAGAATTAAAAACAATACAAGTATTAAAAAAAAATGAAACCCTAGGATTTAGGTTAAAAAGGGTCATCCCTTATCCATTTAAACATGGCCGGCCCATTTGTTATTTTTGTTTCCCTGATCACTTGGTTCTCTGGAAAAATGGCGGCGGCTAGGGTTTCTTTGAATCCCCAAATTAAATCGCGATGCCTGATGAATTTGCTGCTCTCCGAAGCTCGAATCTTTGAATAGCTTTGGTGCTTCGATTTGGAAACTTCTGTCGATCGAAACGCTTGAGGAAAAAGTGAGTTATTCTGATTTTGATTTCTTTGTTCTCGTATGAACTAGTTTTGATTTCGATTGAATTGTTTGTGGTCTCGATTCCCTTTGCCTGTGATGAATTTGTGTTAGTTTATAGGATAATGGAATCCTAAAACATAGCTCTGATTTCATTAATGACTTCCCTGATAATTTGCGGTTTGTTTCCTTTCGAAATTTCCTTGATTGAAAGCTTTGATTAGCTCTATAATGACTTGTGGATTATTTGGAAACATTTTGATCTGATTTCATGCCTTGTCGAATTTGCTGGAAAAGTATTGAATACAAATTGATTTGTTTCCTGAAATACCACTCTTGATTGCTCGAATTTGCCTCTTTTTGGCAGTCACGGCTTTGAATGATTTTGCCCCTTTTTGTTGCCTGATTCGAACTGATGCTCTGGAAAGATTTTGCATTTTAAAAACTTGCCAAATATTCTTCATGTGATTTTCTGGAATTAATTCAAAGAACTTGCGTGTTCTCTGGAAAATATCTGCTGCCTTGAATTTGAAATCTTGTCATAACCGTTGCGTGATTCATGTGATTTTAATCTTGAAATCTTTCCAAAAGATTCTGCATTGATTTCTTGCCAAAAATATAGGGTTGAATTTTGAACATTTTGTACTGCCAATTTGTAGATTTCAGCCTTGACCTTTTTGCCTGCACCTTTCCTTTATATTACATAATTTTGAAATACACTTTGCTTTGATAGATCTGCCTTTGATGCTTTATGCCTCGGAATTTTTGAACTGGTATTATTCTTGGCCTTGAATGTATGTGATAAATCAGGAAACAGAT
This sequence comes from Allium sativum, assembly GCA_030737875.1. NCBI lineage: Eukaryota > Viridiplantae > Streptophyta > Magnoliopsida > Asparagales > Amaryllidaceae > Allium > Allium sativum. The sequence goes on from CM060925.1 coordinate 392,582,099, forward strand.
AAATGACTTCCCTTGCATGGAAGATAATGTTTCTCTGACTTGTTGAAACCGATTAAATCCTTGCCAAAAATAAATTGTTAGTTCTGGAGAAATTCAAAAGATTATTACTGAATTTGTTAGACAAGCTTTCCAAAAAAAAAACATAGAATAATTTTCACTGCCCCATTTGATTTTGTTGTCCATTTGTGTGTGAGTAAGCAAGCAAGTTTGAGCCATACTAAACCATATATGTAAGAATTGCCTGATGCACTGCTGAATCAAATTGGCAGGTTCACTTTAACCATACTGCATGTATATTCCTTGTTTCATTTGAGCTTCTTGCTGTTCTTTGTCCAATTGTCACTTTCATTAAGCCAGACCTGATATGCTCCTCATGTATTTCATATGTGAACTCACTTTTTTAAAAAAATGCCATAAAAACATGTTACACTGACTCTTTGATTTGCTGAGTCATTTTAAAATTCATGCTTGTGTTTTCTGTGATCATTGAATATGCTGTTGTGCTCTATTTCCATTATGTTGCCTCTGTCCACTTTCTTTGATGTATGCATCATGCTCCATTTTGCTGAGTCATCATGTTCACACCTTTCCTGACCTGTTTCCATTTGCTTGAGTCCGCATTGCTGTGGCCATTATCTGCTGCCATGCTTGATCATTTGCACAACCTGTCTTGTATACATACTTGCTGATTTGCCATGTTTTGATATATGTCATTGTGATCTGATTTATAGTTGTACCAACCCTTTGCTAATCTGGCTCGACCATTCTTCATTGCACCATGTTGTATACTTTTATTTGATCTTGATGTATTGATCCATACTGACTTGTTTCTACTTATCCTCATCCATGTTATGCCAAGCACATTAAGTCATGTACACCTATGCTGATGACACTACATCTTCATTTATATGCTGAGTTCCACATTAACTTGAACTGTCTCTGTCTGTATGCTTTCATCCTCCACACTGTCTTTATATGTTATCAACATGTTGGCTGTTAGCTGAACTGCTTTTCTTCTTGTATTGACATGTTTGGTTTCACTGTTTTGCACCTGAAATATGAGTATACCATCTCTTGTGCTCGACCATTTTGAATTTTAATGTTTGACATTTTGTTTTTAAGACATATCAGCAGACTAGTCACACTATGTTGGGGCTGATCAAAAGTCAGCAAACTAGTGTGATTATGTCGAGGCTGATCAAATCAGATCGAGTCAGAAAAATGATGAGAAACACACCGAAATTCTGAGGCAAATAAAATTTTAAAAATAAAATTTATATTTGCATGAATTCTGTTTTATTTCTATTGCAGTGTACTGTGTGTGTGTTTCTGTGAATGACAGGTATGAAGACGATGACTGGACTGACAGTGATTGGACAGACTGAAGACTGAAGATAACACTGTGCAATTTGTATATGTATATGAGTCAGTAAAAAAAATTTAGTGAAGAGCTGATATGTAAATGAAATTCAGTGATGTACAAATAGTGGAGTTATAAATTTTGTACTATATGGAATGTTGAAATAAAATATTATATTTAAATAAAATACCGTGAATATCTTTGAATTTCTGTACAATCATATTTTATTTAAATATAAAGATTATATTCTTGTTTGTGATGTAAATATAGAACAGTACAGTAACAAACACATTTAAAATAATATATACTTGTTTGTTATCATCAAATAAAAATCATATAATTATGTATACAACACCGTTATATACAACAATCTCCCCCTTTTGATGATGACAAACAAATAAAAGATTTTGAATATAATAAATGTGTTTGTTCGTGAATATTTGAACTCCCCCTATTTAAATGCTCCCCCTACAACAGAAACTCCCCCTATAACTATGCATGAGTGAAATGTATGAATAATTAAAATTTCAAAATTAAAGGTATTTATAAAATATTCACTCATAGATCAAAATCTAATCCATTCTCCCCCTTTTGTTATCATCAAAGGGGTACAGATTTTAAAATACAGATGAAAATTGACAAAAAAAATATATAATTTCAGCTTAAGAGGAAAAACGGTCATCATAAAATTCAATCAGTCAAACAAAAATCATAATATTCTAAGAGCTGGTGGCATATCTCACATTTTAGAGAATGGCGGATTTACAAAGAATTTTATATAAAATGGGGAGAGTAAAAAAAAATGTATTCCAATTATTTTCCATAGAAAAAAATGAGGTTCAAATAACAGAGATGGAATTTGGACTATACTTAATAATTTAATTTAAGTGACAAGATCGAATAATCTCAAATCCCAATATCTATCAATCAACAAATCATAATACGTCATAAAATTTCAACACATTTCACAGATTAGAAAGTGGATTGATAGGCTGGTTATTATACACCAAGGATAATTTCATAAAAAAAATATTGCACATTATTTTCTTTTCTTTTTCTTTTTTGATTTAAGAGCACCCTGACCACGCATAACCAAAGCTTGGATTTTTAAATGAGGTCAGTCGCAGCTTAAATTGTAAGTTGTCTCATAACCATGCATAACCAGAGCTTGGATTTTTAAATGAGGTTAGAGACATGCTTATGTATCAATTATATATTTTATCATTTTCAGCTTTAAATATGAAAAACTCCCCAGTATATACAACCAATATGAATGATAGAAATGTGATAGGTACAGAAATGGACTGTGAAATAAATTTCTAAATTAATTATATTATGAAATATGACCAACTGTACCGGGATTATTGAAAATTTTCAATTGACACTAATTCTGAAAAATAACATAACCACAATTCCATCACAAACATTTTCACTGTTTATTCAAGATGATTTTTTTTTAAATATTAAATTCTCCACATTTATATAAAAAAAATTTATCATGGATGTCAGAATGATGATAGATAATGAGTATGGTCGTGAAATAATTGCCAGTTCAAAGATATTATAATAAATATTCAACCGTCATGAAAATCCAGATAAAATCTCCTCTTGTTGTGAAATATATTGCAGTCATAATTCATCACAATTTCAGATTCTGATATATTTTGATGAATTATAAATACAGAACAATTTGGATATTGATTTCAATTTCTGAATGAATAAAAAATAAATAATCTTAAAGTTGAAAAATTAATTACAAGAGGAATATAAAGAGCTATACAGGACAAGAGTGATTAAAATATATACAACAAAAAAAATTTAGCACATCTGATACCAATTGTTCTCGCTTTCTCGAGAATTTTACTAAGACAATCACAGACAACAGAAATTTAAAGCCCAAGCAGACAAATCAAGCAATAAGCAATTATCTAAGAATAGTATCAGAGCAGTGCAGAACACAATATCACATCAGACTTGTCTGGGGATGGTCACATAAGAACTTTCATGATCCATGATTAGAACTACCGTTTATTTGAAATCATTTGAGGAATATGAAAAATCTCTAGATTCAATGAATCGGTCACACCAAATTATTATTTTCACATTCAGAATATGTGTGTGATTCAATAAATCAATAATTTCAAATAATTTTAAACAAACAATCATTCAAATCAAATAACCATGAAATAGCAGAGAAATTCAAGACCGGATTTTCAAAGAATTTTCACAAGAATTTTCTGACAAGTCCTCAAGAAATTTTAGATCATCTACATCAATTTTGTGAGATATTCATGATTCAAAGAATAAAAATAATTTATTTGAAATCATTTGAATTAATGTCAAATTTTGAGATATAATGAATCAGTCACACAAGGTTAATAATTTCAGATTTAAGTGGTGTGTGAGATTCAAAATATCAGGAATTTTAGATGATTTCAAACTAAACTAATTTCATCCATAATAATCATGAATAAGGATGAAATTCTAGATGTATCACTGATTTAACCCAAATATTTTTCAAGTCAGAAATAATCAAGCCAATCCGAAAAACAATGAAATTATAACAACTGATAAATAATAGAGTGCTGTAATGAGTATAATATTTTCAGCTTTTCTAAAATGAATTAGAATAAACTCAGAACAGCAAAGGTGTGTGAAATTCCATCAATTTTCAGATCTTCAAAAATTTAGAATTCAAATTAATTAACAGTGTTCAAGATATGACATGAATACAACAACACCGTTATGAATTCAGAATTAGGAAAATAAACTTCAAAACAATTGCAGATAAATACAAGTTCAAGTTCAGGATATGGAAACAATTAACACATGATGATTTTATACAAGTAAAGCAAATTTCCAGAAAATCATTAATTCTGCAACTGGAAGTTTAAGAAGAACAGAATAAACAAAGAGATATGGAAGTGACAAATCAAATAAAGACAAATAGAAGAAAATAAAATAGAATGGGGTAGAAGAAGCAGGAATAAACAATAAAAAATATTTACAAGGTTGAAGTCAGAAATCATACCTGATTCACAGAAAACGTTGTGGATCTCTAACTCGTCAGACTTTGCTAAGGAACAGTAGAAGATTCAATGATGTGAAGCAGTTTGAATCAGTTTCTCTTTTCAGCACAGTTGTTCCTCAGCCTCCTTTGGTAGCTAACTGTTTAGAGGATTGAGTGGTCTAACAAAGGCAGTAAAACCACTCACAGTTGTATTTGTTTGTTTTGGTACCCAAACCTGTTTATATAACAAACCATCAGAATAAACCTTTGTACCCTTAGGAACCCAAATCTGTTTGAATTTCACGAAGTTTGGTTTATTTCCTTTTGGGATCCAGGATTGTTTAGAAGGATTATTATAAAACAATTTCTCATTTTGATTTTGACTCAAAAAACCTTTGAAATTATAAGAGTTCAAATTTTCAAATTGATTCTTTTCAAGGTTGTTTGAAGGATTTTTCACATCATTCGTAATTCGTCTTTCAAAAACATTATTTTTCTCAAACCCAAGTCCACATTTATTTTGAACAGAAAATTGGTTTTTCAACAACATATTCGAAGATTTTTCACCGTTTGAAAAATTAGACAAGATTGTTTCAAGTTGTTGAATTTCAGTTTTAAGATCACCATTTTCTTTCAATAAATCTGAACAACGATTTTTAGTGATCTCACATCTTTTAAAATCAGATTTCAAAACCAAATTTTCATCTTTGAGTAACTTTATTTTGGTTTGGGACTCAGCAATCTCAGCCTCAAAATGTTTTCGACTTTCAGACTCAAATTTCTTGAAATTTTCAATCTCGTTTTCAAGTTCTTTCAAAATCGAATTTGATTTCAACAAATTTTCCTTTTCTGCAATTTCAAGTTTGGAATGAATATTGGTTTTAAAAATTTCAAATTCCTTTTGCAGATGATTGTTCAAATTTGATAACTCAATCTTGTTTGCTTTTAAGACCAAAATTTTATCTTCAAACTTTTGAATATTTTTATTGAGATGAACAAGATTGGTTTTCAATTTCAAACAATTTTTACAATCTGAATCTGAAAGGTTTTTAAAATATTCAAGCTGTGATTCCAAATCATCAATTTTGCTGTTCAACTCAGAATTCCTAGATTTTAGAGTTTTGTTTTTAGATTTGAGTTTATCAACAGATTTAGTTAAATCAACACACATATAAACCAAATCTTCGTATGAGAAATTTTCAACTTCAGCGTCCGTTGATTCTCCATCATCTGATCCTTCTGAATTCTCATTTGTAAATCCTGTTAAACAGAATTCTGAATCTGAATTGACAATCTGGGGTTTTGAGCTGGAGTTGTCAATTTGACCATACTTCGTATTGAGAGCTGTCCAAATTTCCTGCGCAGTTAAACAATGGGAAATCAAACTGTATTGATTATCATCAAGATGAGAATAAAGAATATGTGTAGCACGAGAATTAAAAACTTTATCTACCATATCGTACCCATTGATAACAACATCCCAACATTTAATATTAACAGATTTTAAATAAAATTCCATTTTGAATTTCCAGTTTAAAAAATCTGTTCCAGTGAAAATAGTTGGAGATGAACTGGACTGACTCTCGCTAGACAGACAACTAGGGTTACCCATGACTCTAGAGTTAAAAAAAATACCTGCTCTGATACCACTTGTTGGATCTAGATTAACCCTAGAGGTGGGGTGAATAGGGTTTATCACAGTTTATAAGTAAATTAAAAATCTAACGGGATATGTAATAATGCACAAATCATAGAATATAGCAAAAACAAAAATGCAGAAAATAAATCACACACAGATATACCCAGCTTCGGCAGACTCTGCCTACTGCTGCATTCACTAAGGTTTCTACTAGGTGTTAATAACAGATCCCGCTTACAGACTCTGTAAACTCGCACTCCCTGCTCCTGTACTAACCCTACGCTCAAATCCCTAGACTGACCGATGTCCACTCGATCAGATTTTCCCTTGATTACAACCCCGTAATCAATAACTCAGATTTTACAGATTCTGAAACTGACAGTCAAAATCCTGACTGATTCACCTCTAGATTTTTACAGAATCTATAAACTGTTCGATTCGTTTTTACAAAATAGAATTAAAAACAATACAAGTATAAAAAAAATGAAACCCTAGGATTTAGGTTAAAAAGGGTCATCCCTTATCCATTTAAACATGGCCGGCCCATTTGTTATTTTTGTTTCCCTGATCCCTTGGTTCTCTGGAAAAATGGCGGCGGCTAGGGTTTCTTTGAATCCCCAAATCAAATCGCGATGCCTGATGAATTTGCTGCTCTCTGAAGCTCGAATCTTTGAATAGCTTTGGTGCTTCGATTTGGAAACTTCTGTCGATCGAAACGCTTGAGGAAAAAGTGAGTTATTCTGATTTTGATTTCTTTGTTCTCGTATGAACTAGTTTTGATTTCGATTGAATTGTTTGTGGTCTCGATTCCCTTTGCCTGTGATGAATTTGTGTTAGTTTATAGGATAATGGAATCCTAAAACATAGCTCTGATTTCATTAATGACTTCCCTGATAATTTGCGGTTTGTTTCCTTTCGAAATTTCCTTGATTGAAAGCTTTGATTAGCTCTATAATGACTTGTGGATTATTTGGAAACATTTTGATCTGATTTCATGCCTTGTCGAATTTGCTGGAAAAGTATTAAATACAAATTGATTTGTTTCCTGAAATACCACTCTTGATTGCTCGAATTTGCCTCTTTTTGGCAGTCACGGCTTTGAATGATTTTGCCCCTTTTTGTTGCCTGATTCGAACTGATGCTCTGGAAAGATTTTGCATTTAAAAAACTTGCCAAATATTCTTCATGTGATTTTCTGGAATTAATTCAAAGAACTTGCGTGTCCTCTGGAAAATATCTGCTGCCTTGAATTTGAAATCTTGTCATAACCGTTGCGTGATTCATGTGATTTAAATCTTGAAATCTTTCCAAAAGATTCTGCATTGATTTCTTGCCAAAAATATAGGGTTGAATTTTGAACATTTTGTACTGACAATTTGTAGATTTCAGCCTTGACCTTTTTGCCTGCACCTTTCCTTTATATTACATAATTTTGAAATACACTTTGCTTTGATAGATCTGCCTTTGATGCTTTATGTCTCGGAATTTTTGAACTGGTATTATTCTTGGCCTTGAATGTATGTGATAAATCAGGAAACAGATAAATGACTTCCCTTGCATGGAAGATAATGTTTCTCTGACTTATTGAAACCGATTAAATCCTTGCCAAAAATAAATTGTTAGTTCTGGAGCAATTCAAAAGATTATTACTGAATTTGTTAGACAAGCTTTCCAAAAAAAACACAGAATAATTTTCACTGCCCCATTTGATTTTGTTGTCCATTTGTGTGTGAGTAAGCAAGCAAGTTTGAGCCATACTAAACCATATATGTAAGAATTGCCTGATGCACTGCTGAATCAAATTGGCAGGTTCACTTTAACCATACTGCATGTATATTCCTTGTTTCATTTGAGCTTCTTGCTGTTCTTTGTCCAATTGTCACTTTCATTAAGCCAGACCTGATATGCTCCTCATGTATTTCATATGTGAACACACTTCTTAAAAAAAATGCCATAAAAACATGTTACACTGACTCTTTGATTTGCTGAGTCATTTTAAAATTCATGCTTGTGTTTTCTGTGATCATTGAATATGCTGTTGTGCTCTATTTCCATTATGTTGCCTCTATCCACTTTCTTTGATGTATGCATCATGCTCCATTTTGCTGAGTCATCATGTTCACACCTTTCCTGACCTGTTTCCATTTGCTTGTGTCCGCATTGCTGTGGCCATTATCTGCTGCCATGCTTGATCATTTGCACAACCTGTCTTGTATACATACTTGCTGATTTGCCATGTTTTGATATATGTCATTGTGATCTGATTTATAGTTGTACCAACCCTTTGCTAATCTGGCTCGACCATTCTTCATTGCACCATGCTGTATACTTTTATTTGATCTTGATGTATTGATCCATACTGACTTGTTTCTACTTATCCTCATCCATGTTATGCCAAGCACATTAAGTCATGTACACCTATGCTGATGACACTACATCTTCATTTATATGCTGAGTTCCACATTAACTTGAACTGTTTGTGTCTGTATGCTTTCATCCTCCACACTGTCTTTATATGTTATCAACATGTTGGCTGTTAGCTGAACTGCTTTTCTTCTTGTATTGACATGTTTGGTTTCACTGTTTTGCACCTGAAATATGAGTATACCATCTCTTGTGCTCGACCATTTTGAATTTTAATGTTTGACATTTTGTTTTTAAGACATATCAGCAGACTAGTCACACTATGTTGGGGCTGATCAAAAGTCAGCAAACTAGTGTGATTATGTCGAGGCTGATCAAATCAGATCGAGTCAGAAAAATGATGAGAAACACACCGAAATTCTGAGGCAAATAAAATTTTAAAAATAAAATTTATATTTGCATGAATTCTGTTTTATTTCTATTGCAGTGTACTGTGTGTGTGTTTCTGTGAATGACAGGTATGAAGACGATGACTGGACTGACAGTGACTGGACAGACTGAAGACTGAAGATAACACTGTGCAATTTGTATATGTATATGAGTCAGTAAAAAAAAATTTAGTGAAGAGCTGATATGTAAATGAAATTCAGTGATGTACAAATAGTGGAGTTATAAATTTTGTACTGTATAGAATGTTGAAATAAAATATTATATTTAAATAAAATACCGTGAATATCTTTGAATTTCTGTACAGTCATATTTTATTTAAATATAAATATTATATTCTTGTTTGTGATGTAAATATAGAACAGTACAGTAACAAACACATTTAAAATAATATATACTTGTTTGTTATCATCAAATAAAAATCATATAATTATGTATACAACACCGTTATATACAACAGTAACAATCATCAGAATAGCACAGCGTAGGATATAACTTAGTAAATAAAGGGAAGTGATCAGTCACCATCGCTAGAGGCAGAATACATACATGCAGTGAGACATAATAAGGGTATCAGTCTACATCGCCGAAGGCGGTACATATACATACGAGAATAAATACTGAAAGTAAAGCAGTCTGCATCGCCTGTGGTGGAATCATAATACAAGTACAATAATGGCGGAAAATGTCAAAGTCATCTCTGTGAAGTCAGCCTCGCCATGAGCCAAAATGCACTCTATGCAACAGTGCAGAGCCAAAAACAACCTGTCACCTGTGAACTAGGCTGCCCGTGTGAAAATAAGGGCACCCGCGTTTGCAAAGTGAAACAAACAACGAGTCAGTCATGGGGACTGGTGTGAGGAATCTATTTAACAGTTTAAACAACAGTAATAAGCAAATCATAGGACCACGCCACTTTCGCGGAACGGGTTTTCTCCAGTGATTGCTAGTGCATTTAAAACAAAGTAAATTCTTTAAAACAACGCAATGCTTTTAAAAAGAATGAAGCCATTATAAGACTCAGGTCCCATCATACAATGCAACGCAAGCCGGAGGATAGAGTTTTACCTTATAATGGCCAAATATGCTTGATACGTATAAAGCAAAATCAATTGATATTATTACTAGTGCATATATGTTTCAAAAGCGAATAGCATCATAAATATCAATCATAGGCGGCATAACTACCATCTACTATGTCGCCATACTAATTCTACAACCGAGTCCGTTATTTCGTATTGGAAATTGGATTTCCGTCATGAGTCGAGGCAAGGGGCAAGCTCCTCTCTGCTTCGAGACATTCTAGCAAACGTCTCAGGACTACACACTCTGGGTAACCCTGGATCGGCTGGGCCGGTCCTCTGTTACGTTTGAGGATTATTTATTTCTGAACACACGTTTCCCGGTCCTTACAGACCTATAATCGAGGCGCCTCGCATTCCAACTACCACAAAGGTGAAAAGTAGATATAAATGTCAGGGCTGGAAAGTCACTGACACCACCATAGCTAGAAAGAAACGTCGTGCTCTCCCAGCGGTCCGTATCCCCTTTTTAACTCATACCGAGGTGTGAGGCTTGCGAATCTACGAAATACACAAAGCTAGGCCACGAAGACCGTGCTTTGATCATCATCCACAAGACTTTGCTTTGCAACAGAAGCCTTGATCACAGCATCTTGGCATACCACATAGGCAGTCCACTCCATACGATTGATTTCCATCGATATATAACCCCTGAGCTCGTATGTCTCAGAGAAGGGCGTTAAGCAAAAGAATAAATTCTCCGCTGCCAAACAGATATATATTTAACAGAGATCAATCAGTATAGAACAAAATCCAATGCCAGACACACAGTCCATTTACAAGTCCGTTCTGGGTCTGAACGAAACTGGAGGCGTCAAATTCCTCGTGTATCCGTCCAATCAACGCATACGTTCAGACGGCTACTACTTCCGTCCCTTCACGGTAGCTACTTCGGTCAGGAACCTCAGCAGCGCCCATCCAACCGATACGAAGATCGTCGGTCTTGAATCATCTTTGCATTTCCCAATTCGAATCGCTCGATCAATTATTTGAAATGAGGGTTAGCTCGGCCTTTTCAAATAATCTACATAATTAGAATTCAAATCAATTCTTTCTATGGTTATATTATTCGACATCCATATTTCAGATCTTTAGTGTTATTTTCGTGTCAAACACATACAACCATCAAATATCAAACAGATCAAGCCAAATTAGTTTATTTTCAATCTATGTTGCTTATAATATTTTATAATGATTTTTCGCCATTTTTATTTATTTAAAAATGGCCATATTTAATTAAACGACGTTTCAGGTCGTGTCGTGGCACTGACGCTGTTTTTCCCCTAATTTGTTTTACACATATCGGAAAATCTAACCATTGGATTTCTACAAAGTCTATATCAGTGGGAAGATATTCCCAAAGCGATCCCAACGGTTCCAGTTTCGTGAAAATCTGACGGTCGGTTCTTCCACACTAGTCGTTTGAAGTTATGGTTTCAAAATTCGAACTGCAGCGTCGTTATTCGATTTAATTTAATTATATTTATTTTTATATATAAATATAAACGATTCTGGTGCTGTTTTTCTTCAGATCTGAATTAAACATTCCAGACAATCCAACCGTTGGATTTTTACAAGGTTGGTGCCGTTGGGAAGATATTTCCAAGGCGAACCCAGCGGTTGCGGTTTCGGGAAAATCCGATGGTCGGATTTCTCGTACTAATCGTTTCAAATTACGATTCCGAAACACGAACTGCACGGCTTCGATTCCCTTTAATTATATTTATATTTATATATATAAATATAGTTCATTCTATAATTCCAACTATAGTTCATTCTATATTTTCAACTTCGTTTTCACTTCAAATATTTCACTAACGCCTTAATATTTCGAAAAATTTCTCCATAACCTCCTTTGTATGGGGAGGGGTTTGGAAATTTATTGGGCCGTGTTAGGTACCCAATAAATCCTAAAAAGCATCCACATATTTATAGTGATATATTCTGGTGTTTACGGGGGAGCATGTATAGATAATCACTCCAGAGAATAAATTCTCGTCACCCCGTTTCCGTGTGGAAATAAATAGTCCATGTGTCGTATCTAATAACTAGAGAGACGTGATTATTGTCAACTCCAGACCCGTGTGGGGTTTTTATTAATCTGGCAATTTATCGTTATATTTTATATAGTCCATATCAGTCATCAGTTCAACCTATAGTATATAGTCATCGCCATACAAGCCTCTTGCTCGTATGGTAAATCTTCCACCTCGTCACACAAGCTCCAATTGCTTATGTGGAATATGATGAAGTATGCCTATCGTCAAGAAGTATGCCATGTAGTGTAGTTCAAAATTAATTGTTACTATCCTATGGCGATATTTATTATTTCACATAGAATAACCAGCACTCCGCATCCAATGGCATTCACAGTAGTTGATATAAAAATAAAATTGCACAGCCAACTCATCAAGGTTTACCTATTTGTCGGGCACGCAAATAATTTCTTTACTCTACAGCTAATCCATTTTTCCTGTTCAACACATGTATATATATGCAAAACAAAGCTAATAATAATATTTCTAGCAACTATTATTTATTTCAACACGTGTGTATTTTTATCAAAGCGTATATATGATAAGAGAAATATTTTTATCTTCAAAAATATTTATTCAACACGTGAATGTTTTTAACACTTCATATTCACAATAAAGATGTAGATTTTATTGTCTATTCATTTTATTTTAAAATACGATAACATTCAACACATGAATTTCAACTCGACGAACGAATTTCAATTCAACACATGAATATTCTCTATAGTTTGTATATATAAAAAAATGTGATTTTTTATCGCTAAAGCTATTTGTTTAAATTCAAATAATATTCAACACATGAATTTCGATTCAACGAATGAATTTCAACTCAACACATGAATATTTTCTATAGTTTGTATATATATAAAAATGTGATTTTTATCGCTAAACCTATTTGTTTAAATTCAAATAATATTCAACACATGAATTTCAACTCAACGAATGAATTTCAACTCAACACATGAATATTTTCTATAGTTTGTATATATATAAAAATGTGATTTTTATCGCTAAAGCTATTTGTTTAAATTCAAATAATATTCAACACATGAATTTCAACTCAACGAATGAATTTCAACTCAACACATGAATATTGGTTTCAACATATGTAATTTATTTCAACGAATGAATTTTATTCTAACACATGTATATTTCAGAAAATTTCGGCAGCATAACGGCAGGGTAGTTAAAACCGGGATTGTCCCTAGTACGGTTCCTCGCTCTACCTTAAAACCTCGCGGTTTTTGACAATGGGGATCATGCATCTAGTTCGCACGCAGGCGGCATGTTTTATTTTCAATTCCACAATCCTATTCTAATTTGTTTCAACCACAAGAGGGTATTTTTCAACCACAAGGGTATTTTTCAACCACAATATCAACCACAAACAATTATTTCCAACCATTCGTCATACCATATAATATCACGTCAATCACAAGCAATAAATATCGTCCATGGTCTGTGGACGGGGAGAGTATATATATATATATATATATATATATTATTTCTATAATTCACTTGCATTTCATCACAATTCAAAGCATATATGTTTCATACAACGCTTGTATAATTTATACATCGCTAATATAACTTATACAACACATGTACATAAGGTATACAATGCGTATATAATTTACACTTCGCTTATATAATTTATACAACGCGATTCCATTCACACAATTTAGTTTAGATTCCTCACATTGGTTTTTGCAGTGCTAAAAATCGTAGGAAGATCAGAAAAATCCGCGGCTTCTTCTAGATGGTAGAGAGCCTCCTTGCGGTCACGGCGTCTCCTGTTTCATCAAATTTCGTTAACGAACGAAAAAGATATTATTTTTCAAAGTTTTGCAACGCTTTATAGTGTTATTTTCATTTCAGAATTTCGAAGCAGAAAGGTTTTTAAACCTTCAAAACTAGGTCTTGATTTTAAAATCAAACCGTACCTTGTTGCTCCGATCAGGTCCTGCGACGTTGAAGGGCTACGAATCAGCTCTCGATCGGTGGTGGTGGCGTCTGACTCGGCGGCCCCAGCAGTTCGCGACGGCGCTCCAAAGGGGCTGACTTCCTCCTGGAAATTCGACGCGTACGATCAATGGTTTTCGACGAGGCTTGGTCTGATTTGAAGAGGGGAGGGAGGCGATCAGAATCTTCAACTGGAGGTGGCGGCGAAACTGGCTGTGGCGGCGGGAAAATCGATGGGAAGCTTCGATATCGATGCACCGTCGATATCGCCTGGCGGCTAGGGTTTTTTAGATATTTTCTGAAAATAAAATAATAAAAGAAAAAATGTGATTGGCCAATGGTTTTATAGGAAATTTTAAATAGTGTTTTCACAAACGGACTCGAAATCAAACCCAACGACTGTCGCCCCTAGCTAAATACCCCCATTTCGGACACAATGGGATATGTTTCGTTGGCCAATTCGACTGTTACAGTCAGTTATTTTTCAAATTAAAGTATAAAACATTCAATATTTAATTTTGAACGTACATTTCAATTCGCCAGGGCCACAAACTGAATCGAAAAATTCCAGAAAAATAAATCTAGATTTGTTTCCACGATACAGTCCTAACAAAACCAGTTTCGTCGAATTCTGAGCTCGTTTGAAAAATGGCCATTTTTAGATCGACCCATTTTAACAGAAATTGACCAATCACATTTTCTTTTGCCCCGCTCACATACTAGCTTCAAAAATTATGAAATTTGAAACCTAGCAATAGTTTGACATCCCGGACCCAACAAAAGTGGTTTCGTCGAATTCCGAGGTCGTATGCAAAATATCTATTTTCAAGGGCTATATATGCTATATAGCGACCTTTCTGAAAATCCATTCGGCCATAACTTTTGATTCCCGTTATGAAACTTCGATTTTTCAGATTCGTTAGAAAGGTATTCAAAAACAGATTTAAATATTTTCAGTTTCGCTAAAATCCGTTATATTTTCCACTCGGTACAGTCAAACAAAGTTTGTATTCAAAATTTCAAACTGCCTTACTATACCCAATTCTTTATTTTATTGAAATATGTTATTTCAATTATTCAAATTCTTTGGTAATAACCAATTCTAAAATTTTTAAATTGGTTCACATTTTCAGGGTTATTACATAAATAATCGACTATCAAAATATGGTCTAGTGTCGATTTTTGGTGTGAAAAGACCAGGATCGAATTTATATTTGAAAACCATTCCGAACTATCGAATACGTAAACATGGAAGATGCTGATTGAAGACCGAACAGTTGAAGACAGTGGATCTTCACAAGAAGGACTACCTGATGAAGTTTTATGGATTGCAACCAGAGATATTTTGATGGTGATTCAGTCGTGATTGAAATCTGCGGATTGCAAGGACTACTCGCTACTGATTCATAAGGTGATTCCTAGGACGTGGTTGGAGGGCGCCTTTGGTTCATCTTGTTCCTGGATGACTTGTATGGACGAATGTCTGACAAAATATTTCCTAAGAGTCATGTACGTTGATTTTTACAAATATACCAAGTTTGGTGGTGGAGAAAGAAACTTCTTTAGCTTAACAACCATGTATATTTGTGGATGTCAATTGGTGATTTGATGGATCTGAGATGTGGCATTCAAAGTTTGACGTGCTATCTTAAGAAGGTATTAATAACCTGAAGCCTCATCAACCGGGCAACGACAGAAATTGGGCAAGCAACATGACTATGTGGTTCGAACCCATTATGGTGTATTGTCACCTAATCAAGATAAAATCCATTTGCTTCTTTATTCTACCACTGCTGTATGCTTTCAGTAACGGTTGTTGATCCCAACCGTTGGTGATAATTCATTCGGTACACTCAAGAGGAATGAGTGGACGGTCATATGTGGTCGGGTTGCGAGATGTTCTTGTTGAACCCAGTGTATTCTTCTCTAGGGATATACTACCGGAAGGTGGTCGTATACCTTGTCATATTTAGAATCCATTCTCCAATAAGTGTCATGTGGTTTTTGATTATATACTATGTTATGAAGCGTGAGATGCAAGCATTTCTGCCAGATGATTATTTAATTAATTTAGACACTATTATAACATCGGAATAGTTTTGATACAAAGAAATGTTTTGGGTTATTGTAAGGTAAAAACCGTTCGTGTTTATGTATGGACTGGTCTGACGATTATCCTTTTCTTTCGAAAAGATTTTTAACTTTAAATCAGTTGGGTGATACCTATAAACTTAGTGAGTTTTCTCATGCTGGTTCACCAGATTGATCCATAGCATTTGCAATGCTTAGGTCAAACCGAGTTTTACAGGTTTAGGATAGGATGCTACGAACTTCAGAAGACATGCTGGAGGAGTTTAGATGTATGATATGTATTTCGTATTTATTCCGCTATGTGTTGTATATGAGGACAAATTGTTATAACTGCCCAGATGTATTGGTTGTCTTCTGTCCTTTGATGAATGAAACCATTCTATACTAGTTCTTTATAAAGATTTATTTTTATATTATATTTATTTCCGCTGCGATGTGAGACTCTCTGTTGTGTAGTTAGTATGATCCTTCTTCTATTCTTCACTTTCTTTCTTTCTCACCCTTTAAATTTCTTTTTATTAACTATATGGTGTTTTCGATACTTGGATTTTGGCAAGTAATACTGGATTAGGTATTATTGACAAAATTCGAGCATCGAATTTCCATCGGGTCGCTACAGTGTATCATAGCTAATGGTTTAATAATAACTTGGCTTTACGGCATAACTCGATAGAGATAGGGTTAGTATACCCTAGATTGAGTTTGAGTGTATATATACGAGAGAGCGTATTTATAGATTTTATAAAAGAAATATTTTTCTCAAATTAAGGTAGTATTGGTTTGTTTGATTAATCTGAATGGAAATGAATTGGATTAGAAAATTGAATGGTAGTTTTACTTGAGTTAAATTTGAAACATCTTTGAATTATTAATCAAATCCCTGTTTACGTAAGTTAATGGAATAAAAAAGATTTAGGATTTGGAAATCGAATAAATAATTATTGAATGGAAATCGATCAAATATTAACCTATTGATGTTCAAACATGTTAAACAAAACTGAAGGAAAACAAGTATATATTAATGTTGAATATTAACTGAATTTAACCAAACCAATTGAGTTTGAATAAAAAAATGGAATAATTGGGTTAAGTTGGTTGTGCATTAGTTGTTAATGGTATGTTATATGGGTTGAATAAAATTCATCCACGGTTTAATTAAGAATTGAATGAATTGAAAGCAAGGAAATGAATTCCAGTATAATGGATTTGAATGGAGCCACTTATGAATTGAAACTAAATGATTTAACTGTGTATTTGCATATAACTTCTAAATGGATAATGCTACATGTCTGATTTTTTGGAATTTATATACTTACACTTGTTGATCAATGAAGTGTTATTTAAGAATTTCATGTATTTGTTACTTACATGGTAAATTGAGTTAAGTACAAATACCAGAAGGCTATGAGGATTGATTTACGTACAAAGGAGTCTCTGCCAAAAAATTTCAAAAATTTAAGTTATTAGATTTTTTTTTAATTTTGAGAAATTTTTGTTAACATGAAACAATTGGGGTTTAAATTTAAAACAGTGGAATCATAAATTCAGAAAGTGGAACTAAAAATTTTAACTGAATAAGTTTTTGAAAAGTTAACGGGTTTGTAGCATATTTTTCTAACTTAGTAATTCCAGAAATGAAATTCTTTTAAGGGGGAAGGAATATAACGACCCATATTTTTAACCGTGTTTGAACATATAAATTTGGTTTTAAATGTTGAATTGGAAATATAAATGGATTTTTAGTAAGGAATTCGTTTATTAAACGAATTTGAATGTATAGTTTATATTTAAATTAAAATCGAGCTTGTCACATCGTGGTAGTTCGTAGTTTTATGTTTTGAACTTCAATTGGATATACAAAATCCAATATAAGTCGGAATTCTATGAAACAAGAATTGTCTGAATCTATTAAATTATAATTTTCTAATGAAAGAGAAAATTGGATATTTCATATATAGATTTTTAGTTATGCCAAAATCAAATTTTCAGGAAGTCACTGTGGAATCGTTTATAAACCATAATGATTAATTAAATAAATTTAAATTTATTTGAAAGGAATTCGTACGTAACTTGAACTAACGATCGAATTAAAACGCGATCTATTCCATTGAATACGTATTGACGTTCAGAGTCAGGATATGTATATAGTTCGTTATTTTTGGTGATCGGGTAATTTAATGTCCAAAATAGCGTCGTTTTACGTATAAAATATCATTCTGGAAGAACAGCCTCGGAATGCGAAGAAACTTGTGTCATTGGATTCATATTAGTAAGTTATTGTAGGATTTCGATTTTTTTATCGATTGGATTTATCGTTTGATCATGCGAATGGTAAATGCTTTATTTAATCGTTTATATTTTACCGATTTAATATGGAACTTTAGGAAGACAATTTTCAAACGAACTCGAATTTTAATGAAATTAATTTTATTAAATCCACAGTGATTAATTATTGAAAAATTTCAAGGTTTAGGTCAATTGGATTTATTTTGTGGTCGTACGCAATATAAACGCGTATCGATTCACGTTATGAATCATAAAGAAAGTTTTACGGATGATCTCGGAATTCGACGAAAATAGTTCCAACGTGTCCAAAATATTGAGTTATGCTAGGATTACAATTTTCATCGCGATCGGAGGTCGTATGCGGTTGTTTTAGCATGTTGCTTCGTGCGTAAATTTCATACAAATAATAAAATATTTGGTTAATGTAGAAGTCAATTATTGGTGGATTGTTGAAACGTATTATCGCAATATAAACGTATTAAATTAAAAATGGATGCTTGGATTGGTGTTATTGGTTGATTGTTGAAAATTATATCTGTATATTGAATTAGATGATTTTATTTTGAGGTAACGTGTTTGTGATGTAGGAAAGGATAGGTTGGAGGGATCCAACATGATTCCTTACTAATATTGATAATGTTTATCATATATGATGGATATATTTGATTGAGTATGAAATTGGATGAGACAAACCCTTATTTCTCAGTTAGGTACTTTAGCAGTAGTTTGGCTCTTCAGTATCATCGATACAATAAGAAATCGTTGGAATCGTTTTTAAATCGAGTTTGAAACGTTTTAAGATTATACATATAATTGAACTCGTCGTTTAAAGTGTATAAATAAGGGTTTATTCTCTTATGAGGTAAACCTAGATTTTTGTTTTCAAGTTAACTAAGTCAACTGTTTATTGAAATTAGTTGTTAGACTAATTTGTTTTCAATTTAATTTTTAAATATAGTTTTAAACAAACAGATGTTTCAAACTTAAGAAGATTCTTAAGAATCAATTAATCTTTAACCAATAGTGTTTAAAGGTGATTATCGAGTTGTTTATTATTAGTAAAGTTAATTATTATTTTATAACCTTTTAATATGGAATTAACTATTTGATCCTTAGTTAATATAGAAGTTAACAACTTCTACTTAGTTAATAATGTAATAAACTACTTTTATTTGGTTAATGTGGAAGTCAATTATTATTTTTATTAATAATAATTAAAGTGACTACTTTTTAGATGAAATTCATTTAAGAGGATAATCAAGTTGGTAATGAGATCTAGTTGAATCGGATAAAGGGTTTACGAAAGGATTTTAGAATAAAATCCAAGTGATATAAACAAAATTTATAAAAGGAAATTCAAAGCTAATATGATGTTTAAATTACACTACTTAATAATGGAATTAAGTAAAAGGAATGAAATTGAGATGGGATTTTCAAAGAGGAAAATGGTTAAATAGATCGGTAAAAAGGTTTGTTATTGGATTTTATAAAGGATTTAGTAATTGGGTTTTGTAATAAAAATCCGAGTTATAAAAAAATTTGTTTAAAGAAGTTTAATGTTAAAAGGTGATGTGTTAGTAAGCATTTACTTAATCAACGAATTAAGTAATAGTAGTTATATTTGAAAAGGAGATTTTCAGAAATAAGAATGGTTTATAAAACCATGCTTATTAATGGATTAATATATAAAGTTTTATGATAATATGATATCAGGTTTTGAATTACAATTTTTATCTTTCTTAAGATAAGAATGTTGTCGATTAAGGTCTGAGTGGTCTATATAATACCCCAACTTGAACAACTTCAGGAATGTTTGATGATGATATTAGTTTGGAATGTAAAGATGTTGGAAATAATTTATTATTTCCATAAGTGTTAACGTAAGCTATGATCGACAAACTATGAAGTTAAATAAAACCACTTGGTTTATATATTCAACAGTGTGTCGATTGTCATCGTTTTTGACCATATTTAAGATTGTAATTAGACTATATCATTAGGTTACTATATAACGCTATATTTCCGAAGTAAAGGAAATAAAAGGGTTTGAGAATATATAATGATATTTCCAATGTAAAGGAAATAAAAGGAGATTTTGTGAAAATATAACGATATTTTCGAAGTAAAGGAAGTAAAGAGACGAGTTTTGGAATATGTTTATTCTAAAAGGATAAGTGTTGGTTAGTGTTTTCAAGTAATGAAATAAAAGAGATTTCGTAGCGAAACTTAACAACTTTTTGTTTGAACCCAAAATGTGATGCATGTATGATATATATTTTTCTTTGTATTTTAAAATGAAATGGTTTTAAGAATATTCTTATATTTAAAATAAGAAGTAAAATGTTGCGTTTCAGTGAAAGATTTAAAAGTTTTAATTAACCATTCGTTAATTAGTTTTAATTAAAGAGGCCAAGTGGCGCTATGTACTGATTGAGTGAATTCATTTTTATTTTCATGTTGCATGGTTGTTTACTCGATAGTTAAATAATCAATTATCAAAATCTGGCCTATTATCGATTTTGGGTATGGAAAGACCGAGATCGAATTTATATTCGAAAACTATTTCCTAACCAGCGACATGGGAAATGCTGATTAAAGATGGAGCAGTTGAAGATTGTGGATCTTTATAAGTGGAAGGACTACTTGATGAAGTTCTCTGGATTGCAACCAGAGATATTTTGATAGTGATTCAGTCGTGATTGAAATCTGCGGATTGCAAGGACTAGTCGCTACTGATCCATAGGGTGATACCTAAGATGTGGTAGGTGGCTGCCTTCAGTTCATCATGTTCCAAGATAACTTGTACGGACGAATGTATGACATAGTATTTCCTAATAGTCACGTATGTTGATCTTTACAAATATACCAAGTTTGGTGGCAAAGGGAACCTCTTTAGCTTAACACCTACAGTATATTTATGACGTCAATTAGTGATTTGATGGATATGACGATGTGGCATTCAAAGTTTGATGTGCAAAGGTAATAGCAACCTTAAGCCTCATTAACCGGGAAATGACAAAAATCGGGTAGGCAGCATGGCTATATGTGTCGCTCCCATTAATGTGTATTTTCACCTGATCTAGAGAAAATCCATATGCTTCTTTATTTTATTGATGTTGTATGCTTTCGGTAATGTTTGTCGATCCCAACCGTTGGTGATAATACATTCGGTACACTCAAGCGGAATGAGTGGTCAGTCTATGTGGCCGGGATGCGAGATGTTCTTGTTGATACCAGTGTATTCCACTCTAGAGATACACTATCGAAGGTGGTCCCATACCTTGTCATTGTCGGAATCCATTCTCCTATAAGTGCCATGCGGTTTTTGATTGTATACTAAGTATATAGAGCGTAAGATGCCAGCATTCGGCTAGATGGTTATTTAATTGATTCAGACACTATTATAATATCAGAATAGTTTTGATACAAAGAGATTTTTGAGTTATCATAAGGTAAAAACCATTTGTGTTTATGTGTGGACTGGTCTTACGATTATCTTTTTCTTTCAAAAAGATTTTTAACTTTAAATCAGTTGGATGGTACCTATAAACTTAGTGAGTTTTCTCACGCTGATTCGCTAGATTGATCCGTGGTGTTTGCAATGCTCGGGTCAGACCGAGTTTTGTAGGTCCAGGATAGGATGCTACGAAATTCGAAAGACATGCTGGAGGAGTTCAGACATATGATATTTATTTAATACTTATTCCGTTGTGTGTTGTATATGAGGACAGATTGTTATAACTGTCCAGATGTATTGGTTGTCTGTTGTCCTCTGATGAATGTAAGTATTCTATACAAGTTCATTATAAAGATTTGTTTCTATATTATATATATTTCTGTTGCGATGTGAGACTCTTTTTTTGTGTAGTTAGTTTGATCCTTCTTCTTTTTCTTCAATTCTTCACTTTCTTTCTTTCTCACCCTCAAATTTTCTTTCTATTAACTAGCTATCTGATGTTTCGATACATGGATTTTGGCACATAATACAGGATTAGGTATTATTGTCGAAATTCGAGCATCGAATTTCTGTTAGGTCTCTACACATTAGAATTATGTATCTAGGTCATATGAGCTCGTCATGTGGTATAATGTAGTCTAATAAACCGGATTTTTTTCAAATATTCAACATCAGAATCATCACTTCTTGAACTCGCATTTGTCATTCGATGCGAAGTGCATAGAAGAAAAAAGGGTTGGATGAGATGATGAAGAAGAAGAGGAAGAAGGAAATCAAGAATATAAGGAGTGAAGGGAATTATGGAGAGACGTTCGCGTCCTACGCGTCCGACGCCTCGGAAGCCTCAGACGCGAACGTCTCCTCTACAATAGTTAGCTCGAACATAGTAGTTCAGTGGGGTCCATATTCAACGCATCCGATGCTTCATACGCGGACGTCAATGTGAACTGCCATACTTAAAAAAAGAACGTTACCATAATGTATGCTTTAAAACATCCACTCGGAGACATAACACTATTGGTTAAACCTTTGGCTAAAATTAAGTGAAACCTATCTAAGATAAATTGAATATAACCATCATGTCATTTACATCAAAAACAATTTTCTATTTCAAAATGGAGTGATATGACAAATCATACCTAAACTTAGATGCCACTAAATTTGTTTTATTTTAATATGTGTGTATATATACATATATATATCATATTTTCCTTTATAAACCCAAACTACAATTCCATGGCTTCTTCTCATTGGTCATTCTACTATAATCTTCTAACCTTAACAGATAATTTGATAGATTTAAATCAATTTATTTTTTGAATAGCACAAATAGGCATTTTTAGAAGTATTTACAGAAAGTGATCACGTTAATGTTGTTTATGTGCATTTATGAAGACAATTTTTCAAAAGCCGTCGTCTTCACAAATTTCCAATTATGGTATGCAAAGTACCAAGGATTTGTTAAGGTGATTTTATAAAAATCGTTTTTGGGACATTTTTAAAAAGTTGTCTTCACATTTGTATCTGTTAGCATTGAAGTGTCCAAAAATGACCTAATCCTATAATTACTTTCAAAAGAAGCATGTCTGTGTAATTATTTAAAAATAATTAACCTACATCAGTAAAATTTCTACATATAAATGACTTTCATTGCTATTGGTCCAAATAAGATACTTTCAAAAGTGGCATGTTTGTGTTATTTGTTTTATAAAAATTAGCCAATACCGGCAAAATTTCTTCACTTAAACGGCTTTTATTGTTGCTGGTCCAAGTAGGAAAACAAACATATTACAAGAATAATAAATTATCAACTATGTTTGTAGCACAATGTTCAAAAGAATTTGTAACTATGTAGAACAATTGTAATGCCCTTGTAAAAGAGTTAAAAGAACGTGTAACTAAGTAGTAAAAAGCTAAAACTTGAATCTACCATGGGATTGCTGATGGGTTTAACTCTATTAAGATGGCGTCCCAGCTATTCGATACAACAACAACAACAAAAATCCCGTGAGTAGTAAAAAAACTTCATAAATAATGAGAGGTTATTATACATGACTGGAGGAGGTTGGGATGGCCAGAAAAACAATATTTCTGGAACGACGATTGCTGGGTAAATTGAGAAAGGGTATAGCAGTTTTTGCTAAGTTTATATTATTTTCAAATCATCTGTTTAATTCTTTTTAAGGATAACAATGGTATTATTCTAAAAAAAGAGATGCTCTTATATCATATTTGGAGAAAATATTACTATTGGAAAACATGTGCATTAAATCGTTCGAAAGTTTCCAACTAGTTAAAACAACTACGTCGAACAAGAAATCTTGGAGTGGCGATACTACATAATTTTCTCGACTTGAGCATACTGTTGAGATTTAATATAGTACTCCACTTTGATTATGGTTAAATCACGACATGGTTATTGGAAATAGGCTAGTCCACTATGAAAAAAAGAGTGAATTTCAATTATTATTTTTTACTATTTGAATTTTTATTGGACCTAAGTTTAACTTATTTAGGACATTTTGAATTGTTTTAGATAAAATCATTATTTTATTTAAATTTAAGATATAAAATTTAACTTTCTAATTATTATTATATATGTTTATATTTGTGTATCGTGTATATATATATATGTGTGTGTGTGTGTGTGTGTGTGTGTGTGTGTGTGTATTTGTGTGTGTGTGTGAGGAGCGTTAAACAACACCCCTAGCAGTGCAACACCCCAATAGCCCATCAATTTTCACCATATTTATGTTAGAATAAGTTAGTGGGAGGATAGATGGTTAGTAAAATGAGGGAGAAAGGAAAATGTATGGTGAAAATTAGAGAGTAATTGGGGTGTTGCAATGTTGTTGAATGCTCTTATATACATACATACATACATGCATATATATATATATATATATATATATATATATATATATGCATGTATGTATATATATGGGGAGAGTTCCGCTACACCTCTCTCCCCCTGAATCTCAGTCACCCATTCCCCCACTAATTCTCTCTCTTTCCACTAACAAACAATATTCAAACGGGAATGGATGGCTGAGATTCACGGGGAGAGTTCACGTGCAATATAAGAGGTGTAGCAGAACTCTCCCATATATATATATATATATATATATATATATATATATATATATATTTGTATTTTAAAAAAAAGCGTGTGTGTTTATATACTCATGCATAAGATATTAATCCATGCAAGCTTTTACATGCTGGTGCACAGGATATACAGACATCGTAGTCTCTTTGGTGTATAAATATATAATCCAAATTAATGTTTATATGATTATACACACATACACATGTTTATATATATATATATATATATATATATATATATATATATATGTGTGTGTGTGTGTGTGTGTGTGTGTGTGTGTGTGTGTGTGTGTGTGTCTTATATGTATAAAAACTGTGCAATGACACCCCAAATATTGTAGCACCTCATTGCCCCTAATTTCCATCCCACAATCCGAGGAAGGAAGATAGAAACATCCTAAGGAGAGAATAATATATACTTATGATTTGTTTCAACTGTCATGTATATGTGTGTATGTGTGTGTGTGTATAGCGTTCAACGGCACCCCAAAAATGGAGCATCCCTTTGATCCCTCTGTTTTCCATCTCTCATTTATATTAATTAAAGTTAGTGGGAGGTGAGAGAGCTAGTGGAAGGAGAGAGGGTGGAAATGTGTGGTGGAAAAGTGGTAGGCTAGGGGTGCTCCACTTTTGGGGTGCCATTGAACCTGTCTCATATAGGCGAGCATTGCCTCATACATACATACATACATACATACATACATACATATATATATATATATATATATATTTGAAAATTATATATATATATATATATATATATATATATATATATTGAAAATTGGTACGCTTTTATTAACAACGAGAAAAGTACATAACAAGGTTAACATACTAACCTTAATACAAATAGGGTTGTAAACGGATGTAGTCGGATACGGATAGTGCTGTATCCGAATCTGTATCCGAAAATGGAAATTCGTATCCAATATTCGCGGATATCAATTAAAAATATCAGTATATGTATCTGTGGATATTTTCGGATATCCAAAAATATCCGTATCCACCTTAACGGATACGGATATCCGAAAAGATTCATATCTGAAACTTAAAAATGTACATTAGATGTGTTTATCCGAAAATATCCAAAAATATCCTTATTCGAAACTTAAAAATGTACATTAGACGTGGTTATCCGAAAATATCTGAAAAATATCCAAAAATAAAATAATAAAAGTACACAAATACATTGCTCACATGCAAATATGGCTCATAAAATATTTTTTGAAAAGGTGAATACATCTAATTAAAATTTACTAGGGCATCAATCAAATAAATTTCTTATAACAAATATTTTAATAGATAAAGTGTTCAAAATATGAAAAAACACAACCCTAAGACTAAAATAAATCAAAACATAAATCATTGAAGCACATACACAATTATATTTTAATTATAACCATACCACAAAATAAAATGAGTACATGATTTAAAATGTTGTATAATATCAAATACAACATTCCTTTATAATCCAATAGTTGAGATTAGTTTAGTTATTTTAAGGAAATTTATATATTAATTTAATCTTAAATGTAAATTAAATTTTTTATAGGGTGCGTTTTTTACAGGTCCCTGTTCACTTTTAAAATATAAAAAAACCCGGCCATAGTTTATAATATAAACCCGCCCCCTCTTTTTAAATTCACGCCTCCTATTTCTTTGGATCCGCTTCCTTATTTCATGGTGCGGCCTCACGCATTTTAGCCTTCGCTTCCTCCAATTTGTTCCAGAAAAAAAGTGCGGTAGGTATTAAAAAAAAAAAAATTTAAAATCTGCAAATAATATGAGAAGGCCACGCAAATCAAAAAAAAAAAGTTGCATATATGTATGCAACTTTTGCCTATAGTTGCACACATATATGCAATTATTGCATATAGAAAATTAAGCAAACGTTTTGCCTACAGATTTGTTGCACATATGTGTGCATGCTTTCATAATATTTGCATACATAAATGCAAATAAAAATGTACGGAGTTAAACGGTTATGCAATATTTGCACGTATACATGCAAGAAATCTGAAAAAGTGCATAAAATTATGCATTTAACTGCATTTTTTCGTTGTTTTCTTTTGTTTTTCCTTTTTTTGCGTCTATTTTGATTTTTTTTAACTGATTTTTGTACCGAATGCATAACTTATTTAAATAATATTTTTCGTTATTTTTTTTATTTTTATTTTATTTTTTTCGCTACTTTTGAAAAATAGGAACCTAATTTATAATAAGTTTACCAATGGATGTGAGCCTAATTAAGTTTGCTTTTAGGGACCTGAGCCTTATTTTCACTTTTTTATAATATATACATACACATATATACACATATACACGTATCAGAAAATCGAACGGATATCTTTTAGATACAGATACCACTATAACCATATCCGTATCCGGAATGATTTTCAGATATCGAATATTCGTATCCGCATCTCGGATAATGGATACATTCCGTATTTTCGGATACGGATACGAACGGATATCGGATTTTTTGGGTATCCGTTCACAACCCTAAATACAAATAATTCAAACAAACACACCCTAGAGTATGTAAGATTAACATTCAAAATTGAGAATTACAATCGATTTGGACCCATGATGAGGTGGCTTACTCCTAAGCCTACAAGTGTGATCCACCCCTGCATGTCAGCTTCAAATGCTCCATGTTTAACATCCATGTTATCCGTTCATGCACTAAACTAGTCATATGGCTTTCAGAAGCAGAAACTATTGTATTGTACTATATATTGAGTTTCTCCACAAAAAAAAACAAACAAGAAATCTGCTCCATTTTAAGCTACTAGAACATAACCCCATATCCACACGTTCGAAAAGGAAGCTACACTGTTTCATACATGATTCATCAATAGTTATGAAAAAAGCTGCACTATTTATACATCATCCTATTATGATCGTATACAAAACTGTCGTCAGCAACACTTCTTCTTACTGGAATCAAGTTAATGAACTTACAGATTTACATGTAATTGAAGCACTAACAATATCAATACAAGGACCAATTAATCTTATTCTAAATATGATTCCAAATATGCATCTCAAAAACATAGAAAGGTACACATGTTTATAATCTACAGATTCATACTAAAATGCTGGCATTTATTCTACTTGCAGCCACTTGTTTCGGTAATTTTCACGTAGTATATTAATCAAACCCAAATTCCATAATTCAGCAAAATGAATATTTGGCCACTATAAAAAGGGCTTTGTTAATGGCACCTTGTTTTTTGTAAGGGGTGTCATATTTTAAGTACACACCTGTCCAATATTTTAATGTTAAGGAGCAATACAAATATTACTTTTAAGAGAAAAAAATCACCTCTGTTGTATTTTAAAGCTCGCGCTTGAACCAGCAAAAACGGTAAGAGTATACCGTTTTTATTTAATACAAACGGTAGCATTAGAACATCTTTTCTATCTCTATAACAAACTTAACAAAAACAACGAAAACAGTTATACTCTACCGTGTTTGCACACTAAAAACGGTTATACTCTACCGTTTTTCGTATTTTCACATCTACGTCGTGCTTCGGAAAACGTGACTTACGACCGAATTTCACCACGTCGTGCTTCTTCTTCATATTATGGGTAATTTTGTCTTACTTTTATGTATTGTTAAGGGGTGTTTAGATTGTAGTGTACTTCCCTTAACGAAATTTTAAAAACTAAAATATGTGTCACCCCTATCCTAAAAATGAGGTGTCATTAACGAAGCCCTATAAAAACCATACTCCAGTGAAATCAGTTGTAGGGCCAACGTTAAGCTTAACGTTTCGTTTACATCCTGTTTGTTGGAGATGTAATGGTTGGATAAAATTCCTTTTCCATTATCTACACATATACTCATCAGTAAAATCGAGTTCTCCATTAAATCAGAAAGCCCAAAATATAGATAAAAAAATACTCCATGGCTATCCAACTAAACTAATACCGCAAACCTTAAAGTTGAAGCCACACATCGATATTTTGCCGAATGTAAATCGAACCAGCGTTACAAATTTGCTTGTTTCGAAGAATCGGTTTGGAGAATCGAGGATTTCACCCTAGGATGAGATATGGTTGAATCAATTTCGCCAAAATATTCATTCACTATGTTTTGATTCTCTGAAAATCAAAAGGAACGAGATCTGATTTACCGAAGGCGCAAAATCTCGGTCACAGCGAAAAAGGCTTCATTAAAATCCAGTAGTCAACAAATGATTTATCCCTTTGTAGATCGACTAGATCCGCAACGCTTTTGCGATTCGTCGAAAAGGACCGGTTTAGGAAGAAGGAGATTCGATTGTCAGATGTCTTCGTTCAATACAGTATCGTTGAACCCACAATCTTTTGTGGCTTGATCCTTGTTGAATCCAGCATAACGTTACTTCCAAATCGAATTTATTACTGTTGTTGTAAAAGTAGAGAAGCCCTTTCGATTTGTAGAGATGCGGTAGTAAAATTGGGGGAATGAATGGGTTTAGTTTGATATATATATATATATATATATATATATATATATATATATATATACACACACACAGGGAAAGCCTAAAACTAAAAGGACACAAAATGTTGACACAAAATTAAATACATAAAATCCGAGTCATTAGATTTCCCCCTGAATTACACCTCACACATAAAGACAAACAAATCTAGTGGTTCAGATTTTGTGTACATAAGTTTGTGTTCCTATAGCTGCTCATATATATATATATATATATATATATATATATATATATATATATATATATATATATATATATATATATATATATTTGTAAAGCTAAGACGATCTTTATAGCGGCCGCAATCACTTTCATTGTAACAAATAATGAATACAATGAAAGAACAGAAGCCAAAAACTCTATCTAACTACTACGCTAGCTGGATTAAAGTATCCAGTCCACTATACAATGAAAACATGAGTGAAACTAGTCGGTTCAACTACTAAGAAGAAGTAAAACTACTATCCCGAAGCTGAAGAAGAAGAAGATGAGCAGTGGGCAGAAGGAGACCCAGGACCTGTATCATATAACAAACTGGTAAAGAGAGCAGTAAGGTTAGGAACATATGTTGAATAACCCTTGCTATGAATAAACTTCCTGTCCCAATCTTGAGCATCTAATATTGACCTGTTTCAATCTTCATAATCACCCACCGAACAAAGAATAAAGTACGACACATCATCAAGATAATGCAAGCACCTAATCTCACTATCTTCTGTACCAACGAATAAGTAATAAACTTTATGGGGTGGATCATAGTGCACATCAGAATGAAGATGATGCCAAGCTCTCTCATGTGAATTCCATATAATAAGATTATCTTTAACACTCAAATGATCCTCAAGCAAAGTGGTATCAAGAGGAGATGCAAAAATTTCTTCAATTAAAACCTTGTTTTTGGGAACCCAAACATGTGAAGGAGGCCTCTAAAAAGGGATTTTAACCTGGATAGGGTCATTAGCAGGCCTTTTGCAAACATACGACAAGTGCCCAAATGATTGACAATTAGTGCAAATATCAGGTTGCCAAGTGAATTAGACATCCACAAAAGTGTCATAACCATCGATAGAAACTTTAAGGTTAGTTGGAAGAGGTTTACTTGGAGATATTTCAATCAAAGTTTTCGCAAATGCAAGATTTTTTCTTGTTTCAGTGTTGGCATTAAAGCAATTAAATTTTCCCATCCATTTGCTAACCAATTCAGACCCGGAAGCATCTGAAGAACATGAGGAATTCTCATGAAAATGGTCCAGATAGGAATAGACAAAACTCTCTCCCTAGCATGTTCAATAGTGGAACTTAGTGGAACTCCAAGTTGTTATAATAAATGGCTTGCCACGTATCACTACAACAAAAAAACCATATTACAACTTTAATTTTACAACTGTGCGAAAAGCACAGTTGTAATAAATGCTTTTTTACAACTGTGCAGAATGCACTGTTGTAATAAATATTTTTTACAACTGTGAAAAAATCACTGTTGTAATAAACATATATATCACAACTTTTCATTTTATTCGTTGTAATAGAGATGCCTAGTACAAACTTAATGTTTATAATATATATATTTAATAACTAATTATATTGATATTTAATAATAATATTTAATAATAATAATTAATAATAAACTTGAGAATCAATAATATTTGTCAATTATTATTAAATAATTAATAGTTAATAAGAAGTAATTTATTTTTAATAGTTAATGTATGTTAACTACTTATTAATTAATAGTTAGTAATATTCTTATTTTTTCAATAAAAAAAGAAAAACATTTTTATGTAGAACGGTGGAAAAGTGGTGGTCTATCAAAACGATGAAACTCTAAGGCGGTAAATCTGAAATTTTGGCTCCTAAACAATTCGCGCCGTGTTGTATTTCTGGAGCCTGTTATGGGCTGACCTCTCGTGTTCTCTTCAAAACACCTGCCCCTCCTCAAAAAATCGATCCCCAATTCCTCAAAAAACTTTTCCTCCCTCAAAATTTTCTTCCGGTCAAAATTCTTTTTCCCCAATTCGATTGATGGCCTCTGACCGTAACCCTCCTTCACCAACGTCAACTGCAGCCATCGATCAGTCTCCGCACCTACATCCTTCACCTTCGCTCACCTTGCCGTTGTTCGAGAGTCATCGCCATTCACTAACCCCAGCTTGCCACCAAACGCTCCGCCTTTTTGCTAACGCCAAACGGAATTCTGACCTGAAATCGAAGGCCGTACCTCCTTTAGCCGCAACCGGAGGCGCCACCTGAACTGCAGCGACTGCCACGCCTAGGTCCAGCCGACCTCGACAACCTGTTTCCGCCTTTTTGCTCTATCCTTCAAACCTGCAATTTTCGAGCAACCGCCTAACGCCTACCCTTTCTGTCCAACAACGCGCCATCACCGTGCTTCATAGCATCGTCCACGAGCCATCGTTGATGCTCCTCTGTTGGCTGCGGTTACTTCACGCTGTTATGGTGAGTATTTTGCTCACGCTGTAATGGTGAGTATTTTGGTCTATTGGTTTAGTTAATTTGCAGATTATAGTAAAGTCAGTTTAATTTGCGTTTAATTTGCAGTTTAATTCATTGAGGATTACTGTCCAGTTTTAGTTCAATAATGTGCCAGTATACTGTGTTAACAAAAACTGTTTGGATAATGGTCAATGGGAGTTGTTAGAAAGTCTAAACTTGATAAAAGTCATATCATTATACAAAGTTATGAGATTAAGTATGACTAAATTTAATGTAAGAAAAGGTATAAGTGTGGAAAAACTTGAAGTGGCCTCATGATTACAGTTCTACTAGCATGGCGTTTGTACTCATGTATGCTATTAAATTTTGCCTTCTTGTGCTTCCTTCTATCGGAAGATTTCCTTAAAAATGGATTACCTGGCTGTGCAGATTTCTTCCTTATAAAAGTGCACTTCAAAATTTGGATGACTGCCTCATTATGGTACTCTCTTTGCTGAAGTACCTGTTGTTCTTGGTGAATGCTTAAGAGTGGTTTCTATTCATACGTGCTGCAGGTGGGTAAATTTCAACATTTCTAATTTTGCATGTTAAATTTTATGGATAATAGCTGTTTAATGAAGTTGACCTTGATGTTGACTTTATCAAGTTCAGTAGATACCAATTAAATTACAATTTAGCTTCCTTTTAACATCATTGTATCCCTTAACAGGAAATGCAAAAGCTTGTTGAACCATTGTGTTGTCATGAACCTGTAGCCTTGCAATTATAAATCTGGTTGCACAAATGAATGCAAAGTGCACTGAAATTAAGAAAGTTAGTAGGTGGGTAATAAAGATATTGAACTATCTGTATTTGCATGACTATTTGTGTTTTCCTTGCTGATATGTATTTACTTTCATGGACAGGGGACTATATCTCAAGAGGAGGAACTGGAACGGCAATTGGCAGGGCTTTCTTTGTAAAAAAGGTCCAATGCCAAGTAAGTACTTGCTAATGAGTCGCTTAAAGCATGCAAGATCGATGCAAAGAACATTATAAAAATTTATTGCAACCTAAAGAAATTAGTACATCTCGTGCGAAACAGGTTTTGGTAGACCTTAAGTAGCAATTATTCCATATATGCATATGTTATATTCTAATCTTCTAATTCTTTCTTGCCCATGTTTGCAAAATAGGTTCTGGAAATGTTCCTTTGTTTGGGTCTAAGTTGCAAGTCAAGGAACTCAACTTAATGGTGTTGCAAGTGAGTCTCTCATGTCATGTTTCCAGGGCTGTTTGTTCGAAAGTGTTTTTTTTGTGTCATTGTTGTTTGATGTCAAGCATGCAAGTTGGTGTATGATTATGTAATAATACGCCAAATATTTTCTAAAAATTATTGTTTGTAATATTGAAAATTTGAGTATTTAAATAAATTAATTTGCAAATAACTGTAATATTTGTTTTGCTTATGGAGTATCGCTATATTTAGTGTATTGTTCATTTCAGCTGCAAAAGATGTTTATTTTTTTTTAAAACGCAACTGTCAATCACAACGGTGCATAACAGTTGTAGTAGATATTATTACAACGGTGCATAACTGTTGTAATAAAGTTTGTTACAACGGTGGGAAAAAGTTGTAAAATATACATATTACAACGATGTTGCAACGGTGCAAAAAAGTTGTAAAAGATTTTAATCTATTACAACTTCTTAATACATGACGGTTAGCCCACCGTTGTAAAATGTATATTACAACGGTATTCCACCATTGTAATAGGGTCATTTTGTTGTAGTGTATAATAGCCGGATTGGATTCCATGAGAATTCAAAATAGAACATACCATTCATAAAGTTGACAAGTAGAGCACCCCTTAATTTCCAATCACTACGACAATGCTCATGAACGTCAAGATATGGAACATTTGAATCTAAGAAAATCTCTACTAGGTAATCCATCCAAACATTAACCCCTTCTTGAATGATCTCAATAGGCGGGACCAGATTATCTGGCGAGGTAGTGAAATCACCAAAGGGGGGGGGGGGAGGTGTAGGCACCCACACAACGAGGGAATGAGGTAAAGAAGGAGGAATATTTTGGAGCACTCGTTGTATAGTTTAGAGGTTTTGAGCACAACACCAACACAGCAAATTTGGCACACAAGGATGCATAGATAAAATACGACTTAAAGCCATATCAAATTTAGTAGTGCTCACATCCATATCGAACCACATTTTGCGATCTGCACCACCCCAAACACCTTAACTCTGACCGTCCATCAGTAAAGCTCTGGATCAGTTAATTTAATTACGGCTTCGGTTTTGGAAGAGCGCGGTAGTGGTAGATGGAGCCGTGCATGGCGTTTGTTTCGAACGAGAAGCTATCATATATATGCCTGGAAGCGAAGAAGCTGGAGCCTATATTTGAAATGAAAAACAGAAGGGAAGGGAAGAAGGTATAATTAGGCCAAAATTTTATATATTAATCGTATTAGATTAAGTTAATTAGTTTATTAACGACCCATTTAACAATAAAGCAAGCGATTAAGTTAAATTTATATAATTAGTTTAAGTTAATACTAATTAAAGATATTAATTATTAAATTTACCCGTGTATGTATAAAATATATAACATTATCATGCGTGTATAGAATCTGACCGAACAAAGAGCAGTGGAACCGTATCAACAAGCATGACATTTTTGGGCTGGAACGGACAGATAAGGAAGCAACTGAGATTTTAAATTAAATTAAACGCATGTTTAATTTAATTAATAACGAACCGTTTAAGCAACGAACGAGAATCAAGGTGAGTAAAACTCACTCAATTGTCCTACTTATATTTGATATAAGTCGGGTTTATTGTTGTTTTCCATGTTTTGCTAATTGTTGGATGATTTGATGATTGTTTGAATATTGGTTGAATATTTTTATATAACTGATTTAAATTAAACATTCGTTAAATTTAATTGAAACCAATTGCTATTTTTATTTATTAATTTCAATGAGTTAACTTACCTCGTTGGTTACGTTTATAATAATATAAATGTATTAGAATAAATTGTATGCTTGAATAGTTATTATTAGTTGACTGTTATTAGTTGAATTAATTATTCATGTTTATTTTAAATTATCGCATTAAATGGATTGTTTTATTTGTGGTAACCTGTTTGGATCCAGGTAAAAATAGGTTTGAGGGATCCAACTGGATTCCTCAAATTTATTGTTTATTTTCATATTATCATTATATGAACTATTTAATGAATACGATTGGATTATTGACTTGGTTATTGATTGTTGAATCTATATTCAACGTTTGTTTGGATATTAACCAATGGGCAGTATTGGTTGAGAAAATTTGTAACATATGGCCTAATAAGACATCGTTTAATAAAGTTTGATTTATCATTAGGTAAATCAATAGAATTGAAGTTATATTTTTTTTTTATAATTGAAGATAGAATTTGAAATCTATTATTTTGATTGGAAGTTTATAATAAATATTTATATTTACTATTTAAGTTAATAAGTAATTATTTAATGATTTTATAAAGCTAATTCTTATATAAGATTGATAAGCAAGTGAGCAAGAATTAATGTAGCGATTAATAACCGAGGTTAATTGTTCTTAAGAAACAATTAAAATGGTTATATTAAAAGTGATTATTATTTATTTAATAACAATCAAAGTAAATGGGATGATTTGAATTAATTATATTATTAATTAAGTTTAAGAAGAAAGTAGGAGTTGATTAACGAGTTAATCATGTTAGAATTGACCAAGTCAACTGCGTAACTAAAATTGATTATTGAATCAGTTTGTTTGTTTAATGGAGATTGTGAATGGTGAGGTAAACTATTTTTATTTTAGATAGATTTGACTATTATTTATTTAATATTAATAAAAGTGGTAATCTTGGGATTTAAAATCCATTTAATTAAGGTTTAACGATGATGGTTTAAGTCTATAAAACTGGAAACCATCGCCGCATTTTGAAATATTTCAATACAATTGCATTAGCACGCACAACACTGCACGTTCCACGTTAATTTACACCAACTCAGAGGGTGCATGTATTAGTTTGGGAACTAATGCAACTATCTTGAAAGTATAGTTTGCAATGACATCAAGAATTCAATGACACTACAAGGCTTGGAAGCCGAAACAGTGGAATTACCGTCCACACCGAGTGGGTCATCCCACTACTCCAGCCCGATAGGCAGCCAGCTTGAGACTTCTAGATCGTCTTCCCCTTCTTAGCAAGTGGGCCCGATCTACACCTACGATTAAGAGGGGCAACCCAAAGGATCACATCATTCGATCGAACATATGGACGAACCAGAGATACCAAAAGAGGGAGAAATGGCAGAGGGTGGCTCACAAGAGGAAGGGAATGTGATGACAAGCAGGAAGTCGTTCCTGAGGTGTTGGATATAATGGCGAACGTTCTCATTTTAGAGAATCTATTGGATTCGATCATCTCACAAATTGACGAAATAGCGCTGAGATGCATTAGTAAGAAGTACATCATATCGTCGGATGATGTGCTAGTTCCTGGAAGGGAGGACAAAGAGCATGCACCCCCGGAAGGGTTTAATGCCTGGAATAGGCATATGTGCGCTTCAGGAGTGTGCCTCCGTCTTTCCCGTTCATCCGAGACATGTTGCGCTTCTTTTGCTTAGCGTCGACCTAGCTTCATCCAAATGCTTATATGCCTTCTTTCTCGCTACCTACATCTTGTTCATGAAAAACTTAGGAGTGGAGCCAACCGGAGAAGACATTCGGTTTATTTTCTCTATGAAGAAGAGATCTACCGCTGCACCTTCACTTGTTTACATGGAGGCACAAGCCAACACTCGTTTAATCCTAGGTGCATGGAACAAGCTGAGTTACTTCAAACACGATTGGTTCTACGTTCGGTGCCCCTAGGATTTGCGAGGAGATGGCTAGCTGGACGTAAGTATTCAATACTACTTACATTGTGCTTAAGTTAATCGAGTTGTAAGCTCTATAATAATTTGGTTTTTAATGTGATATGTATTTCCCAGATTCTGAGGGATGATGTTTACTATGAGCATCTTACAGCGCTGAGGGAGGTTACAACTAGGATTCGCGATGCCCAGTCTTTGCTAACGTATCGCCTCCTTTACCTATCTGGCTTGCTTTTGGAGGGCTATTCAACTGTTTGTCCAAACGAAGATGAAGAAGAGGAAAGGAAGATGAGGCGGAAGCTAAGGAAGGAGTGGCTCCTTCGGTTCCGCAGGTGGAAGTGCCCCTTGTCGTGTCTCCTACAGTGTCCCTATTGAAGAAGAGGTTGCAGAAGCTCAGGGGATTCTGACATTTATGACGACGGTGATGAGGAGATCCATACCGAAGGGGGTGAATTTCCGACCACTTCCGTTTTGCCTCCGACAGGGGAAACGAGATTGGGAAGGTTGCCTAAACCGACTTCTCCTTTTACGACTTCTAAGACCACTGACTGATGGAGCCGGAAGGCTAATTTAAAGACTTGTATAAGGTTTTAGTTGAGTTATCACTGTCTTGGCCAAGCGAAACTAACATCGAGACCTTTATGTTGAGAGTTGGGAATGTTAGCCCTTCAAGTAGGCTGAAAATCTGGTCTGTAGAGGGAAAACTTAGGACACACACACTCATAAGCATTGAATGACACAACACTTACTCACATGCGAGAAATGTTCGATTTTGACTCAATGTTTGCTCCGTGCAAATGCAATGGCTTGAGATGGCGATAAAGACCGAGATAGAGGGTCCAGGAGTCACCGATGATCGAAAGGTGGAGCTGTAAGCAATTTTAAAAGGAGTGCAGACCTGAAGTTGCAACCCCCTCGATCTTATGACCACGGTAGTCGCCGGTGACACGGGGACTAGTCTCGTCACTCAACATCTCCACCACTAAGTATTCAGCCGGCCAGAGCAGAGAAAGTTAGAAATAGTGAGCATAAGGAAGCCGGCGTCAACAATTCCTCTTTATGTCTCACATGAAGCACTAGTGGATAAGATTACAGACAAAGAAAAGAAAATTAGAGGGTCGAGAGCCAGAAAGAAGTTGTGAAGAAGCGGCGTTCGATGCTTCTTGATATATTAGTAATCCCAGAGCTCAGCAACGTAGAAAAGAAAGAGATATTGAGGAAGACATTCCTGAGCTTCTATTTCAAAGAGTTTCTATTGATGCCTGATATGCACCAGATTCCACTGGATGTCGACAAAGATGTACTATCCAAGGTATACGATGTCTGTTATCAATACTGGGAGCAGTACAAATATGCAAAGAGGCTTTCAGACCTAATCTTCGAAAAGAATGCTGAGATCCTAAGATTACAGATTGTGGTTGGTGTCGAACGGGAAAGCCTGGGAAATCTGGATGCTAAAATGAGTAAGACAAAAACTTCAACTCGCACCAATTTCTGAATATTTAAGTACCATATTTATATGCTAACTTTCTATTGCCGAAACAGGTGGGTTGAAGACCACGAAACTCGAAAGGGTCAAAGCTGAGACGATCCAAGCCCGGGAAGCATACAAGGACACACTGGCTTTGAGCGCAGCTCAGGTGACAATGCTCTAGATGGATAATAAACTTGTGTCTAAGGAGAACCTTCAGTTGAAGGAAGAGAATAAAGTGATGCAACAGATCAGGCTAGACAACAAGGCGTTGATTGAGGGGAATGAAAGACTCTGTAAGGAGAATGAGACGACTCAACGCCGGATGAAGGAGAACAAGGAACTCAGGCAAGCACTTGCAAAAAATTGTTCCAAGCTCGGTCAAGACAAAAAGGACAAAGAGGAAGTAGAAACTTTAAACCGAGAGGTGCTTGGCCAGGTGGACAGCGTGAAGGCCGAGTTCCAAATCTAGTTGGAAAAACTTAGAGCTGAGGTGGAGAAGGCCCAGGAGAAAGCAGAGATGGAGATGGTGCCAATAGTGTGGGACCTCTACGTCAAGACACTTCGATTCCATGGAATCTTGGAGGTCAAAGATTATGACCGCATCCTAGCTCAAGCAAGGGAGAAGTTGGTGTAATATGAGGCTAGGATACGGGAGGTGAAGTCAGTCGATGAGGTGGTGCTAATGGTTCAATATTTAATGGAGGAAGCTTGCCGGGTAGGGTTGTCAACGGATACTTTCGGATGCGGATAGTGCCATATCCGCATCCGCATCTGAAATCATTTTTGAATATCGGATGCAGATACGTATGGATATCTGATAATTGTCTGCTCCGACTACGGTCGGTAAATCAATGAACATAAATGAATTTTTTTAGCTTAGTATTAAGCTTTTTGAACCCAACTGATTATTAAAGTGCTAAAAATAAATAAATATGATGATAATATATAATTTTGAGCCATTAGCATACTTTTATTAGACTTTCAACTTTACAAAATAATTAGTATATATAATTATGTTAAAATACACATAATTTAATCTATAATCATGAAAAAAGTGGACGGATAATTTTCGGATGTGAATGTGCCTATATCCGCAACCGTATCTTTTTTCCAATATCGGATTATTATCCGCTTTTCGGATGCGGAGAATTTCAGAGCTTTATGGTATCCATTGACAACCCTAGTACCGGGTGTTGACGGAAGGGAGGGCGTTGCTGATAGAGGATGCCGAGGCGGAGGAGGCGGGGCGACTTACTGTCGAGAAGGGGAAATCCCTTGTGACTCCGAGCGTGATGGTCTCTCATGAATTTGAAGGTGGCAGTTCTCAGCAGCAGCAAGTCGTTCTGAATGGTTCCGCTGGCAAACCATCAATTCCAACTCCCATCACCACCAAATATAGTCCCAATTTTCTAGGGTTGGAACATAGAAGCTTCCTTCTGCCAATAACCGAGAGTACGACCCTTTGTAGCCACACAAAAACTGTTGGGATGTAAACCCACTTCT
Source organism: Allium sativum (assembly GCA_030737875.1). NCBI lineage: Eukaryota > Viridiplantae > Streptophyta > Magnoliopsida > Asparagales > Amaryllidaceae > Allium > Allium sativum. Next base: position 392,621,772 of record CM060925.1, read on the forward strand.
TCACTGGTACTCAAAAGGATGGTAACACGAAATCAAAGTAGACTAATTTGTATTCTTCTTTGTCATGTAGGTTCCTCCAGAGCAGAGGTGACAGTTAATTACGCACCAGCAGTGACTGTCTAGCCCGAATTTGATGTTGAAGATTATAGGAGGTAGATGGGAAAGGATTTTGGTCCTCTGGACGAGCTCACGAGTTTGGAGTTGGGAGAATTCATAATGGAAGATCTTGACAAATTCTACCCAGTGGAGAAAGGGAAGAATGAAAAGGGAACACAGGTGACCGAGTCGATGGATGTAGGCGGGTCAACCAAGCAAGAACTGGTCGAAAAGAAAAAGGCCCAACCGCTGATGAAGTCGAAGGGGACTGAGACGAAAAAGATAGATAATGAGGTGGTTCTCTGCAAAATTGAAGAGGAAACGAAGGAGAAGGTCGAAGCTGAGACCCAGGACAAGATAGAGGAAGCCCGAAAGGAAGCTGAGGAGGTGATGGCTTGGAAAAGGGGAAGAGGAGGCATTCACCAAGCTTAAGACCAAAGAGGAAGCCAAGCTGAAAGCGGAGAAAGAGGCTTGGAAAAAGGCCGAGAGGGCGGCGAAGAGGAAGGCCGACAAGGAAGCCAAGAAAGCTGAGCATGCGGCCCTCGTTGAGTTTGGAAAATTATGGTGTTGGCACTTCACACGAAGCCTCAGCCAAAACCCTAAAGGTAGTGCATGGCCCCGATGTAAAAGTGTATGTCACCAACATTCCGAGCGACTCTGATGATGAACCGCAACTCGAGGGGGATTTGGAATCTAAGATAAGGCCTCGCACCCAACCGACGCCGACAAAGGGCTAGAAGAAGAGTGGCGGAAGTATATCGAAGAAAAAGAGGAAGAGGAAAGGAGAAACCACCTAAATCCGGATCAATGAAGAATGAGAAGGGTAGTCCCTCGAAGTGATAGTTATAGATAACTTTTTGGTTGTAGGTCAATAGGATACACAAGTACGACCCTCGTTTTTGGAGGCATGACATTGTTTTCATGTACGTCACGCCGTTAGAAATAAAGATAGTTGTATTTTGGTTTGTGAATGAAAATTAGTTAACTTTGCTTACATCACATATTGTTCCATGTGTTCGAAATTTTGTCCATGCTTTCCAATTTTTGTACTTACATAAATCTACTCGTCGTTACACTTAAATCAGTGTTGCTTGTGATTTTGCTCTTGAGATACTCAAGTTGTGCAAATCTCGAGTGTATTGACTCCGCTCTTGAGACCTCCTTACGATCGTTAGTTTCTAGTCATGTGGAGTTCGAGCTTGGTAACTCCACTCTCGAGAATTCCTTGTGGTTACTAATTCGGAGCCGTGTGGAATTAAGAGATGGACATCGTTATTTCGTCACGTCGTTTCGTTTAGGTTAGAGTCGAGGGATTCGTTGTTTCACCAGTTTTATTCTCGGTTCCAAACTCTGAGGACCAGAGTTAGCCAAGCAAGCAGTCGATACCACACTTACTGATTATTGGGTTGCCCCCGAGTCCATAGAATAAGGGACAAAGTTGTACATTCAAGTTAATGAGCATCGTGAGTTATTTATATTCGGCCTCATCGTTGGTTCGATATTCGAGTTGACTTGTGAAGGGCAGACCGCTCCAAAAGGTTTGAGTCTTTGTAAATACTCGAGAGGGTTGATCGATGAGAAGCTCTGAGGTGTCGATCCAATGTTGTGTGCTTACATATGTAAGTCGGTCATTATCACAATTCAAACATACTACGTAGAAAGAAAATACACCAAGAACATGGACGTCTAAAATTTCTTTATTGATAAACTATAGGCGCTAATAGACTTTCCTTTACAATGCTTTGAATCTTGAAAACAAAATCTTCGTTGAAAGAAGTAAATCTATATAGTAAGCTAAGTAAAGTAGTGGTGATGATGCTCGTTGTTCCATTCCATTGGGAGTTTGGTGCCATCAATGGTCGTTAGCTTGAAATTTCCATCTCCAAGCCTCCGTTGAATGATGTATGGACCTTCCCAATGAGGACCGAAACTAGTCGATGTAGGAAAGATTTGTTTTAGGATGTTAAAGTCCTCTGGGCTGACTTTGGAGTTAAAATAGCAAACGACATGTTGACAGTGTGCCTCCGCTTGAGTTTAGATTCATCTCTTTTCTCTTTGAATAATTCGAGTGATTCAAAGAGAAGATCTTGGTTGGTCTTCGTATCATAGTATGTGATTTGATGAGATTGGAGCTCAAGCTCAATGGGAATGACGGCTTCAGATCCATATGAGAGAGAAAGTGGAGTGTGATTTGTCGCTGACTTGTGGGTAGTCCAGTAAGACTAAAGAGCTAGAGGGAGTACATCTACTCACTTGCCTCCGGCCTTTTCCAACGCTTCTTGATGATGGATTTAGTGACTTGTTTAACAGCCTCAAATTGTCCATTGTCTTAAGATGAGCAACTATCGATAATCTTTTTTCAATGTTGTGTCGGCGACAAAAGGTCTTGAACTCAATACTCTCGAATTTGGTCCCGGTATCATGAATGATTAGGAACTCCAAAATGATAGATGATGTTGCAAATGACGAAGTTGATTACTATTTTGGTAGTGATTGTCATGAGGGGTTCGGCTTTGGCCTATTTGGTTAAGTAACCAACTACGCCGATAGCGTATCGAGCACCGCCTTTGGCCATCAGAAGAGTTCTGCTGATATCGATTACCCACATTGCAAACGACAATGGACTAACCATTTGCGTAAGTTATGTAGGCGAGACTATTGGAATTTTGAAGAATCTCTGGCACTTGTCGCATTTGCGAGTGTATTCTACGGCATCTCGCTCGAGAGTTGGCCAAAAATAGTTGTATTGAATAATCTTTTTTGCTAAAATTTTCCCTCTAGTGTGGTCATCACACTAGCCTTCATGCATATCCTGTAGTACACGGCCGACATTGTTATGGCCTATACACCGAAGTAAGGAAATGAATATTCCTCTTTGATTGGGAACACCATCATAAATGATGTAGCGTGAATATTTGCGGATGAGTGTTGCCTATTCATTTCAGTTGTGGTGGAAGATTCCATGTTGCAAGTAGTTCTTGATTGGAGTCATCCATGACTCGGGTTCAGACTCCATCTCTGTAACACCCCACGTCCGTTAATGTCACTCATTAAGAGAATGCATTAAGTTTCGTGAAGCGTTACAAGTAAACAGAAATAGAAACATCACAAGACAGATATGAAATAGCAGCGGAATTCAAATCTTTATTAAAACAAAAAGCATAGTTGTTCAAAACCCAGTTACATCATAAGTCTGAAGTACTGAAACCCCATTACATTAATATAAAGCTTCTGTCTTGTACTTAAAATCATCAAAGTACAGAAATACATAAAAAGAATAATCCCCAAAATATAGCCATATCAGAGAAGACAAGAAATCAAGCGGTACATCAAAGAAGCTCCAAGCAGAATGAAAGAAAAAATCCATATCAAGCCCGAGTATTCCCACCCTGAGAACCTTGGGGGGGACGGAAGAGAGGGAAGAGGAAACAAAATGGGTCAGACATAAAGTCTGGCGAGTCCATTTACTTATAGCATATAAATAAGTAAAAGCATCATGATGGGCATATAAACTGAAAAGTGAGATAACAGTGTCATAAGGCAGGTATAACAGGATAAACATGATAAACTAAACAGAACAAGTATTGCACTTTTTTACTACTTTCTCTTTCTCTGCACCAATACTAGTATAACAGATATGTAATAGGATTACATACTTCCTAATTACTTAATAGAAACAGGATGATCCCAACAGAAATATAATGGTAGTGTTAAATGTACTCTGGTAGCGGGTTTTACCCCAAATAGAATTAACCGGTACCTAAACAGAAATAACAGGTGTAAACCCAAACAGAAATAATGGGTGCCCCACAGAAACAGACAGGACTAGATGTACCCTAATTACTACCCCCCAATCGTTCAGCTCCCTATCCCATAAATACCCTGTGTCGGCCCCACATTAGGGTGTATTACTTCCTAAAGTGGCAACCTACAGAAGGACACATGCCTATTTTCTAGTGCTACAGCATCTTATTTTCCCAGAGCAAGTTGTACTCATGCACACACATGAGCCCGTTAGAACGCGCCAGTACACACCTCCTCCCGGATGAACCTCTTACAATTAGCTCAGCAAGCATGCCCTGACCCCTACCTAGTGCGGGTGTCCCCTTTTAATACCAGAATGAGTTACTGACTAATATAGGTCCCACACAACAGATGACACAAGCCAACCCTTACAGATCTTGTGTCCCCATTTAACTAATATTTTAATAGGTTATGCCTAACAGATTTAACAGATTTGCACAACCCCCTACAGATTTACGGGTTAAACCTTACAAGTTAACGGGTCTATATAATTCCTATAGATTTAGCAGGTTAATGTTCTAGATTAACAGGTTCGTATAACCCCTACAGGTTTAACAAGCTTACTTAACCCCGCCGATTTAGCAGGCTTACTTAACCCTACATATTTAACAGGCTTACTTAACCCCACATACTTAACAGGCTTACTTAACCCCTACATACTTAACGGGTTTACTTAACCCCACATATTTAACAGGATCGTACAATCCGTATGGATTCAAACCAGTTAAGTATTACAAGTTCATTACCATACATTCATTTATGGTTATAATGCGCTAGACTTCCCACATTAAGTCTACCACTTGTGGATGTTGGATAGGCCGATTGGGTCCGGGCAGACTTCTTCCACAAGTCGGACTTAACCTCGTGTCTTAGCACTGTAACGTGTTTAAGCACTTAGACCCCTCACTTTAGATTTACCACTTGTGGGAGCTGGATATGCTGGTTGGGTCCGGGCAGGCATCTACCACAAATGTAATCTAACCTCGTGTCTAAGCGCGGTTAAAGTTTTTGATTACTGTAAATCTAGGCATTTTCATAATTTAACAATTTCATTTTAGGTTTTCATGCTCCTTTCCCAAGTCATATTCATCATGTGTTATATGCCTAAATTAAGATCTTTAATCACAGTTTGGTTTATGCCCTAAATCCATATTCATGTTTTCAATTCAAGTTATGCCCTAAATTTCCCTATACAAGTTATGCCCCAATTTTAACAGATTAAACAGGCTTTACAGATTCTTCACAGTTCCATTAACATGTTTCTCTTAATCTTAAATTAAGCCTACAGATTTATATATCCCAAACCACAAGTCATAATTTACCGTATAAATCATGCCCCAATTTTTAGTCCAATTTCACAATATAGTTTATGCCCCCATATTTCAGTCGTGATTCAAAGTAAAAGTTATGCCCCTAAATTACCATTTCCAATCATTCCCAATTTAACCCAATTTCGTTCGCATGCATATTTCAGCAATACCGGCCAAGGCTTGAAGGTAGCCTGGCTATAAAAATAAAAAGGGAATGAGAGAGAGAAGAACAAAATAGGCATAAAACCAAAAGTAACAGAAATGGGCATATGATAGCAAAAATAGGCATATAAAAATAGATCTGATGAACATGTGATAATAGAACTGATTAGTCATAGTGTCATGATCATAAACAAGCATAATGAGATCTAATTAGTGAATTAGATACACAAATAATGGCAGATCTGACATGATAAATAGGCATAGGTTTAGATCCAATTCATAGTCATGTCAGAATAACTTAGATACACAGGTTATGGCAGATCTGATATGATTCAATTAGTCACGGTCTTAGATCGGATTTATAGACATATTAAAATAACTTTTAAGTGTTTATATCTAAAAATAACGTAGACTCACAGAGAATAGATCTAAGAGACAGAAGAATAGTTGCAGATGTTGAATCACAGATCTCTAAACTTGAATGACTTGATTGTTGAAGAAGAAAAGGCTTGATTTAACCTGGGCAGAGGCAGCGTCTAGTTCTCCATTGTTTTTGGTGAGTAAAAACAAGAGAAGTGGGATCTTATTTATAGCCTAAATCCAATGAACCAAGCCAAGAAAGGAGTCCACGTACGAAACCAGAAATTTGCCCAGATTTGCATATAGGGGTCGACACCCCCTTGACGGGTCGACACCCATGGGCGGTAATTTTCCCGCTCCCCTTCCGCTGCGTGTATTTGAACTATTTTGAATTATGGACTTATTTTGTTCATATATATTTCTTTTATGCGTATAAAAATTTCAAACCTTAATAACTTCTTCATACGATGTCCGTTTTACACAAACCAAGTGTCTATTTTGACCAGAATTCCGAGACGAACGCAATGGCACAGTCCATTTCACTTAATTATGAATATTTAATTAAGTATTCTTTCATTTATCATCTTTAGCATTATTAAAATTATGGGGTGTTACATTCTCCCCTACTTAAAGGATTTCGTCCTCGAAATCTCTAAGTTAAGAAGAATGTATATCCTACCATCCATCATTCATCTACTCATCAACCAATCACAGGCATCCATTGTCTTTAAAAGATTTCTAATTCTTATATAAACATATGCAAAGGTGTGTGTATATGTCCTTATACTAATGCGAAAGATTAGGCGGTTTACTAATTCAGTTGACCTCCTTAATGCAATGTATGTTAGTGCCATGTATCCAACATGTATGCAAATAATCCTATTATAGCATGTAAGTTCTATATGTGTGCACAATCATTCGTCCAAATGCAACATCCATATGCTTATACACCCATTTCCATACATAAAACGAAAACTCAAAAAATCCGCATATTTTGACCAATTTAAGGTGAAAATAAGGGGGTTGCTCCCTCGGCAAGAAGAAAAATGCACACACATCCATATGTAATATGAGAGTGATTGAGCTGATCTAGTGCTAATGTGTGTGTATATGCATCCACGAGCAACCACTAGCAACCACTTGTATCACTTGCATCCATCAAACATAATATGTCTCAAACCCATGTTTACATCCATGGGATTCCTACCTAAAGGCCAAAGATTCAATCGATATGATACACACGATTAACAGAAGCAAGTACGAATAAAAGCTTGGAAAAAGAGGTTAAGAACATAGTCCTGAAATGGAAAGGGTATGAAGCGCGATTCTTGTCTTCAGTCTCCCAAGACGAATCCTCGATGTCTTCTCCCCATTGCACTTTTATTATATTAACCTCCTTGTTGCGCGGTTTCTTAACCTCTGATCCAAGTATACGGGTAGGAACTCGTCTAATTGTCGCCTCCCGTTCTACCTCTACTTCCTCAAGCATGCTCGGCTCAACTACCTCTATTGTATCATGCAGACACTTTCATAAATAAGAAATGTGGAAAAATATCATGAATATCCACATATATGCGAAGCGAGATGTACACCATAGTTGCAGACAACCGGAGCACCCCATTCTGATATGCTTCGCCTAACAAACACCTTTTCAAGTTGCTCCCCTACTTTCTTACTGAGCTCCCTCCTTTCCCTTGGAGTCATGTGGCATATAGGTAATGTGACTGGCTTCACATTATCTACCAAGTATATTCAAAAATCAATCTCGCGCCTCGGAGGTAAGTCCCTAACCTCCTCGAAAACATCTGGATACTCACAAACTACAGGTACAGATTGCAAATCATCGATAGAAGCATCAAGTGATTCTAGGAAACTAAGCATGATAGACCCTCTTACGTCACTAGAAATCTTGAGAGTCCTCCCACGGCAAGTTAGAAGTCTAACAACCCTCCTCTAACAATCTAGAATGGCACCATACATGGCTAGCCAATCCATCCCTAGAATCAAACAGTATCCCATAAAACCAAGTACATATGCATCGTGCTCAAACTCGATGCCCCAAAACAGATATCCTTAACCCCTGACAAATCATAAACAGACGAGCCGTACCCCCAATGGCGTTTGAGATAGTAATCGGATCAGAAACAATACTAGTACTAAGGTGCAGAGAATCAACCACATAATCAAATATAAAAGAGTGAGAAGTGCCAAAATCAAAAAGGGTCCTAACTAGATGATCAAAAAGAGAAACCAAACCTTCAACATAAATTATCATACCTCTGTCCGGTACACTGGCCTCGAGAGCATGCACATGCCCTCCAGAAGGTCTTGCCCTTCGGGTCTGTCCTTGCTTCTTCGGGCACTCCCTAGTATAATGTTCGACTTCACAACAGTTGAAGCATGCATTCTTCCTTTTTCTGCAGCCTTTGACCAAATGACCCACGTTCCCACAACCATGACATTTCTTTTTGCTTTGAGCTTTGTCATTCTTTCCGCCCTCTTTTTGTTGTTCTTTCTTAGGCCACACTTTCTATTTTTGTGTTTCCTCAACCTTAGCCTCTTTCTTTTCACCTTTGTCTTCTTCATGCATCAATGCCATATCAACGAGCCTTTCAAAAGTTGCTCCCATTGGAATATGGGACATAGCTAACTCATGGAGGGGTTTGTTCAGTCCTCTAGCAAACCTTAGAGCTTTTTTATGCGGGGTATCCACTAGCTCAAACCCAAACCTTGCCAGCTAGTTGAATTTGTTAACATACTCTTTGACAGTCATACCTCCTTGCTTAAGTGCCAGAAACCATTCCATTTGCATGCTTTTCTCTGTTTGAGAAAGAAACTACATTTCAAACTCTAACGAAAATCATCCCAAGTCTCCACTGGACGTCCCGCTTGCGTTACTTCCCACTAGAACAAAGCCTCATCTTTCAGCAGCCAAGCGGCTAACCGAATCTTCCTATGATCGTCTACTGCGAAAATTCCAAACAAATCCTCCGTCTCTTTGAGCCAATTCCTTCACTCTAAGAAAGTTTCGGTTCCTTGGAATGCCTTTCCACCCATAGCACAGAAATCTTTACAGATCTTAGAAAAATTATCCGCTCGTGGAGGAGGAGGATAATAAACAACGAGTGCAGTTGGAGGAGGAATGTCTGCTGGACCACCGGCAGGTGCCGTGGCCTCTAGATACCTACAGAACCAGCTTAGCATCGTAACGCCCTCAGGAATATTAGGTTCCCCAGACATGCTTAAAAGAAAAGGAAAAAGGGATTCAAACAGATAATTCGAAAGATATTTCCTATAGCCTTAGGGAATATGTTTTTCAAAACAGACTTTTCTTTCGAAAAAGCTTTCTTTTAAAACCTTTTTGAAAACTATTTTCAAAATATTTTATCCAATCTGGTAACCTTTAGCTCTGATACCAAATTTGACACCCCACGTCTGTTAATGTCACTCATTAATAGAATGCATTAAGTTTCGTGAAGCGTTATAGGTAAACAAAAACATCACAAGACAAATATGAAATAGAACCGGAATTTAAATCTTTATTAAAACAGAAAACATAATGGTTCAAAACCTAGTTACATCATAATTCTGAAGTACTGAAACCCCATTACATTAATATAAAGCCTCTGTCTTATACTTAAAATCATCAGAGTACAGAAATACACAAAAACCATAATCCCGAAAATATAGCCATATAACAGAAGATAAGAAATCAAGTGGTATATCAAAGCAGCTCCAAGCAGAATGGAAGAGAGAATCCAAATCAACCCGTGTATTCCTACCTTGAGAACCTAGGGGGGATAGAAGACAGAGAAAAGGAAACAAAATGGGTCAGACATAAATATGGCGAGTACAGTTACTTTTAACATATAAATAAGTAAAAGCATCATGACATGCATAAAAACTGGAGAGTGAGATAACGTGTCATAAGGCAGTTATAACAGGATAAACTGAACAGAACAGGTATTGCGCTTCTCTACTACTTTCTCTTCCTCTGCACCAAGACTAGTATAACGGATATGTAACAGGATTACATACTTCTTAATTACTTAACAGAAGCAGGATGATCCCAATAGAAATATAATGGTAGTGTTAGGTGTACTCTAGTAGCGGGTTTCACCCCAAACAGAATTAACCGGTACCTAAACAGAAATAACGGGTGTAAACTGTAGCGACCCAAATTTCCCCGTAAAGGAAAGTCCGGATTGTTTCGAGAACACGACAAATCGGAACACAAACAGAAGAATGTTTCATTGCTATTGACAACAATTCCATCAGAATACAAGAATATTCACAGTATGAATAAATATAACATAGAAAAATATCAGAGTTTAAAATACATAGTAGCGGAAATAAAATGTAGAAATATAATGCGTAGTGGAAAATAACAACTGGCACAACTGAATGAGATATACGGATACAGAGCATTTCGAATATAGCTCCAGTTGTAAATCCAGGATCCTGTATAAATAAATCTGCAAAACCAAAACTACTAGCTGTCCGTGTGGAAAATAGGGGCATCCAGAGTTTAGGTTAAAACAATAAATTCCAGGTCAGTCATGGGACTGGTGTGAGAACTAAAACAGTTATAAATCTTTATTTTAAAGTTAGGTAAATCATGGGACCACGCCGTATAACGCGGATCGGGTTTACCCCCAAGAATTCCAGTGCCTAAAACAAACAGCGCAATGCTAAATAAAGAAGAATGAAGCTATTATAAGACTCAGGTCCCATCACACAATGCAACGCAAGCCGGAGGATAGAGTTTCACCTTATAATAGCCAAATATGCTTGGTACGTTTTAAAACAAATCTTTTATTATTACTATAAGTGAAGAAATCAACTTCAAATATAAATGTATCAATTATAGACGGCATGAGCGCCCCATCCTACTATGTTGTCATATATAGTATACAATCAAAACAAAAAAATGTCGTATTTGGAAATTGGATTTCCATACTGGTGGCTCCTGATTTGAAAGATCTATCGCGTAGTGCAATTCCCAACGGCTTACGTCGCAAGCATGCGAAAACGCCGTAATGCACGTCCGCACTATCCAGGGAAACAAGTTACTGCGGCTTACGTCGAAGGCATGCGAAAACACTGCTAACTCTATCCATCAGGGAATCGGGGGTGTGCCCTATCCCTCACCTCGGTCGACCGAATCCATAACAACATATAGGGTGTCTATCCTCATCTCTAAAGTATACTGATCTAACCATCAGTTTGCCACCATACCGGTGTGTGAGGCTCGCGAATTAACGCTACACAAAGCCGTGCTATATTAAAGTTGTGTTTTGATCATCAACCACAAGACACTGCTTTTCAACAGAAGCCTTGATCATTTGCCACTTAGGAGTGCCACACAGGAAATTTACGCCATGCGACTGATGTCTATCGATATACAACCTCTAATCCCATATGTCTCAGAGAATGGTGAAGTAAGGGAATAAATTCACCTTCACCAGGTAGATGTATATTTAGTAGAGATCAATTAGCATAGAATAAAATCCAATGTCAGACACACCATCCATTTACAAGTCCGTTCTAGGTCTGAACGAAACCGGAGGCACCTTATTCCTCGTCCCGTATGTCCAATACAGAAGAGAGGCCCTCACATATCCGTACAATCAACAAGTACGTACGGACGGCTACCACTGTAGCCCCTTCAAGGTTGCTGTTCCAATCATGAGCATCTGTAGCAACCCATCCATTCGATGTGAAGATCGTTGGTCATGCACCGTCTTCAATCTCTTCGACTTTTCATCGTATCATTTATTCAGAATGGGTTAAACCCGGTCTTTCCGAATAACTCGCGTATCTTATAATCGAGTGCTATAACAACATATCATACGCCTCATTCCAATCCAGAATATTCTTTTATTCCAATATTCTTTTCCTTTGGGGAAGGTTCCCATTAATTTTATCAAAGAAAAATTCTTTAAATTTATTCTTAATCTTCCTTTGGATATCAAACAATATCAAGGTTTTCCAAACTAGTCGGGATTACCGAACCACGTCGAAGTAATCATTTATTTTATTTTCCCAATCCCAACATATTCATCCCATGGAGCAAAACTGGTAATACTCCATATCTAACACCATGGTGTTATCGATAAATATTAATTACCATTTCACATTCAAATCTAATTAAAGATTTAACTATCGCTTGGAGCAAAACTGGTGATACTCCGATCTGGATCATTTTCTTGAATTGATAATTTTAATTATCACCTTCACTTTTCAATCTAATCAAAGATTCATTAAAACTCCATTTAGTTTTAATCTTCCCAAAAATCAATATTAATGATTATTCAAAGCTAAGAAATTAATCTTATATTTAACTGGGTTAAAGAACCAATGCCATTTAAAACACGGTTCACGATAAACCCAAAATCATATTCCATTCCATCAGTCTCTAACCGTAAATTAGAAAAAGAACAATTCCCTAAGTATTAATCCTGAAGGCTGAAACCAACATCAGATCAATACCCAGAAAATCATTCAACCTAGCTAATCTCCAGTTAGTTTCTAATTTTCTTAACTCCATTGGGTTTAAGAACAGTATTATTAAGGATAACATTTACGACAAACCCAAAATCTCATTCCATTGTTAATCGGGTTAAAGAACAAGTGTTATTTAAAACACCGTTCACGATAAACCCAAAAACCAATTCCCATTAATAATCGGGTTAAAGAACAAGTGTTATTTAAAACACCGTTCATGATAAACCCTATTATTAACTCCCATTAAATGTCAATTAATTGGTAAACCTCATTAAATCAAAATAAAAAGATTTAATCTTTTCTCAACTGGGTTTAAATGAAGACATCATTCACGACAAACCCAAAATCCAATTCGATATTAAATAAAAGACTCTGAATAGAAAATATATCGGCTTATATTCAATATCAAATTCTGAAATAAACAAATATCGCATTGGAATAACGATGTATATATCTTCCAAATTCCTCCACAATGTCCATGTAATCACGGAATCCAATATCGAAATATTCCGAAGATAATTTCGATTCAAATCCATTCCAATTCATATATTGGAAATTCCGGTTATTTTCAAAACCCTTTTCAAATCCAATTTATTTATTTCTAAAAATAAATAAATTATTATTCTACTAAATAACTAGTTCATTTCGATAAAAATATATTTTTATCTTTTCAAAACTGGAATTTTTCATCTAAAATCTTTCCTAATCATTTATTATGATTTTACATAATTTTCCCATATTTTTCCAGATTTTATTATCGCCCGTACAGTCGGTTTCCAATAATGGCCACCGAACTGCATCCATAGCGACCTTTTCTGAAATTAATTTGGGCATATCTCCAAATTTAACCGTTAGATTTCAAATCTCTTATATTCATTGAAAAGCTATTTTTGATACGAACCCAACGGTTCCAGTTTTAGGAGAATTCGATGCTCGGATCTCCCGTAACGTCCATTTGAAGTTAATGGTCGAAATTCGTGAACTACCGCTGCGCGGCACGTTCTGTTCAGGCCATTATAATATATATATATATATATATATATATATATATATTTCATCGATTTCCATTTAAAACGAATTTTATAAATCGTTTTAAATTCGTTTCAAAAACGATTTCCACTTCCATTTCAAATTCAAATCAAAATTGAATATTCCATTATAAATTCATTATAAATTCATTTTAAATCGATTTCAATTCCATTTCAATTCGTTTTAAATTCATTTCAAATTGATTTCAATTTTATTTCAATTTGTTTTAAATTCATTTCAAATCAATTTAAATTCAAATCGATTTCAATTCCATTTCAATTTGTTTTAAATTCATTTCAAAACAATTTCAATTCAAATCGATTTCAATTCGTTTTAAATTCATTTCAAAACAATTTCAATTCTATTTTCAAAATCAAATTAAAATTGAATATTCCATTATAAATTCGTTTTCAATTCATTTTAAAACGATTTCACTTTGATTTTCAAATTTAAATCAAAATTTAAATTTCCATATCATTTCAATATTAAAATGATAATATTTTCAAAATATTGGATTTTGAAATCACTTTTCGATATCCACTATAAAATGAATAAAATCGACAGAAAATCCCGTTCGTGCTAAAATGGCATTTAACTACTTAACACGGCTTCACGTTTCAATATTCGCTGAATATTATTTTAAAATATTCATTAATTCTAAACTGGAATCAGACTCAATCAATTACCATATAATTTTAGTTATATGGATTTCAACATCACATATATATAATAATAACGATAAACAATCATTAAAAATTCATACAACATCCAAAGTGCATTCTACAACTGTATAAGCATTAAAATAAATAAATAACGCATATACAGTCTGTCAACCCATCGATTGACATATAACTAATTATTGGGATCAGTGTATGTCATATATTATCCCAATACCCGTCTGGGGTTTTCAAACAAAAAATACTGTTTATTATTTGTGCAGTTGGGCGATGTGTCAAAATTTTCGTCCCAATCAATATCAGATAAATAAGTGTACATAAACAAACCGTCCAGTTTGTAAATGAATGTTTATTTTATCCATATACAAGTTAAAAATTATGATTTTAACGATAAAATATTTTATTCAATACATGAATATTTTATACAGTCCATTTCACAATAAAAATGATATTTTTATTATTCATATATTTTATTCAACACATAAATATTTTGTACATTCCATTTCACATCACAATCAATTTTCACAGCAGAATACAATCAAATAAGTCGTCCATGGTCTGTGGACGACGGAGAGCAATTCATATATGCAGTTATAAAATAAATAACCGAACAGAAAATTTTAGCGAGAAATTCTCACATTGGGATCCACTCCGTCAATTTTTATATGAATTTCTGTTTCGTTTGGTTTTGAAATTGTCTAAAACTCTAACATGCTCCATTTTGGACCCGGTCAGTTTTGTTGCAAAGCCCTCGGCTCCACGATCGCAGGGGATCCAGTTTCACGCTATTCTGAGCTCGTAGCAAAAAGTTATGGCCTCTCGAAGTCCGAATACATAATACGTTATTAATTAAAGTTAATAACGTTTATTAACAACGCTTAAAACGTTACCCTGCCGTCTTCTATTTCACGCTTCAGGAAAACAATGTCGACTTGAGCTTCAAACCATCATTACGCCGCCTCGCCACGTTGGAGCCGCCTGGAGTTGATCGGAGTAGCTCACGACGCCGAGCTTTGCGCCATGCCCCACCGCCAGCAGCAACGGAAACTCGCCCCCCTCCGAAGCATGAAAATCGAGCTTGAAATTAGCCACTTCGAGATGGAAATTCGCCCAGTATAGGACATGAGAATCGATCATTCTAGTATGGTTTTGAAGATCCGAAGAAGTATTTTCATCTTCGTTTTGATTTCCTGTTTTAATTCGCCACCGATTGAAAGAATTCAAGCCCCAAATATCTGATGAGTTTCGCCGTTCATTTCAGGTTGGCGGCGGAAAATTGGGAATTAGGGTATTAATTGGGTTGGGCCCTTATATAAAATATATATATTAATTTTTTATTAAATTAATTCTAAAATTACATGTTTATCACTACGAACTCCAAACAAACTCCAATGACTGTCACCTCTAGCTAAATACCCCCATTCCGGACACAATGGAATATGTTTCGTAAGCCCATTCGACTATTTCAGTCAGTTATTCTTCAAATTAAAATATAAAACATTCAAATATGGATTTGAACATACATTTTGATTTGTCGGAGCCACAGACTGATACTAAAAATTCTAGAAAAATAAATCTGGCTATGTTGGGAGGATGCGGTCCCAACAAAACTGATTTCGTCCAATTTGGAGACCGTTTGAAAAATAGCCATTTTCCGGTCGATCCAATTTGACTGAAACTACCAAAACACATTCAACTTCGCCACACTCACATATTGATCCCAAAATAATGAAAATTGGAATCTAGCAATAACTTGACATTCCGGATCCAACAAAAGTGGTTTCGTCAAAAACGAAGGTCGTTTGCAAAATGGCTATTTTTAAGAGCTATATTTCCATAGCGACTATTCAGAATTTTCAACTGGACATAACTTTTTATTCTCGCTATGAAATTTGGATTTTTCAGATTCGTTGGAAAGATATTTATAAACAGATTTAAATATTTCTAGTTTCACTAAAATCCGGTTTATTTTGAATCATGTACATTCATTTGAAATTTGAAATCAAATTTTCAAACTACCGCGTCATTTTCAATTCCTTTTATAATTAAAATAAATATTTATATTCCAATTCTATTCAAAATAAATTTCCTATCGTTATTATTTAAAATAAATCATTTTAAATATTCAAAATTCTTTAAAATTTCCAAAATAAAATTTTTAAATTGGTTTTGATTTTCCGGGTTGTTACAATCTCCCCCACTTAAAATCATTTCGTCCTCGAAAAGGAACGGAGCTGAAAGTTGTTTAACTAACCAACCCAACTTTCATTCTGCCTTTCATTCTTCAACTTTTCAGTTTCTAAGAATTTTCAAATTCTTCAAAAATTTGGCTAACACCCTAAATTTCCGAAAAATTTCGCCATAACCTCCTTTGTACGGGGAGCATCGGGAAAATCCCCAAACCGCCACACAAGCCCCCTCATCTCAAAAAGAAAAAGAAAACGCCAAGTGGCTAGCCAATCGGCTCATAAAATCATCCTAACCAAATAAATTAGTAAACATGTACCTATTTGTCGGGCATACAATTTTATTCCTCTTAACTAGCCTCCTTGTTATGACCTGTTCAATATATATGCATGTACATGTATGCAATTCTAATCAATTTTCAATTCAGTTCCATATTCGATTCAATTTGGCTAAATTTTACCTTTCATTCACATATTGGTTTTGATTTGGTTCAATTCAACTTTTCATTCTCATATTTGATTTATTATTCCAATATTTTTATTAGTTAAATTAATAATCAAACAACACAACCAGCAATCAATTTGTGAATTAAATTTCCAAAACATATAACTTTTGTATATATATATATATTCAAAAATCATATTTTTAGTGTCAAACTTCAAACAATAAATTGAAAATAAGGTTTTGGTTCTCACACGAGTCGATTGGAAATATATAGATATTCCACTTTCGAAACTCGAACATAAACTCTGATGATGATATATATATGTCACCAGAATTATCTCCGGGCAACTATAGTGTGACTTTATATCTACCCAGTATATTTTAGGCTTCGAATACACATCGACTAGTCAGACGTATATTCAAAATCTCCATATACCCAATAGTCCAAATCAATTATAAAATAAATATTCAAATACGCATAATAAGGTTTAAATTTTCAAAACAAAATTTGTTCTCATTTTTATTCGAAAAACAACACTCTTCACACTCGTTCTAGGATACTACTGATCCCATCTCTAACGAGTCATTCTTATTGGATATTACTAATCCAATCTCTGATGAATTATTTTGCTCGGTTCTAATATGTCATGTTCTCGAGCTCTGTAAACCAAAGCTCTAATACCAAAATGTAGCGACCCAAACTTTCCCGTAAAGGAAAGCCCGGATTGCTTCGAGAGCACGACAAACCATAAAAAAAAAAGAACATTTCATTACTACTTTCAACAATTCCATCAGAATACAAGAATATTCATAGTATAAATAAATATTACACCGAAAAATATCAAAGTTTAAAATACAGAGCAGCATAAATAAAACGTAGAAATACAATGCGTAGCGGAAAATAACAACCGGCACAACTGAATGAGATATACGGATACAGAGCGTTCTGAATATAGCTTCAACTATAAATCCAGGAACCTGTATAAATAAATCTGCAAAACCAAAACTACTAGCTTCCCGTGTGTAATTTAGGGGCACCCGAAGTTTAGGTTAAAACAATAAACTCCAGGTCAGTCATGGGACTGGTGTGAGAACTAAAACAGTTATTAATCTTTATTTTAAAGTTAGGTAAATCAAGGGACCACGCCGTATAACACGGAACAGGTTTACCCCCAAGAATACCAGTGCCTAAAAGAAACAGTGCAATGCTGAATAAAGAAGAATGAAGCTATTATAAGACTCAGGTTTCATCACACAATGCAACGCAAGCCGGAGGACAGAGTTTTATCTTATAATAGCCAAATTTGCTTGGTACGTTTTAAAATAAGTCTTTTATTATTACTATAAGTGAAGAAATCAACTTCAAATATAAAGGTATCAATCATAGACGGCATGAGCGCCCCATCCCACAATGTTGCCATATATTGTATACAATCAAAACAAAAAAAATGTTGTATTTGGAAATTGTATTTCCATACTGGTGGCTCCTGATTCGAAAGAACTATCGCATAGTGCAATTCCCAACGGCTTACGTTGCAGGCATGCGAAAACGCCGTAATGCACATCCGCACTATCTAGGAAAACAAGTTACAGCGGCTTACGTCGCAGGCATGCGAAAACATTGCTAACTCTATCCATCAGGGAATCGGGGGGTGTGCTCTATCCCTCACCTCGGTCGACTGAATCCATGACAACCCATAAGGTGTCTATCCTCATCTCTAAAGCATACTGATCTAACCATCAGTTTGCCACCATACTGGTGTGTGAGGCTCGCGAATTAACACTACACAAAGCCGTGCTATAGTGAAGTTGTGTTTTGATCATCAACCACAAGACTCTACTTTTCAACAGAAGCCTTGATCATTTGCCACTTAGGCATGCCACACAGGCAATTTACGCCATGTGACTGATGTCTATCGATATACAACCTCTGATCCCGTACATCTCAGAGAAGGGTGAAGTAAGGGAATAAATTCCTCTTCACCAGGCAGATGTATACTTAATAGAGATCAATCAGCTCGGAATAAAATCCGATATCAGACACACCATCAATTTACAAGTCTATTCTAGGTCTGAACGAAACCGGAGGCACCTTATTCCTCGTCCCGTATGTCCAATACAGGAGAGAGGCCCTCGCATATCCGTACAATCAACAAGTATGTCCGGACGGCTACCACTGTAGCCCCATCAAGGTAGCTACTCCAATCAGGAGCATCAGTAGCAACCCATCCATTCGATGTGAACATCGTCGGTCTTGCACTGTCTTCAATCTCTTCGACTTTTCGTTGTATCAGTTATTCAGAAGGGTTAAACCCGGTCTTTCCGAATAACTCGCGTATCTTCTAATCAAGTGTTATAACAACACATCATACGCCTCATTCCAATCCAGAATATTCTTTTATTCCAATATTCTTTTCCTTTGGGAAAGGTTCCCGTTAATTTTATCAAAGATAAATTCTTTAAATTTATTCTTTAATCTTCCTTTGGATATCTAACCATATCAAGATTTTCCCAACTAGTTGGGATTAGCGAACCACACCGAAGTAATCATTTTATTTTATTTTCCCAATCCCAACCTATTCATCCCACGGAGCAAAACTTGCAATACTCCATATCTAACACCATGGTGTTATCGGTAAATATTAATTACCATTTCACGTTCAAATCTAATTAAAGATTTAACTATCGCTTTGACCAAAACTGGTGATACTCCGTTCTCGGTCATTTTCATGAATTGATAATTTTAATTATCACCTTCACTTTTCAATCTAATCAAAGATTCATTAAAACTCCATTTAGTTTTAATCTTCCCAAAAATCAATATTAATGATTATTCAAAGCTAAGAAATTAATCTTATATTTAACTGGGTTAAAGAACCAATGCCATTTAAAACACGGTTCACGATAAACCCAAAATCACATTCCATTCCATCAGTCTCTAACCGTAAATTAGAAAAAGAACAATTCCCTATGTATTAATCCCGAAGGCCGAAACCAACATCAGATCAATACCCAGGAAACCATTCAACCTAGCTAATCTCCAGTTAGTTTCTAATTTTCTTAACTCCATTGGGTTTAAGAACAGTATTATTAAAGATACCATTCACGACAAACCCAAAATCTCATTCCATTGTTAATCGGGTTAAAGAATAAGTGTTATTTAAAACACCATTCACGATAAACCCAAAAACCAATTCCCATTAATAATCGGGTTAAATAACAAGTGTTATTTAAAACACCATTCACGATAAACCCTATTATTAATTCCCATTAAATTCCAATTAAATGTCAATTAATTGGTAAACCTCATTAAATCTAAATAAAAAGATTTAATCTTTTCTCAACTGGTTTTAAGGATAGTGTTAATGAAGTCACCGTTCAAGACAAACCCAAAATCCAATTCGATATTAAATACAAGACTCTGAATAGAAAATATATCGGCTTATATTCAATATCAAATTCTGAAATCAACAAATATCGTATTAGAACAACGATATATATATATATATATATATATATATATATATATATATATATATCTTCCAAATTCCTCCATAATGTCCGTGTAATCACGGAATCCAACATCGAAACATTCCGAAGATAATTTCAATTCAAATCCATTCCAATTCATATATTGGAAATTCCGGTTATTTTTAAAACCCTTTTCAAATCCAATTTATTTATTTCTAAAAATAAATAAATTATTATTCTAGTTAATAACTAGTTCATTTCGATAAAAATATATTTTTACCTTTTCAAAACTAGAATTTTTCATCCAAAATCTTTCCTAATCATTTATTATGATTTTACATAATTTCCCAATTTTCTCCAGATTTTATTATCGCCCGTACAGTCGGTTTCCAATAACGGCCACCGAATTGCATCCATAGCGACCTTTTCTGAAATTGATTTAGACATATCTCCAAATCTTGCCGTTAGATTTCAAATCTCTTATAATCAATGAAAGCTATTTTTGATACGAACCCAACGGTTCCAGTTTTAGGAGATTCCGATGCTCGGATCACCCGTAACGTCCATTTGAAGTTAATGGTCGAAATTCGCGAACTACCGCTACGCGGCGCGGCCATTATAATATATATATTATATATTTCATCGATTTCCATTTAAAACGAATTTTATAAATTGTTTTAAATTCGTTTCAAAAACGATTTCCACTTCCATTTCAAATTCAAATTAAAATTGAATATTCCATTATAAATTGATTTTAAATCGATCAATTCCATTTCAATTCGTTTTAATTCATTTCAAATCGATTTCAATTCCATTTCAATTCAGTTTAAGTTCATTTCAAATCGATTTCAATTCCATTTCAATTCGTTTTAAATTCATTTCAAAACGATTTCAATTCAAATTGATTTCAATTCCATTTCAATTCATTTTAAATTCGTTTCAAAATGATTTCAATTCTATTTTCAAATTCAAATCAAAATTGAATATCCCATTATAAATTTGATTTAAATTCATTTTAAAATGATTTAACTTTGATTTTCAAATTTAAATCCAAATTTAAATTTCCATGTCATTTCAATATTAAAATGATAATATTTTCAAAATATCATATTTTGAAATCTCTTTTCGATATTCACTATAAAATGAATAAAATCGATAGAAAATCACGTTCGTGTTAAAACGGCGTTTAACTACTTAACACGGCTTCACATTTCAATATTCACTGAATATTATTTTAAAATATTCGTTAATTCTGAATTGGAATCAGACTCAATCAATTACCATATAATTTTAGTTATATGGATTTCAACATCACATATATATAATAATAACGATAAATAATCATTAAAAATTCATACAACATCCAGAGTGCATTCTACAACCGTATAAGCATTAAAATAAATAAATAACGCTTATACAGTCTGTCAACCCATCGATTGACATACCGTTAATTATTGGGATTAGTGTATGTCAAATATTATCCCAATGCCCGTCTGGGGTTTTCAAACAACAAATACTGTTTATTATTTGTGCAGTTGGGCGATGTGCAAAATATATCGTCCCAATCAATATTTGATAAATAAGTGTACATAAACAAACCGTCCAATTTGTAAATGAATGTTTATTTTATCCATATACACGTTAAAATTTTTATTTTTAACGATAAAATATTTTATTCAATGCATGAGTATTTTATACAGTCCATTTCACAATAAAAATGATATTTTTATTATTCATATATTTTATTCAACGGATAAATATTTTATACATTCCATTTCACATCACAATCAATTTTCGCAGCAGAATACAATCAAACAAGTCGTCCACGGTCTATGGACGGCGGGGAGCAGTTCATATATGCAGTTATAAAATAAATAACTAAGCAGAAAATTTTAGTGAGAAATTCTCACATTCGGATCCACTCCGTCAGTTTTTATCTGAATTTCTGTTCTGTTTGGTTTTGAAATTGTCTAAAACGCTAACATGCTCCGTTTTGGACCCGGTCAGTTTTGTTGCGAAGCCCTCGGCTCCACGATCGCAGAGGATCAAGTTTCACGCGATTCTGAGCTTGTAGCAAAAAGTTATGGCCTCCCGAAGTCTGAATACATAATACGTTATTAATTAAACTAATTAATTAATTAAAGTTAATAACGTTTATTAACAGCGCTTAAAACGTTACCCTCCTGTATTCTATTTCACGCTTCAGGAAAACCACGTCGACTTGAGCTTCAAACCATCATCGCACCGCCGCGCCACGTTGGAGCCGCTTGGAGTTGATCAGAGTAGCTCAGGGCGCCGAGCTTCGCGCCATGCCCCATTGCCAGCAGCGACGACGAACTCGCCCCCTCTGGCGCTCGAAAATCGAGCCTAAAACTCGCCACTTTGAGATGGAAATTTTCCTAGTATAGGACACGAGAATCGATCACTCCAGTATGGTTTTGAAGATCCAAAGAAGTAATTTCATCTTCGTTTTGATTTCCTATTTTAATTCGCCATAGATTGAAAGAATCGAGCCCTAAAAATCTGATGAGTTTCGCCATTCATATCAGGTTGGCGGCGGCAAACTGGGAATTAGGGTTTTAATTGGGTTGGGCCCTTATATAGAATATATATATATATATATATGTTAATATTTTATTAAATTAGTTCTAAAATTACATGTTTATCACCAGGAACTCCAAACAAACTCCAACGATTATTTCCCCTAGCTAAATACCCCTATTCCGGACATAATGGAATATGTTTTGTATGCCCATTCAATTGTTTCAGCTAATTATTCTTCAAATTAAAATATAAAATTTTCAAATATGGATTTGAACGTACATTTTAATTTGCCGAGGCCACATACTGATTCTAAAAATTCCAGAAAAATAAATCTAGCTATGTTGGGACGATACGGTCCCAACAAAACTAATTTCATACAATTTGGAGACCGTTTGAAAAATTGCCATTTTCTGGTTGATCCAATTTGACTGAAACTGTCAAAACACGTTCAACTTCGCCACGCTCACATAATGATCCCAAAAACTATGAAAATTGGAATCTAGAAATAACTTGACATTCCGTATCCAACAAAAGTGGTTTCATCGAAAACGGAGGTCGTTTGCAAAATGGCTATTTTCAAGGGCTATATTTCCATAGCGACTATTCTGAATTTTCAACTGTACATAAATTTTTATTCCCGCTATGAAATTTGGATTTTTCAGATTCATTAGAAAGATATTTATAAACAGATTTAAATATTTCTGGTTTCACTAAAATCTGGTTTATTTTGAATCCTGTACATTCATTAGAAATTTGAAATCGAATTTTCAAACTACCGCGCCATTTTCAATTCCTTTTATAATTAAAATAAATATTTATATTCCAATTCTATTCAAAATAAATTTCCTGTCATTATTATTCAAAATAAATCATTTCAAATATTCAAAATTCATTAAAATTGCCAAAATAAAATTTTTATATTGGTTCTGATTTTTCGGGTTGTTACATAAACCCAAACAGAAATACAGGTACCCCCACAGAAACAGACAGGACTAGATGTACCCTAATTACTACCCCCAATCAATCGGCTCCTTATCCCATAAATACCATGTGTCTGTCCCACAGTACGGTGTATTACTTCCTAAAGTGGAAACCTACAGAGGGACACAGACCTATTTCCTGGTGTTACAGCGGCTTATTTTCCTAGAGCAAGCCGTACTCATGCATGCACATGAGTCCGTTGGAACGCGCCAGTACACACCTCCTCCTAGATGAACCTCTTACAATCAGCTCTCTAAGCCTACCCTGACCCCTACCTAGTGCGGGGTCCCTTTTTAATAACAGAATGGATTATTGACTAATATGGGTCCCACACAACATATGACACAAGCCAGCCCTTATAGATCTTGTGTCCCCAATTAACTAGGATTTTAACAGGTTATGCCTAACAGATTTAACAGATTATCACAACCCCTTACAGATTTATGGGTTAAACCTTACAAGTTAACGGGTCCATATAACCCCTACAGATTTAGCAGGTTAAGTTTTCTAGATTAACATGTTCGTATAACCCCCACTGATTTGACAGGTTTACTTAACCCCACTTATTTAACAGGCATACTTAACCTCACATACTTAACAGGCTTACTTAACCCCACATACTTAACAGGCTTACTTAACCCCACATACTTAACGGGTTTACTTAACCCCACAAATTTAACAGGCTCATACAATCCTTATAGATCCAAAAAGGTCAAGTATTACAAGTTCATTACCATACATTCATTTATGGTTATAATGCGCTAGACCTCCCACATTAAGTCTACCACTTGTGAATGCTGGATATGTCGGTTGGGTCCGGGCAGACTTCTTCCACATGTCGGACTTAACCTCGTGTCTTAGCACCGTCACGTGTTTATGCACTTAGACCCATCACATTAGATTTACCACTTGTGGACGTTGGATATGCCGGTTGGGTCCGGGAAGGCTTCTACCACAAGTGTAATCTAATCTCGTGTCTAAGCGCGGTTACAATTTCTTATTACTGTAAATCTAGGCATTTTCATAATTTAACAATTATTCCTATCTCATTATAAGTTTTCATGCCCCTTTCCCAAGTCATATTCATCATGTGTTATATGCCCAAATTAAGATGTTTAATAATAGTTTGGTTTATGCCCCAAATCCATACTCATGTTTCCAATTCAAGTTATGCCCCAATTTTAACGGATTAAACAGGCTTCATAGATTCTTTACAGTTCCATTAACATGTTTCGCTTAATCTTAAATTAAGCCTACAGATTTATATGTCCCAAACCACAAGTCATAATTTACTGTATAAATCATGCCCCAATTTTTAGTCCAATTTCATAATATATTTTATGCCCCCAGATTTCAATGATTCAAATTACAAGTTATTCCCCTAAATTACCATTTCCAATCATTCCCAGTTTAACCCAATTTCGTTCGTATGCATATTTCAGCGATATCGGCCTAAGCTCGAAGGTAGCCTGACTATAAAAATAAAAAGGGAATATAAGAGAAGAATAGAATAGGCATAAAACCAAAAGTAACAGAAATGGGCATATGATAGCAGAAACAGGCATATAAGAACTGATCTGATGAACATGTGATAATAGAACTGATTAGGCATAGTGTCATGATCAGGCATAATGAGATCTAATCAGTGAATAAGATACACAAATAATGGCAGGTCTGATGATAAATAGGCATAGGTTTAGATCCAATTCTTAGTCATGTCAAAATAACTTAGATACACAGGTTATGGCAGATCTGATATGATTCAATTAGTCACAGGCTTAGATCCAATTCATAGACATAACAAAATAACTTTTAAGTGTTTATATCCAATTCATATTATAACCTTAACTCCTTTTATATTAATATAAAATTTCTTGAATTACTTCGACTTATGTATACTACTTATCCAGTATTCCCACCATACTTTTGTCATTCATTCAATTTGTGAAATGACTCACATTCAGACACCAGCAGCTCTCAGTACTCCTATGTGAAATGTATATTTTATTTTGCAATTTTTATTTATTTATCGACCTTTTAGTTTGTTACATATTTTACCTAAAAAAAGTAACCATGCTAATTCATTTATATTATATATACACTTGTTCGATCTGATCCAATATAATAATAATAAATTTATAAACTAATTATATAAATATCTAACTATGTTTATTGAACTTTATAAAATTTGACCAAAGGTATATAAAAATTAATAAATAACAGTAATAATATAATAGTAGTAATATAATAACAATAAATTTGTAAGCTAATTTTATAAATATTTAACTAAGTTAAGTGACTTTTGTGAAATTTAACTAAAGGTAAATAAAATTTAACTAAGTTAATTGAGTTTATAAAATTTAACTAACGTTATATAAATATTAATAAATAATAATATAATGTAATATAATATAATATAAATAATAGTAATATAATAATAATACATTTATAAACTTATTTTATAAATATTTAACTAAGTTATTTGAGATTTACAAAATTTAACAAAAGGTATATAAAAATAAATGTATAATAATATTATAATCTGATATAATAATAATAATAATAATAATAATAGCAATACAATAATAATAATAAATTTATAAACTAATATTATAAATATTTAATTAATAGTATAATAATATTATTATGAATATTACATGTTCTATATTTTGAAATCTTCGTTAAATTATTATAAACGTTGACTAAGTTTAATAAAAATCATCTAATTTTTTATAAAAATTGATTAATAATATTATAATATAATATGATATAATTATATAATTTAATAATAATGGTAATACAATAATAACAATAAAAAAATTATAAGCTAATATTATAAATATTTACAATTATAATGTAGTTATGAATATTACATGTTCTCTACTTTGAAATCTTTGTTAAATTGTTATAAAAGTTGACTTCAGTGTAATAAAAATCATCTATTTTTTTATTAAAATTAATTAAGTTAACTAAGTTATAAATTAAAATTAGTTAAGTATATAAAGTTAACAAAATTTATAATAATAATAATAAAGTAACTAAGTTAATTAAGTTTTAAAATAATTAAATAAACAACTGTTTTCTTAAGTTAAATAAGTTTATAAAATTCAGTTAAGTTTTGTAAAAATTAATAAGCTTATAAGAATAGACACGTAATTGTTGAATACGTACGCATATCTGGCAGAACATCAAATTGCTTATGCAACATACATATATTAGCCATCACTTTTGAGTATTTTCTTTGTTTGCCCTGATTACTTTCCTCCATATTTTACTATTCATGATAGTTTATGTTTACATTTTATGACTAACAGACATATTTTTTTTTTCTTTTTCTTTTTTGGATAGGCGCTATATGATGCTTTTGGTTTACGCAATGGTGAATGACATGAAAAAATATATGATGTCGCACTCATTCTCCTTCAAATGTATTTTGCGTCGATGTTCATGCATCTTTACTTTTATTATGTATCGTTTTGGTTAGCTATGGTTGTATGGATTGTTTTTTTAGTATGTATTGTTTAGTTAGAAACGATTGTAAGAATTGTTTCTTTTGATCACAAATATTTATATGCTCTAAACCTTGTATGACATAATTTTGATCATAAATATTTATATGTTTAATATTGTGAATGAAATACTTCTAATAATGGCTTTACATACTATAGCATTATGCTAGTGCAATAAAAAATTTCTGCAATAATTAAACAGCTTTTATGGCAAGTAAATATTTCTATAAAATACTATTTAAACTTTCTATAACGTTTATAGTTGTTATAATGATCAGGCTATGAAATTTCTACAACGTTTGTAGTTGCTATAATAATCAAGTAATGTTTATATACAACATTAATAGTTGCTAAAAATAGCAATTAAATGACGTTATAATTTTTTGCAACATAAACTACAACTCTATGGAAAAAATTTATAGCAAGCAACAAATGCTATAGATAGGAACTTGTATGTTACAAATCGTCCATTTAATAGCAATTATGAAATGCTATGAGTAACATCATTTATAGCATGTTTTTTCTAGAGAGTATTTGGTTGCTATTATAGACCCCTGACATATTACAACATGTTGATATACAACGTTTATAAAAGCACCATTTTATCCTTTCATAGCATTTTTAAACACTATAAAAAGGTAATTTTCTTATAGTGAATAATGTAGACTCACAGAGAATAGATCTAAGAAACAGAAGAATAGTTGCAGATATTGAATCACAGTTCTCTAAACTTGAATGACTTGATTGTTGAAGAAGAAAAAGACTTGATTTAATTTGGGTAGAGGCAGCATCTAGTTTTCTATTGTTTTTGGGGTGTATAACAATAGAAATGGGGTCTTATTTATAGCCTAAAGTCAACGAACCAAGCCAAGAAAGGAGTCTACATATGAAACCAGAAAGTTGCCCAGATCTGCATATGAGGGTCGACCCCCCCTTGGTTGTCGACCCAGGGGTCGACACCCCTTTTGTAACAACCCGAGTTTTTATAACATGTTAAAACGAGAAATCAAGGCAAAAACAAATTTTAAGATCAGAATCAAGGGAAACGGGTTACGCCATCGCGTTTGTCTTGAAATTCTGCTTGGAAACGAGTTTGAGTTTGCGAGAATCGGAGTCCGTATGAGGGAGATATGACCCTCCGAAGTTTCAGAAATTTTCAGAATTCAAAACAGCTCGAATTCGAGTTCGAAATTCGAATTTCAAAACCCAGACAGACTGGGCGGGAAATTTCCTGCCCAGCACCCAGGTCGACTGGGGAGTCGACTGGGCAGTCGACACCCCCAGGACCAGGTCGACTGCGCAGTCGACTTGGGTGTCGACTTGGTCCCCGAGCCCACTTTTGGGCCTGGGTGCATTCTGATGTACCTGGTCTCGTTTTCTGCCTAGGTTTGTCCGCCTAATCCTATATAAACAGTCTCTCGCCTCATTCTCTATACACCAATTCTTTCTGTCCTTATGCTGCCTCTGAGAAAACAAATGAATAAATAAATGAATAAAATAATACATAAGTCTGAGACGAGGATATGTTGTTCAAGTATTTCAAGAAGAGATTCAAATCTAGTTAGGATTCAAGTAAAGATTCAACGGCTTCAAGCAACGACGCCTAGACCATATTAAATCAAATCAGAAGATTAATCAAGTTAGACGTTTCAACGCGACAACGAATCGATTTGTCCTCTCTTAGCCAATCAATGTAAGTTCTAGTTACTTTGAGATTTAAACTTGTTAATTTTTGATTTGGACATGGAATGAAATGAAATTGGACCTAAGCTTGATTTTCTTTTAGATCTGTTCTTGTCTCTTCTTGAATCTATGATTTTGGGTTATTTCTTATCGATTGAATCATGTGCATTCATGTTATTGGATATAGTATTATTCAAACACTAGATTGTAACATGAATTCTTGGATCTTAACTTGTGGGAATATTTCTATTCATGTTATAAATTGGAATTTGACCTATGTGTGACTTGAACATAAAACTATGCCTAAGCCTATGACTTGAACATGAGATCATGCCTATGACTATGCATATGACTGAGAACATAAGACTATGACTATGCATATGACTGAGAACATAAGACTATGACTATGCATATGACCGAGAACATAATACTATTGTCTATGACCATGACTTGGAAACTATTACATTTGATCTCCTATGACTATTAGAGTAGTTGCCTAGAACTAGTTTGGGTAATTATCCATGACTATGGTGATTAACCGCTTATGATTCACTATGACTATTGTAGTTTATTATTCAAAACATTTCATGTCCATAATACTGTCATGACTATGATATTGAATCGGTTTATTCACAAGTTTGGGACTATCATCTTATGCCTATCCTTATGTAAAACTTTATCATGATGTTCTTCACTATTCCCCTATTATGCTAGATCTGTAATCCTAAATGTTTTGGGGATTATTATTCTATATGTCAGTGGTGTTGTAACCAATTATCTCAAGTTATATCATGCTAGTCTTGAAATCCCTTTTATCTCTTTATGCTCGTCCTTTCCGCCTGTCATAGCTTGATGTTATTCCCTTATTTCTAGATTGGATTTACTTGTAATTTAAATAGATTCATGTTTACATGCGATGGAAATACGATTGGGTAGACCAGGCAAAACATGAATTGGTTATGAATATGAATCATTAACTTGATAATAGGCATAAGTGAAAACATGAAACTTGACATGAAACTCGCCATGAAACTAGACACGAACTTGACATGAAACTTGAGCATGGATATGACATTTAGAATGAACTAGAAAATGGCCAACTCGAGGTTGGGTTGAGTTTGCAGTGTAATTCTGCCCGGAACCGCCCGGCAAATCCAGTTACTGCAAACAATAGGATCCAATGTGGGTAGTTGGTCATATCGCACTTGAAAACCCGAGGTCAGACTGAGTTGTGGTGTAATTCTGCCCGGAACCGCCCGGCATATCCAGTGACCACAACAACAGGTATGATGTGAGAGGTTGGGGTGCATTAATGAACTAATGACTTGATAGGGTTAAGTCATGAACCGCTTGAACATACTTAACCAATTTGACCCGATGACTTGATAGGGTTAAGTCATGAACCGCTTGAATATACTTAACCAATTTGACCCGATGACTTGATAGGGTTAAGTCATGAACCGCTTGAATATACTTAACCAATTTGACACGATGACTTGATAGGGTTAAGTCACGAACCGCTTGAATATACTTAACCAATTTGACACGATGGTTTGGTAGGGTTAAGTCACGAACCGCTTGAACATACTTAACCAACTTGACACATGATTCGTAGGGCTAAGTCATGAACTTGAACGACAACACTTAGCCAATTTGACATGACACGTAGACGGGTTAAGTCACGAACTTGAATGACCACACTTAACCAACTTGACATGCTAGACTGACGGGGTTAAGTCTCGAATTTAAATGACAACACTTAACCTGCTGGACGGAAACCCTAGTTACGCAGTCCTTTTCAGCAGTAACCAACTAGATGTATCATGGTACCCTGGAACTAGGCAGGGTGGGGCACGATTAATGGGCTGATTGTAAGCGACCAGAACGACGGCTGAGTTGGTGCGCCATTGTAGGTTCAGGCGGACTATGGTCGTGCACGTAGTTCGGAGTTGAAAAAGCAGGCATTGGGCACCAGTAGGTTTACACTGTGCGTGCTTGATTCGTGTCGGTGGTTGGCACCCTAGGGCTTGATACACCCTATGGTGGACCTAGCACAGGTGACTACATTCGTGATAGGGCCGTATGACACTGACACATGAACGAGATAGGACTTGTAGGGAGCTGATCGATTAATAGATCGTTACGTGGATAGGTAGCATAATCCCTAGTGGTCCTAGGTGGCATAAACCCTAATCGAATCTAGAAAACGTTCAATAGGTAGCATAATCCCTAGTAGTCCTAGGTGGCATAAATCCTAGTTGGACATGCGATAGTTCATGATAAGGAAACCTAGCCAGATCAAGGGTGGCAGCCCAAATGATTTCAAGACTAATGGCACTACATTGTAGTAGTATAGAATTACGTGATGAAGCCCGTACGATTTACGGCAAGGGACTGTACATATACATGGAAAGGATTATACGAGTTGGGGAAAACCTACATATACGGTGTATTAGGTTGGTCTACTAGTAAGTGGACCATTTCATGATTTTTGGCAAGGGACATTTTATAGTCAACTCATGACACGGGTTGGGATGCTAGTACGGGTGGTGCAGGGAAAATAGATATCATGGAAATAATTTATACTTGATAGAAACCTTGCGATGTGATACTTGGTAGGAACCTTGTGGGATGTTATACTTGATCCATCATGACCGTAGTTTATCTTGTTATCTTAGTTTATCTTGCCTACCTTATCATCATGCTTATGTTTACTTTCAGTTTATTCATGCCATGTTATCTTTACCTGTTTTTATGCTGAAAGTCACTAGGACTTACTCAATCTTTTTGACTGACCCGTTTTGTTTCGCCTCCTTTTCTTCCGTTCCCCCCCCCCCAGGTTCGCAGGGTGGGAATACAGCTTAGTTCGGATCTTACCAAGCTCCAAAGCTCTTTCATGTACGGCTTGGATTTCTCTTGGCTATGGCTTGCTTTACTGCTTTATTGGGGAATGATTTATAACTATGGTTTTATGCTTCTTTACTATTGCAAGACAGATTTCGATGTAATTGGCTTAATAGCATTTTGATGTAAAAGGCATTAGACCTTACTAGATTTTAAAGTAATGAAATTTGGGTTTTCCTTCCGTTGTTTTATTTATGTTTTGTCTTGTAATATTTCTGTGTATGTTTACCTAGATAATACTCCACCAAAGCTAGTGCATTCCCTTTGCGAGTGACCCTAGTGGAGGTGGGGTGTTACATTTGGTATCAGAGCAGTAGGTTACCAGACTGGGCAAAAGCTTTTAAAAACCTTCTGAAATTATTTTCAAAACATTTACAAAGAAGCATTTTTCTAAGAAAAGTTTTGTTTTACGAATGGCATATTCCCCAAAGCCATATGTACTATCTTTTGTTTCTCTCCTTGAGTCTCTTCTCTCTTTGTTTTTCACCATAGTTTTGTAGGCATACGACACATGTCGGAGGGCAAAGTAGTGCCCAACCTCCATCTGTAGCCGCAGTAGTTCCATCTGCGTCTAATCTTATTTCAAGCTTTGTAGGGTTGCCGTGCGATGGAGGTAGGTTTCGAGAGACTTGTCAACAAGCTATACAAGGATAGTAAGAACGAGGACACAAGCCTAAGGATGAGAAACTTGTTGATAAGTCTTAATCCACGAAGGAGGAAAAAGGTGAAAGGGAAGAGGTCAAAGTAAAAGAATAATAAAACCCATGACAAGAAAGAACATCATTGGTATGGTAAAAAGGGACATGTAGTTAAGTGTTATAGGACAAGCACAAGGGCAAAGGACAAGATCATCGAGAGGGCAATTGTATGCTCTCGCTACTAGAATACCTAAGAAGGGTGGTAACGTTTCTGTTAAAGGTTTAGCTTGTCATTTCTATCATCCCGCTAGAACTTTGTTTTTGTACATCGCATCCTTTTAACTCTGCTTCGATAGTTGAGTCTCTGCACCTTAGTACTAGCATAGTAGAGGATCCCATTTTATCTCAAATACTGTTGGGGAATCGGCTCATTTATTCATGACTTGTTAGGATTTGAGAATGTCTATGCTAAGTGTTGAGTTTAGAAGGAATGCTCATGTTTTTGTGAGCTATGGGTTGATTCTAGGGACGGAGTGGTTATCCAGTAAGGGTGCCGTCCTCGGTTTTGAATAGAGGGTAGTTAGACTCTTGACTTGCCTCGGTAATACCCTCGAAGTCGCGTGTAACCTTTAGGGTTCTATCAGGATTTGTTACCTTGAATCTCTTGACACATTTATTGGTAATTTATTGATCCGCTCGAGTAGTATTCGCCACTAAGGCGGATGGTTCATTTCGCTTATGCATGAGTTATAGAAAATCGCCTTAGTAAGTACCTTTGGCAACATGGTTGATATTTGTTGTTTTCAAGAGATAATTCATCTATGTGAAATACCTTCTAGTAAGTGAACGAGATCCAAAATTCACTAGTAAATTTTGGAGAGCTTGCATGAAACCATGAGTACGCAGTTATGATTAAGCCGAATATACTAGAAGAAGAATAAGTAAAAGTGGAAAGAGAGGCAACAGTGGAATGAGTTCCAACTCATATTTTGGAAACAAGAATTAAGAAGCTACGGAATTGTGAAGTTAAAGACGGAGAAATCACAATGGAGTTAAGCTCAAGGAAATGCGACTCAGAAGATTGAAGACTAGATACACGTATCATATCTCTTTTTAAGAGTATATTCTTGATCCCTCTTTTCCTGTAGAGCTTATTTGCATGCTATCTTTCAATTATATCCTCTCGATCCTATTCTCAATCCCATTTCTGTTAGAAACCCCATGGGGAGCATGACTCGTCTGTTAGTAATTCTTTGGGTGTCAGCCTGATGTTGATTTCGGTCTTCGGGGCTGGTGCTTAGGGAGTTCTTCTCCTAATCAGTATATAAGTGATGTAGATTTCCAGTTTTGACATTGCCTAATGGGCACAAGGTTTTTACTTACTTCTATCTTTCGATCCTATCTTGAGAACCTTAGGTAGAACCCTATGGATGTAAACATGTGTTTGAGACATGTTATGATTGATGGTTGCAAGTGGCTGCAAGTGGTTGCTAGTGGTTGCTCGTGGATGCATTTACAGATTAGGCACTAGATCGGCTCAGTCACCTTTCATATTGCATATGCATGAGTGTTTATACTTGTTTATGGATGAGTTTGAATGTGTTATCATGTGAATGTTGCATATGGATGAATGTTTGTGCACACATATAGTGCTTCTGTGACTAGGATTATTTGCATACATGTTGGATTCATGACACTAAACATATTTTGCATTAGAAAGATCAATCAGGCCTGATCATTTGCATTAGACAAGGAACATACACACACACTTTCTGCATATGTTCATACAGCATTAGAAATCTCTTAAGAACAATGTTTGCTTGTGGATGATGTTTTGAGTAGATGGATGATGGATGGTAGGATACGTTCTTCTTAACTTGAAGATTTCGGGGACGAAATCCTTTAAGGAGGGGAGAATGTAACAACCCGAGTTTTTATAACATGTTAAAACGAGAAATCAAGGCAGAATTAAATTTTAAGATCAGAATCAAGGGAAACGGGTTGCTCCATTGCGTTTGTCTCGAAATTCTGCTTGGAAACGAGTCCAAGTTTGCGAGAATCGGAGTCCGTATGAGGGAGATATGACCTTCCGAAGTTTCAGAAATTTTCAGAATTCAAAACAGCTCAAATTCGAGTTCGAAATTCGAATTTCAAAACCCAGACAGACTGGGCGGGAAATTTCCCGCCCAGCACCCAGGTCAACTGGGGAGTCGACTGGGCAGTCGACACCCCCAAGACCAGGTCGATTGCGCAGTCGACTTGGGTGTCGACCTGGTCCACGAGCCCACTTTTGGGCCTGGGTGCATTCTGATGTACCTGGTCTCGTTTTCTGCCTAGGTTCGTCCGCCTAATCCTATATAAACAGCCTCTCGCCTCATTCCCTATACACCAATTCTTTCTGCCCTTATGCTGCCTCTGAGAAAACAAATGAATAAATAAATGAATAGAATAATACATAAGTCTGAGACAAGGATATGTTGTTCAAGTCTTTCAAGAAGAGATTCAAATCTAGTTAGGATTCAAGTAAAGATTCAACGGCTTCAAGCAACGACGCCTAGACCATATTAAATCAAATCAGAAGATTAATCAAGTTAGACGTTTCAACACGACAACGAATCGATTTGTCCTCTCTTAGCCAATCAATGTAAGTTCTAGTTACTTTGAGATTTAAACTTGTTAATTTTGATTTGGACATGGAATGAAATGAAATTGGACCTAAGCTTGATTTTCTTTTAGATCTGTTCTTGTCTCTTCTTGAATCTATGATTTTGGGTTATTTATTATCGATTGAATCATGCGCATTCATGTTATTGGATCTAGTATTATTCAAACACTAGATTGTAACATGAATTCTTGGATCTTAACTTGTGGGAATATTTCTATTCATGTTATAAATTGGAATTGGACCTATGTGTGACTTGAACATAAAACTATGCCTAAGCCTATGACTCGAACATGAGATCGTGCCTATGACTATGCATATGACTGAGAACATAAGACTATGACTATGCATATGACTGAGAACATAAGACTATGACTATGCATATGACCGAGAACATAAGACTATTGTCTATGACCATGACTTGGAAACTGTTACATTTGATTTCCTATGACTATTAGAGTAGTTGCCTAGAACTAGTTTGGGTAATTATCCATGACTATGGTGATTAACCGCTTATGATTCACTATGACTATTGTAGTTTATTATTCAAAACATTTCATGTCCATAATACTGTCATGACTATGATATTGAATCGATTTATTCACAAGTTTGGGACTATCATCTTATGCCTATCCTTATGTAAAACTTTATCATGATGTTCTTGATTATTCCCCTATTATGCTAGATCTGTAATCCTAAATGTTTTGGGGTTTATTATTCTATATGTCAGTGGTGTTGTAACCAATTATCTCAAGTTATATCATGCTAGTCTTGAAATCCCTTTTATCGCTTTATGCTCGTCCTTTCCGCCTATCATAGCTTGATGTTATTCCCTTATTTCTAGATTGGATTTCCTTGTAATTTAAATAGATTCATGTTTACATGCGATGGAAATACGATTGGGTAGACTAGGCAAAACATGAATTGGTTATGAATATGAATCATTAACTTGATAATAGGCATAAGTGAAAACATGAAACTTGACATGAAACTCGCCATGAAACTAGACACGAACTTGACATGAAACTTGAGCATGGACATGACATTTAGAATGAACTAGAAAATGGCCAACTCGAGGTTGGGTTGAGTTTGCAGTGTAATTCTACCCGGAACCGCCCGGCAAATCCAGTTACTGCAAACAATAGGATCCAATGTGGGTAGTTGGTCATATCGCACTTGAAAACCCGAGGTCAGACTGAGTTGTGGTGTAATTCTGCCCGGAACCGCCCGGCATATCCAGTGACCACAACAACAGGTCTGATGTGAGAGGTTGGGGTGCATTAATGAATTAATGACTTGATAGGGTTAAGTCATGAACCGCTTGAATATACTTAACCAATTTGACCCGATGACTTGATAGGGTTAAGTCATGAACCGCTTGAATATACTTAACCAATTTGACTCGATGACTTGATAGGGTTAAGTCAAGAACCGCTTGAATATACTTAACCAATTTGACACGATGACTTGATAGGGTTAAGTCACGAACCGCTTGAATATACTTAACCAATTTGAGACGATGGTTTGGTAGGGTTAAGTCACGAACCGCTTGAACATTCTTAACCAACTTGACACATGATTCGTAGGGCTAAGTCATGAACTTGAACGACAACACTTAGCCAATTTGACATGACACGTAGACGGGTTAAGTAACGAAATTGAATGACCACACTTAACCAACTTGACATGCTAGACTGATGGGGTTAAGTCTCGAATTTAAATGACAACACTTAACCTGCTGGACGGAAACCCTAGTTACGCGGTCCTTTTCAGCAGTAACCCACTAGATGTATCATGGTACCCTGGAACTAGGCAGGGTGGGGCACGATTACTGGGATGATTGTAAGCGACCAGAACGACGGCTGAGTTGGTGCGCCATTGTAGGTTCAGGCGGACTATGGTCGTGCACGTAGTCCGGAGTTGAAAAAGCAGGCATTGGGCACCAGTAGGTTTACACTGTGCGTGCTTGATTCGTGTCGGTGGTTGGCACCCTAGGGCTTGATACACCCTATGGTGGACCTAGCACAGGTGACTACATTCGTGATAGGGCCGTATGACACAGACATATGAACGAGATAGGACTTGTACGGAGCCGATCGATTAATAGATTGTTACGTGGATAGGTAGCATAATCCCTAGTGGTCCTAGGTGGCATAAACCCTAATCGAATCTAGAAAACGTTCAATAGGTAGCATAATCCCTAGTGGTCCTAGGTGGCATAAATCCTAGTTGGACACGCGATAGTTCATGATAAGGAAACCTAGCCAGATCAAGGGTGACAGCCCAAATGATGTAACACCCCGAATTTTAGTTAATACTAAAATTCACTAATTATAGGATAAATAATCTCAGACGGGGGAATTAGGGGTAACGGGCTGCGCCATTGCGTTCGTCTCGGAAAAATACGCGAAATAGAGTCCGAGTTTTCGAGAATCGGAGTCCGTATGGCCCGGTTATGGCCCAAAGAGGTTTGCAGAAAAATTAGAGCTAAAAATAGATTTAGGAATTTAAATTTAAATTTAAATTTAGAACCAGCGGGGCCAGGCGGGAAGATTCCCGCCTAAGCATGTCGACAGGGCTGTCGACAGGCCTGTCGACAGGGGTGTCGACATGCCTGTCGACTTGCCTGTCGACATGGCGTGTCGAACCAGGGTGCTTGGGTGCACCAGATCTGGTTTTCTGGCTAGGGCTGGGCTTGGTTCTAGAGGTTTCCTAAATCTAATGGACCTAAATTAATCTAGGGTTAATCCAAGGGCCTAAAACACTCTCTTAATCTATAAATACACCCTAAACCTACCTTAATCCATACTAAAAATAGAAATGAAGGCCTCATGCCGCCAAATTAAATCCTAGAAGGAGTCTCCATTAATCTAAGAAGGAAGTTTCAAGCTAATCCCTCTCATATCATTCTCTAATCATCACCATCTTCATAATTAGCAACTAATCCCTCTTCATAAGTTGGTTAATTTTGGGTTTGGTGAGTTTCTATCACTTTAACATCAATTGTTAAAGTAAGTAGATTGGGTGTAATGAGACTTATGGTCTTAAATGCGGATTAGTGAGTTTGAATCATGTATAATGATATGTTACTCTATGTTGTTCTATGTTTATGCATATTTGATAAGTTGGTTTATGCATGCTTAATAAGTTGATTTATGCATGTTTAACAAGTTGATATATGCATGTTTAACAAGTGGATTTATGCATATTTAATAAGTGGAATTATGCATGTTTAACAAAGTGAGTTATGCAAGTTAAGTATATGTTTAAATGCAAGTTTAATGTGATATGCAAGTTATGCATGCTTATGCAAGTATATGGATGATTATGCAAGTCATGTATATGTTTAAATGCAAGATTTATGTGATATGCAAGTTATGCATGCTTATGCGAGTATATGAATGCTTATGCAAGATATGTATATGCTTAAATAACATGATATGCAAGTTATGCATGTTTATGCAAGTATGTGAATGTTTATGCAAGTATGTGGATGCTTATGCAAGTATGTGAATGCTTATGCAAGTTATGTGTATGCTTAAATGCATGTTTAACATGTTATGCAAGTTATGAGAATGCCTATATGCAAGTACAACATGTTATGCAAGATATGTGTATGATAATATGCAAGCTCATATGCAACATGTTATGCAAATCATGTGTATGATAATATGCAAGTTTGGGTTATATGTAGTTGGGTTAATATATGCTCATATATGCAAGTTGACATCCTCTTAACCCATGACAAAGTTATATGCTAAACCCATGATATTTGTGATGATCTTCCCCTTATTTATGTCATGAAATGAGAACGATTTACGTGGGGAACGATGGGGTTGGTAAATATGTTAATAAATGGATGATTGGGTATGATTAAGCATACCATAAAAATAAATTACCATAAGTGGGAATTTACCTATTGAGTTAGGTCTACCCCATGGGAATTTACCTATTGAGTTAGGTCTACCCATGTTATGGAAAACTTGATATTAATTAGGGATAATTAATATGGGGGTGATTAATTAGGTGTAATTAATCGACTAAGACACGAGGTTGGACTCATTTGTAGTGTAAAACTGTCCGGACCCGACCGGCTCAACCAGTTGCTACAAATGTCAGCCCAATGTGAGAGGTCTTAGCCATAAATTAAATACGTGATTAAGGTAAAGACACGAGGTTAGACTCTGTTATGACGTAAGACTGCCCGGATTCTACCGGCTTAACCAGGCGGTCATAACAGCCAGTCTAATGTGGGAGGTCTTTACGGGAGATCACGGTCTTAATTAATTAAGAAACACTTAACCATAATAGCATGTAGTGGGACATGAGGGGTTAAGTGGGTGCCTTGGGTGGCATGAGGAAATTTGGTGGTTGCCTTGGGTGGCATGTGGAATCTAGTGGGTTGCCTTGGGTGGCAATAGAAAATACGATTAGAATACTTAACCAAGTGGAAACATGTAATTAAACATGATTAAAGGGTTAAGTGGGATACACTAGATATTTGACAAGCTTAAGTGGGTAGCTTGTGGGGGCCCATTTCAACCAATATCCGAAACGTATCTTTGTGGGCTCGACCCATGTCGAGTGACGGGACACGCATATTGGGCTTGATTATAAGAGGCCAAAACGGGTTAGCGGTGGCAACGCAAGTCCAACGGGTTTCATATGCGTGTGTGGGCCCGGGCTGGTAGATAAGCCGTTGTTGCATCGTGTAGATATAAAGCCGTGCACCGTTAGTATTGGGTAGCCACTTTAGGGCAGTGATACACCCCACTGTGGGACCAGCACGGGCATCTACGGTAGGGAGCCGATCGATGGGGAGTAGTGGGTACACCTAAGGATGATAGGGGCAGACGGCACCTATGTAGGGGTACACGAAACTACTGGGTAAGAATACTGGGTACACCTAGTGGAGATAGGGGCAGACGGCACCTATGTAGTGGGCTAGGGGTACATGAAACTACTGGGGAAATTTTCTAAGTCCTTGGAAGGGATCAACCTTTAAGTAGGAATGACTGGTGTGGTGCAGTTAGTAATTATCCTTGGGTGGGTAGATGCGTCCTGACGGTTATCTTAGTTTATCATAAGTCTACCAAGCTGCTTAGTGTAGCCATTCATCCCCAGATATTACCGTAGGTCAAGTTTATGTCTTCTCTGGTTACTCTAATGATTGTATTGTTAAAGTTATAGGACTCACTCAGACTTATGTCTGACCCCGTTGTTTTTATCTTTTTCCCAACCCTCAGGTCCTACGGTGGATCCTAGCGGTAGTAGAGCTTGATCGGATTGCTGTTCCAGTCTTTAGGAGCTTGGGTAGATGTAAAGCTCCAGTTATCCAGTTATCTTTTCTTTTGTTCTGGCTATTGTATGAGAGAGTGGGATTATGTACTTCTTTATTTTGATGGATATTGTACTTGACTTTTACCGTGGTTTTATGATGTAACCAGACATGTTTATTTCCGCTGTTATGAGATGATGTTTTAAAATTTCAAGTACTATTTATATCTGTCTTGTTGTAATTTTTCTGTTCTATATTCACTAAAATACTCCACCGATGCTATGGCATTCCCTTTATGAGTGACCCTAGCGGGCGTGGGGTGTTACACGTGGTATCAGAGCAAAGGTTACCGGAACAGATAATTTTTTTTAGAAAACTATTTTTCTAATACATTTTTGGAAAAGATATTTTCAAAAACATGTCTTTAAAGAGAAAAGTTTTTGAAAGAAAAGCATAATCCCCAATAGCCATATCTATATCCTTCGAATTCTCCGTTTTGAACCTTTCCTTTTTCGTTTCAGCATGGCCGAGAATCTTAATCTTCCGGAAGGTGTGACGGTACCAGTGTGGTATAGGAGATTGATGGAGGCTAGGGCCACCACTATGGGTCCAGCAAATGTTCCTCCACCAACCGTAGCACCCGATCTTCCTCCTCCCCCTCCTCCTCGCACGGATACTTTTGCTAAGACTTGCAAGGAATTTAAAGCTATGGGAGGGAAACCTTTTCAAGGATCTGAAACTTTTGTGGAGGCTAGGGATTGGCTTAAGGAGGTGGAAGAGTTGATAGATATCTTTGAGATGGAAGAAGGGAAGAAAGTCAAGTTGGCTGCTTGGTTAATGAAGGGAGAGGCCTCATTCTGGTGGGAGGTCACTAATGGAGAATGCCCCGTTGACTCTTGGGCGGATTTTAGGCAAAGATTTGTGGCAAAGTTTCTCTCAAGGGCGGAGGAAAACTTGTATATGGAAAGATTCTTGACTCTAAAGCAAGGAAATCTTTCGGTGAAGGAATATGTTAACAAGTTTAATCAATTGGCAAGGTTTGGCCTAGATATGGTGAATACACCGGAGAAGAAGGCTTTGCGGTTCGTGAAAGGCTTGAATGAACCTATGCATGGGTTGGCTATGACTCATATCCCTATGGGGGCCACCTTTGAGAAGCTAGTTGACATGGCACTCATGTATGAGGAAGAGAAGGGTCCTAATGCTAATAAGGCACCCGAGAAGAAGGGAGATCAAAAGAGACCTCAACAACAGCAAAGCAAAGGTGGGAAAGGCAACGGTGGCAAGGGCAAGAAGAAGAAGTGTTTCAATTGTGGGACACCTGGCCACCTAAGCAAGGATTGTCGCAAGAAGAAGAAGACTGGCTGCTTCCACTGTGGCAAAGCAGGGCACTTAGTGAAGGATTGCCCTAAGAAGGGGCAAAGGACGGGATCTACCTCAGGAGGACAGGTGCAAGCTCTTATGGCACCGAGTCAGGCTAGGGGGCAAGTACAGACTCTCGCGGTTCCACCGATTCAGGAGAGAGGTAGAACTATTTCCGTTGAAAGTCTGGTTTTTCTATTTGACCATCCTGTCCGTACATTGTTTGATTCAGGTGCATCGCATTCGTTTATTTCATCATCATTAGTTGAGTTACTGCACTTAGACACCAGTCTGGTAGATGATCCCTTGGTTGTTTCAAACCCAATTGGGGGCTCCACTTATTTGTCCATGATATGTTTGGGTTTGAAGATTTCTATACTTAGCATTGAGTTTAGATGTGATGCTTTTGTATTGGGCTTCACGGGCTATGGGTTGATTTTGGGCATGGACTGGTTATCCAGTAATGGTGCCGTTCTTGATTGCGAAAGGAGAGTTGTTAGGCTGATGACCCGCTTGGGTAACACTCTCGAGATTTCTTGTAATCCCAGGGACTCTGTTATGCTAAGTTATCTTGAATCGCTTGACGCTTCGATCGAGAGTTTGCAATCTGTTAGAGTGGTCCGGGAATATCCGGATGTGTTTGAGGAGGTGAAGGGCTTACCTCCGAAGCGGGAGATTGACTTCCGAATATATTTGGTGGATAATGCTAAACCGGTATCTTTACCAGTGCGCCACATGGCTCCTCGTGAGAGGAGGGAACTCCATAAGCAAGTAGGGGAGTTGCTTGAGAAGGGGTTCATAAGACGGAGCATATCGGAGTGGGGTGCTCCAGTAGTATTTGCTACGAAGGCGGATGGGTCCCTCAGACTTTGTGTAGACTATAGAGAACTCAACAAGCTCACAAAGAAGAATAGACACCCATTGCCGAGGATAGATGATCTTTTCGATCAGTTGGTTGGCGCTTCAGTATTTTCTCAGTTGGACTTGGCCACGGGGTTTCATCAGTTGAGGGTGGCTGAGGATAGCATAGACAAGACTGCCTTTAGAACTCCGGATGGTTTCTATGAGTGGCTGGTGATGCCATTTGGGTTGACGAACGCCCCTGCATACTTTGTTGATTTGATGAGTAGGGTGTTCAGGGAGTTCCTTAATAAATTCGTGGTGGTCTTTGTGGATGATATCTTAGTATTTTCTAAGAGTAAAGAAGAGCATGCCCTACATCTTGGGAAAGTGTTGAAGACTCTTCGAGCACATAGCCTTAAGGCTAAATTCTCTAAATGTCACTTCTGGAGGAAGGAAGTACGATTCTTGGGGCACGTGGTCTCCAAGGAAGGGATAGCTGTGGATCCCGCGAAGGTAGTATCAATTCAGGATTGGAAGGTTCCGAAGAATGCTACCGAAGTAAGAAGTTTCTTGGGGTTGGCGGGTTATTATAGGAAGTTTATTAAAGACTTCGCGAAGATATCAGCCCCATTAACCCGCTTAACAA
Source organism: Allium sativum (assembly GCA_030737875.1). Classification (NCBI taxonomy): domain Eukaryota; kingdom Viridiplantae; phylum Streptophyta; class Magnoliopsida; order Asparagales; family Amaryllidaceae; genus Allium; species Allium sativum. The sequence continues at coordinate 392,664,869 of CM060925.1, forward strand.
AGAAGAATCTTGTTTTTGCATGGGACGTAGATTGTGATGATGCGTTCCGACGGTTAAAGAGAGCTTTAACCACCGCTCCAGTGTTGGTGTGCCAGCAAGTGAAGGCGGAGCAAAGGAAACCAGGTGGGTTGCTTCACCCATTAGAGGTTCCGCAATGGAAGTGGGATAGCGTCTCGATGGATTTTATTGACGGGTTACCCAGGTCGAGGAAGGGTAATACAGGAATTTGGGTGGTGGTAGATAGACTTACTAAGAGCGCCCATTTCATACCTGTGAAGAGCAAGAGGACTGCTCCATGGCTAGCTTCAGTATATCTTCGAGAGATAGTTCGATTACATGGGGTACCCTCTAGCATAGTAAGTGATCGAGATCCTATCTTCACTAGCGAGTTCTGGAGAAGTTTGCAAGAAGCAGTGGGGACTCAATTGTGTCTGAGCACCGCATATCATCCTCAGACAGACGGCCAGACCGAGAGGGTGAATCGTGTTCTAGAAGACCTTTTGAGGCTTTGTATCTTAGATTTTGGAGGTACATGGGAAGAGCATCTTCCATTGGTGGAGTTCGCATATAATAACAGCTTTCAGTCCAGTATTGGTATGGCTCCTTTCGAAGCTCTCTATGGAAGGCCTTGTCGATCACCTACATGTTGGTGGGAATCTACGGATAAGGTCTTGCTTGGGCCTGATATGATTAGGGAGACTTCTGAGAAAATTGACTTGATTCGAAGAAGGATGAAAGCAGCGCAGGATAGGCAAAAATCTTATGCGGACAAGAGAAGGACGGATCTTGAGTTTGAGGTTGGGGATATGGTTTTTGTTAAGGTATCTCCGTTGAGAAATGTTGTTCGCTTCGGATCCGTTGGGAAGTTAGCACCAAGGTTTGTTGGGCCGTTTCCTATCAAGGAAAGGATTGGACGGATGGCATATAGGGTGGAGTTCCCCGACAGACTTAGTGGTGTTCATGATGTATTCCATGTATCACATCTGAGGAAGTGCTTACATGAGACCGCAGAGGTGGTAGAGCCGAGCTTGCTTAGAGATGTAGAGGTTGAGCGTGATGGGACGATTCGACGAGCTCCTACTCGCATCCTTGGATCAGAGACTAGGAAATTGAGGAATCGAGAGGTTCATCTAGTCAAAGTGCAATGGGGAGAAGATGAGAGCAACGCAACTTGGGAGACGGAAGCGAAGATGCGTTCATTGTACCCATTTCTTTTTGAGGGTATGTCTTTACTTTCTCCTTTATCGCTTGTCTAGTACTTATCTTATCTTTGGTATGTCCTCTCGTTAGTACCTTTGACCTTTAGGTAGGGTAAACCTATGGTTGAAACATGTGTTTGAGACATGTTATGGTTGATGGATGCAAGTGGATGCAAGTGTTTGCTAGTGGTTGCTCGTGGATGCATACACACACACTCTAGGCACTAGATCGGCTCAGTCACTTCATATTGCATATTGCATAAAATTGTGTGTAGGAAGATATATTTATGGATGTATAATGGTTGTGTTATCACATGGATGATGCATTTTGGTGAATGATTGTGCACTCATGTAGATATTGTATGTGTCGATAGGGTTCTCTCGCATACATAATGGATGCATGGCACTATCATGGTTTGCATATGTTCATACATTAGATAGGGAACATATACACACACTTTTTGCATATGCTCATACATCATTAGAAACTGTTTAAGGACAATGGATGCCCGTGGTTGATGATTTGAGTAGATGGTTGTTTGGTTGGTAGGATATGCATTCTCCTTAGCTTAGAGATTTCGGGGACGAAATCCTTTAAGGAGGGGAGAATGTAACACCCCGAATTTTAGTTAATACTAAAATTCACTAATTATAGGATAAATAATCTCAGACGGGGGAATTGGGGGTAACGGGCTGCGCCATTGCGTTCGTCTCGGAAAAATACGCGAAATAGAGTCCGAGTTTTCGAGAATCGGAGTCCGTATGGCCCGGTTATGGCCCAAAGAGGTTTGCAGAAAAATTAGAGCTAAAAACAGATTTAGGAATTTAAATTTAAATTTAAATTTAAATTTAGAACCAGCGGGGCCAGGCGGGAAGATTCCCGCCTAAGCATGTCGACAGGGCTGTCGACAGGCCTGTCGACAGGGGTGTCGACATGCCTGTCGACTTGCCTGTCGACATGGCGTGTCGAACCAGGGTGCTTGGGTGCACCAGATCTGGTTTTCTGGCTAGGGCTGGGCTTGGTTCTAGAGGTTTCCTAAATCTAATGGACCTAAATTAATCTAGGGTTAATCCAAGGGCCTAAAACACTCTCTTAATCTATAAATACACCCTAAACCTACCTTAATCCATACTAAAAATAGAAATGAAGGCCTCATGCCGCCAAATTAAATCCTAGAAGGAGTCTCCATTAATCTAAGAAGGAAGTTTCAAGCTAATCCCTCTCATATCATTCTCTAATCATCACCATCTTCATAATTAGCAACTAATCCCTCTTCATAAGTTGGTTAATTTTGGGTTTGGTGAGTTTCTATCACTTTAACATCAATTGTTAAAGTAAGTAGATTGGGTGTAATGAGACTTATGATCTTAAATGCGGATTAGTGAGTTTGAATCATGTATAATGATATGTTACTCTATGTTGTTCTATGTTTATGCATATTTGATAAGTTGGTTTATGCATGCTTAATAAGTTGATTTATGCATGTTTAACAAGTTGATATATGCATGTTTAACAAGTGGATTTATGCATATTTAATAAGTGGAATTATGCATGTTTAACAAAGTGAGTTATGCAAGTTAAGTATATGTTTAAATGCAAGTTTAATGTGATATGCAAGTTATGCATGCTTATGCAAGTATATGGATGATTATGCAAGTCATGTATATGTTTAAATGCAAGATTTATGTGATATGCAAGTTATGCATGCTTATGCGAGTATATGAATGCTTATGCAAGATATGTATATGCTTAAATAACATGATATGCAAGTTATGCATGTTTATGCAAGTATGTGAATGTTTATGCAAGTATGTGGATGCTTATGCAAGTATGTGAATGCTTATGCAAGTTATGTGTATGCTTAAATGCATGTTTAACATGTTATGCAAGTTATGAGAATGCCTATATGCAAGTACAACATGTTATGCAAGATATGTGTATGATAATATGCAAGCTCATATGCAACATGTTATGCAAATCATGTGTATGATAATATGCAAGTTTGGGTTATATGTAGTTGAGTTAATATATTCTCATATATGCAAGTTGACATCCTCTTAACCCATGACAAAGTTATATGCTAAACCCATGATATTTGTGATGATCTTCCCCTTATTTATGTCATGAAATGAGAACGATTTACGTGGGGAACGATGGGGTTGGTAAATATGTTAATAAATGGATGATTGGGTATGATTAAGCATACCATAAAAATAAATTACCATAAGTGGGAATTTACCTATTGAGTTAGGTCTACCCCATGGGAATTTACCTATTGAGTTAGGTCTACCCATGTTATGGAAAACTTGATATTAATTAGGGATAATTAATATGGGGGTGATTAATTAGGTGTAATTAATCGACTAAGACACGAGGTTGGACTCATTTGTAGTGTAAAACTGCCCGGACCCGACCGGCTTAACCGGTTGCTACAAATGTCAGCCCAATGTGAGGTCTTAGCCATAAATTAAATACGTGATTAAGGTAAAGACACGAGGTTAGACTCTGTTATGACGTAAGACTGCCCGGATTCTACCGGCTTAACCAGGCGGTCATAACAGCCAGTCTAATGTGGGAGGTCTTTACGGGAGATCACGGTCTTAATTAATTAAGAAACACTTAACCATAATAGCATGTAGTGGGACATGAGGGGTTAAGTGGGTGCCTTGGGTGGCATGAGGAAATTTGGTGGTTGCCTTGGGTGGCATGTGGAATCTAGTGGGTTGCCTTGGGTGGCAATAGAAAATACGATTAGAATACTTAACCAAGTGGAAACATGTAATTAAACATGATTAAAGGGTTAAGTGGGATACACTAGATATTTGACAAGCTTAAGTGGGTAGCTTGTGGGGGCCCATTTCAACCAATATCCCAAACGTATCTTTGTGGGCTCGACCCATGTCGAGTGACGGGACACGCATATTGGGCTTGATTATAAGAGGCCAAAACGGGTTAGTGGTGGCAACGCAAGTCCAACGGGTTTCATATGCGTGTGTGGGCCCGGGCTGGTAGATAAGCCGTTGTTGCATCGTGTAGATATAAATCCGTGCACCGTTAGTATTGGGTAGCCACTTTAGGGGAGTGATACACCCCACTGTGGGACCAGCACGGGTATCTACGGTAGGGAGCCGATCGATGGGGAGTAGTGGGTACACCTAACGATGATAGGGGCAGACGGCACCTATGTAGGGGTACACGAAACTACTGGGTAAGAATACTGGGTACACCTAGTGGAGATAGGGGCAGACGGCACCTATGTTGTGGGCTAGGGGTACATGAAACTACTGGGGAAATTTTCTAAGTCCTTGGAAGGGATCAACCTTTAAGTAGGAATGACTGGTGTGGTGCAGTTAGTAATTATCCTTGGGTGGGTAGATGCGTCCTGACGGTTATCTTAGTTTATCCTAAGTCTACCAAGCTGCTTAGTGTAGCCATTCATCCCCAGATATTACCGTAGGTCAAGTTTATGTCTTCTCTGGTTACTCTAATGATTGTATTGTTAAAGTTATAGGACTCACTCAGACTTATGTCTGACCTCGTTGTTTTTATCTTTTTCCCAACCCTCAGGTCCTACGGTGGATCCTAGCGGTAGTAGAGCTTGATCGGATTGCTGTTCCAGTCTTTAGGAGCTTGGGTAGATGTAAAGCTCCAGTTATCCAGTTATCTTTTCTTTTGTTCTGGCTATTGTATGAGAGAGTGGGATTATGTACTTCTTTATTTTGATGGATATTGTACTTGACTTTTACCGTGGTTTTATGATGTAACCAGACATGTTTATTTCCGCTGTTATGAGATGATGTTTTAAAATTTCAAGTACTATTTATATCTGTCTTGTTGTAATTTTTCTGTTCTATATTCACTAAAATACTCCACCGATGCTATGGCATTCCCTTTATGAGTGACCCTAGCGGGCGTGGGGTGTTACAAATGATTTCAAGACTAATGGCACTACGTTGTAGTAGTATAGAATTACGTGATGAAGCCCGTACGATTTACGGCAAGGGACTGTACATATACATGGAAAGGATTATACGAGTTGGGGAAAACCTACATATACGGTGTATTAGGTTGGTCTACTAGTGAGTGGACCATTTCATGATTTTTGGCAAAGGACATTTTATAGTCAACTCATGACACGGGTTGGGATGCTAGTACGGGTGGTGCAGGGCAAATAGATATCATGGAAATAATTTATACTTGATAGAAACCTTGCGATGTGATACTTGGTAGGAACCTTGTGGGATGTTATACTTGATCCATCGTGACCGTAGTTTATCTTGTTATCTTAGTTTATCTTGCCTACCTTATCATCATGCTTATGTTTACTTTCAGTTTATTCATGCCATGTTATCTTTACCTGTTTTTATGCTGAAAGTCACTATGGCTTACTCAGTCTTTATGACTGACCCGTTTTGTTTCGTCTCTTTTTCTTCCGTTCCCCCCCCCCTCAGGTTCGCAGGGTGGGAATACAGCTTAGTTCGGATCTTACCAAGCTCCAAAGCTCTTTCATGTACGGCTTGGATTTCTCTTGGCTATGGCTTGCTTTACTGCTTTATTGGGGAATGATTTATAACTATGGTTTTATGCTTCTTTACTATTGCAAGACAGATTTCGATGTAATTGACTTAATAGCATTTTGATGTAAAAGGCATTAGACCTTACTAGATTTTAAAGCAATGAAATTTGGGTTTTCCTTCTGCTGTTTTATTTATGTTCTATCTTGTAATATTTCTATGTATGTTTACCTAGATAATACTCCACCGAAGCTAGTGCATTCCCTTTGCGAGTGACCCTAGCGGAGGTGGGGTGTTACACCTTTGATGGGGTCGACACCCATAGGAGGGAATTTTCCTGCTCCCCTTCCACTACGCGAATTTGAGCAATTTTGAATTCTGGACTTATTTTGTTCATATATATTTCTCTTATGCGTATTCAAATTTCAAGCCTTAATAACTTCTCCATACGATGTCCATTTTACGCAAACCAAGTGTCTATTTTGACCACAATTCCGAGATGAACGCAATGGCGCAGTCCGTTTGACTTGATTCTGAATAGTTAATTAAGTATTATTTAGTTTATCATCTTTAATGTTGTTAAAATTATGGGGTGTTACAATCTCCATCGTTGATATAGAATCAGCCTGCATCTAATTGATACTCGGAAAGTCGAGTACTTCAACGAGGATGAGTCCTAAGAGCTGTGCATCCCCAGAACTTTCTAGTTTGGCCAATGAATCAGTCTTCTTGTTTTTTTCTTGACGGATGCAAGTGATGATGCAGTGCTTGAAGTTGGTAAGAAATTCATGAATCCGAGCAAGGTAGGGAGCAAGATGTTCCCCCTTGGCTTGTACTTCCCTTGCACCTGGCATATGATGAGTTATGAGTCAGAGTATCTTTGGATAGCCTTGATGTTGAGCTTGATGGAAATTCTGCGTCCAGCGATCGAAGCTTCTTATTCTGCATCATTGTTGGTGGTAAGGAAGTTGAGCTTTAAAGTATAACAAATCGAGCATTCCTTAAGAGAAATACGTACGAGTCCGATGCCAGAACACTGACTGTTTGACGAACTAACCACGAATAATTTCCATTGGATGTTTGGAGGCTCAATATCTTCTGGAGGATCTTAGGGAGTAGTGGACACTGCGATAAAGTCAGCTAGGGCTTGTCCAAGGATGGCTCGTCGAGGGATAAAGGTAAGCTCGAACTGACTTAGCTCAATGTTTCATCTCAAAAGTTGCTTAGACGTCTCAGGTCGCCGAAGGACCTGTTGTAGAGGCTGGTCAATGTAGACTTTGATTCGATGAGACTGGAAGTACGAATGAAGCTTTCGGGAAGATATCAACAAGTAGTAGGCAAGTTTTTCCATCTTTGGATAGCTCTTTTTGATGCCTGTCAATCTCTTGATGATGTAATAAACTAGCCGTTGGACATGATCATCTTCATGCACTAGCGCTGAGCTAATTGTCTGCATAGCAACAAAACAATAGATGAATAATTCCTTGTGGTCAACCGGTTTTGATAGGATAGGTGGTTACTCTAAGCAATTCATGAGGTTCTGGAACACGACAATGCATTCCGCTATCCATGCAAAGTTGCACTTCCCTTTCCTGAGCAGGTCAAAGAAAGGAATGCACTTATCAGTGGCTTTTGATATGAATTGACTTAGGGCGGTAACTTTCCCATTTAAGCTTTGAAACCTGGGAATTTTCCCTGTGAATTGACGATGAAACCCAGGAATTTTCTTGAAGCAACGCCAAAAGAGCATTTCAAGGGATTGAGTTTCATGTTATATTTACGGAGAACGTCGAACATTTCCGCGTGGTTGTTGACATGGTCATTCGACACCCTCTTTTTCATGAGCATGTCATCCACGTAAACCTTCATGGATCTCCCGATTTGATTCTTGAACATTCGGTTGACCAGTCGTTGATAGTTGGCTCCAACATTATTGAAACTAAAGGATATAACGACATAGCAATAAAGCCCAAGGTCAGTGATGAATGAAGTGTGCTCATGGTCTGAAAGGTACATCAGAATTTGATTGTAGTCTGAGTACGCGTCCATGAAGGAGAGAAGATGGTAACCTGCAGTTGAGTCAACGAGTTGATCGATCTTTGGAGGAGGGAAGCTATCTTTTGGGCATACTTTATTCAAGTTAGAATAGTCGACACATGTCCTCCGTTTCCCATTTTATTTTCTACCCAAGATCGGGTTGGAGACCCGTTCTGGATAGAGGGCATTACAAATAAAGTCATTATCAAGTAGCCTATCCACCTCCTCTTTAAGTGCCACCAATCTTTCTATTTCCAATATTCGGCTTTTCTGCTTGACTGGAAGATACTTTGAATTGATACTAAGCATGTGGCAGATAATTTCTAGGTCGATGCCACACATATCGTAATGGGTCCAAGCAAATACGTCTAGGTTGGCCCTTAGGAAATCAACAAGTTCTTCCTTTAATGCTGGGTGGAGCTATGATCCAATCTTCAAGGTCGAGTCGGGTCAACGGGGTCGATTGGAATGTCGACAGTTTGCTCCATCGGAGTAGCCCATTCAAAATTGGGCTTTTCATCTTCCCATGGATCAAGATCTTGGGAGAGACGACAGTTGCGACTGAGCCAGGACTCAGACTCCTGTGGCTTCTATGCGCTTAAAGTTTTAGCGTAACAGATTGTCTCTGTGCCCTTTCCCTTTTCCTTATTGATGGTGTGATTCCATTCTGCAGGATAGCAGGATCTTACGTTAGCTTGGTCGCCTTTGACAGTTCCACTCCCACACTCTATCAGAAATTTCATGAGGACGGACCACGGGGCCATGCATACTCAGAATTCTACAAGGAAAGAACGTCTGAGGAAGACGTGGCAAGGAGAAGGAACATTAATGATAACGAAGGTGAGGATATGAAATCTACTATGATCCCCGTCTCCGAGATGGACTGGAAGTTCTACTAAACCAACTGCTCGATTAAATTAGCCATTGAATTCGTGGATGGTGGCATGGCATGGCTTTAAGTCTTTGGCCTCAAGTTTCATTTGATCATAGGCCAACTTAAAGATGAGGTTAACAGAGCTCCCTGAATCTACGAGGACCTTTTTGACATTGGCCGGACCTATGTATTTAGAGATGACAGGTGCATATATGGTTAGAACTTCAGTTCTGGTAGCATTCCTCTCGCAGAATACTATGTCATCACGCATCATCTTTTAGAGCTTGGCCGAGACAAATTCGTCCTAGGTGGAGCACGCTTCCACATCGGCGTGGTTGATTGAGTTGGCATACTCCTCCATATGACTGAAGCTTTCATTTATGGGGTGAGGTACACTGCAAATATTGTTTATCACGATGCCCCTTTGAGCATGTCTCAGATTGGACGACCCAAGTGTCATTTAAGTTTGAGGAGGTGCGGGGGTTAAAGGGCCCGCGACTACTTCTTGAGATGTAGGGTTTTGAACGTACTGCTCAGGACGTTTTTCGAGGATAAGCTTCTTAATAGCACCCCGGAGGTGACAACAGTCATTGGTGTTGTGATCGAATATATAATGGAATCTGCAACATTTGCCAAAAATCATCTCTCGGTTGATAGAGTTTCTAGTGTTCAGCTTCTTATATTGCATTGTATTACAAGTATCTAAGTAGATTTTCTCCAACTCAGAATTGAGCAGAGTGTAGACCCTATAAGTTCGGAAGCAATCGCGCTTCTTCGAATATCCTACCTACTGGTCGTTACGGCTACCTGGCTTGCTGTTGTTTGGCTTGGGCCTGAATTGGGAAATACTTTTACCCCTGTTGGAGGCTTCTCCGACCTTTTTATCTTTGACGCTGCCTTGAAGAGTGCCTTGGTATGGGTTATTAGTATGGCGAGTCTGAGTTGCCCTGTTCCTGCATGTTTCTTCCTGACACAAAAATTGGTTTTCCTTTTCACTGAAAGCTTCCAAAGTCTTCGGTTGCTTCCTATCAATCTAAGCCCTGAACTTAGAGCTGGGCAGAATGCCCTTACCAAGTTGAACCAAGATGGTGCGAGGCTCAGGGTCTTCGACCCCCACTCTGGCGTTGTTGAAGCGTTCGAGGTAACTCTTAAATGTTTCCCGCATGCCTTGGTAGAGATTGGATAGAGTCAGGGTGTCTTTTGGACTTGCAAAGTGCACCCTGATTTGTTGAACTAATGCAGTAGCAAGCTAGTCAAAAGTGGATATGGTTCTTGGAGGGAGTCTAGAGAGCCATAACAGAGCGACACCTTCGAGAAAGACTGGGAAAAATTTACATTTCACGGCGTCAGTGGCGCGACATGAGTCCATATGTCACGACTTGAGTCCATATGCCACTCATAGCGATTCAAGAAGTTACGAGTACCAGTTTTCCCCGAGTATGCTGTTAATTGAATCATATTAAAATGTTATGTCCATTCGGCATTGTGAACAACTAGTGTGAAGGGGTTACGCCTCTTATTGGTTTCCCATACATTGGTGGCGTTCCCCCGTATTTCTCTCATGATCCTACGGAACATGTCGATGAAAATCACAGGCTGGACCTCTGCTAGATTCCACCTGTCGTGGTCAGCCTCGGGGTTCATGGCCTTGGCCGACTTTAATGATCGACTCCAGCATTATCTTTTAATAAGACATTAACCTCGTTTCTTTGATTCCAAGGATATTGGTAGCGAGGAACTTGAGCCTGGTTAGCTGTTGGACGCGTAGGAACCAAGTTTTGGATAGAGACAAGAGGTAACTATCGTGTTGTGGATGCTTGTTTCCGGATAATTGTTAGGACCCAACGGGGAACGATCGCATTTACGAATTCCCTCACTAATGGTAAGAGTAGTTTTGTTACCATTTCCATTGCCATTAATCCTCCTCCTAAAGCCACGGTTTCTGTGGTAAGTGTAGGAATAAGAGCTTTCAAAAACACTCTATGGAGGTCGAACGTTTCTCTTGACTTCAAGGCGAGCAACATCTCACTGAGCGTTTTCTTGGATAGCTGAATCAGTTGATGATCTGCCTAATTTGATCATTAAGCTATCTCGTCCTTTCCTCCAATTTCTTATTTAGCTCGAAGAATTGGGCTTGAGTAACTGGAGCTTCCAAGTAGAAGGTAGCGATTACTACATTGGTCAAAACTTCTGAGGGTTGAGGCCGAGGGGAGGTATCCAACTTAGGGGCAGTGGAAGTTCCAATCATAATGTTCTTTCCTTTCTTATCCATTGTAAGTGAACTTAGCAGGTAGGTTTAAGGTGCCTAAGCAGCACTCGTAGTTCAAAATGGAAGACGCTAGGAACAAGGTAAGGTCTTGAATCTTCAAGTTCTCAGCGAAAGCACCAAAATGTGATGCACAAAATTGGCACAACACCAAAGATTTCCGAATTAACAGAAATAACGTTTCGCGTAAGGAAAAATATGCAGGAAACAGTAAATGCAGTATTTATTGTGGTTTGGTTCGCGATGAACCAACGTCCACCTTGAAGGCTTTGCTAATTTTATTCACTTCTTTAATCAAAGTACATCATGGTTACAAGTAGTCGCAACGACTATGGTGGAATGTTTATGCAAAAGGGTCCAAAGTAAGGTCCAACTTCTTCTTATTGTATGCTTATGTAAGTCTGGAGAGCTCAATTCTTGAAGGGGAGTGCAAAATCATCTTATTAGAGCTCTGAGATGATTAATTGTGTCCAAGAAGCTTGAATTCCTTCCCTAAGTGTCAAATCAGCAAGTTGCCAGCCCTCTGCATGAAGAAGGTCGAGGGGGATATTTATACATAGTGAAGCAGGTAAGAAGTGAGACCTGCCTCTAATTTTCGTACCATGGGAACGGTACCGATCCCGAGGTCTCAATTCCCTTATGTTTTCTTCGAAGTCCTTAGCAATTTTCTCTCCTTGTCATTTCATATTCAGGCTTTCATATCTAGGAATACCGATCTGGGGAGTTAGTATTTTTGCGGAAACTCAGGTATTGGGATACAAAACAATGGGGTATGAAATAAGAGTTTGTTGGACTTGGAATACAGAATGTTTTGGACCGTGTAGATACGAAAATCATGGGCAAAGTGAGATACGAAAAAGGAATTGGTGTTATAGTTTTAAGGTGTAGCCGAGGCTGTAGGATATGAAATCCTGGAGTGCTCTTTGGGATACGAAATGTGTGATATGCTTAGCACCAATCCTGAATGTTGAGCTATATATCTGAGTAGCTTCGACGATTCGTGACAACCACACTTGTACGACTTCACGCGGGCTTGGCTCCTAAGTATCTTGGAGACACTTTGGACTGTTAAATCATGCAATTGACCGAGTTGTGTTGGCTTGGATTGCTCTTTAGAACCGGGAAAAAAGGCCAGTTAACAATACCAAAAAAGCATCGATGGAAATTTTACTAAAATATGAGATTTTCTTTGTGAGAATCGAAAAGATGAGGAAAAGAAAGGAAGAGAGGAGGAGGAATGTTGGATACATAAATAGTCTTATATTATAGAAGAATTGATAGTATATTCATTTAAACTTAGGTTACACTTGAGAAAGATCGGATTCTCTGATCATAGACGTTTTCTTTTGAGTTGAAGAGCATGGTTATGCATGTTAACACAAGCGCGCCCCGCAACATCCGACAAATCAAGATGGATCGGTTTTAGTTCCCGTTATATTTATTGAACATGTTGTTTGATTGGATTTTTATTTAACTGACCTAATTTAAATCCATTTATAAACTGTTATGTATAGGTGCAAATAATTAAAAATTTAAACCCAAAAAAAGGAACGGTCCTTTGATTGAACTTTTATTTAACCATCCGAATTTAAGTCCGTTTATAAGCTATTCTATACAAGACCAAATAAATTAAAATCTTAAACTACAAAAAAGGAACAGTCGGGAATTTGATTGTTCAATTGATTGTCATTTTCTTAATATCCTTTTATGCAAATAGACGCCCCTATTATATAATTAAATGTGTCGTTTTTTTTTACCAACCTAATTTAATTTTGTTTATAAGCTGTTATGTATAGGCCCAAATAATTAAAAAATTAAAACTGCAAAAAAAGGAATGGTTGGGAATTTGATTGTTTGGCTGACATTTTCTTAATGGCTTTTTAATGCAAACAAACACTTTGTTGGTTAATGAGCACAATGCTTGGTGTATATACAAAGGCAACGCTATTCCAAAAGATTTTTCAGGAAAATTCCAGTCATCTTCTTCGTTCTCTCTTTCTCTTATACTCTAATTTTTCATTTTTGGAAATAATACATCGAGTCTGTGATACTAGGAATCACCAAGTCAAAAAAAATTGTCACTACTGTCATTCGGTTGTTAGTTTGAATGCATTTCGGTTATGAAACCGCAGTAGATTTGAGAATCGTGAAATTCTCGACTCTATGTGTATTTGTATTTTTGAAGATGATTAGCGGCATCTTTGAGCATCGATTTATTTTCTTAATGAGTGGAGAGGGAAAATAACGTCTAAGAAAGCACCACCTTGAAGTGATCTCCACACGTTTGACTACTTCTGTGGTTGTGCCACTCCATGAAAATTCATAATTTTCACCAATAATAATAAGTTAGACGTGTTGGATATTTGAAGAAAAAATAGAGAAATTGAAGAAATCAAACTTTTATTTTATTATAGACTTTTTGGCTTTTGCTTAATTACAAATGCAAAACTTTCAACACTATTTATACAAATAGCATCATCCAATCAATGGATATGATTTTTCCAGCACATTAATAATCTTAGGTTAATATTATCTTCTAGAACTTTTTCTAGTTACCAAGTCTTAACCTTATCTTTTACGCAAGAATATTCTAGATAAAAATAATTTTATATCAAAACAAGACCTATAATCAAGGCAACATTTATTGCAGTTTGATTTATTTCCCACAGTGCTTCCCTTAAATTAAACTTGCTTTATTATTTCCATGTTTTCTACGTTTCTTTTGAAGATTTGTCCACTAAGCGCCTTTGTGAAAGTATTAGCCCTTTGATCACTTGTTTTGCAATACTCAATTGTAATTTTGCCATCTTTCACAAGTTCCCTTAAGAAATGATACCCAATATGGATATGTTTTATTCTTCCATGAAGCTTTGGATTCTTTATGACTGAAATAGTTGAACTATTATCACAAAATAGTGTTGTCGGTTTTATTGCAACTGTTTAAGATTTTCAAGAATTCATGCGCAACCAAACTAGTTGACATCCCATGTAAGATGGAGTAATATACTCAGACTCCATAGTAGAGAGCACAACAATTAACTACTTCTTTGAACAACATGTAGGGCTGTATATCGGATAGGACAGTCCGTTGTCTGGCTCGGTCCGATGGTATAAGGTGTCTGGTCCGTGTCCGTCCAATTTTCTTATAGGACAAAGCTTGGACACACTAGTGTTCGGTTCGATCTAAAATGTTCGATGTTTTTCTATTATCCAAGGCTATATCGGACACGATAGTCCGTTGTCCGGCTCGGTCCGAGGCTATATGATGTCTGGTCCGTGTCCGTTCGAATTCTTATAGGATAGAGCTTGGACACACCTCTGTCCGGTCCGGTCCGACCCGTTTACACCCCTAACTACGTAAACTTGCGCCACTCCCTAAATGAAAAACATAACCAAAAGTGATTTTGATACCATCAATACTTCCTGCTAAATCGGTATCGGTGTAACCAATAAGATAGCCCGAAGTATTAGGCTTATAGAATATTCCATGGTCAATACTTCCTTTTCCATATCTTAGTATTCTCTTAGCATCCTCCCAATAGTTAGAATATGGTTTTTCCATGAATTGCTTATCAAGCCAACCGCATACAAGATTCAGGTCTTGTGGAAGTTAGATAACATCAAATTTCCAACAAGACCTCTGTACATGCTAGCATTAACAATCTTTCCTTCTCCTTCTTTTGATAGTTTCAAACCTGCGACACATGGTGATGAAACTAGATTAGCATTTTTCATTTTGAACTTCTTTGAAACTTCTTTTCCATAGCTCTCTTGCGAGATAAAAATTCCTTTCTCGGATCAGTGAACTTCCAAGCCAAGAAAATGATAAAGGTCTCCCAGATCTGTCATTTCAAACTACGCCATCATTGAATGTTTAAACTCATTCATTGCCTTTTCATCATTTCCTTTTATTATTAAATCATCAATGTAAAGACTAACAACCACAATTCTTCCTTCCAAGCTGTTTTTGAGAGAGTGTGCTCATACGAACATTTATGAAAGCCATACTTTTCAAAATATAAATAAATATGGATGTACCAAGCTTGTGGTAGTGCTTTAGCCCATACACAGCCTTTTTTAACTTGTTTACTTTGTTCTTTTCTCCATTCTTAATAAATCCAGGTGGTTGTTTAAGGTAAACTCCTTTCTTAAGAACGCCATTTAAAAATACTGATTTTACATCCATTTGAAATTGCTTTCAATTTTTCTGAGCAGCCAGTGAAATAAGTAACCGAACAATATCGAGTCTTAAAACAGGAGAAAACATCTCTGAAAAATCTTCTCCTTCTTTTTGCTTGCATCATTTTTTGACTATCCTTGCCTTATGCTTATTAATATAGTCATTTAATTTCACCTTTGTCTTGTACACCCATTTTACTTAAATATAATTCTTAGGTGACAAATTTGTAAGCTCTCATGTGTCATTGTTTTCAAATGAGGAAATCCATTCTTCCATGGTTTTCCTCCATTTTTCTTCATGACACGCATTATCGAAAGAAATTGGACCTTCCCCTCTTAAAAAAGAATACCACATTATTTAATTCAACTTCATCAGTTACATCGTATAATTCCTAAATACTCTTAGTCTTACTTGGTGGGCTTGAAACAAATAGATGCTTAGTGAAGAAAGAAGAGTAACAACTTCTTTTACGATGTCATTCTCCTCATTTTCCAAATTCGGAAAAATATCTTTCTTGGTTTCATAAAAACATTAGATTTTTGTTTTCAACTTCAAAATTATCACAAAAAGAATTTTCATCAAAATGATCGTCCTAACTGAATTTTCTTAGTAATTGGATTATACAATTTGTGTGACGACCGCCCATAAATCTCATACTTAACAAAGAAAATAATGCACTGAAAGTGTGTTAGGCAGCTATAGACGATCATCAAGGTAAGATAACACATGCAGAACCTGTCGTATAACTCACAGCGCAAGGATAAAATATAGTAGAACATATACAACATGCAATAATAGTGAAGAATATTTGAGCAGAAACTTGATCTTTCATAACAACTAAAAAGAATATCCATACATCTTTGGATTACAACATAAATGTCTGTACAAATTCGCCTCACGATAACACTCAGAGTCAATCATCATACAATGGAAAACAACATATACTATATAGTAAAAAGTAATACGCCGGCCTCTTGCACGCCCCCGCACAACGTCCTTGCCTCACTAAGCTATACTACCTGTAACCAGTTACTCAGTCTGCCCATCCAAAACTGGATAAGTAGCGCAAGATAATAAGAGGGAAACATAAAACCTTGAGTCAGACAACAGTCTTATTGAGTGATAAAACAGCTATCTTACATCATCAATAAAGTATATGAGAATAGGTAGATGAACCAACCAATCTAACAAAACACTAGAGAAGAACCCAACCTCGTCTTCCCTACATCCGATAGTGATAGCCTTTACAAACCAGCATTTGAAACAACTGTACATACAGGGAAATCAGACAACTATTCATTCATGGCAATCAGAAGTAACCAGACAATAGCAGCCATAGCATCTAGTTATATCTCACATAAACCGTCCTAATCGAGATCAACATTCCTCAAGCACAAGCCCCGAAGCCCTAAACCAATATCAGACAAGCACCCAAGAAACATCTTCTTAGACATTAGACAATCTACAAGATACGGTACAAGCGAAACATCCAACATTCACGACTCTGGCAATCACCGCCTATCATGCTTTGAAACCATCGTTAATCGTATGACGGCTAACCCTGCCATATGTCAAGGGCTAATTGTAACCTCGGTTCTATCAAAAAACTCCATATGCCTTTCAACGATACGTACCTATGCCTTTCAACGATACCCAGGGTACTCGACCAACAACCCTCCAGTCTTTTAGGTTCCCCTATTATACCCCTGCTTTGAGCCCGGTAAAACCTATGACAACGATAGTCTCTTAGCCTTCAGTATATCTAGTCATCTAACCTGACGACTATTTGTAGCTCAAGCAACCTTCTCGAGCAACCATTATACATCAACTCACCCCTTTGAGTCATCTTCACATTCGTTGCACTACAATGATCAGTGAACACTTCACTATGCTTCAGACATTCCTTCTTAAATTCATGTCGAAGCTAGAACCATCGTCAACTCAAAAACAAGCTTCGTTTGGTCGATACTGCATTTCATAGCATTTCCAACTTTTTCGCTATGAAAAACTGGCCATAATGTCAAAACAACCTTTTTCAGCATTTCTGGAATGTTATTATATGTCCTGGTTCAATTTTGGCACTTCCCGACATTTGGCACTGTCAAATGGTACTTTGGCACTTGGTACTGTGAAAACAGTGTAAATCCCCAATGCGCACCTTGGAAAATCACTAATTTTACCATGTGCAGCATGTCAGGTACTCTGATACTTTGGTCTAATCCATACCATAGCATTTAGAAACATTATGAAATGTTTCTTTTGCCCGATCCATGCCAAATGTGCAAATCTCCAGCGCGCACTCAGCCAGATCCAACTTTTTCACGTGTGCACACTCCCTGGTACTGCCCGATCCATATGCAACATTTTTTCCCGATCCATACCTGTTATAGCGTTTTTAAACGCTGTGAAAGTCAGAAATTTATTTTTGGTCGATTCTTAAGCTTAATTTTGCCCGATCCATTGCCAATATTTAGCCCGATTCATACGCTGAAACTGCCAAACTTCGACTAATCTTCACGCTTGTGCACAACTCGATTTCATACTCAAAAACTAATCAAACTCCAACTTTTTCAACTTCAATTTAATCAATATAACAACAACAAATCACACAATCGTCAATGAACATTAAAACAACGATTTAACAATTAATTAAATCATTAAACATAGAATTAACATATGATTTTACCGTTTATAAGTCACTAAATTAGATCGTATGGTGATTTGAGTGAAAATAATACTTACACCGATTAGATCTGTATGGAAACAACATGAAATGATGAACATATGATCATACAACCCACATACTTGATTGAATCCGCCTGAAAGATGCTTATAACTCACCAACTCTTCAAATTAACTCGAAATCGCTAAATTCTCAATCTGGATAGCGAAGAATGTGCTTCAAACATCCTGATTTGATGCGAACTCTTTTCACTTGACGTAGATCTAGCTTCAAACGATGTAGATCTTCGATTCTCTTATGTAGATCTAGAATTTTATGGTTGAGATGTGTATTTAATTGAGTAAGGAGGATCACGAGTTCAACCAAATGAGAGAATGAAGAAAGTAAACTATTCTCCATGCCTCTAACCCCCTATTTAGAGCCTTCCACCAGCCCACTAATCACTAGTACAAAACTGCTTATTTGCGTCGTCTTATTTGCGACGGTTTAGCTAAAAACAGTAGCACATATGGTTATGTGCGACTGTGCTAGCAACAACCGTAGCAAGTTGTCAGGAAAATGATGTAGAAAAGAAATTTGCGACGGTTTTGTTTAAAAACAGTAGCAAATATTTATAATTTGTGATGGCAATATTTAAATCTGTGGCAAATAAATTGGGGTTAGAATTGATGGTGGACAATTTGCGACTGTGGACATATACAACTGTCGCAGATGAATAAACAAACATGGGTATATGTGGCTTTGTGTGTACCCACAACAAATTGCGTTACATTTAACTTTTCCCCCTCTTCTATTTCTTCGATTTCTCCATACCCTCCGTCCCCACTTTTTCCCGGTAATCAAGAAAATGCTTGTGGCTGATTAATCCCAAATCAACGTCGGATCGATTAACATCGAATTATGGAGCCAGTAGCATTCGCACTTTCTCATTTTCGATATACATTAAAAAAAACCTAGAAATTAGATCGAATCACTTGCATCTCAGATCGACATCGTTTGATATCGCGGGATTAGGGTTAGAACAAACTGAACCAGATCCGTTGGTAGTACCTCCGTCTCTGCCTGTCTGCTCCGCCGATCTGATACAGGTATATATACACTACTACTTTGGGTTTCTTTTTTGTTGGTTATGTTGTGCCAAAATCTATGCTTGTGCACCTGGAAGCAAGTCATTCTTGGGCTAAAGGGATCAACGGAAATCATGGTAACAGGATTAACTTGATATTCTCCGTATATAGTTGTTACAGTTGAATTATTGTCTGCTTTAGTTATGCAGGTATTCTCCGTATAACAGGATTAATTTATTGTTAGGCAGGTTACGTAATGTTTAGATTTTACTTGCTATCACATACTAAGAAATATTTGTCCTTGGTTTCTGGGATGCCAGTTAGCTAGAATATTGAAGAGAGAAAAAACCCTCAGTTCTCACTCGTTTACCAGCAATTACAAGACGCATATCTGGTGCAAACATACTTGCAACACATACTTTGCCTTAGATGACTTTATTTGTTGAGTTAAACTTACCATATATTTGTATATTGCAAAATGATTTGACTTATTTCTTGACTACTACATGTGAATAAAAATGAAGATATGTATGTACGAAGGTAATACAGGTATATATACAATACATAAACATAGATACACACATTCTACCATCATGTTACCTATTTGTGTTTTATAAAATATTGGATAGAAATTTTAGTCTGTGTATGTGTTCAGCAGATGCACGAATGTAGTTAATATGTTAGTGTGGTCATTAATTATACATTCATAAATGATTTTATTTATTTCCTCCAGTTAAATTTATGCATATCCTTATTTTAGACGAAAATAGAAATAATGACTAAGGTGTAGTCTATTGGTAATTTAAAACAATTGAATGAGTTATGCTTTGGATGGTTTACATTCAATATTGTGGTAAGCTTTTTATACGATTTACTTCAACTGGTTATATTATACGAGGTTATTGTAATGTTAGTTCTGCTTTGTACAAGTCAGTTTCTATTGTTTTTTTATTACATGCATGTTTTTTTCTTTTAAATCTTGGATGATAATCATACATATAGATAGAATAATTAATGGCAACATTACTGCCCTCTTCTTCAATTCAGATCCGAAAAGTCATCAACTATTTCTCTTAAACCCGTTCACAAAAATATGTCAAAAGGCACTGGATTTTACAAAGCTGTGGCAAAAGATGAATCTAAACTATCCACTGTGATAAGTGAACTGGAGCTGAAGAAGCTTGAAATGGAAGATGAACTATCAGAATTCACTCACGAAGAAATTGGCACAGGAAGCAAACGGCTACGTGACAAGTGGCGAGAGATAAGTGGCTGTGATGATTGGATGGGTCTGTTAGATCCGGTAGACCCGTTACTCCGATTAGAGCTTATAAGATACAGTGAAATGGCGCAAGCATGTTGTGATGCTTTTGATTTTGATCCCTTCTCTAAGTATTGTGGACGTAGCAAATATAACCGCATGAAGTTCTTTTAGAGTCTTGGCATGGTCGATGCCGAATATGATGTCACCAGATATCTATATGCAACATCCAACATGAACCTGCCCAACGTTTTCATAAAATCAAAGTGGCAAAGAGTGTGGAGCCAAAAGGCGATTGGGTATATTGCGACGTCGTGGCTTGGAGAGGCACGGTTACACAACTTGAATTTGTCCACGATTTAATGGATTTTCTAAGACCTGTGTAATCTGATGGGATACCTTTCTCGGATCCAACATCCAAGGTGGAATCTGGCTTTCTTGATTTGTAAATGGATAAGGATCCACTGTGTCGAGTTTGCAGGTACTCAGCAAGAGAGCAGGTTCTAACAGAAATTCGAAAACTGGTGCATCACTACACAGAAAAAGGGGATTTTATGAGCATAACAATGACAGGGCGCAGTTTAGGCACCGCCCTAGCAATGTTAAGTGCATACAACATCGCAAAAACTGACATAAATGTAGGAGTAAATGGAGAAAGAATCCCAATTTCTGTAGTATCATTTTCAGGACCGAGAGTTGGAAACAGACAGTTCAAAGAAAGGTTTGAAGATCTCGGAGTAAAGGCGATTACGGTTGTGAATGTACATGATACTGTGCCTAAAGTTCCAGGTATTTTGTTTAATGAGAACATGGTAGAGTTCGTAAAGAAGTTTACAGAAGGCCTGCCATGGAGTTATTGTCATGTAGGAGTCGAATTGGCACTTGATCATAAGAAGAGTCCTTTTTTGAAGGAGACTGGTGACCCTTCTTGATATCACAATTTGGAAGCTCACTTTCATTTGCTGGATGGCTACCATGGGCGAGGAGAAATATTTGTACTGACAAGTGCACGAGATCCATCATTGATAAACAAAGCATATGATTTTTTTTGAAAGATCATCACATGGTACCTCCTTATTGGAGGCAAGATGAGAACAAAGGAATGATCAAAGCAAGTGATGGCCGTCGGATTCAGCCTGAAAGGCCGAGAATTGAAGATCATCCTCAGGATACTCATACCACCTTAAGCAACTTGGTCTGGGATATAATAACTAGTTTCATGTTTATCCATTGAATAAATTATGGAACTTTATTTTATACGTAGCTATAAGCAACATAAGGCATAGAAGAACATAGTTTAAGCATTAGTGTTGGATCGGGTGAAGATGCGCTAAAATTTGATATGTGAGCATCGTGCATGTCAACTTTCGCATGATCAGCCATCTCATAAAGGAACAAATATTGAATGGTCAAAAGTTGAACTTGTATTAAGAAAATTATATTTGAGTAAAAAAAATAAAAGAAAATAAATGATCAAAATTTGAACTTGGCTTAACATTGCAGACTGCATGCATATTGTGGTTACAAAGATCTTATTTACTATACTAATTGACTCCAACTTCTTCAATGATTGTCTTCATTCCCTCCCAAATCTGATAGCTTTTATTCTCTTGTTTTTTCTACCTTTATGCTTGCTCAAATGCTTAGTGCTCCTTGCTGCCGAGAATCGCATGTGTCCACACCGTCAGATTTACTGACTTTGTTGCTTCACTTCTCATTTGGTTATGACGGTTCTCAGTCCATAAAAACAAATTCAGCGAAAATTTATTCTTTTTCGTTTTTTTATATTTGCATGCTTCATTAGTTGCATTATTTCTTGTATTATGAGCGGTGACCTAATGTTTTGAGGTGCTTCAGTCCCCTTGAATATTTTGAATTTTCTTTCTACCTATGTATGCTATATTAGTGTTGTAATCGCCAGGTCGGTTAATACGTTAACAACTTTATAATCGTTGTTACCTGTTAATATTTCAGCATAAATGTTATTAATGTTTGTATTGATTAATGTTTGTATTGATTGCCGTTGAGCTAACTTTTCTTCTTCTAATATCATATTTGACATTCCTGTTGTACTTGCTTCCATTACCATCTGTTTTGAATTCATTGTATGCTTTGGTCACAACCATGATGGATTATCAATCATGCGTACATTGACATTTCCATATGACAGTGACATTGAACTTCACATGCGTGAAAAAGAAAAGGTAAACTGAACCATGCATGAAATAGGCTCAGTTTAACTGAGCCGAGTGGCTCAGTTCAAATTTTAAAAACACAGATTAGGCTCTAGTTTGACATTTAAATGTAGGAATAGTGAAAACTGCATTTGCTTTTGCACTGCAAAGTCACAAGTTTTCCAATTGCTTAGCTTATTCATTTGCTCTTTTTATTGTTTTCCTTTTTTTCTCACAGGAGTTAATCTTAAAACTACAAAAGATTGTTGACCAATACAATACTTTGATTATTTTTGCATGTTGTAGAATGATTGTGGAAGAGGAGCAAATATCATTCAGATCAGATTCATTTATGGTTTGATGGTGTAGAAGATTACTCACACTAGATAGCGAAAATGATTGGTTTGAGAAATGCGGCTGGGGTGAGTAAATCATACATGGTTTTTTACTTGTTACTAAAAAAAAGTACATATTGCAAAACAACTTAGTTTGTAGAGGATCTACTACTTTCTTAACTACATTATACAATATATATATATATATATATATATATATATATATATATATATATATCTGAGTTGTACATATTCTATTGCTTTTTACTGCAAACTTTATTTCTGTTGCAGTTTCTTTATTGGGAACCTTGATTGTAGTGTTACATGTGCACCGACGAGTTTAAAGTTGACATGGGCAAGTTATGTGAACCGATACAGTTTTCAAACTAAATGGATAATATTGGACAATCAATAAAATAATCTTCCTCTTGACTAGATTATAATATTTCCTTTTTAAGCTACAAAGGAATATTCTTTAACGAGAAATAAGTTCTTTTCTTACCCTAAAAAAGTTATTAACAAGACCAATTAATGATAGGAGCAAGTTGTTTGAATTTGGGCTATAACTGGGAAAATAATAATAATCACTTCTGAAAAAATCCTGTATTTATGATATATTTGAGATGTCATACAAAATTTCTTTTGTAATACATTATAAACTTATAGTCTATGGAGAGATTACAGATAAATGAATGTATAAGAGATCCACTTCTTTGCAGTTTTTTTCATTCTTGTAGCACACCTGCATTACTTTTCTACATTTTCTTTGCAGTTTTTTCATTCTTGTAGCACACCTGCATTACTTTTCTACAAGTACTAAATGTATACCTAAAATATTAGAGCTGGGTTAATATGCATCGCAGGATTGGGATGATCTGTGGAGGCCTGAACTTTCTGGGAAAATTTCATTGATTGATTCTCCACGGGAGGTCATTGGTGCTGTTTTGAAATGTATGGGAGCATCATACAACATAGAAGATATTGACATGTAAGTCACTGGCGGGAGAAGTGTTGTTTTGCAAGAGTTGATAATTCTTCAAAAACAGGTACGTTCAAGATTTTTCATAAACAACAATGGTCTGATATAGTTGATGGAAAAAAATCTTTATGCAAAAAAATTGATTTTCTGTTGCTGTTTCTCGTTCTTGAAAAACAGATAATGCTGAAGTAAAAAATGAGTGTATCTTGTAGCCGATGGTACAGAGCTCTACAGATGTGAAAATATAGTGTAGAAGGCTTTAAGGTGTGTTAATTCATGATCAGGTTTGAATTATAATATGACCAGTTGGAGGTAAATCTGCTCATAAGTTCATGATCAGGTTTAATACTTTTTTGATTTTTATTGTATTCCTCGTTTATTTTCTCAATTCAAGACTAAAGCTGGGTCACAACCGGTAGCCATAAACCCATTCAAAGTAGTCAATTTATATGGAAATGATTACATCGAAGTATATAGAAGTAAAGCTATGACAAGTCCACATGTTTATGCTATCGCGGATACTGCAATTCATGAAATGATTAGTGGTTTCATTTTCTTTTCTTTTCCTTTTTTCCCTCGAGACTCTCAGACATGGATTGTTTCTGAAATCGAGCCTTTGTTCTTATTTTGCAACTAATCTATAACGACTAACACATGTTCTCTATTTTAGATGAAGTTATTCAGTCGATCATTATAAGGTTAGCTTTTCATTAGTCGACTCACTGTTTACGAATTGATTTACTGTTAACGAATTATGAATCTCATTTTTTGCTCATTGGCGTCGCCACTTGGTTTTTCAGTGGTGAAAGTGGAGCAGGAAAAACCGAAACAGCAAAAATAGCAATGCAATATTTGGCTGCTCTTGGAGGAGGGAGCGGGATAGAATATGAAATTTTACAAACTAACCTTATACCTGAGGACTGTGCTAGGAGGCCCGAACAAATCATGTGCGGGTTTGTGCGGGAATGAACACAGCGGTAGGATTGAGGCACGCAATTCACGGATGACCTTTCATGTAGCTGCCGCACCAAATTCTGACTTCATTTTCGGGCCTTAAAGCATTTCTGTATACCTGAGGCTTTTGGCAATGCCAAAACATTAAGAAACGACAGCTCTAGCCGATTTGTATGCCTGCCTAATATATTTTTTTTTAAAAAAAATATTTCACATACGCACTAGTTTTATATTGCTTAAGCCATTTCATGTAACAGGGAAAGTTGATTGAAATTCATTTTAGCAGTACTGGAAAAATATCTGGTGCCAAGATCCAAACCTGTAAGGATGAGAATCTTCTTGAGATCAATTTTTTATTTGTTTTTTATAAAAAATATGATACATTGTTTAGAACTAATACAAATTGTGGTGCCTCTGTGTTGTATTGCCTGGCTTTGCTATGCCCTGGTAGTTTTACTTGAGAAGGTGCATATACTTTCTTTTTCTTTAGATTTACTATCGTTGATCTCATTTCAGTAACTTTTTTTTGTGTATTAATTATTAATATTTTGTACAGTCCAAAGTTGTCTAATGTGCGGCTATTGAACGGCCATATCATATATTTTACCAGCTTTGTGCTGGTGCTCCTAAATCTCTTGGAGATATTTTCTCTTCATTCTTTTCTCTTAATTTTCATGGATTCTTTTTCTAAGATTTGGTTAATATTTTGTGGTTAAACCATTTTTCCAATAGCCATTTTTCCAGTAGTATACAATTGCTCTCTCTACACATACATACAATATATGCTCAAAATGCATTGTCTTTTATGGAAATTTGTTCATTGTGGACCATTCTCCGTCATTTTTCATTTTGCTATCGAGTTGTTACTCTATAAGATAAGATAACCCATTTTTTGTAATTCTTCTTAGATCATGTCAGTTCCAGTCAAAGACTTTTCAATTGTAGCCATATTTTTGTATCCATTTTTTGAACATCTTAGATTTGATGATGATTTGAGAAGTATTGCATTTAAAATTATATTATTTTTACCAAACATTCTATATAATTATGAAATAGTGAAACTGGAACACCCTGTATTTTCTATGCTTATTAAAATAACGAATTAAAAAATACTTAACTTTAAAAGTAGGAATTAAGGGAAACGGGTTACGTCATTGCGTTCGTCTCGGAATTCTTCTTGGGATAGAGTCCGAGTTTGCGTAAATCGAACACCATATGAAGAAGTTATAAGCCTTAGAAGTTTGTATACGCCCAAGGAAGTGTGTGTGTGTGTGTGTGTGTGTGTGTGTGTGTATATATATATATATATATATATATATATATATATATATATATATATATACACACACACATATAAAATAATTCCAGAAGTCAAAGCAGGGTTCAAATCTTGAATTTGGGTCAAATCAGGCTGAGTGAGAAATTTCCCGTTCAGAGTTGTCGACCCCCAAAGGGTGAGTCGACATAGGCGTCGACCTCCCTATAGGGGTGTCGACATAGGTGTCGACCCCCCTATAGCGGAGTCGACCCCTGTTGGCCCAGATCTGGCCGATGACGTGTTTCGCCACGTGTCGCTTTCTGATTCGTTGTGTGACGTGGTATTCTGCTCTAGACGATTCTGATGACTTCTAGACTGATCTGAAGGCTCTAAATCTCCCTATACACCTATAAAACGACCCCTATACCTATTGTTTTCTCCACACAAATTCATAAGCGTTTATATGCTGCTAAAACCTGAAGTGACCTAGCCTCCACCTTAATCAATCAAATTAGAGTTTTCAAGTTAACAATCAAAGTCTACATCAAAGGAATAACTAATCAAATTCAGAAATCAAATCCCAGAATTCAAGACCGTTATGTAATTTGTAAGTTCATATTACTTTCAGAAATAAAATTTAATTGTGATTCTGACATTGTAATAAATCTGAATCTGAGATTATGCCTATTTCTATCTGTCTTTCTATATCCATTGGATCTATCTCATTGATATTATTATGTCCATTCTTTGTCTCTTCTTTCCTTCTTCCCTTTTTGTTTTTATAGCTAGGCTACTGCGAGCCTAAGCCAAATCTCATAAGAGATGAACGTACGTTGGGAAAAATTGGACATAATATATGATTTGGACATGGCCAGCGCTAAAATTGGGAAAAGTATTAAATTGGCCATAACTAATTTGTAACGGATTTGAGGACATAACACATGTTGTATTTAAAACATAAAGTATATCGAACATATGACTTGAGATTTGAGGCATAAAGTATATTGGACATATGACTTGGGATTTGGGGCGTAAATTAAACTGTAAACATGTAAGGCATAATACATGTTGTGGTTTATGACCTAAAATTGGGGCATATATATATATGAGGAGGGTTCTGCTACACCTCTTATATTACACGTGAACTCTACCCCTTAATCTCCACCACCGATTTCACCACTCATTCTCTCTCTTTCCACTAAGAAATAATATTGAAATGGGAAGAGAGAGAACGAGTGGTGGAGATTAAGGGGGAGAGTTCACGTGCAATATTAGAGGTGTAGCGGAATCCTCCTCTATATACATATATATATACACATATATATATATATGCATATATATATATATATGATAATTTATGACTTGAAAGAAGGAGGTTATTATGTATAGTGATATATGGCTTAGGCATGAAAACCTATAGTAAGATAGGGAATAACTGTTAAATGTGAACACACCTAAATTGGGATTTTGGGAAATTGGCATGCACTGTAATTGAAGGCTATAATTTTGGCATAGTTTATACCGTGAATCATGATTGGGGGTTTTGGAGAATATTTCGTACGGTGCAATATGACTAAACCTTAGAGCATGTGTTATATTGTGATTTTTGGGGCATGACTATTATTGCAAATTTGGGAAAATTGGGTGTAACCTATTTTGAGTAATAACTTGAATTTGAATTTGTGGGGCATGACTTACGATCAGCTTTATTGGGGAATATCATTGTTATTTTTATGCTTCTTTTATACTTGGAAGTTTTTTTAATCAAGACAGAAGTTCTATGTATTATTTTTAAGTATGATTAAGACAGTTGTTGTAAAAGCTTGATTGAACCACATTGTTTATAAAAATGACTTTATTTTCCGCTGCTTTATTTGTCTGTCTTGTAATTTATCTGCATCTTTTACCTAAAACGCTCCACCGAAGTTAAGACATTCCCTTCGTGAGTGACCTTAACGTAGGTGGGGTGTTACACTTGGTATCAGAGCTGAAGGTTACCGGATCAGATAAAAGATTTGAAAAATTATTTTCAAAACGGTTTTAAAAGAAGCATTTTCAAAAGAAAAGTTTTGCTTTAAAGGCATATTCCCCAAAGCCATATGCATTATCCTTTAATTCTCTGTTTGAATCCTTATTTCCTTCTTTCCTGAGTCTCCGGGGCTCCTGGCTTTCTGAGAGGTAACCTCGTCGTGACATGGTTCCGTAGGCTTGATGAGACTACGACACCTGTCAAAGAGCGAATAAATGCTCAACTTCCATATATAGTTGCAGTAGTTTTACCTGCGGCCAATTTTCTTTCAAGCTTTGTAGGGTTTTCCGTGTGATGGCGGCAGCTTTCAAGAGACGTGTCAACAAGCCATACAAGGATGGCAAAGATGAGAATAAGGGAGTTTGGCTAAGGAGCACAACCCAAGGATGAGAAACTCATGGATATGGACTTGGTTCACGAAGGAGGAAAGAATAGAAAAATCTTAGTCAAGAGGAAGTGTCGTTACTATGGTATAACGGGTCATATAATTAAGGACAAGAGCAAGATCAAAAGACAGGATTTTCAGGAGGGCAAGTGCATGCTCTCACCGCCAGCGTACCTGAGAGAGAGGTAGTAGAGTTTTTGTTGAAAAGTCTAGTTTTTCTTTTTGATCATCCTGTTAGTACTCTTTTTTATTTTAGCGCTTCACATTCGTTTGTATCTGCTTCCATAGTTGAGTCTCTGCATCTTAGTACTTGTATAATAGGAGATCCCATTATTGTCTCAAATCCGGTTGGCGGTTCGGCTAGTTTATCTTTGGTTTGTAAGGATTTGAGAATAGCTATATTAAGTATTGAGTTTTAGTGTAATGCTTATGTTTTCGGGTTTCATGGGCTATGGGTTGATTCTAGGCATGGATTGGTTAGCTAGTAATTGTGAAAGAAGGGTAGTTAGACTTTCGACTTGCCTCGAGAATACCCTCGAGATTTCGTGCGATCCTAAGGGATCAGTTTGTCTTAGCTACCTAGAATCACTTGATGCATCTATCGATGATTTGTGATCCGTTAGAGTAGTCCATGAGTACGCAGATGATTTTGATCAGGTTAAGGGTTTATCCCCTAAAATGCGAGATAGACTTCCGCATATATCTAGTTGACAATGCAAAGCCAGTTGCATTACCTGTACGACACATGAATCCAAGGGAAAGGAAGAGTTCAG
Source organism: Allium sativum (assembly GCA_030737875.1). Taxonomy (NCBI): domain Eukaryota; kingdom Viridiplantae; phylum Streptophyta; class Magnoliopsida; order Asparagales; family Amaryllidaceae; genus Allium; species Allium sativum. The sequence goes on from CM060925.1 coordinate 392,693,838, forward strand.
TAAAAGAGTTACTTGAAAAGGCGAAGTATTTCTAAATGGGGTGCTCCAGTCGTTTTCGTTACAAAGGAGGATGGTTCACTTCGCTTGTGCATAAATGATATTTTGGAATGAGGAAGAACATGCTTTGCATCTAAGGGAAGTCTCGGATACCCTCCAAGCGCATCAACTTAAGGCAAAGTTCTCCTAAAAATGTCATTTTTGGAGGAAAGAAGTGAGGTTATTAGGACACTTAGTCTCTAAGGAAGGGATAGCAGTGGATCCTGCAAAAGGTAGTGGCAATCCAAGGTTGGAAGGTTCCTAGAAAAGCAACGGAAGTAAGAAGTTTTCTGGGGTTGGCGGGCTGCTATAGGAGGTTCGTTAAGGACTTTGCAAAGATATCAGTCCCAGTCTTGACTTTGTTGGATGGGAGCAAACCGTTCATAGTATATACCGGTGCTTGTGGAACCGGGCTTGGAGCAGTTCTCAATGCAAGAAGGAAAAGTGATGTGGAAAAGGCGATAGGTCCGCAGTTATGTTAAGCACCGCTTGTCATCCTCTGATAGGAAGGGTGAATAGGATTTTGGAAAACCTTTTGAGGAAATGTTAGTATGACACGACAAAAGTTGTAGTGCTAAGTATACTATAAGAAGAAAAGGTGGAACGAGAGGCGACAGTGAAATGAGTTCCAATGCATATTCTGGAAACAGAAATTAAGAAGCTACGCAACCGTGAAGTTAAGACAGTTAGAGCAATATGGAATGAAGCTCAAGAAGATGCGACTTAGAAGACTGAAGACTAGATACGCGCATCATACCCTTTTTGAGGGTATATCCTTGATCTCTCTTTTCTGTAAAGTTTATTTGCTAGTCTTTATCTTTTAAGTATATCCTCTCAGTCCAATCCTCGATCCTTAGGTAGAAGCCAATGGATGTAAACATGTGGTTGAGACATGTTATGTTTGGTGGATGTAAGTGTTTGCTAGTGGTTGCTCGTGGATGCATATACACATATTAGGCACTAGATCGGCTCCGTCACTTCCATATTGCATATGCATGAGTGAATTTTTATATATATGGATTGAAACTTGATGTTTTATCATATGGATGTTGCATTTGTATGAATGATTGTGCACTCATGTAGAAGTTATAAAGTACGATTAGGAATAATTGCAAACATGATGGACTCATGGCACTAACATAAATTCACATTAAGGAGGTCAACTGAATCAGTAGACCGCCTGATTTTGCATTAGATAAGGACATGTACACACACTATGCATATGATCATGAAAGCATTAGAAATCTTTTTAAGGACAATGGACGCCTGCGATTAAATGGTTGAGTAGATGGGTGTTGGATGTTAGGTTACATTCTCTTTGACTTGGAGATTTCGAGGACGAAATCCTTTAAAGTAGGGGAGAATGTAACACCTTGTATTTTTCTATGTTTATTAAAGTAACAAATTAAAGAATACTTAATTTTAAAATAGGAACTAAGGAAAATGGATTACGCCATTGCGTTCATCTCGGAATTCTGCTTGGAATAGAGTCCGAGTTTGCGTAAATCAGACACCGTATGAAGAAGTTATAAGCCTTAGAAGTTTGTATACGCCTAAGGAAGTATATATATATATATACATATAAAATAATTTCAGAAGTCAATACAGGGTTCAAATCCCGAATTTGAGTCAAATCAGGCTGAGCGGGAAATTTCCCGCTCAGAGGTGTCGACCCCCCCCCCCTCCGGGGGAGTCGACCCCTGTTGGCCTAGATCTGGCCGATGATGTGTTTCGCCACGTGTCGCTTTCTGATTCGCTATGTGATGTGGTATTCTGCTCTGGACGATTCTGATGACTTCTAGACTGATCTGAAGGCTCTAAATCTCCCTATATACCTATAAAAAGACCCCTAAACCTATTGTTTTCTCTACACGAACTCATAAGCGTTTATATGCTGCTAAAACCTGAAGTGACCTAGCCTCCACCTTAATCAATCAAATTAGAGTTTTCAATTTAACAATCAAAGTCTACGTCAAAGGAATAGCTAATCAAATTCAGAAGTCAGATCCTAGAATTCAAGACCGTTATGTAATTTGTAAGTTCATGTTACTTTCAGAAATAAAATTTAATTGTGATTCTGACATTGTAATAAATCTGAATCTGAGATTATGCCTATTTCTATTTGTCTTTCTATATCCATTGGATCTATCTCATTGATATTATTATGTCCATTCTTTGTCTCTTCTTTCCTTCTTCCCTTTTTGTTTTTATAGCCAGGCTACTGCGAGCCTGAGCCAAATCTCATAAGAGATGAACGTACGTTGGGAAAAATTGGACATAATATATGATTTGGACATGGCCAGCGCTAAAATTGGGAAAAGTATTAAATTGGGCATAACTGATTTGTAACGGATTTGAGGATATAACACATGTTGTATTTAAAACATAAAGTATATTGAACATATGACTTGAGATTTGAGGCATAAAGTATATTGGACATATGACTTGGGATTTGGGGCGTAAATTGAACTGTAAACATGTAAGGCATAGTACATGTTGTGGTTTAAGACCTAAAATTGGGGCATATATATATATATATATATATATATATATGATAGTTTATGACTTGGAAGAAGGTGGTTATTGTGTATAGTGATATATGGCTTAAACATGAAAACCTGTAGTAAGATAGGGAATAACTGTTAAATGTGAACACGCCTAAATTGGGATTTTGGGAAATTGGCATGCATTGTAATTAAAGGCTGTAATTTTGGCATAGTTTATACCGTGAATCATGATTGGGGTTTTTTGGAGAATATTTCGTATGATGCAATATGACTAAACCTTAGGGCATGTGTTATATTGTGATTTTTGGGGCATGACTATTATTGCAAATTTGGGAAAATTGGGTGTAACCTATTTTGAGTAATAACTTGAATTTGAATTTGTGGGGCATGACTTGCAATCAGCTTTATTGGGGAATATCATTGTTATTTTTATGCTTCTTTTATACTTGGAAGTTTTTGAATCAAGACAGAAGTTCTATGTATTATTTTTAAGTATGATTGAGACAGTTGTTGTAAAAGCTTGACTGAACCACATTATTTATAAAATGACTTTATTTTCCGCTGCTTTATTTGTCTGTGTTGTAATTTATTTGCATCTTTTACCTAAAACGCTCTACCAAAGTTAAGGCATTCCCTTCGTGAGTGACCTTAACGGAGGTGGGGTGTTACAGAAACTCAATTTAAGAAGTGCAGATGAATACAAATACCTGAAGCATATTGCTTGTTTTGATATTGCGGGGGTTACTGATGCCGAGAGGTTTCATTTACTTATGGTAAAAATTTGAGCATTAGGATAAATAACTTCTTTACTCCAAATCTCATTTTTATGACCTTTTTTCTTCTTCCTTCTTATCTAACGTGTGTATTTATTTTATTTCAGGAAGTTATGAATGTTGTTCATATTAGCAAAGAGGGCTATGATAGTCTGTTTGCAATGCTAGCTACAGTATTATGATTAGGAAACATCTCTTTTACTGTGGTTGATAATGAAAACCATATCTACGTTGTGAATGATGAAGGTTAGCATCACTTATTTATACATAATATATATAATAATAATGATAACAAGCTAACAACTACTTGTATTGTTGGATAATGCTTATAGTCTCATCATGTGTGTGACTATGAAATTGCCATAACTTATATACTATTATGAAATTTCCGGGAAAGGTGCAGTAACTTATTTGTTTTAGCATTTTTTCTGATGTACCTTCTGTGTTATGGTTTCAGTTTCATGCACTATTTCTAAACTTCTGGGGTGCGACATAAAGGATTTAAAATTAGCTTCGTCTACTCGAAAAATGAATGTTAGAAATGAAGATATCATCCAAAAACTTACATTATCTCATGTAGCTCATTTAACTCAAATAAATTTGAAAATATTTGGTATGATTTGAATACATTTTCATTTCTCTGTTAAGGTAATTGACACAAGAGATGCACTAGAAAAATCAGTCTATGCGAGCTTATTCGGCTGGATAGTTGATCAAATTAATAAATCACTTGAAGTAGGAAAGAGACGAACTGGCAGATCTATCAGCATTCTCGATATATACAGGTTTGAATCATTTGATGTAAGTCTTATGTGTAGCGCTTCTACTTTGTTAGGTTTTGTGGGTACAATTACAGCAGTAATAAATAAACTTTTTCATTTGATATTGCAGAAAAACAGCTTCGAGCAATTATGCATAAATTATGCAAATGAAAGGCTGCAACAACAATTTAACCGACGCTTATTTAAACTTGAGCAAGAGGTTTCGTTTTTTTTCCGAGTTATAATTGCTTTTATTTGCTCATCTGCATGTCATCCAATTGCTTTACTTCATTTGTTTTTCTCTCTCGATTAAATAGCGCCTTATACTTTTATCCTACAATTCTGTAGGCATACCTTCAAGATGGTATAAACTGGACAAAGATGGACTATGAAGACAATCAGGACAGCTTAAATCTATTTGATAAGGTAATCATTTTGGCTTGATGTGATTTTAGATAACTCTGAACACAGCAAACTGTGTCTATATATATCAAATAATTAAATAGAAAAGACTGAGAAAAAACTATGAAAAAACTTAATATGATTTTTCTAGCGTTCCTTGGAAATACTCTGGTATATAAAAACAAAAAAATTCTAGATAGTGCAACAAATCATTTTAGTAGCATACTTATATAAGGGCGGTTAGATTATGCATGTGTTTAACTTTTTCTTCTAGAGTTGATGAATTATTAGAGCTGGCCAATATCGTGACAATTGTAACATTGACGTATATAAGAGCAGTTGGATTATGCAGAGGTTACGCATTCCTTTTCTTCTATCATTTCAGTTGTTATGTAATTATCTTTGTGTAATAGATATTCAGTAATATATTTTCACTATGAAATGTTTTATCCCTGGATCCATATATATTTTGAAGTATTATGAAGTCAATGGTAAATTATGTAACATATGAATTTGTCTAAAATATGGTAAAAATGACCATTGTTTTTATTTTTATTTATACCTACAACCTTGTTTGTGTTAAATGTTGATTGTTGGAAATGCATTTGATGTATGTTCATTTGTATAGCCTATGCTGAGTTGAGTTATGTGGATTGTTATCTAAGCTCATACGAAAATTAGTTCTACGATATTAGTAGTTTTTTGTTGCTTTGAAATACAGGGTTGGTTGAAGCAGCTAATAAAAATATTTTTTGCGACAGTTAATGTTAAAAACCGTGGCAAAAAGATAAACTTTTAAAAACACTAGCAAGCTATATAAAAAACAGTCGCAAAAAATACTATTTTGCTATGGTTTTTATTGAAAACAGTCGTAAAACATATATTTTTGCTACGGTCTCTATAAAACTATAGCAAAAAGGCATAGTTTTGAAACAAAACAACATTTATTTGCGACTACTGTTACTTAAAAACCGTCGCAAATTCTTCTTATTATGCGACAGCTCTTTCTAAAAACTATCGCAAAAAGTCATATTGTGCGATGCTTTTTAACCGTTGCAAAAAGTTTATTCTTTTTGCGATGGCCGCATTTGCTACGGTTGTCGAACCGTCGCAAATGGACATAAACAACCATCGCCAATGACCTATTTTGTACTAGTGAATGGTCCAATCAAAATCAACCCATTATGGTTAGCCAAACCTGAACAAAAATTATGAAACACTAAAATAGCGATTTCTCCCAAATCGATGAACCAAATCTTCAATGTGATCGCCCTACGGAATTGGCAACACTATTTCCTTTCCAATGAGACCGATCTCAGCACCTGATTTGATCCCAGTCAAAAGTTATCCCCTGTACAAGACAGACGGGGGCAAAAAGGTCACAAATAAAATTGGTAAAAATTATGGACATGTCACACATCCCCATAATCAACATATCAAAATATGAGAATGATCCAACCCTCAGGGAATTAAATAAAAATATTTTATGATCCGCCGATACGTAAAATGCGGGTTGTTACATTCTCCCCCCTTTAAGAATTTCTCCCCCGAAATCCCAATAACACAAGCAACCAAAATTTTTTTGCATGCCTATCATCCATGAGCAGCCAATTCTATCACCCGAACTTGCAGCCATTAAACCATATATCCCCAGTCTTATCCTAGCACACGTAACTCCATCAAAAATCACAATCACAATAGTACAAGTTACAATGATGTAATGATGACACGGTATTTATGAATCATACCGACAAAGAGTTCTGGATGGGTCATCTTCATACTCTCTTCCATCTCCCACGTACAATCGTCATCATCCTCACTCTGTTGTACCTTGACTAGCTTAACCATCTTGCTTCTAAGTTGTTTCGTGTCATTCCCCACAACACGATGCGGCTACGAGGCCTCGTAGCTACGGTCTCGACTTCTAGGTCTTCGTACTGCTTCAGAGATACCACCACATTCGAATCGTGCACACATTTCCTTAGAAACGAGACATGGAAACCATTATGCACACTCGACATCTTCTCGGGTAACTCCAATCTATACGTGAGCTTTCCTATCCGCTTGACTATCGAAAACGGTCCAACGAACCTAGGAGATAACTTTCCTTTGCTTCCGAACCGAACAACATGCTTTAACGACGAGAACTTGACAAAAATCATATCGCCAACGTCAAATTCCAAATCCTTACGACGCTTATCATCATAACTCTTCTGACGATCTTGGGCTACCTTCATTCATTGCCGAACTATCTCGATAAAATCCGATGTTTCTCTTATCATTGCAGGCCCAAGTATCAACTTATCTCCAGTCCTTAACCAACATGTCGGAGAATTAAACGGTCTACCATACAATGCCTCGTATGGTGCCATCCCAATGTTCGGCTGGTAGTTATTATTATATGCGAACTCAACTAGATGTAGATGGCCCTCCCACGATCCTACGAAGCCTAATACTCAAGCTCATAGGAAATCTTCCAAAACTCAGTTAACCCTCTCAGTTTGACCATCAGTTTGGGGATGATAAGCCGTACTCAAACACAACTCGATTCCCAAAGTCTCTTGTAAACTCTTCCCGAATCCACTCGTGAAAAATGGATTTCGATCACTCACTATGCTCTTCGGGATACCATGGAATCGAACTATCTATTTTGTATAAAGCTCAGCCAACTTCGATGCTGTACTAGTTGATTTGACATGAATAAACCTTGCACTTTTGGTAAAGTGATCCACGATGACCCAAATTCCTTCGTTTCCTGCCCTGGTTCTAGTTAGTCCATTATAAAATACATCGATATCTGCTCCCACTTCCACGTATGCACTTTCAATGGCTGAAGCAATCCACTCGGCTTCTTCTTTTCATCTTTCACCCACTGACAGTTCATGCACTTGGAAATAAACTTTCCAATATCCCTTTTCATCCCTTCCCAGTTAGAAGATCGCTTCATGTCCTGATACATCTTATTACCACCAGGATGAACCGTCAACTTCGAGTGATGACATTCCCTCAGAACCTCATCCCTCAATTCATCGATATCAGGAAGAACCAATCGTCCTTGCTTTCGAAGCCAACCTTCTCGATCGATCTCGAATTTATCCTCTGTGTAACACGCCACCTCCGCTAGGGTCACTCACAAAGGGAATGCACTAGCTTTGGTGGAGCATTATCTAGGTAAACATACACAGAAATATTACAAGACAGAATGTATAAAACAGCGGAAGAAAAACCAAATTTCATTTCTTTAAAATCTAGAAAGGTCTAAAGCCTTTTACATCAAAATGCCATTAAATCCATTACATCGAAATCTGTAAGACCCCGAATTTTCGGTTAATGCTAAAATTCACAAATTAAAGAATAACTAATCCCAGATGTGGGAATTAGGGGAAATGGGCTGCGTCATTGCGTTCGTCTCGGAAAAATACGCGAAATAGAGTCCGAGTTTGCGTAAAACGGGTACCGTATGAAAGAGATATGGACGAACGAAGTTAGGCAGAAAAACCAGAAACAGGCCAGAAATGCACTGGCGCACTTGTGAAGTGCGCCAGTACAAAAATGCACTGGCGCACTTATGAAGTGCGCCAGTACAAAAATACACTGGCGCACTTGGGAAGTGCGCCCGTGCCGAGCCAAGAAACCTGCACAGTTTCTAGAGAGTTCTGTGGTTGGGTGCACCAGTTTGGGGTTTGGGCTTGGTCTTAGGGCTGGTTTCTGGAAGGTGCCGAAATCTAAGGGTCCTAATCTAATTTAGGGTTAATCTAAGGGCCTAAAACACTCACCTAATCTATAAATACACCCTAATACTACCCTAATTCATACTAAAAATAGAAATGATGGCCTCATGCCGCCAAAATCAAACTTAAGAGGAGCCTCCACTAGTTTATGAAGGAAGTTGCAAGCTAATCAACCTCTAATCATCATCTTCTTCATATTTAGCAACTAGTTCTACTTCATAAGTTTGCTAATCTTGGTTTTGGTGAGTTTCTATCACTTTAACATCAATTGCTAAAGTAAGTAGATTGGGTGTAATGAGACTTATGGTCTTGAATGCGGATTAGTGAGTTTGAATCATTTGTAACGATATGCTACTCTATGTTTTCCTATGTTTATGCATATTTAATAAGTGGGTTTATGCATGTTTAATAAGTTGGTTTATGCATGTTTAACAAGTGGGTTTATGCATGTTTAATAAGTGGGTTTATGCATATTTAATAAGTGGGTTTATGCATGTTTAACAAGTGAGTTATGCAAGTTCATATGCAAGTTATGTGTATGATGTTATGTAAGTTATGTGTAGGTTGTTATGCAAGTTCATATGCAAGTTATGTGTATGCTTAAATGCAAGTTTAACATGATATGCAAGTTATGCATGCTTATGCAAGTATGAGAATGCTTATGGAAGTTATGTGTATGCTTAAATGCATGTTTAACATGTTATGCAAGTTATGAGAATGCTTATATGCAAGTTCAACATGTTATGCAAGTCATGTGTATGATAATATGCAAGTTTGGGTTAAATGTAGTTGGGTTAATATATGCTCATATATGCAAGTTGACATCCTCTTAACCCATGACAAAGTTATATGCTAAGATTTGGTTAAACCCATGATATTTGTGATGGATCTTCCCTTTATTATGTCATGAAAGGAGAACGATTTACGTGGGGAACGATGGGGTTAATAAATAGGTTAATAAAAGTATGACTGGGTATGATTAAGCATACCATAAAAAAATTAACATAAGTGGGAATTTACCTATTGAGTTAGGTCTACCACATGGGAATTTACCTATTGAGTTAGGTCTACCCATGTTATGAAAAATGTGTAATTAATTAGGGATAATTAATTATGGGGGTGATTAATTAGGTGTAATTAATCAACTAAGACACGAGGTTGGACCCTTTTGTAGCGGAAGTCTGCCCGGAACCGACCGGCCATCCAGCGGCTACAAATGATTGGGCCAATGTGAGAGGTCTTAGTCATAAATTAAATGCGTGATTAAAGTAAAGACACGAGGTTAGACCCTTTTGATGACAGAAGTCTGCCCGGAACCAACCAGCATATCCAGCAGTCATAAAAGACGGTCTAATGTGGGAGGTCTTTATGAGGTCATGATCTTAATTAATTAATTAAGAAACACTTAACCATATTAGTATGTAGTGGGACATGAGGGGTTAAGTGGGTGCCTTGGGTGGCATGTGGAAATCTAGTGGTTGCCTTGGGTGGTAATAGAAAATACGATTAGAATACTTAACCAAAGTGGAAACATGTAATTAAACATGATTAAAGGGTTAAGTGGGATGCACTAGAAAAAGGGACAAGCTTAGGTGGGTAGCTTGTGGGGGCCCATTTCAACCAGTAACCCATATGTATCTTATTGGGCTCGACCCATGTCGAGGACGGGACACGCGTACTGGGCTTGACTATAAGAGGCCAAAACGGGTTAGCGGTGGCAACGCAAGTCCAACGGGTTTCATATGCGTGTGTGGACCCGGGCTGGTAGGTAAGACGTTGTTGCATCGTGTAGATATAAGCCGTGCACCGTTAATTATATCGGGTTGCCACTTTGGGGAGTGATACACCCCACTGTGGGGCCGGCACGGGTATCTACGGTAGGGAGCCGATCGCTTGGGAGTGGTGGGTAATCCTAGTGGAGATAGGGGCAGATGGCACCTATGTAGTCAGCTAGGGGTACACGAAACTACTGGGTAAATTTTCTAAGTCCTTGGGAGGGATCAACCTTTAAGTAGGAATGACTGGTGTGGTGCAGTGTAGTAATTATCCTTGGGTGGGTAAATGCGTCTTTACAGTTATCTTAGTATACCAAGCTGCTTAGTGTAGCCATTCATCCCCAGACATTACCATATGTCAAGTTTATGTCTTCTCTGGTTACTTTAATGATTGTATTGTTAAAGTTATAGGACTCGCTCAGACTTATGTCTGACCCCGTTGTTTTTATCTTTTTCCCAACCCTCAGGTTCTCAGAGTGGGCCCAGCACGAGTGGGCTTTGATCAGGCTGCTTTTATTTCTCTCTTGGAGCTTGGACCCTAGATGTAGAGCTCAGTTTACCCTTTTCTTTTATGGCTATCAGTTCATGTATTGGGATTATGTATTTTTATTTATCATGATGGATATTTGTACTTGACTCCTATTATGGTTTTGTGATGTAACCAGACATGTTCTATTTTCCGCTGCAAGTTGAAATGATGTTTTAAATTTTCAAGTATTACTTATATCAGTCTTGCTGTAATTACTCTGTTCTATATTCACTCAAAATACTCCACCGATGTTATGGCATTCCCTTAGAGAGTGACCATAGAGGGCGTGGGGTGTTACACGTGGTATCAGAGCAAAGGTTACCGGAACAGATAAAATTTTTAGAAAACTATTTTTCTAAAAACATTTTTGGAAGAGATATTTTCAAAAACATGTCTTTTAAGAGAAAAGTTTTTGAAAGAAAAGCATAATCCCCAATAGCCATATCTTTATCCTTCGAATTCTCCGTTTTGAATCTTTCCTTTTTCGTTTCAGCATGGCTGAGGATCTTAACTTTCCGGAGGGTGTGACGATACCAGTATGGTATAGGAGATTGATGGAGGCTAGGGCCACCACTGCGGGTCCAGCAAATGTTCCTCCACCAACCGTAGCACCCGATCTTCCTCCTCCTCCTCCTCGCACGGATACTTTTGCTAAGACTTGCAAGGAATTCAAAGCTATGGGAGGGAAACCTATTCAAGGATCTGAAACTTTTGTGGAGGCTAGAGATTGGCTTAAGGAGGTGGAAGAGTTGATAGATATCTTTGAGATGGAAGAAGGAAAGAAAGTCAAGTTAGCTGCTTGGTTAATGAAGGGAGAGGCCTCATTCTGGTGGGAGGTCACTAATGGGGAACGCCCTGTTGACTCTTGGGCGGATTTTAGGCAAAGATTTGTGGCCAAGTTTCTCTCAAGGGCGGAGGAAAACTTGTATATGGAAAGATTCTTGACCCTAAAGCAAGGAAATCTCTCAGTGAAGGAATATGTCAACAAGTTTAATCAATTGGCAAGGTTTGGCCTAGACATGGTGAATACACTGGAGAAGAAGGCTTTGAGGTTCGTGAAAGGCTTGAATGAACCGATGCATGGTTTGGCTATGACTCATATCCCTATGGGGGCCACCTTTGAGAAACTAGTTGACATGGCACTCATGCATGAAGAAGAGAAGGGTCCCAATGCTAATAAGGCACCTGAGAAGAAGGGAGATCAAAAGAAACCTCAGCAACAACAGCAAAACAAAGGTGGGAAAGGCAACAGTGGCAAGGGCAAGAAGAAGTGTTTCAATTGCGGGACACCTGGCCATCTAAGCAAGGATTGTCGCAAGAAGAAGAAGACTGGCTGCTTCCACTGTGGCGAAGCGGGGCATCTAGTGAAGGATTGCCCTAAGAAGGGGCAAAGGACGGGATCTACCTCAGGAGGACAGGTGCAAGCTCTTATGGCACCGAGTCAGGCTAGGGGGCAAGTACAGGCTCTCGCGGTTCCACCGATTCAGGAAAGAGGTAGAACTATCTCCGTTGAAAGTCTGATTTTTCTATTTGATCATCCTGTCTGTACATTGTTTGATTCAGGCGCATCACATTCGTTTATCTCATCATCATTAGTTGAGTCACTGCACTTAGACACCAGTCTGGTAGATGATCCCTTGGTTGTTTCAAACCCAATTGGGGGCTCCACTTATTTGTCCATGATATGTTTGGGTTTGAAGATTTCTATACTTAGCATTGATTTTAGATGTGATGCTTTTGTTTTGGGCTTCACGGGCTATGGGTTGATTTTGGTCATGGACTGGTTATCCAGTAATGGTGCCGTTCTTGATTGCGAAAGGAGAGTTGTTAGGCTCATAACCCGCTTGGGTAACACTCTCGAGATCTCTTGTAATCCCATGGATTCTGTTATGCTAAGTTATCTTGAATCGCTTGACGCTTCGGTCGAGAGTTTGCAATCTGTTAGAGTGGTCCGGGAATACTCGGATGTGTTTGAGGAGGTGAAAGGCTTACCTCCGAAGCGGGAGATTGACTTCCGAATATATCTGGTGGATAATGCAAAACCTGTATCTTTACCAGTGCGCCACATGGCTCCTCGTGAGAGGAGGGAACTCCATAAGCAAGTAGGGGAGTTGCTTGAGAAGGGGTTCATAAGACGAAGTATATCGGAGTGGGGTGCTCCAGTAGTTTTTGCTACGAAGGCGGATGGGTCCCTCAGACTTTGTGTAGACTATAGAGAACTCAACAAGCTCACAAAGAAGAATAGACACCCATTGCCGAGGATTGATGATCTTTTCGATCAGTTGGTTGGCGCTTCAGTATTTTCTCAATTGGACTTAGCCACGGGGTTTCATCAGTTGAGGGTGGCTGAGGATAGCATAGACAAGACTGCCTTTAGGACTCCAGATGGTTTCTATGAGTGGCTGGTGATGCCATTTGGGTTGACGAACGCCCCTGCATATTTTGTTGATTTGATGAGTAGGGTGTTCAGGGAGTTCCTTAATAAATTCGTGGTGGTCTTTGTGGATGATATCTTAGTATTTTCTAAGAGTGAAGAAGAGCATGCCCTACATCTTGGGGAGGTATTGAAGACTCTTAGAGCAAATAGCCTTAAGGCTAAATTCTCTAAATGTCACTTCTGGAGGAAGGAGGTGCGTTTCTTGGGGCACGTGGTCTCCAAGGAAGGGATAGCTGTGGATCCCGCGAAGGTAGTATCAATTCAGGATTGGAAGGTTCTGAAGAATGCTACCGAAGTAAGAAGTTTCTTGGGGTTGGCGGGTTATTATAGGAAGTTTATTAAAGACTTCGCGAAGATATCAGCCCCATTAACCCGCTTAACGAAGAAGAATCTTGTTTTCACATGGGACGTAGATTGTGATGATGCGTTCCGGCGGTTAAAGAGAGCTTTAACCACTGCTCCAGTTTTAGTGTTGCCAGATGGGAGCAAGCCATTTGTTGTCTATACTGACGCTTGTGGGACAGGACTAGGCGCAGTCTTAATGCAAGAGGGAAGGGTAATAGCCTATGGTGGAAGGCAGTTGAGAGTGCATGAGAAAAATTACCCTACCCATGATTTAGAGTTGGCCGCTATTGTTTTTGCGCTTAAGATTTGGCGCCATTATCTTCTTGGTGAGAGATTCGAATTGTTCACTGACCACAAATCATTGAAGTACTTGTTTTCTCAGAAGGATTTGAATTTGAGACAGCAAAGGTGGATGGAGTTTTTAGCATCCTATGATTTCGAGATAGCGTATACCCCTGGCAAGGGTAACGTGGTGGCGGACGCCTTGAGCAGAAAGAGGTTGTCCTTGAGTCCATTGTTCGTGGAACAACGAAGCTTGGAATTTATCTCGATGTTTGATTTCAGACCTTCCATTGATTATGTACCCGGTTTGCTAGCTTCCTTGGAGGTTAGACCTACTCTTTTGGGGCAGATTGGAGAAGCACAGAGGGACGACCCACAGTTGGTTGAGTTGGTGGAGAAGCTCATAAGGAGGGAGTCGTCCAGCCATTTGAGTAGGTACACCCTAGATGATAGGGGGTGCTTGCGTAGAGACGGTAGACTTTGTGTACCGCAAGACGAGGGTTTGAGGAAGGTTATTCTTGATGATGCACACCGTTCTAGGATGACCATTCATCCCGGTGGGGACAAGATGTACCAAGACCTGAAGAGGGTTTTCTTCTGGGCCGGTATGAAGAAAGATGTGGCCGAGTATGTCGCTCGATGCTTGGTGTGCCAACAAGTGAAGGCGGAGCAAAAGAAACCTGGTGGGTTGCTTCACCCATTGGAAGTTCCGCAATGAAAGCGGGATAGCGTCTCGATGGATTTTATTGACGGGTTACCCAGATCGAGAAAGGGTAATACAGGAATTTGGGTGGTGGTAGACAGACTTACTAAGAGCGCCCATTTCATACCTGTGAAGAGCAAGAGGACTGCTCCATGGCTAGCTTCAGTATATCTTCGAGAGATAGTTCAATTGCATGGGGTACCCTCTAGCATAGTGAGTGATCGAGATCCTATCTTCACTAGCGAGTTCTGGAGAAGTTTGCAAGAAGCAGTGGGGACTCAATTGTGTCTGAGCACCGCATATCATCCTCAGACGGACGGCCAGACTGAGAGGGTGAATCGTGTTCTAGAAGACCTTTTGAGGCTTTGTATCTTAGATTTTGGAGGTACATGGGAAGAGCATCTTCCATTGGTGGAGTTCGCATATAATAACAGCTTTCAGTCCAGTATTGGTATGGCTCCTTTCGAAGCTATCTATGGAAGGCCTTGTCGATCACCTACATGTTGGTGGGAATCTACGGATAAGATCTTGCTTGGGCCTGATATGATTAGGGAGACTTCTGAGAAGATTGACTTGATTCGAAGAAGGATGAAAGCAGCGCAGGATAGGCAAAAATCTTATGCGGACAAGAGAAGGACGGATCTTGAGTTTGAAGTTGGGGACATGGTCTTTGTCAAAGTGTCTCCGTTACGAAATGTGGTTCGCTTTGGATCTGTTGGGAAGTTAGCACCAAGGTTCGTAGGGCCATTTCCCATTAAGGAAAGGATTGGACGGATGGCATATAGAGTGGAGTTGCCCGACAGACTTAGTGGGGTACATGATGTATTCCATGTGTCACATTTGAGGAAGTGCCTACATGAGACTGCAGAGGTGGTAGAACCAAGCTTGCTTAGAGAAGTGGAAGTAGAACGTGATGCAACGATTCGACGAGCTCCTACCCGCATCCTTGGGTCAGAGACTAGGAAATTGAGGAATCGAGAGGTTCAACTAGTCAAAGTACAATGGGGAGAAGACGAGAGCAACGCAACTTGGGAAACGGAAGCGAAGATGCGTTCGTTGTACCCGTTCCTTTTTGAGGGTATGTCTTTTAACTTCTCCTTTATCGTTTGTCTAGTACTCATCTTATCTTTAGTATGTACCTTTGACCTTTAGATAGGGTAAACCTATGGTTGAAACATGTGTTTGAGACATGTTATGTTTGATGGATGCATGTGGATGCAAGTGGTTGCTAGTGGTTGCTCGTGGATGCATATACACACACTCTAGGCACTAGATCGGCTCAATCACTTCATATTGCATATTGCATAAAAATTGTGTGTAGGAAGCTGTATTTATGGATGTGTAATGATTATGTTATCATATGGATGATGCATTTTGGTGAATGATTGTGCACTCATGTAGATATTGTATGTGTCGATAGGGTTCTCTCGCATACATAATGGATGCATGGCACTATCATGGTTTGCATATGTTCATACATTAGATAGGGAACATATACACACACTTTTTGCAGATGCTCATACATCATTAGAAACTGTTTTAAGGACAATGGATGCCCGTGTTTGATTGATTGAGTAGATGGTTGTTTGGATGGTAGAATATGCATTCTCCTTAGCTTAGAGATTTCGGGGACGAAATCCTTTAAGGAGGGGAGAATGTAACACCCCGAATTTTCGGTTAATGCTAAAATTCACAAATTAAAGAATAACTAATCCCAGATGTGGGAATTAGGGGAAACGGGCGGCGTCATTGTGTTCGTCTCGGAAAAATACGCGAAATAGAGTCCGAGTTTGCATAAAACGGGTACCGTATGAAAGAGATATGGACGAACGAAGTTAGGCAGAAAAACCAGAAACAGGCCAGAAATGCAGTGGCGCACTTGTGAAGTGCGCCAGTACAAAAATGCACTGGCGCACTTATGAAGTGCGCCAGTACAAAAATACACTGGCGCACTTGGGAAGTGCGCCCGTGCTGAGCCAAGAAACCTGCACAGTTTCTAGAGAGTTCTGTGGTTGGGTGCACCAGTTTGGGGTTTGGGCTTGGTCCTAGGGCTGGTTTCTGGAAGGTGCCGAAATCTAAGGGTACTAATCTAATTTAGGGTTAATCTAAGGGCCTAAAACACTCACCTAATCTATAAATACACCCTAATACTACCCTAATTCATACTAAAAATAGAAATGATGGCCTCATGCCGCCAAAATCAAACTTAAGAGGAGCCTCCACTAGTTTATGAAGGAAGTTGCAAGCTAATCAACCTCTAATCATCATCTTCTTCATATTTAGCAACTAGTTCTACTTCATAAGTTTGCTAATCTTGGTTTTGGTGAGTTTCTATCACTTTAACATCAATTGCTAAAGTAAGTAGATTGGGTGTAATGAGACTTATGGTCTTGAATGCGGATTAGTGAGTTTGAATCATTTGTAATGATATGCTACTCTATGTTTTCCTATGTTTATGCATATTTAATAAGTGGGTTTATGCATGTTTAATAAGTTGGTTTATGCATGTTTAACAAGTGGGTTTATGCATGTTTAATAAGTGGGTTTATGCATATTTATTAAGTGGGTTTATGCATGTTTAACAAGTGAGTTATGCAAGTTCATATGCAAGTTATGTGTATGATGTTATGTAAGTTATGTGTAGGTTGTTATGCAAGTTCATATGCAAGTTATGTGTATGCTTAAATG
Source organism: Allium sativum (assembly GCA_030737875.1). NCBI lineage: Eukaryota > Viridiplantae > Streptophyta > Magnoliopsida > Asparagales > Amaryllidaceae > Allium > Allium sativum. Next base: position 392,710,807 of record CM060925.1, read on the forward strand.
CAAGTTTAACATGATATGCAAGTTATGTATGCTTATGCAAGTATGAGAATGCTTATGCAAGTTATGTGTATGCTTAAATGCATGTTTAACATGTTATGCAAGTTATGAGAATGCTTATATGCAAGTTCAACATGTTATGCAAGTCATGTGTATGATAATATGCAAGTTTGGGTTAAATGTAGTTGGGTTAATATATGCTCATATATGCAAGTTGACATCCTCTTAACCCATGACTAAGTTATATGCTAAGATTTGGTTAAACCCATGATATTTGTGATGGATCTTCCCTTTATTATGTCATGAAAGGAGAACGATTTACGTGGGGAACGATGGGGTTAATAAATAGGTTAATAAAAGTATGATTGGGTATGATTAAGCATACCATAAAAAAATTAACATAAGTGGTAATTTACCTATTGAGTTAGGTCTACCCCATGGGAATTTACCTATTGAGTTAGGTCTACCCATGTTATGAAAAATGTGTAATTAATTAGGGATAATTAATTATGGGGGTGATTAATTAGGTGTAATTAATCAACTAAGACACGAGGTTGGACCCTTTTGTAGCGGAAGTCTGCCCGGAACCGACCGGCCATCCAGCGGCTACAAATGATTGGGCCAATGTGAGAGGTCTTAGTCATAAATTAAATGCGTGATTAAAGTAAAGACACGAGGTTAGACCCTTTTGATGACAGAAGTCTGCCCGGAACCAACCGGCATATCCAGCAGTCATAAAAGACGGTCTAATGTGGGAGGTTTTTATGAGGTCATGATCTTAATTAATTAATTAAGAAACACTTAACCATATTAGCATGTAGTGGGACATGAGGGGTTAAGTGGGTTCCTTGGGTGGCATGTGGAAATCTAGTGGTTGCCTTGGGTGGCAATAGAAAATACGATTAGAATACTTAACCAAAGTGGAAACATGTAATTAAACATGATTAAAGGGTTAAGTGGGATGCACTAGAAAAAGGGACAAGCTTAGGTGGGTAGCTTGTGTGGGCCCATTTCAACCAGTAACCCATATGTATCTTATTGGGCTCGACCCATGTCGAGGACGGGACACGCGTACTGGGCTTGACTATAAGAGGCCAAAACGGGTTAGCGGTGGCAACGCAAGTCCAACGGGTTTCATATGCGTGTGTGGACCCGGGCTGGTAGGTAAGACGTTGTTGCATCGTGTAGATATAAGCCGTGCACCGTTAATTATATCGGGTTGCCACTTTGGGGAGTGATACACCCCACTGTGGGGCCGGCACGGGTATCTACGGTAGGGAGCCGATCGCTTGGGAGTGGTGGGTACACCTAGTGGAGATAGGGGCAGACGGCACCTATGTAGTCAGCTAGGGGTACACGAAACTACTGGGTAAATTTTCTAAGTCCTTGGGAGGGATCAACCTTTAAGTAGGAATGACTGGTGTGGTGCAGTGTAGTAATTATTCTTGGGTGGGTAAATGCGTCTTTACAGTTATCTTAGTCTACCAAGCTGCTTAGTGCAGCCATTCATCCCCAGACATTACCGTATGTCAAGTTTATGTCTTCTCTGGTTACTTTAATGATTGTATTGTTAAAGTTATAGGACTCGCTCAGACTTATGTCTGACCCCGTTGTTTTTATCTTTTTCCCAACCCTCAGGTTCTCAGAGTGGGCCCAGCACGAGTGGGCTTTGATCAGGCTGCTTTTATTTCTCTCTTGGAGCTTGGACCCTAGATGTAGAGCTCAGTTTACCCTTTTCTTTTATGGCTATCAGTTCATGTATTGGGATTTTGTATTTTTATTTATCATGATGGATATTTGTACTTGACTCCTATTATGGTTTTGTGATGTAACCAGACATGTTCTATTTTCCGCTGCAAGTTGAAATGATGTTTTAAATTTTCAAGTATTACTTATATCAGTCTTGCTGTAATTACTCTGTTCTATATTCACTCAAAATACTCCACCGATGTTATGGCATTCCCTTAGAGAGTGACCATAGCGGGCGTGGGGTGTTACAAAATCTGTCTTGCAATAGTAAAGAAGCATAAAACCATGGTCATAAATCATTCCCCAAGTAAAACAGTAAAGCAAGCCATAGCCAAGAGAAATCCAAGCCATTCGTGAAAGAGCCTTGGAGCTTGGTAAGATCCGAACTAAGTTGTATTCCCACCTTGTGAACCTAGGGGGGGAGAACGGAAGAAAAAGAGGCAAAACAAAACGGGTCAGTCATAAAGACTGAATAAGTCCTAGTGACTTTCAGCATAGAAACAAGTAAAGATAGCATGACATGTATAAACTGAAAGTAAACATAAGGATGATGACAAGATAGGCAAGTTAAACTAAGATGACAAGATAAATTATACTAACCAGATAAACTATGATAACAAGATAAACTATGCTAACCAAATAAACTACGTATAACATCGCATGTTTAACATTCTCTACACCAACTGTACTAGTACCCCAACCCGTATCATCCTTTCCATGTATATGTACAGTCCCCTTCCGTATATCGTACGGGTTTCATCCCGTAATTCTATACTACTCCAACGTAGATCCATCATTCTTGAAATCGTTTGGACTGCCACCCTTGTTCTGGCTAGGTTTCCCTATCATGAACTATCGCGTGTTCAACTAGGATTTATGCCACCTAGGACCGCTAGGGATTATGCTACCTATTGAACGTTTTCTAGACTCGATTAGGGTTTATGCCACCTAGGACCACTAGGGATTATGCTACCTAACGAACAACGCCCTTTTTCCACATAACGATCTATTAATCGATCGGCTCCCTACAAGTCCTAGCTCGTTCATGTGTCTGTGTCATACGGCCCAATCACGAAATGTAGTCCCCTGTGCTAGGTCCACCATAGGGTGTATCAAGCCCTAGAGTGCCAACCACCGACACGAATCAAGCACGCACAGTGTAAACCTACCGGTGCCCAATGCCTGCTTTTTCAACTCCGGACTACGTGCACGACCATAGTCCGCTTGAACCTACAATGGCGCACCAACTCAGCCGTCGTTCTGGCCGCTTACAATCAGCCTAGTAATCGTGCCCCACCATGCCTAGTTCCAGGGTACCATGATACATCTAGTGGGTTACTGCTGAAAAGGACCGCGTAACTAGGGTTTCCGTCCAGCAGGTTAAGTTTTGTCATTTAGATTCGAGACTTAACCCCATCAGTCTAGCATGTCAAGTTGGTTAAGCGTGGTCATTCAAGTTCGTGACTTAACCCGTCCACGTGTCATGTCAAATTGGTTAAGTGTTGTCGTTCAAGTTCATGACTTAGCCCTACGAATCATGTGTTAGGTTGGTTAAGTATATTCAAGCGGTTCATGACTTAACCCTATCAAATCATCATGTCAAATTGGTTAAGTGTATTCAAGCGGTTCATGACTTAACCCTATCAAATCATCGTGTCAAATTGGTTAAGTGTATTCAAGCGGTTCTTGACTTAACCCTATCAAATCATCGTGTTAAATTGGTTAAGTGTATTCAAGCGGTTTACGACTTAACCCTATCAAATCATCGTGTTAAATTGGTTAAGTATATTCAAGCGGTTCATGACTTAACCCTATCAAATCATCGTGTTAAATTGGTTAAGTATGTTCAAGCGGTTCATGACTTAACCCTATCAAATCATCGTGTTAAATTGGTTAAGTATGTTCAAGCGGTTCATGACTTAACCCTATCAAATGGCATTAATTCATTAATGCACCCCAACCTCTCACATCAGACCTGTTGTTGTGGTCACTGGATATGTCGGGCGGTTCCGGGCAGAATTACACCACAACTCAGTTTGTCCTCGGGTTTTCAAGTGCGATATGACCAACTACCCACATTGGATCCTATTGTTTGCAGTAACTGGATTTGCCGGGCGGTTCCGGGCAGAATTACACTGCAAACTCAACCTAACCTCGAGTTGGCCATTTTCAAGTTCATTCTAATGTCATGTCCATGTTCAAGTTTCATGTCAAGTTCGTGTCAAGTTTCTAAGCGAGTTTCCTGTCAAGTTTTCATGTCAAGTTTTCAGGTTTCAACTTATGCCTATTATCAAGTTCATGATTCATATTCATAACCAATTCATGTTTTGCCTAATTTTCCCAAATCGTATTCCCATCGCACGTAAACGTGAATCGATCCATACTACAAATAAATCCAAATCTCAGAATAAATGGAATAACATCAAACTATGATAGGCAAGAGGGACGAGCATAAAGCGATAAAAGGGGTTACAGGACTAGCATGACATAACTTGAGATAATTGGTTACAACATCACTGGCATATAGGATTTCAAATCTAGCAAGATAAGGCGATAGTCATGGTAAATGTTGACATAAAAGAATAGGCATGCAAAAGCAAGCAAAATACAAGGATAATGGATCCAATGGTTTTGGTGTACATAATAGCGAATAAACTAAGCAAGTCACACCCTAGGTATACGATCCAACAAAATGCCAATTCGGTGTACAACTTGGTTTTCAACTATAGTGTTATGGACAATCAACTATAATAGTCAATTAACCACAACAGTCATAGTCATAGTGAATCATGAGCGATTAATCTCAATAGTCATGGATAATTATCCAAAATAGTTCTAGGCAACTACCCTAAATAGTCATAGGCAATTAACTGTAATAGTTTCAAAGTCATGGTCATAGACGATAGCCTTATGTTCATAATCATAGGCAATAAATAATTCATAGTCATGAGTCATAGGTGATTAGCCACAATTGTCCTTGTCACAGTCATAGGCAATAGTCTTATGTTCACAGTTATAGGCATAGGCATAGTCTTATGTTCATAGTCATAGGCATAGTCTTATGTTCACAGTCATAGGTATAGGCATAGTTTTATGTTCACAGTCATAGGTATAGGCATAGTTTTTATCATCAAGTCAAGATCCAAGAATTCATTTTACAATCTAGCGTTTGAATAATAAACTAGGTCCAACAACATGAATGGGCATGATTCAGTCGATAAGAAATAACCCAAAATCGTAGATTCAAGAAGAGACAAGAACAGATCCAAATGGATAATCAAGCTTAGGTCCAATTTCATTTTATTCCATGTCCATATCAAATTTAACAAGTTTCAATCTCAAAGTAACTAGAACTTACAGAGCGCGGATCGAGAATTAGAGTGCAGAGATTTGATTCTAGAAACGGTTGTTGCAGTTGTTGAATCTCTATTTGTTTAGTCTTGTTCTAGTTGAAAACCCCCAATTTGCAATTCCTAGATGTTGTCTTAACGAAGAAGAAGTAGCCATTCTCTCTTTAATTTAATTATTTCAGAAGCAGCATATGGACAGAAAGAATTAGTGTAGAGAGAATGAGGCTAGGAGGCTGTTTATATAGGTTTAGAGTCACGAATCTAGTCAGAAAATTGGTCCAAATACATCAGAATGAACCCAGGCTGAAAATCAGGTTTTGGCACCAGGTCGACCATAGGGTCGACCTGGTCATGGGGAGGTCGACACCCCAGTCGACTCCCCAGTTGACCTGGTGGGTGGGGGGGGGGTCGACTCCCCAGTCGACCTGGGTATATGGGCGGGAATTTTCCCGCCAGCCTTCTCTGGATTTGAATTTCGAATTTCTGGCTTTATTTTCGAGCTGTTTTATTTTATTCAAATTCCTGAAACTTCTGAGGGTCATAACTTGGTCATACGAACTCCGATTTTCGAAAACTCGGACTCGTTTCCAAGCAGAATTTCGAGACGAACGCAATGGAGCAACCCTTTCCCTTGATTCTTATTTTAAAATTTAATTCTGCCTTGATTTATGGTTTTAACACATTATTAAAATTCGGGTTGTTACACTCTGGTTACAACTTCTAGATAATCTCGAAAAGCTTTGCATCATGCTTCTGGCTTTTGCCAATCCTTTCGACGAGAGTAGGTCTTATCGATAAGCTTGCCAACATTTCAGGTTCCAACTCACACCGTGGTCTTAAATCAAATCCTGCCAAGTACTCGAGGCTTTTCCATTCCAAAAATATCGCTCCTAATCCTGCATGTCTTCGACTCAACGCATTTGCAACGCGTTACCTTTACCAAGAGTGTAGGTTATACCAAAATCATACGATGCCAGAAACTCTAACCACCTTTGCTGCCGAAGATTCAAATCATTTAGGGAGAAAAGATACTTTAACGACTTATGATCCGTAAACAACTCGAATCGAACTACCAACAAGTAATGTGTTCACATCTTCAAAGAAAGCACGATCGCTGCTAACTCCAAATTATGAGTAGGGTAATTCCTTTCATGCGGCTTCAGCTGTCGACTTGCGTAGGCCACAACCTTATCATTCTGTATCAACACTGCTCCAAGTCCAGTACCGCATGCATTAGTGTATACCACCATTTCTTCAATCCCACTTGGAATCGTCAAAATAGGAGAACTCGCCAGTCTCTCTTTCATGATTTCAAAAGCTTGCTCACACTTCACATCCAATGTGAACACGTGATTCTTTCTCATCAATCCTGTTAACGGTGCAACTATCTTGGAGAAATCCTTGATAAACCGTCGGTAATAACCTGCCAATCCAAAGAAACTTCTCACGTCCGTTGCATTCTTAGGTTTATCCTAGTTCTGGATTGTTGCCATCTTAGCGGGGTCAACCGCTATTCCATTTCCAGAAATTACATGTCCTAAGAACCTCACTTCGCTCTTCCAGAAGTGACACTTCGAAAATTTAGCCTTCGGCTGATGCTTTCGCAAGATTTCCAAAACAACTCTCAAGTGCGTCTTATGCTCTTTCTCATTCCGAGAGTAAACCAGAATATCATCCATGAACACAAGCCTTCTGAAAACCCTATTCATAACATCCACAAAATGCGTTGGTGCGTTAGTCAACCCAAGTGGCATCACCAACCATTCAAAGTAACCAGATGGTGTCCTAAAAGCAGTCCTCGACACACTATCCTTTGCCAACCTCATCTAGTGGAATCCCGTTACCAAATCCGTCTGAGAAAACACCTTAGCCTTATGAAGATGATTGAACAAGCCACCTATCCTCGGAAACGGATACTTGTTCTTCTTGGTCACCTTGTTCAGCTCACAATAATCCACACACAATCTCAAGGATCCATCAGCCTTAGTTGCGAACACAACTAGTGCACCGCGTTCAGATACACTCCTTCGAATGAATCCTTTTCCCAAATGGTCATGAACTTGCACCTCTAACTCTCGCTGTTCCTTAGGCGTCATCCATCTAAGAGGCATAATGATAGGTCTAACACTCTCGACCAAATCGATTCTGAACTCAATCTCACGATGCGGTGGCAACCCTTTGACCTCGTCAAAGACATCCTTAAACTCACTTGCGATAGGCGCCGATGACAAGTCTTCCTGTGGGACCACAAGCGTATACAAATAGCTCATGAAGACACCATCTTCGGGCTTACACCGAATCACAACAATTCGCCCTTCCACGTTCCCGACTGTCACCTCCAGCTTATCACAATTCACTTTTGCTGCATACCCCTTGAGCCAGTCCATACCCAAAATAATCCCAAACCCAGTGAAGTTCAAAACAAAGCAATCACACACAAAGGAGCAACCATGACTTGCCAACACTAGACCACGACAAATCATACACAAACTGGACGAACCCCCGACTGGATTAGCTACAATAAATGGTCTATCACAAATCTCGGGTTCCAAACCCAAGCAGCACACAAGCTCAAGACGAACTTCTCGTTTTTTTGGTAAGGGGTCTCAATATACGAACAAGCATACTCAGACAAAGCTCCTAAATCAGAAACAAAATCCAACACTGATCAACCATTATGTTTTAACTCAACAAACTTCTTAAATAGAACTGACTTCCTAGCGGTAGAGATAGTCTTTGTCTCGAAGTTAACTTGGAACTGCTCCCATGTTATCTCTTCTTACGGAGTTTCCAAAGTGACATAATTCCACCAATTCATGGCTCTGCCTTGCAATTGTCTTAATGCAAGCTTCCTTTGCATTGCATCATCTATACCTAAGTCTCCAAAATTCCGTATGCAAACATCTAACCACCTCTAAACCTCTTCAGTCGGCTCTGTTCCCTTGAAAGCTTTCCCACCAAGAGAAGTGAATTCCTTACATAGCTTTGCAAAGTCAACCAGCCTTGGTACCTACACCTGAACACCAACATCTACCGCGGCTGCTGTTGGAGCCGGAACCCTCCTCATGTTTACCGTCATTATAGCCTCGAACATAGCTGGGTAATTTGGTATACCGCCATCAGCCCCTCTAGGAACATTCTCCTCCCTATCAGTGTGTTTCTATGATTGATTACTTATTCTAAATCTGAAAAATAGAATGATTAGTCCACTTCCGAGAAAAACTGAAACAGAGTTCAAATGCTACTATACTATATACAATTATATATACATCCATCAAAAATCTAAAAATACGTCTCTCATACCTAATTATGTCTTCAAACTTTGGCTAAAATCGATTAACCAGAGCTATGATACCAAATGTGATGACCGCCCATAACTCCCGCACTTAACAAGGGAAGTAATACGCTGAAAGACGTGCCAAGCAGCTATGGACGATCATCAAGGTAAGATAACACAAGAGGAACGACTCGTATAACTCACAGCGTAAGGATAAAATATAGTAGAACATATACAACAGGAAATAATAATGAAGCATATTTGAGCAAAAACTTGAACTTTTATAACAACTAGAAAGAATATCCATACATCTTAGGATTACAACATAAGTATATGTAAAATTCGCCTCACTACAACACCTAGAGTCAATTGCCACACAACAGAAACAAGCACAACATCCTCACCTCACTAAGTTATTCTACATGTAACCTATTACTCAGTCTTCCCATCCAAGACCGGATGAATAACCCAAGGTAATAAAAGGGAAACATAAAACCTTGAGACAGACAACAGTCTTAGTGAGCGAAAAAAAAGCTATCTAACATCATGAATAAAGTATATGAGAATAGGTAGATGAACCAACCAATCTAACAAAACACTAGAGAAGAACCCAACCTCGTCTTCTCGACATCCGACAGTGATAGCCTTTACAAACCAGCATTTGAAACAACTATACATCCAGGGAAATCATACAACTATTCATTCATAACAATTGAAGTAACCAGACAATAGTAATCATAACAACTATTTATATCTCACATAAATCATCCTAATCAAGATCAACATTCCTCAATCACAAGCCCCGAAGGCGTAAACCAACATCAGACAAGCACCCAAGAAACACTACCCCATAGATGGCCTACTGCAACAAAAATCCATGGTGTTGCTAGCTACAATGTTGACATAGCTAAGCTGTTTTTTTGTCTATTGCAATGCACGCTTCAATGCGTTAGCATAGATATCAACCATGTGTTGTGGTAGCCGGGTGAATAAAATTAACAATCCGCGTCAACACGATCCAATGGTCCAGGTTAGCGATCTGCGACAAATAGTGTTTAAGGCGAGAAACAAAAACAATTCGGCAAAGCACTTAACAAAATATTCACTCAAACTCTCACTCTAAAAAAAAATTACTCCGCCGCTCAACCTTCAAACACTCACCCTAAGGTTTAATTAGGTATAAAAGTTCAAGTTTACAAGCTTAATTAGGGTTCGATTAAGGAAAGTTCGAGTTCGAGTTCAAGTTCAATTAGGGCATCAGTGTTTCAATTAGGTCTTCAATTGGGGTTCGTTTGGGTTCCAAATTTCAGTTAGGGCTTCGATTTAATCTGCTGCTTAAGGTATCACGCAATGTATATTTCAATTTTTTCTGATTTATTATTGTGTTCCCTGATTTATTGTTGTCCTTATAGTCACGGCTAAATGATATTTGTTTATGTTATTTGTTTGTCAATTAGTGATGAACGACGAGGAAAAACTATGGGCAGAACTTCTTGAGATCAGCGAAGAATACATCAGTGGAGTGAAACTTTTTATTCGAAATACTTTTTCTAGATTTGCGGTAGGTGATGAAATTACATGCCTATGCAAAAAGTGTCATAATCGCAACTGACATTGTCAAGAGGTAGTATATGACCATATGATTTGGAATGGTCCATCTGAATTGTACGTGAAATGGATTTGTGAGGTTTCCTGTTAGATCCCGAAAGGAGCGATAATGGTATGGATTGTGAAGCAAGAATAAATTTTGGAGATAATCTCAATAAGATGTTGTAACATACTTGTGGAAATATGCAGAACAACGAATGTGGATCTTCTAATGGATCAAATGGAATAGATGTCGATTCTAGAAAATTTCATCAACGTGTTAAGAGGGAAAGCAACCATTATATCCTGGGTGTATTAAATTTTTGCGATTAAGTTTCATTGTTAGGCTTTATTCTTTAAAATGCTCCATAGAATCACTGAGTCTGCATTCAACGATTTATTAGAGTTGATAAAAGAAGATTTTCCATAAGCCCACATCCTTTTATCTTTCAATGCTACCAAAAATATCATTATAGACTTAGGCCTCGATTACCAAAGAATACATGCATGTCCAAATGACTTCATGCTATATTGGGCAGAAAATGAAAAGGAAAATAACTGCAAAACTCGTGTTTTTTCAAGGTGGGTTATACCAGAAAAGAAAGTGGCTATTGACAATGATCCGAAAAAGCGGATTCACAAAGTACCAGAAAAAGCGATGTGTTATTTTCCACTAAAACCAAGGCTTCAAAGGATGTTCATGTCCAAGGAGTACGCAGAACTTATGTTATGGCATGCAGTGGGATGAAAAAAATGATGATAGACTTCGACATCCAGCTAATGGCGAGGTTTGGAAGAAGATGGATGCCAATTATCCTCATTTTTCATCTGAAAACAGAAATATCAAGTTAGGAGTAGCATCTGATGGATTCAGTCCTTTTCCTATAATGAATACATAGCAAAACACATGGCCAATCGTATTGGCAAATTATAACCTTCCACCTTGGTTATGCATGAAGATAGAAAATTTGACACTTTCAACCCTTATCCCTAGTTCAGAGTCTCCTAACAATTACATAGATGTCTACATGCAGCTTCTTATCACAGAATTGAAAGAATTATGGGATCTTGGCATACAAACTTATAATGCCTTCACTGATGATAATTTCACATTACGTGCAAGCATGTTATGGATGATCAACGACTTTCCGAGCTATGCAATGTTATTCGGCTGGAGCACAAAAGGTTACTTAGCTTGTCCCGTATGCCAATTTTAGACTTCTTCAACTTACTTGAAACATAGTAAAAAAATGTGCTACATGAATCATAGGAAATTATTAGACCTGGGACACAAGTGGAGGTTTGATAAGAAAAGGTTCAACGGTGAAATTGAAATGGGAACACCTCCCGGAATTTTATCCGGGACTGACATTGAAGAATTGTTGGCTGGTTATGAAAATATTTTTGGGAAGAAAGAGGTCAAGAAGCATAAAAATGAATCTCCTTTTAAAAAAAGTCAATATTTTTAAATTTAACATATTGGAGTCAAAATGTATGTTGACATAACCTTGATGTTATGTACATAGAGAAAAACATTTGCGATAACATACTTGGTACTTTACTAAATATTGATGGGAAGTCGAAAGACCATTTAAATGCTCGGTATGATTTACAAGAAATAGGTATCAGGGAGGTCCTTCATCCAGTTCTATCGGCTGATGGGAATTACCTTGAGATGAGGGCTGCCATATTTGAAATGATGAACAAGGAGAAAGAAATATTTTGCTCGGTGTTGGAGAATGCTAAACTGCCTTATAGTGGTGCAGCTAATATCAGCCGGTATGTAAACAAGAAAGAGAGGAAAATTGCAAGGTATAAGTGCTACGATGCTCATTTTCTTCTCCACTACTTGCTGCAGTTTGCTATGAAGAAATCTGTAAAACCTGACGTTGCAATACCTATGATAAGATTATGTGCATTTCTAAGAAGTCTTTGGAGTAAAACTATCAATTTGGCTGATCTCAAGAGGCTACAAAAGGAAATTATGGAAATTCTTTGTCAATTTGAGATGATATTCCTAAATGCTTTCTTCAATACACTAGTGCACTTGCTAGTGCATTTATGCAAGGAACTTGAATATGGTGGACTTGCACATGTTCGTTGTGTATTTCCTATTGTGTGTTATCTTTGTAAACTGAAATCATATGTTCGCAACAAAAGTAAACCTGTGGTGTCCATTGCTAAAGGTTATCTAGTAGAGAATGTTTGATATTCTTTTCAAGGTTCTTAGGTGGCGATGGAGTAGGAAAAATGCAATTTGAAACCTGTCCACAGAATCCGGAATATCCTATTGGAACAAGAAGAAACAAAGATGGAAATGATATTCATCTTAAAAATTCTCAATGGAAGGAATGTCACTGTTACGTTCTATTCAATTGTGATAACGAGGAAATATAGAGTTTACTTGAGTAAGTTTTAAGTTTTATTTTTATTTTAATAAGTATTGAAGAATGAGAAATTTTGTTTCTATCTCTTATTAACCAGGTCTTTATTCTAGGGAACATCGAGTTTTAATTGATGGTCATGCATCATTAAAAAAATATAAAAGAGAGAGAACACAGTGAAGATTTTGGAAGTGGTTAAAGGAAGAGTTTGAGAAAAAGGAGGACATTTCAAAAGAAGTACAACTGCTTGCAATGGGCCCTCTTCGAACAGCTAAAAGTTTTACTGGATACGTTATCAATGGATATAGATTTTATACAAGGTTTTAGTGTGGTTTTATTTAAGTGTTGTTGGTACCGAAGAGAAAGATTTACATGGGCTGACTAGTGTCAATTCTAATCGATTGTGCCGGAAATCTGATCCTTATGTTATAGGTTCACAAGTAAAACAGGTGTTTTATATAGAAGATCCAATTGACAAGATTTGCCATAATGTTATCTAGAAATTGCCGAGCGACTTGTGTGAAAATGAAAGAGTATATGAAAATGAAGATTTGAGTGATATCCAACCTGCTTATGGAATGGGAAATCAAGATTTTGATGTTCGTTGATGTAGAGATGATGTCCCAATAAGACGAATCCGCCTTCCACCTAGCAAAGTGAAAGACAATGCTTCTTAATTTTGTATATCACTATTACATTTATTTAAGTAACTGTTCTACACAATTTAAATAAGAAAATTCTGCCTTGATTGCATTTTAGTGAAGTGATTGTTTTGTTTTACAAGTAACTGATATATCATATTCGTGGCTTCTTTTTGTAACTGATGTCATTCTAATATTAATTCCTCCATTTTGTGTAAGTTGAACAAAATTACAGTTGAGGATTTCAAAGTACTCTTGATATTTTGGGGAGATGAAAAAATTCAGGTATAATTTTATGTTTTATCACATTCAAATCAGGCAGATAAACATCTTTACTTCATGTTTTTGTAGTCCAAGGCCCTTACAAATTCTGCAAATCAGAGATCGTATACAGACACACACTGCTGGTATGTATTTTTGCTTATTTTTATGGTTTGCTAGTAATGGACTACAATAATGAACAACATAATTCTTATAATTTCCACTTGCTGAAGCATCAGTCTAATTCTTACATTATTTTGTTAAGTGTTTTGCCGCTTGTTATGGCGTAGTTTGATGATCATGGCTTCACATAAGTTTTAGGAAATGTGAAAATGTAAATGATCATGTACAAGACTGATGCTTCAGTAATGAACCGCATAATTTTAAGAATTTTATTTTCTCTTCAATCAGTAATGATCGTGTCAGTTCGTAATTGAAACAATGGTTGAGTTTGTACTTGAACGAGTCGTGGCATGTCTCTTCAATCAGGTAGTTATGCAATTGAGATATGCAGTCCATAGATTGTGTTGAAATGTCTTTGTGCTGAAATGCAACTCAGTTATACTATGGCCATAGTTTGTGCTGAAATGCAACTAAGGCATGCATACCTCTCATTTTGTGTTGTAATGTAAACGAGGCATTGCATCAGTTTGTAATTGTGGCATGCATAAATTTGGTTATGCTGAAATGCATTAGTTGTACTAAAGGCTTTGCTGAAATGCATGACTTTTGAAACTGCTTTATTTTGTAGGTGAAGGAGGCAGTGATAAAGTTGTTCAAGAACTTGTTACTGAAGGCATTAGAGGTACTGGAGGCAGCTGAGGCACTGAACGCACTGGAGTCTCGCGTTATATTTTGAAACTGTTTTAGTTTGATGTAAACATGAATTTAGTACTGGACATGTTTGTAAGTACTATGTAAAACTGAATTTATTGGCTATGTTTTGTTAATTTGTAGTTGACTAAGTATTACTTGTGTTATTGGTTAGATTGAAATGAAAAGTTTTTTTTTTAATTTCAGTGTGTGATGTTAATTGCTGTTATGTTGTAGTATGTTATATGATGTTGTCGTAGCTAACATTGCAGTATATGATGTTAAATGTTGTCGTAGCTATGATATAGTGTTTCCATTAGATGGTAAAATTGTTGCCATAGATTAATGCATGTGGACCCCACAACAGGATTCCATGAACTCGGCTACAAATTTTAGTGGCACAACAGGATTTCGTGAACCCGGGATGTAGATTTTAGTGGGTCCCACATTTTTGTAAATTTAGTACCTTTGGCAATACCTGTACCGATGTTGCCTTAGGGTCACAAAGTTGTTGCCTTTGACTCTAAAGCAACGCGGCAAAACGCAACATCAAGAAAGTGTTGCCACAGATAATTTTTGGCCTATACCAACAGTTTTTGGCACTTCCTACACAACTTCTTTGGTGTTGCAGTATGCAATGTATGGCGTAGCGAAACATCTCCTTCGACGGTAGACAATCTACAGGAGATGGTACAAGCAAAACGTCCAACATTCATGACTCTGGCTATCGCCACCTATCCTTCTTTAAAACCATCGTTAATCGTATGACGGTCAACCTTGCCATATGTCAAGGGCTAATGGTAACCCCGGTTCTAGGAAAAAGCACCCATACGTCTTTCAACGATACGTACCTAGGCCTTTCAATGATACCCAGGGTACTCGACCAGCAACCCTCCGGTCTTTTAGGTGACCCTATTATACCCTTGCTTTGATCCCGCTAGAACCTACGACAATGATAATCTCTCATCCTTTAGTATCTCTACTCATCCTACCTAACAACTATTTGTAGCTCAAGCAACCTTATTGAGCGACCATTATTCATCAACTCACCACTTTGAGTCATCTTCACATTCGTTGCACTACGACGATCAACGAACACTTCACTATGCTTCAGACTCCTTGAATTTGCATCGAAGCTAGAACCATCGTCGACTCCAAAACAAGCTTCGTTTATTCGATACTTCATTTCATAGCAGTTCCAGCTTTTTCGCTATGAAAAACTAGCCACAATGTGCCTTTTGCAGCGTTTCTGGAATGCTATTATATGACCTGGTTCAATTCTGGTATTCCCTGGCAATTGGCATTGTCATATGGTACTCTGACACTTGGTACTGTGAAAATAGTGTAAATCCCCAACGCACACCTTGGAAAATCACTAATTTTACCATGTGGAGCACGTCTGGTACTCTGGTACTTTAGCCCGATTCATACCATAACATTTAGAAACGCTATGAAATGTTTCTTTTGCCCGATCCATGCCAAATGCGCAGATCCCCAACGCGCACTCAGCCAGATCCAACTTTTTCATGTGTGCACGCCCCCGGTACTACCCCTGGTACTGTTCGATCCATATGCAGCAGTTTTGCCCGATCCATGCCTATTATAGCGTTTTTAAATGCTGTGAAAGCCGGAAATTGATTTTTGGCCAATTCTTCAACTTAATTTTGCTCAATCCATTGACCACATTTCCTTCCGATCCACGGCCAATATTCAGCCCGCTCTCTACGCTGAAATTGCCAAACTTCGACTAATCTTCATGCTTGCGCACAACTCGATTTCATACTCAAAATCTAATCAAACTCCAACTTTTTCAACAACGATTTAATCAATATAACAACAACAAATCACACAATAATCAATGAACATTAAAATAATGATTTAACAATTAATCAAATCATTTAATGGATCTAAACGTAGAATTAACATATGATTTTACCGTTTATAAGTTACTAGATAAGATCCTATGGTGATTTGAGTTAAAATCATACTTGCATCGATTACATCTATATGAAAGCAACTTGAAATGATAAACATATGATCATACAACCCATATACTTGATTCAATTCACATGAGAGATGCTTATCACTCACCAATTCTTCGAATTAACTCGAAATCGCTGAATTCTCAGTTCGGACAACGCAAAATATGCTTCAAACTTCTTGATTTGATGTGATCTCTCTTCACTTGACGTAGATCTAGCTTCAGACGATGTAGATCTTCAATTCTCTTATGTAGATCTAGAATTTTAATGGTGGAAAGGTGTATTTGATTAAGCAAGGAGGATCACGAGCTCAACCAAATGAGAGAATGAAGAAAGTAAACTATTCTCCATGCCTCTAACCCCCTATTTATAGTCTCCCACCAGCCTACTAATTGGCCACTCCAAATCAGCCCATTATGGCTAGCCAAACCTGAACAAAAATTATGAAACACCAAAATAGCAATTTCTCCCAAACCGCTGAACCAAATCTTTAATGTGACCACTCTACGGAATTAGCAACACCATTTCCTTTCCAATAAGACTGATCTCAACACCTGATTTGATCCCATTCAAAAGTTATCCCCAATACAAGACCGAAAGGGGCAAAATGGTCACAAATAAAATTGGTAAAAATTATGAATATGTCTCACATCCGCATAACCAACATATCAAAATATGAGAATGATCCAACCCTCAGGGAATTAAATAAAAATATTTTACGATCCGCCGATACATAAAATGTGGGCTGTTACAATTTGTATGCCTTGGTTCACCCACTATAGCCGATGAAAATATATTTCTCTGATTTATCATCCAATTTTCTTCTCATTGTATTTGGAATATAGGAGTAAAAACACTTCCAAATAATCTTAAATTTTGAACATTTGGTTTTATACCATACCACACTTCGTGTGATGTGCAATTTTCAAGACCCTTTGTTGGCGACTGTTAATCAAATACACTGCGCAAGAAATAACTTCCATCTAAAAAACTTAAAATAACCTGTTCTTCTTAAGAAGGCATCTAGCCATCTTCACTATTGTTCTATTTTTTCTTTCACATACTCCATTTTGTTGTGGTGTACAATGGGTTGTCGTTTCATGTCTAATGTTATTTTTAATACAATATTTTTCAAACTCATTTTGAAAGATATTCACTACAACGATTAGTCCTTAAAGTGTTGATTTTAAGCCAAAAAAACTCCACTTTTACCATGGAATCTTTGAATTATGAAAAAGATCTGATTTTTCTTTGATAAAGTACACCTAATTTTTCCATGAATAATCATTAATGAAAGAAATAAATTATCGATCACCTCCCAAATATATGACTGGCATAGGACCACAAAGATCTGAGTGGATAAGCTGAACTGGTTTTTGGCTCTTCAAATGAATTGGTTAGGAAGGGGATTTCTGTGTTGCTTTCCAATTTAACATTCTTCATAAAATTCATCAAGACATAAATTTTAGGCAAACCTTTGACCATCACTTTTCTTGAAAGGATCTTTAAATTAAATTATTGTAATATAGATGGCCATATCTGTCATGTGATAACTTAGAAATTCCTTTATTAACACAAAAAAATAAGCCGTATTTCGGTTCTAAAGAGCGAGCGGAAATAGATTATTTGAGGCTACTCCAATTCTAGCAATGATCTGATTTTTCTTTGGTAAGTCACATGTCATATCATGAAAGTGAATATCGTATCCCAAGATATCCCATGTTAAGAAAATTATTTTTTAAACCAAGAATAAGATAAACTTCAGACATTTTTTGCTATTATTCCAGTTTTTATTGTGGATTCATTCTCACCAACGCGGCTAGCTTCGTATGTTTTTCCATCTTCAACTTTCACTTCTCTGTAATCATGTTCATACAACTTTGGAAATAAATTTTTACTATCTGTCATATGTTTACTAGCTTCACTATCTATATACCAAGCATAATCAAAATCTCTGGTTTCAGATACGTGCAATAAACTTTCTTGATTATCATGTTCCTAGTTTTTGCTTTCATACATGTAACAACCCGCACCTCTGTTCACGCAAGATATTGTCCCCAACTTAGCCAACGTATAGGTGTGGGGTTTTGTTCCTCAAAAGGCCTCGGCGTTAGTAAGAGACGGGCTCTATTACATAAGTACCCACTTCACACAGGCTTCCATAATGTGGGACCTAGGGGTGTTACATTCTCCCCTCCTACAGAGCCCAACGTCCCCGTTGGCTCACAAACACCTCACCCAGGCGCTGTGGTCCACAGCGGAGCCACAATTCCGGCTGGGTATTGGCTCTGATACCACTGTAACAACCCGCACCTCTGTTCACGCAAGATATTATCCCCAACTTAGCCACCGTATAGGTGTGGGGTTTTGTTCCTCAAAAGGCCTCGGCGTTAGTAAGAGATGGGCTCTATTACATAAGTACCCACTTCACACAGGCTTCCACAACGTGGGACCTAGGGGTGTTACAATACACCAAGTTAGCATCATGTTTTTTTGTTCTCTTTATACTAACATTTATTTTTCATATGACCAGGTTCATTAGAGTTAAAACATTCAAAATAGCCATAACCTTTTCCTATCTGATTTTCACGTCCTATCCTACTTTGTGCATCTCTTCAGTTCTAATTGTACCTACAATCATTTCTTCCATTTTTCTAACTTGAATGATCGCCTCTTCCACGAGTGACTATGCCTTTTCCTCTTTGATTTCCTCCTCTTCCATTAAGTCCTTTATATATCTCTTTAACTTTTGAAATCTTTCTTCTTTTCATTTAAAGACAAGTTTGCTTGGAGTGCTTGGTCCATATCTATATATTTGTTTTTCTTGTCGAGTCGTTTTTCATGGGCTTGCAATGAACCAGTGAACTCATTGATGGTCATGGAATTTAGATTTTTGGATTCTTCAATGGCTACAACAACATAGTCGAATGTAGAATCCAAAGAGCGAATAATTTTTTTTAATTACACGAGTATCACCATTTATTTCTAGTTAGTTGACTATAGATAATACCTTGAACAATAATCAGAAACAAGTTCAAACTAGTTTTTTGTAAACTTTCAAACTCTACTTGAAGTGTTTGCAAACGGACCATTTTTACTTTACCGTCTCCCTTGGATGAACTTTGCAAAATCTCTTATGTTTGCTTTTCATAAATGACAGATAATGTCTTTTCAAAAGCAGCACTATATGTTTGTAATTCTTTATGGATATGAAACAAGGCTTATTTGTACTTTTTCTCAATTTTCTTGAATTCTCCTTTTTGTTCTACGTTAATTCTTCCTCATTTTCAACTTAAGTGTGCCCATTTTCAACGATCTCCATTCCTCTTGAAATCCAAAAACGATTTTCATTTGGATACTCCATTTACTATAATTTTCTTTGGTTAATTGAGGGTCAGATGAAGAAAAAATAGAGTTTTTCCTTTTAGTTAAACCTGAGATCCAAGATTACTTCGATACCAATTGTTGGATATTTAAGGGGAAATAGAGAAACTGAAGAAAGAGGACTTTTATTTTATTATAGACTTTTTTCTTCTTCTTTTGCTTGATTACAAATGCATATTTTTCAACCATATTTATTCAAATAGCATCGTCCAATCAATGGATAGGATTTTATAACACATCAATAACTTAAGGTTGATATTAGCTTCTAAAACTTTCTCTAATTATCCAATATTGTCTTCTATCTTCTATATAAGAATATTGTAAATAAGAATAATTTTATACCAAAACAAAACCTATAATTATACAGAAAAGCTTCGTATAGGGATGGAGAATTGTTAATGGCGACAAGGGAAAACATCCACTTTCTTTATTTCTTCACGCAATTCTTCTTCCTCATAACTTATCTTATCTCTACACCGATCCACAGAATTTTCTTCTGCTCTCTCCCTTGCTTTCTTTGTTTTCTTTGTACGTGATTCTTCCTCCGTGTACCAAATCGTCGTTTTCAGATCTAAGCTTCGCCATGTGATAGATCTGAGATTCGGTGACTCCAATATCTTCGTCTCATCTCTGCAACTATCAACTTGCTGTAATCTACAGTGTAAGCTCTTCTTCCTATGCGCAGTATCCTTTCAGGCAACTGCTTGCGTTCGAAAGCTATTCAACTGAAGGGTGCGACATAAGGAGGAAGATTGTCACTGATTTGCGGAGTCTACAAGGTGAGCATCAACTCCATTTTGTCGATTTGTATCGCATTTGGACTTTGGTCAGTAATTGTTCATTTTGTTAATCGAGTCTTCAATGTAAGCTGTGTAGTTCCATTTTGTCGGTTGATCATGTTTACAGTCTGGTTTTATTTTGGTCGTTTGTTTTTGTTGAGGTGTTTGGTCTATTACCTAGGTTATTGGATCTCAACTCTGCTTATGTAATACTTCATTATGCTTTGTCAATGTTGGATCATGCTTAGATGTTTTCTTCGATTCATTGGCTATACACGAGAGGCTTATATGCCCTGATCTTAGCTATATATATGGGTGTGAGAATAACTGTCTGAGTGTCCCAATGTTTGCTCTTTGTTTAGTGCATGTTCACTGCTGCCATGACCCTATATCTTTAAATTTATGTTTGGTCATCGCGTGTGTACAATGTCATGTTACCTGCTCTATACTTTGCACTTTTCATCTTGGCAGTATGGTTTATGGAGCACGCAATTACCTGTTGCAATTGAAAGTTCACGTGTCCACCTTCTCTACAACAGTATGCATGCCATGGTTTTATTGGAAGATGACTGAAGCCGTGCTTTTTATGTGGCTCGAGGCCCATGTATTCTGTTGTTTCTTGCCCTCTTGGTGGCTCTTGGAAACATGGATCGTTTCTTTGAACACTTGTTAGATCGTTGGTTTACAACTCAAGTGGCGTATACAAAAGGAACGACGTGAAGCATATATACGGTATCAACCTGGTCATATTCTTACATAAATAAGTTGATACAAGTATAAAATATACACACGTGTCGGAAGCACAAGTATTGGTAGGCATATTTTTGTGGGACGTGGATTTACACTAGCTGTACAAAGCAATGCAGCTCATGTATGTCCATCACCATCAGGTCATTAAGATGTGGTCAGCTCTTGAATACTCCATAGCTCATGTCGTTAAGATCAGACAGACGCTCAGGTCGCTTCCAGAGTTATCATTCGGGTTGTTCATGCTTGTCACATTACAATCACTACTAAATCTTAGACTAGCAGAGGCACAAACAAATATCTCGATAAATGTGCAAACGGAGGGCATAATTTTTTATTAAACTGTCTCTAGGGTGCGTTCGCAGCAAAGTTTTGGCACGCTCAACTTTGTGTTCGCGTCCGACGCGTCCGACGCGTCGGACGCGGACACTTTTTTCCACTTCCAAATGGAACGACCGCTGGATGTTGGAAATCAAGTCGTTGGCGTCCGACGCGTCCGACGCCAACGGCTTGATTTCCAACTTCTCTTCCTCCCTATATATTACCCCCTCTATCTTAACACCTTACACAATACTGCTTCTTCAACTCTTTCTACTTATTCGACTAATGTCAAATTCCGATTCATCCTCCGAGAACGACGATTTGATGGAGCTCTACGGGGTTTATATGATTCAGAATGAAAGGAGAAATCATATGACGCGGATTAATACTTCGGAGTTTACTGGCTTATCTTGTATCAACGAAATTTTGAATGGCCATCAAAGCCGTTGTCAAAATAATTTTCGGATGAAAAGACTTTGTTTCTACGCATTATGTGAGAAACTGCAACATCATGGTCTCGCTTCCAGACCAGAAATCTGTGTCGTCGAAATGGTTGGAATATTCATTTATACAATGGCTACTGGGCTTTCAAATAGACAACTAGAAGAAAGATTTCAACGATCAGGTAGCACAATTTCCGTTTGTTTTCATGATGTCCTAAACGCTTTTCAATTACTCGCTGCTGATGTAATAAAGCCAGCGGAACAACAATTTAATACTATTCCACATCACATCAGAACTTCCACCCGGTATTACCCGTATTTCAAAAACTGTATTGGCGCTATAGACGGTACCCACGTATCTGCACATTTACCCGCTGATCAAATTATCCCTTATATTGGAAGAAAAGGGTTTGCAACTCAAAATATATTAGCGGTTTGTGATTTCGATTTACAGTTTACGTATGTTATGGCTGGTTGGGAAGGGACTGCACATGATAGCAGAATTTTTAATGCTGTTACAAACGATAAAAACTATAACTTTCCTTACCCTCCAGCTGGACAGTATTATTTAGTTGATTCGGGCTATCCACTACAGACTGGATATTTACCGCCATATCGAAATATGAGATATCATATTCCGCATTTCCGTGATACAATGAATCAACCAAAGTCGGCCAATGAAGTGTTTAATTACTACCATTCGAGTTTACGGATGGCCGTAGAACGAACATTTGGCATTTGAAAGAAAAAATTTACCATTCTCAACAAGATGCCTACATATCGGTTTCAAACTCAAGTGAAAGTTGTGGTGTCTACAATGGCCTTACACAACTTCATACGCAAATACAATAGTGGTGACCCAGATTTTATGGCTTTTGATGATGATCCTGAACGAATACCCGATAATTACTTGACGGAATATTATAGTATGAGAAATACGACGAATAGAGGCACAGAACGTGTTCAAGCAGAAGGATCCCGAGAAATGTCATTAGTTCGAGATACCATTAGAGATCGGTTGGTTGCTGCGGGTCTGCACTAATTTGTGTTTGTATTTGTAACTGTACTTGTATTTGTATTAGAAACTGTATTTGTATTTGTATTCGAATTTGCCAAACCATCTCTATTTAAATCTTATTTTAAAAATACCACGCTCAAATACCCCGTTCGCCGCTAAAAACACAATTCCCCTTCGCTACAGTACCACGCTCAAATGGCACGCTCAAATGCCACGCTCAAATGCCACGCTCACGTTTGTTAAGAACGCACCCTAATATTATGAGAGGCAGTTTAAAATAGGGGATTGTTAAAGGAACTCCATTTTTTGTTAAGGGGAGGATAAATTTAAAGGGACTCCATCTTACTTTTTATTTGTTAAGGGGGGTTTGGAATTTTAAAAATAAAATAAAATATAGACTAAAGTACCCCCGCCTCATCATTCCTTAATCCTATCGATCAAAATTCAATCTCAGTTCGATCCAAACACGCCGTAGGTAAAAAAAAATCAAACGTTAATAAATCTCCTTTTTGAAATTATAGATTTTGTTGAAAAAGATGAATACAATTTGCAGAAAGCGGATGAAATTCGTTCATTGGCGCGAATGATGAATACAGTTCGTCACGTAAAGTTTGGACTTTGTTCGAAGGTGAATACAATGTGTTACGGTTTAGATCTTACAATTTGATAATAAAAACAACCTCGCTGTAATATGATTTGTCAAAAGTAATTACATTAAAACAGCGTACATATTTCAACATTAAAACAAACGTTTGTTAAGTGAATTTTTGCTTATGTTCATGCTATGTTAAGCGTATGTGTATGTTGTTAATTTTTTTCATTTGTGGCTAGTGTGTTTTGTATGTGTTTATTTGTTGTTATTGTGTTCCATGCTTACTTTGATAGTGAAAACTAAAGTAAACAATGCTTGAATAATTAATTTTAATATTTGCAGAACGTTTATATTTCATGTATTATTATTTTTCTATGTGTAGAACTAAATTAGAGTTTATGTTTTAAGGTTGCATTAATGAAGATTATAGGGTTAGTATTGGAAATTTTATTAATATGTTTAAGGGGAGGTTAATTTATTTTAATCCCCCCTAACAATTTTAAAATAAACTGAAAATGGTACTCCTCTTAACCAAAAGTGGAGTCCCTTTAACAATCCCCTTAAAATATGCCTCTGAAAAAGGCGTCGTTATTGAGCATTAGAGGCGGATAATGTTGCATAGCTGCCCCTACAATGTGTGCTGCCACGATAGACCGTTTAGAACAACAAAGGCATTCACAACAGCCTCTAATAATCCAAAATATAATAAAGGCGAAACCATGTGTCCTTAATTTGTTGGCACCAGATGTCAATCAATGAACAAATAAAGGCATATTATGATGCCCTTAATAATTTTAAAATAGCCGAACTAATATTTGCATTGCTTTTCATGACCTGGAACATAGTTTAATGCAAAAGTTGACTCATGTACCAATTCGAATCATGAAAATAAAGTGACAACAGCACACATCACACCCTCAACACACATTAGGTATATAAAATAATTTACCCAAAATGAACACGTACATTAAGACTTTGACATAAACATATTGTACCACATGATTTCTATCATTAACACAACATTGCACCACATAATTTCTTTCATTTACACAACATTGTGTACGGTAGGCAAGTATTTTTAATAATACAAACTTTTTATCAACAACTATATTGGTAAATACAGTTTACTAATCTAAGACCAAGCATGCCTCAAAACACTTACATGTCTACTTAAAAAATTATAATGTCTGCATACAACTCTTTTAAAGGATTCAAAATAAACTTATCTAGCTTGTAGGCTCGCTCTTTTTCATTGCAACGGATCAATGACGGTCATCTTCAAATTTGTAGTTACTATGTGTAACGACCCGGAAAATCTGAATAAATTTAAAATTTTTAAATTGGCTATTTTAGTGAATTTAAAATAATTAAAATAAATATTTTAATTAATAACGACGAAAAGTAAGTTGGAATCGACGTTTGAAAATAAATATAATTACTTTGAATTATAAACAAGAACTGAAATGGCGCGGCAATTTCAAATTTTCATTTCAAACTTTGACTGACTGTACCGGGTGCAAAACAAAAAGGATTTTAATGAAACAAAAAATATTTAAATCTGTTAGTGAATATATTTCTAACGAATCTGAAAAATCGAAGTTTCATAGCGGGAAGCAAAAGTTATGGCCAAATGAATTTTCAGAAAGGTCACTATAGAGTTTATATAGCCCGTGAAAATGGCCATTTTGCAAATGACCTCAGAATTTGACGAAACCACTTTTGTTGGATCCGGGATGTCAAATTATTGCTAGGTTTTAAATTTCAAAATTTTTGAAGTTAATATGTGAGCGTGGCAAAGGAAAACGTGTTTTGGTCAATTACAGTTAAATTAGATCGACCAGAAATGGGCCATTTTTCAAACGGTCTCAGAATTCGACGAAACTAGTTTTGTTGGTACCGTATCGTCAAAACATAGCTAGATTTATTTTTCTGGATTTTTTCGAATCAGTTTGTGGCCATGGCAAATTGAAATGTACGTTCAAATTAAATATTGAATGTTTTATATTTTAATTTGAAGGAAAACTGACTGAAACAGTCGAATGGGCCTTCGAAACATATCCCATTGTGTTCGGAATGGGGGTATTTAGCTGGGGACGAAAGTCGTTGTGTTTGGATTGGGGTTCGTGTGTGAATGAGGGTATTTTTGGATTTTTAAAATTTGTAAATAAAAAAAAATCCTATTGGACGGTCAAATTTCTCTCTCCCCGATTATCTTCAGAACGATCGGCAGCTACTCCTTCTTCCTTCTCTCCTCTTTTTCTTCGAATCCACGCAATAAAAACCCATGGCCCTTTGGAGAATTCTGTAGTACTCCTCACGATCTTCACATCCATATAAAGTTTGGATTTTTTCGTGACCTGTAGAGCTCGAACCGAGCTCGGGAACTTGGCCACTTTCGACCGCCGCAGGGAGCGCCTCCGACCACCGAGTTCGACGAGGCCACCCTCGTTCTGCGCGTCCTTCGACGCTCTTCGACATAGGTGTTGACCCCCCTATAGGGGAGTCGACCCCTGTTGGCCCAGATATGGCCGATGACGTGTTTCGCCACGTGTCGCTTTCTGATTCGCTGTGTGACGTCGTATTCTGCTCTAGACGATTCTGATGACTTCTAGACTGATCTGAAGGCTCTAAATCTCCCTATACACCTATAAAACGACCCCTAAACCTATTGTTTTCTCCACACAAATTCATAAGCGTTTATATGCTGCTAAAACCTGAAGTGACCTAGCCTCCACCTTAATCAATCAAATTAGAGTTTTCAAGTTAACAATCAAAGTCTACATCAAAGGAATAGCTAATCAAATTCAGAAATCAGATCCCAGAATTCAAGACCGTTATGTAATTTTTAAGTTCATGTTACTTTCAGAAATAAAATTTAATTGTGATTCTGACATTGTAATAAATCTGAATCTGAGATTATGCCTATTTCTATCTGTCTTTCTATATCCATTAGATCTATCTCATTGATATTATTATGTCCATTCTTTGTCTCTTCTTTCCTTCTTCCCTTTTTGTTTTTATAGCCAGGCTACTGCGAGCCTAAGCCAAATCTCATAAGAGATGAACGTACGTTGGAAAAAATTGGACATAATATATGATTTGGACATGGCCAGCGCTAAAATTGGGAAAAGTATTAAATTGGCCATAACTAATTTGTAACGGATTTGAGGACATAACACATGTTGTATTTAAAACATAAAGTATATCGAACATATGACTTGAGATTTGAAGCATAAAGTATATTGGACATATGACTTGGGATTTGGGGCGTAAATTAAACTGTAAGGCATAATACATGTTGTGGTTTAAGACCTAAAATTGGGGCATATATATATGAGGAGGGTTCTGCTACACCTCTTATATTACACGTGAACTCTACCCCTTAATCTCCACCACCCATTTCCCCACTCATTCTCTCTCTTTCCACTAAGAAATAATACTGAAATGGAAAGAGAGAGAACGAGTGGTGGAGATTAAGGGGGAGAGTTCACGTGCAATATAAGAGGTGCAGCGGAATCCTCCTCTATATACATATATATACATATATATATATATATATATATATGTATGTATGTATATTGTAACGACCCAGAAAATCTGAACCAATTTAAAAATTTTAAATTGGCTAAAATAATGGATTTTAAATATTTAAAATAAATATTTTAAATAATAGCGATGAAAAGTGAGTTTGAATCGACAGTTGAAAACGAATATAATTAATTCTAATTATAAACAAGGCCTGAAATGGCGCTGCAGTTTCAAAAATTGAATTCAAACTTTGTCGGACTGTACCGGGTGCAAAACAAAACGGATTTGAGTGAAACCAAAAATATTTAAATCTGTTAGTGAATATCTTTTTAACGAATCTGAAAAATCGAAGTTTCATAGTAGGAAGCAAAAGTTATGGCCAAATGAATTTTCAGAAAGGTCGGTGTAGAATTTATATAGCCCGTGAAAATGGCCATTTTGCAAACGACCTCGGAATTCGACGAAACCACTTTTGTTGGATCCGGGATGTGAAGTTATTGCTAGGTTTCAAATTTCATAATTTTTGAAGCTAGTATGTGAGCGTGGCAAAGGAAAACGTGTTTTGATCAATTACAGTTAAATTGGATCGACCAGAAATGGGTCTTTTTGCAAACGGTCTCGGAATTCGACGAAACTAGTTTTGTTGGGACCATATCGTCAAAACATAGCCAGATTTATTTTTCTGGAATTTTTCGAATCAGATTGTGGCCCTGGCAAATTGAAATGTACGTTCAAATCAAATATTGAATGTTATACATTTTAAATTGAATGGAAACTGACCGAAACATTCGAATGGGCCTTCGAAACATATCCCATTGTGTTCGGAATGGGGGTAAAACGCTAGGGACGACAGTCATTGGGTTTAGATTTGGTGGTCGTGTCAGAAAACCCCTTTAAAACTCCCCCGGCCAATCATATTTTTTTTTTAAATAAAAAAAAGGCGGAAACCCTTTTCTCTCTCCCCGATTCGACGGCGACGGCTCTTCCAACCTTCTCTCCTCCTTTTCTTCTTCCACACGCACTAATATCGAATGCCCCCGTTGAGGTTTTTGAAGTACTCCTCACGCTCTTCAAATCCATAGCATCCACGACCTCCATCACTTCGTAAATCACGAGAATCGAGGTCACAAAGTCCAACCGTTCACGTCGAGTTTTCTCCTCCGATCTGGGCTCGAGCTGGCGACGGTTGGCTCCCCCTGGTGCGCGACTCCAAGCTCTTCGACGTGGTACAACCCGATCTTCGTATCGTGCAACGGATTGGGAGCAAGAATCAAACCTAGTTTCGAAGAAAAAATGAGGTATACGACTGAATATAATTTAAACTATATTATAGCAGTTCTAAGCGCTACAGTTTTTGTTTTCACTATAAAAATCATATATTTTTCGTTTCTTGACGAAATTCAGTGAAACAAGAGACAGTGGACTCGTGTGGACGTCTTCTCCATTCTAGAAGAGACCGCATATTTTTCTGAGCCTTCTGCTATTTTTGGTGGAGTGGAACCCAATGTGAGATTTCTAGTTTATAAACGATATGGAAAACGACGATGTATAAATTATATAGTCGATGTATGAGTTATATAAGCGTTGTACACTACTTGTATAAGCGTTGTATGAGTTGTACGTTCGATATATAAGTTGTATATGCATTGTAAAAATTATATATGTGTTGAAATAGAAGTGAAATACTATATATATATATATATATATATATATATATATAAATATATATACGCCCCTCGTCCACAAACCATGGACGATATTTATTGATTGTGATTGGTGTGAAAATTGGTTGATAACGAATGGTTGATTATAATTGTTTGTGGTTGGAATTGATTGATTTGTGGTTGAAAAATACCCGTTTGTGGTTGAAAATTATTTGGTTGAAACCACATAGGATTAGTTTGTGGAAATGAAAAAAATATACATGCCGCCTGCGTGCGAACTAGATGCATGATTCCCCATTGTCAAAAGCTGCGATGCTTTAAGGTAGAGCGAGGAGCCGTACTAGGGACGACTCCGGTTTTAATTACCCTGCCGTTATGCTGCCGAAATTTTGAATAATATTCATGTGTTTGAATTATTTTCATTTGTTGAAACTATATTTATTCGTTGAATAGAAAATCGTCATGTATTGAATCAATATTCATTCATTGAATTGAAATTCATGTGTTGAATGGTATTCGTGTTTTTTTAAATATAAAAACCACATTTTTATCTATATATACAAACTATAGAAAACCTTCATGTGTTGAATCGATATTCATTCGTTGAATTGAAATTCATGTGTTGAATGGTATCCGTGTTTTAAATATAAAAATCACCTTTTTATCGATTTAGATAAACTATAGAAAACCTTCATGTGTTGAATCGATATTCATTCGTTGAATTGAAATTCATATATTGAATGGTATTCGTGTTTTTAAATATAAAAATCACCTTTTTATCGATTTATACAAACTATAGAAAACCTTCATGTGTTGAATCGATATTCATTCGTTGAATTGAAATTCATGTGTTGAATGGTATTCATATTTTGAAAGAAATTGTTTTATAATAAAAATCCCATTTTTAACATCAATATGAAATGTATAAAATAATCTTGTTTTGAAATAAATTGTTTTATAATAAAAATCCTATTTTTATCACCTATATTAACTATATAAAATAATCATGTTTTGAAATAAATTGTTATACATTAAAAATCACATTTTTATTATATACATGAATTGGTAAAAATAGTGAAGTGTTGAAATAGAAGCCATTTAGATAGAAATATCATTTTTATCAAATGTATGAAAAGAATATAGCTTTGAAATCGAAGAATCGATATATATATATATATATATGTATATATATATATATAAATGGAATTAAAATATATCGAATAACGATGCTGCAGTTCGTATTTTGAAACCGTGATTTCAAACGATTAGTACGGGAGATCCGACCATCGGATTTTCCGGAAATCACAACCGTTGGGTTCGCTTTGGAAATATCTTTCCAACGGCACCAACTTTGTAAAAATCCAACGGTTGGATTGTCTGGAATGTTTAATTCAAATCTGAAGAAAAACAGCGCCGGAATCGATTATATATATATATAATTATATTTAATCGAATAACGACGCTGCAGTTCGTATTTTGAAATCAAAACTTCAAACGATTATACCGGGAGATCCGACCGTCGGAATTTCCCGAAACTGGAACCGTTGAATTCGTTTTGAAAAGATCTTTCTAATGATGTAAATTTTGTGAAGATCCAACGGTTATATTTTCAGATATGTATAAATCAAATCTGAAGAAAAACAGCGCCACGGCCGCGTTATGGCCCGAAGCGTCGTTTTGAATAAATTGGCTATTTTAAAATAAATAAAAATAGCGATAAATCATTATAAAATATTATAAACGATATGAATGTGATTTAGAAATTAACTGAAGGTTGGCTAAGCCGAATGGTTTCCTGGGTGTTGATCTGATGTTGGTTTCGGCCTTCGGGGTTAATATTTGGGAAATCGTTCTCTTACTGATTGACGGTTACTGACTAATGAATTGAAATGACGCGTGTGTATGTTAGTGTTGCACTTGTTTATTATATATGCGAGTTGCTCAGAAAGCCCGGATTTATCCCATTCTGAATAACTGAATCGACGATAATAAATCGAAGATGAAGACGGTGGTCGAAGACCGGAGATCTTCACCTCGTTTGGATGGTAACCGAGGTCCTGATTGGGAGGCATCCCGAAATATGGATAATGAGTGGTGATCGTTCAGACGTACGTGGTGATCGATGGGTTTGCGAGGTATTTAGTGCCTCCGGTTTCGTTCAGACCCAGAACGGACTTGCAAATGGACAGTGTGTCTGACATTGGAATTTATTCTGTGTGATTGATAGCCATCAGTTGCACGGTGTGGATTGCCTGTGTGGCATGCTAAGATGCAGTGATCAGGGCTTCTGTTGAAAAGCAAAGTCTTGTGGTGATGATCAAATCACCGCCTCTGTGGCATAGCTTTGTGTATAACGTGAAATCGCGAGCCTCACACCCCGGTATGAATCAGAAACGGGAGCAGGACCTCAGGGAGGGCATGCGTTTCTTCCTAGCTAGAAGTGGCGTCAGTGGTTTTACACACCCTGACGAGTTTGACTTATGTGGTTGTTGCTGTTGCGAGGCGCCTCGGTTAGATCGGACGATCCGGGTCCGATGGAGTCATTCGTTGGCTCACTTACGCCCCAAAGTGCGGAGAAACGCATTGTTCAGGCATTTTAATCCACATCGGTGGACCGGCCCTGACAATCCAAGGGTCACTCGAGCTCTGATCCTGAGACTCGGGCTAGGTAGTCTCGAATTCGGTAAGGACTATCTTTTGCCTTGGTTCATGACGGAAATCCAATTTCCAAATACGACATCGTGCAGTTTTGATTGTATACCTATATTTGGCGACATAGTGGCATGGGACGCTCATGTCGTCTATGATTGATTGTTATGATTTGAAATTGTTTTTGAAACATATAAACACTAGTAATAATATTAAATGCTTTTGTTTTATTCGTATCAAGCATATTTTGGCCATTATTAGGTAAAACTCTATCCTCCAGTTTGCGTTGCATTGTGTGATGGGAACTGAGTCTTATAATAGCTTCATTTTTATAAAAAGCATTGCGATGTTTAAAAGAATGATTTGTTTTAAAGCACTGGCAATCCAATGGAGTAAACTCGTTCCACGAAAGTGGCATGGTCCTGTGATTGGCATATTATAAATGTGTTGAGTAGATTTCTCATACCAGTCCTATGACTGACTCGTAGTAAGTTTCACTTTCTAACTCGGGTGCCCCTTTTTCTACACGGGCAACCTTGTATTCAGGTTTAGCTGGTTCTTTCTGGATAGCTGGAGCTGAAGATGGATTCTATCATTTATCTCTTTTTATGCTGTTCAGCTCCTATTGTACATTATGTTTGTTTTCCGCTGTAGACATTTATGTATAGCTGAACTGTATTTGTACTAAGTATGATCCTGTATACTGTGTAACTCTGATGATTACGTTTATCTAGTATATTCTATTGTCCATTATCTGGTGTATTTATTTAATTCTGCTCTGCTGTTATCTGTTTATGTGTTATATTCCAAGGATTACCCTTGCCGCCGTCCGTACGGGGTTTGGGGTCGTCTCATTTGGTATCAGAGCTTTGGTTATGCTTAGTTCTGGAATATAACATATGAACGAACTCGTCAGAATAGAACTAGTAGTGTTCTAGGACGGGTAACTCTATACAGATAGGATCAGTAATATCCTAGTATAAGTAAAGCAGAATGAAATACATCCAGTAGACACATTTACATTCAAGTATTTGTCTCTATGTTTTGAAATATCTTTTCTGTTGACCTGACACTTTGTCTGCTAATTGCAGACGTACTAGAAAATGAGTGATAGGAACAGAAGAAATAATCGTATGGCTCGACCAGCTAATGAGCCAGTTGTGCTCCCACAGCCAGAATCAGATATAGAAGTTCTATTCAAGAGATTTTGAAATCTGGGTGGATCGCCATTCCTAGGCAAAGAGTCCCTTATGGAAACACAAGCTTGGATTCGTTCTGCAGAGAAAATCTTTGAGGGTTTAAAGCTGAGAGACGATCAGAAAAGATTACTGGTGTCTTGGGCACTCAAAGAAGAATCTTTGTTTTGGTGGGATTCAGTTATTAAAGATAATCCAGAAGGTGATATCACCTGGGATAGATTCAAAGTGATTTTCCTAGAAAGATTTACTCCTCCCGAAGCAACCGAGCGATTATGTGATGAATTTTCTTATTTAATACAAGGTGATATGACCATCCCAGAATATCATAAGAAATTCAACGAACTTTCTCACTTTGCTCCTCATCTGATTCAAGATCCAAAGAGGAAGAATCTGAGATTTATTCATGGCCTGCAAAGAAAATACCAGAACAGTGTAATGAGGAATGTGAAGCTCCCCTTTTCTGAAATGATATACATGGCTTACCAGTACGAAGATCTAGACAAGAAAGACATGTTACAGTACGAAGAGGAAGTCAGCTCTAGTAATAAAATTGAGTCTGACCCTGATCGTCCTGAGGCCAGTACGATGTCTGAGATCAGTAAGAAGCCCAGTGCCAAAAGGAAAAGGGCTAAATCTAAGAAGGAACCAGTAACAACTACCACATGCTCTAACTGCAATGAACAGGGGCATCTGACCAGGAAGTGTAAAACCTCGAAGAAACGAAAGAAGGGGTTTAAACCCGATAAGAAGTTTCAAGAGAATAGAAAGTGCAGTCAGTGCCATCAGACCGGTCATCTTTCAAAGGCATGCCCGCTATTCAGAAAACCTGAAATAGTTCGAGTGAATGAAGTAGCAGAAACTTCCGAGCCCTCAGCTAGTCAAGAAAGGGCTGATGTTTTAGAAAGAACGCTTACTGTCAAAAACATTCCAGTCAAAGTACTGTTTGATAGAGGCGCGTCACGAAGCTTCATTGCCAAGAATGCAGCTAAGAAGCTGGATTTGAATTTGAAAAAGCTCAAGGAACCAATGACTGTCCAGAATCCGGTTGGGGGTTCCATTGATCTCAGTTGGGTTTGTGGAGTGACGGTTTCTTTTTCTCATTATCGGTTCCCTACCATAGCGGTCATCATGAATTTTACAGAGTTTTATCTTATCTTGGGATTAGACTGGTTGACCAAATATGAAGCTGAGGTTAAATGCGCCTACAGAGTCGTTAAGGCGAAGATTAAATCAGTGATTATATAACCATACCATGTGAAGGTCAGAAATCTAATAGAAAAGACTTCTGGGCAGCTCTCGATGTTCCTCCTGCCCAAATAGAAAATATCCCTGAAGTTTTAGAGAATATTCCCGACCTAGTGAAAGATATTCCTATCGTTAAGAATTATGCGGATGTGTTTGAAGAAGTTGTTCTCTTACCTCCGCAGAGAGAAATTGATTTCAAAATTGCTTTGATTCCGAATGCAAGGCCGGTAGTTCACGCTATTCGAAGAATGTCCTTGAAAGAGAAAGAAGAACTTGACAATCAAACACGACAGCTAGTATGGAAGGGTCTGATCAGGCCTAGTTTCTCTGATTGGGGAGCAGCAGTGGTGTTTGTCCCAAAATCTGACGGTACTCTACGGCTATGTGTGGATTATCGGGATTTGAACAAGCAAACAATAAAGAACAAATATCCATTGCCGCGAATCGATGATTTGTTGGATCGTCTGAATGGAGCACAAGTATTCTCAAGGATGGACCTAGCTATAGGCTTCCATCAACTTCGAATTGCCGAAGAGTGTGTTCCAATGACAGCATTCAGAGGTCTCGACTTATTCTACGAGTGGTTAGTAATGCCCTTCGGCTTATGTAACATTCCAGCCTATTTCGTCGATCTAATGAACAGAGTATTCAAAGGAGTATTGAATAAATTTGTTCTGGTTTTCATTGATGATATCCTTATCTTCTCTAAGTCAGAAAGCGAGCATGAAAAACATTTGGAACAAGTGTTAGAAATTCTCAGAAGGAATGTATTGAAAGCCAAACTATCCAAATGTATATTCTGGCAAGATGAAGTGAAATTTCTTGGCCATGTCGTATCGAAAGAAGGAATTGTTGTGGATCCAAGTAAAATCACAGCTATTCAAAACTGAAAACAGCCTAGTACTCCTACAGAAGTCCGCAGTTTTCTCGGGTTGGCTAGCTATTACCGGAAGTTCGTTAAAAACTTTTCGAAGATATCTGGTCACTTAACGAAGCTTACAAAGAAGCACTCTAAATTCAAATGGACTCCAGAAAGTGAGGAGGCTTTTGAAGAGCTAAAGTTAAGATTAACGACAGCTCCTGTGTTAACCATCATAGATGGCATTCAGGATTTGAAAGTCTGGATAGATGCTTCTAGAGAAGGCCTTGGCGCAGTGTTAATGCAAAGAGGCTAAGTGATTGCTTATGCTAGCCGTCAACTGAAGCCGCACGAGAAAAACTATGTAACTCATGATCTAGAGTTGTTGGCTATCGTATTCTCTTTGAAAATCTGGAGACACTATCTTCTGGGTGAGAAATTCGAACTGTATACAGACCATCAGTCGTTAAAGTATATGTTCACTCAAAAAGACCTAAATCTGAGGCAGCAACGTTGGCTAGAGTTCCTTGCAGCATATGATTTTGAGATTCTGTACACTCCAGGGAAAGCCAATGTCGTGGCCGATGCATTAAGCTGAAAGAATGAAATGATCGCCAGTTTTATCATTGCGACTTCGTTGATTGACAAGATACCGGCTCTCCAAAAAGACGACCAATTTATTAAAGGAATGAGTCAGCGAATTCGTGAAGGCGATGCTTCGGATTTCCAGCTCGACAGCGAAGGGATTCTGAGGTTAGAAGGACGAATTTGTGTTCCAGAATTCCTGAACTCAGAAGAATTGTGCTTGATGAATGCCACAAATCTAAGCTCAGTATCCATCCGGGTGTGAGTAAAATGTATAACGATATCAAGTGAACATTCTGGTGGAAGTCTTTAAAAAGAGACATCTCGATATATGTTAGTTGTTGCCCTACTTGCCAGCTAGTCAAAAGCGACCAACAGAAACTGACTGGATTATGGTCAACCGTTGGACGTTCCTAGTTGGAAGTGGGAACATATTTCCATGGACTTCATTGATGGTTTTCCCAGAACCAGAAAAGGAAATGACAGTATTTGGGTGATCGTAGATCGCTTCACGAAGACCGCCCATTTCATACCTGTCAGATCAAACAGAACTGCTCAGAGTCTGGCGCAGATTTATTTCAAGGAAATTGTTAGGCTACATGGAGTGCCACTCAGTATAGTCAGTGATAGAGATACAATATTTACTAGCAAATTCTGGAAGGCATTTCAAGTAGAGCTGGGAACGAAGCTGAACCTAAGCACCGCCTATCATCCACAGACAGATGGTCAAACTGAGAGGGTGAATCGTATACAAGAAGATCTATTGCGGGCTTGTGTTCTAGATTTCGGTGGATCATGGGAAGACCATCTGCATTTGGCTGAATTCTCATATAATAACAGCTACCAGGCGAGCCTGACAATGTCGCCATTCGAAGCATTGTATGGTAGACCATGTCGATCCCCTGCTTGTTGGGTCGAACCCGGAAATAGACTCGTGTTAGGGCATGATATGATCCGAGAAGCTGCCGACAAAGTCGACTTTATAAAGAAGCGAATACTTGCCGCTCAAAGCCGACAAAAGAGTTATGCCGATAGGAGAAGAAGAGATATATCATTTGTTGTTGGCGACTTTGTATATTTGAAAGTATCGCCGATGAGAGGAGTTATCCAGTTCGGTAAAACTGGAAAGTTGGCGCCCAAATTCATTGGTCCGTTTCCTATTCTGGAACGGATCGGAACTCTCGCTTATAGGGTTAAATTGCCTGATTGGTTTCCTGGAGTTCATGATGTATTTCATATATCTCAACTTCGAAAGCACGTTCATGACCCAGACTTGGTTGTGGAAGAGGCCGCACAGCAGGATATTGAAATCACTCCGGAATTAGCTGTGAGAAGAGAGCCGCTCAAGATTATCAGCAAGGAAACCAAAGAGCTGAGGAACAAGAAAGTTCACTTGGTCAAAGTGCAATGGAGTGGAGATCCGCGAGATTGTACTTGGGAAACTAAGGAGAGCATTCAGAAAGCCTATCCTAGATGCCGAGTGGATATCTCTGATTGACTCCGGTGCAAGGTACATTTACCATACTTTGCATTACCAATTAGTTCTCTATTCTGTTGTTATTTTCTTTCCATGGATGTGCACTTTTAATTCTATAGTCTGAATGATTTTAAAAGAATATAGAAATTGATTTGTATGATTTTGAAAGGTTAAAAACAATTTGATTGTTGCTTGTGTTGTGTGATAGTAGATTAGATTAATTAAATTATTGAAACGATAGTTAATTTAATCAATAAGATAATGAATGGTAGGATTTATTCATTTAAATCACACATTGAACTGATTAGAAAATAGATATATATATATATATATACATGTGCATTATATATGTTTGAACAGGTAAATGGATAGCTGTTGAGTAAAGATTTTATTTGCGTGCCCGACAAATAGGTAAACCTTAATGAGTTGGATGCGAAATATTATTATATCAACTCCTGTGAATGTCATCGGATGCGGAGTGCTAGTTGTTCTGTGTGAAATAATAAACGTCGCCATAGGATAGTAACAATTAATTTTGAACTACATTGCATGGCATACTTCTGAAAGATAGGCATACTTCATCATATACCACATAAGCATTTGGAGCTTGTGTGACGAGGTAGAAGATTTACCATACAAGCGAGAGGCTTGTATGGCGATGACTATATTTTACAGGTTGAACTGATGACTGATATGGACTATTTAAATTGTAACGATTAAAATGCCAGATTAATTAAAACCCCACACGGGTCTGGAGTTGACAATAACCACGTCTCTCTAGTCATTAGATACGGCACATGGACTATTTATTTCCCACACGGGACGAGGTGACGAGGATTTATCCTCTGGAGCATTTAAAATACACACTCCCTCAGGCTTTGACAGGGTGACGAGAATTTATTCTCTGGAGTTATTATCAATACACACTCCCTTGGAAACACCAGAATATATCACTATAAATATGTGTATGCTTATTAGGATTTATTGGGTACCTAATACGGCCCAATAAATTTCCAAACCCCTCCCCGTACAAAGGAGGTTATGATAAAATTTTTCGAAAATTCCGGGTGTTAGCCAAATTTTTGAAGAATTTGAAAATTCTCAGAAACTGAAAAGTTGGAGAATGGAAGCCAGATCGAACGTAGAGTTGATAAATCAAACCATTTTCGACTTTGTTCCTTTTCGGGGATGAAAAGTTTTAAGTGGGGGAGATTGTAACGACCCAGAAAATCTGAACCAATTTAAAATTTTTAAATTGGCTAAAATAATGGATTTTAAATATTTAAAATAAATATTTTAAATAATAGCGATGAAAAGTGAGTTTGAATCGACAATTGAAAACGAATATAATTAATTCTAATTATAAACAAGGCCAAAATATGCAGTTTCAAAAATTGGATTCAAACTTTGTCGGACTGTACCGGGTGCAAAACAAAACGGATTTGAGTGAAACCAAAAATATTTAAATCTGTTAGTGAATATCTTTCTAACGAATCTGAAAAATCAAAGTTTCATAGTAGGAAGCAAAAGTTATGGCCAAATGAATTTTCAGAAAGGTCGTTGTAGAATTTATATAGCCCGTGAAAATGACCATTTTGCAAACGACCTCGGAATTCGACGAAACCACTTTTGTTGGATCCAGGATGTGAAGTTATTGCTAGGTTTCAAATTTCATAATTTTTGAAGCTAGTATGTGAGCGTGGCAAAGGAAAACATGTTTTGATCAATTATAGTTAAATTGGATCGACCAGAAATGGACCTTTTTGCAAACGGTCTCGGAATTCGACGAAACTAGTTTTGTTGGGACCGTATCGTCAAAACATAGCCAGATTTATTTTTCTGGAATTTTTCGAACCAGTTTGTGGCCCTGGCAAATTGAAATGTACGTTCAAATAAAATATTGAATGTTATATATTTTAAATTGAATGGAAACTGACCGAAACATTCGAATGGGCCTTCGAAACATATCCCATTGTGTTCGGAATGGGGATAAAATGCTAGGGATGACAGTCGTTGGGTTTAGATTGGTGGTCGTGTCAGAAAACCCCTTTAAAACTCCCCCGGCCAATCATATTTTTTTAAAAATAAAAAAAAGGCGGAAACCCTTTTCTCTCTCCCCGATTCGACGACGGCGGCTCTTCCAACCTTCTCTCCTCCTTTTCTTCTTCCAGACGCACTAATATCGAAAGCCCCCATTGAGGTTTTTGAAGTACTCCTCATGCTCTTCAAATCCATAGCATCCACGACCTCCATCACTTCGTAAATCGCGAGAATCGAGGTCACAAAGTCCAACCGTTCACGTCGAGTTTTCTCCTCCGATCTAGGCTCGAGTTGGCGACGGTTGGCACCCCCTGGTGCGTGACTCCAAGCTCTTCGACGTGGTACAACCCGATCTTCGTATCGTGCAACGGATTGGGAGCAAGAATCAAACCTAGTTTCGATAAAAAATCGAGGTATACGGCTGAATATAATTTAAACTATGTTATAGCAGTTCTAAGCGCTACGGTTTTTGTTTTCACTATAAAAATCATATCTTTTTCGTTTCTTGACGAAATTCAGTGAAACAAGAGACAGTGGACTCGTGTGGACGTCTTCTACATTCTAGAATAGACCGCATATTTTTCTGGGCCTTCTGCTATTTTTGGTGAAGTGGAACCCAATGTGAGATTTCTAATTTATAAACGATATGGAAAACGACGATGTATAAATTATATAGTCGATGTATGAGTTATATAAGCGTTGTACACCTCTTGTATAAGCGTTGTATGAGTTGTACGTTCGATATATAAGTTGTATATGCGTTGTAAAAATTATATATGTGTTGAAATAGAAGTGAAATGCTATATATATATATATATATATATACACGCCCCTCGTCCACAAACCATGGATGATATTTATTGATTGTGATTGGTGTGAAAATTGGTTGATAGCGAATGGTTGATTATAATTGTTTGTGGTTGGGATTGATTGATTTGTGGTTGAAAAATACCCGTTTGTGGTTGAAAATTATTTGGTTGAAACCACATAGGATTAGTTTGTGGAAATGAAAAAAATATACATGCCGCCTGCGTGCGAACTAGATGCATGATTCCCCATTGTCAAAAGCTGCGAGGCTTTAAGGTAGAGTGAGGAGCCGTACTAGGGACGGCCCCGGTTTTAACTACCCTGCCGTTATGCTGCCGAAATTTTGAATAATATTCATGTGTTTGAATTATTTTCATTTGTTGAAACTATATTTATTCGTTGAATAGAAAACCGTCATGTATTGAATCAATATTCATTCGTTGAATTGAAATTCATGTGTTGAATGGTATTCGTGTTTTTTTAAATATAAAAATCACATTTTTATCTATATATACAAACTATAGAAAACCTTCATGTGTTGAATCGATATTCATTCGTTGAGTTGAAATTCATGTGTTGAATGGTATCCGTGTTTTAAATATAAAAATCACCTTTTTATCGATTTAGATAAACTATAGAAAACCTTCATGTGTTGAATTGATATTCATTCGTTGAATTGAAATTCATGTGTTGAATGGTGTTCGTGTTTTTAAATATAAAAATCACCTTTTTATCAATTTATATAAACTATAGAAAACCTTCATGTGTTGAATCGATATTCATTCGTTGAATTGAAATTCATGTGTTGAATGATATTCATATTTTGAAAGAAATTGTTTTATAATAAAAATATCATTTTTAACATCAATATGAAATGTATAAAATAATCTTGTTTTGAAATAAATTGTTTTATAATAAAAATCCTATTTTTATCACCTATATTAACTATATAAAATAATCGTGTTTTGAAATAAATTGTTATACATTAAAAACCACATTTTTATTATATACATGAATTGGTAAAAATAGTGAAGTGTTGAAATTGAAGCCAGTTAGATAGAAATATCATTTTTTATCAAATGTATGAAAAGAATATAGCTTTGAAATCGAAGAATCGATATATATATATATAAATGGAATTAAAATATATCGAATAACGACGCTGCAGTTCGTATTTTGAAACCATGATTTCAAACGATTAGTACGGGAGATCCGACCATCGGATTTTCCGAAAATCACAACCGTTGGGTTCGCTTTGGAAATATCTTCCAAACGGCACCAACTTTGTAAAAATCCAACGGTTGGATTGTCTGGAATGTTTAATTCAAATCTGAAGAAAAACAGCGCCAGAATCGATTATATATATATATATATATATATATAATTATATTTAATCGAATAACGACGCTGTAGTTCGTATTTTGAAATCGAAACTTCAAACGATTATACCGGGAGATCCGACCGTCGGAATTTCCCGAATCTGGAACCGTTGGATTCGTTTTGAAAAGATCTTTCTAATGATGTAAATTTTGTGAAGATCCAACGGTTAGATTTTCAGATATGTTTAAATCAAATCTGAAGAAAAACAGCGCCACGACCGTGTTATGGCCCGAAGCGTCGTTTTGAATAGATTGGCTATTTTAAAATAAATAAAAATAGCGATAAATCATTATAAAATATTATAAATGATTTTAATGTGATTTAGAAATTAACTGAAGGTTGGCTAAGCCGAATGGTTTCCTGGGTGTTGAACTGATGTTGGTTTCGGCCTTCGGGGTTAATATTTGGGAAATCGTTCTCTTACTGATTGACGGTTAGTGACTAATGAATTGAAATGATGTGTGTGTGTATGCTAGTGTTGCACTTGTTTATTATATACGCGAGTTGCTCAAAAAGACCGGATTTATCCCATTCTGAATAACTGAATCGACGATAAGAAATCGAAGATGAAGACGGTGGTCGAAGACCAGAGATCTTCACCTCGTTTGGATGGTAACCGAGGTCCTGATTGGGAGGCATCCTGAA
This sequence comes from Allium sativum, assembly GCA_030737875.1. Lineage (NCBI taxonomy): Eukaryota > Viridiplantae > Streptophyta > Magnoliopsida > Asparagales > Amaryllidaceae > Allium > Allium sativum. Next base: position 392,752,210 of record CM060925.1, read on the forward strand.
ATATGGATAATGAGTGGTGATCGTTCAGACGTACGTGGTGATCGATGGGTTTGCGAGGTATTTAGTGTCTCCGGTTTCGTTCAGACCCAGAACGGACGTGCAAATGGACAGTGTGTCTGACATTGGAATTTATTCTGTGTGATTGATAGCCATCAGTTGCACGGTGTGGATTGCCTGTGTGGCATGCTAAGATGCAGTGATCAGGGCTTCTGTTGAAAAGCAAAGTCTTGTGGTGATGATCAAAGCACCGCCTGTGTGGCATAGCTTTGTGTATAACGTGAAATCGCGAGCCTCACACCCTGGTATGAACCAGAAACGGGAGCAGGACCTCAGGGAGGGCATGCGTTTCTTCCTAGTTAGAAGTGGCGTCAGTGGTTTTACACGCCCTGACGAGTTTGACTTATGTGGTTGTTGCTTTTGCGAGGCGCGTCGGTTAGATCGGACGATCCGGGTCCGATGGAGTCATTCGTTGGCTCACTTACGCCCCAAACAGCGGAGAAACGCATTGTTCAGGCATTTTAATCCACATCGGTGGACCGACCCTGACGATCCAAGGGTCACTCGAGCTCTGATCCTGAGACTCGGGCTAGGCAGTCTCGAATTCGGTAAGGACTATCTTTTGCCTTGGTTCATGACGAAAATCCAATTTCCAAATACGACATCGTGCAGTTTTGATTGTATACCTATATTTGGCGACATAGTGGCATGGGACGCTTATGTCGTCTATGATTGATAGTTATGATTTGAAATTGTTTTTGAAACATATAAACACTAGTAATAATATCAAATGCTTTTGTTTTATTCGTATCAAGCATATTTTGTCCATTATAAGGTAAAACTCTATCCTCCGGTTTGCGTTGCATTGTGTGATGGGAACTGAGTCTTATAATAGCTTCATTTTTATAAAAAGCATTGCGATGTTTAAAAGAATGATTTGTTTTAAAGCACTGACAATCCAATGGAGTAAACCCGTTCCACGAAAGTTGCGTGGTCCTGTGATTGGCCATATTATAAATGTGTTGAGTAGATTTCGCATACCAGTCCTTTGACTGACTCGTAGTTTGTTTCACTTTCAAACTCGGATGCCCCTTTTTCTACACAGGCAGCCTTGTTTTTAGGTTTAGCTGGTTCTTTCTGGATAGTTGGAGCTGAAGATTGATTCTATCATTTATCTCTTTTTATGCTGTTCAGCTCCTATTGTACATTATGTTTGTTTTCCGCTTTAGACATTTATGTATAGCTGAACTGTATTTGTACTAAGTATGATCCTGTATACTGTGTAACTCTGATGATTACGTTTATCCAGTATATTCTATTGTTCATTATCTGGTGTATTTATTTAATTCTGCTCTGCTGTTATATGTTTATGTGTTATATTCCAAGGATTACCCTTGTCGCCGTCCGTACGGGGTTTGGGGTCGTCTCATTATATTCATATATATATGATAGTTTATGACTTGGAAGAAGGAGGTTATTATGTATAGTGATATATGGCTTAGGCATGAAAACCTATAGTAAGATTGGGAATAACTGTTAAATGTGAACACACCTAAATTGGGATTTTGGGAAATTGGCATGCACTGTAATTGAAGACTATAATTTTGGCATAGTTTATACCGTGAATCTTGATTGGGGGTTTTTGGAGAATATTTCGTACGGTGCAATATGACTAAACCTTAGAGCATGTGTTATATTGTGATTTTTGGGGCATGACTATTATTGCAAATTTGGGAAAATTGGGTGTAACCTATTTTGGGTAATAACTTGAATTTAAATTTGTGGGGCATGACTTACAATCAGCTTTATTGGGGAATATCATTGTTATTTTTATGCTTCTTTTATAATTGGAAGTTTTTTTAATCAAGACAGAAGTTCTATGTATTATTTTTAAGTATGATTAAGACAGTTGTTGTAAAAGCTTGATTGAACCACATTGTTTATAAAATGACTTTATTTTCCGCTTCTTTATTTGTCTGTCTTGTAATTTATCTGCATCTTTTACCTAAAATGCTCCACCGAAGTTAAGACATTCCCTTCGTGAGTGAGCTTAACGTAGGTGGGGTGTTACACTTAGTATCAGAGCTGAAGGTTACCGGATCAGATAAAAGATTTGAAAAATTATTTTCAAAACGGTTTTAAAAGAAGCATTTTCAAAAGAAAAGTTTTGCTTTAAAGGCATATTCCCCAAAGCCATATGCATTATCTTTTAATCCTCTGTTTGAATCCTTATTTCCTTATTTCCTGGGTCTCCGGGGCTCCTGGCTTTCTGGGAGGTAACCTCATCGTAGCATGGTTCCATAGGCTTGATGAGACTACGACACCTGTCAAAGGGCGAAGAAATGCCCAACTTCCATATATAGTTGCAGTAGTTTTACCTACGGCCAATTTTCTTTCAAGCTTTGTAGGGTTTTCCGTGTGATGGCGGCAGCTTTCAAGAGACGTGTCAACAAGCCACACAAGGATGACAAAGATGAGAATAAGGGCTTTTGGCTAAGGAACACAACCCAAGGATGAGAAACTCATGGATATGGACTTGGTTCACGAAGGAGGAAAGAATAGAAAAATCTTAGTAAAGAGGAAGTGTCGTTACTATGGTATAACGGGTCATATAATTAAGGACAAGGGCAAGAACAAAGGACAGGATTTTCAGGAGGGCAAGTACATGCACTCACCGCCAGCGTACCTGAGAGAGAGGTAGTAGAGTTTTTGTTGAAAAGTCTAGTTTTTCTTTTTGATCATCCTGCTAGTACTCTTTTTTATTTTAGCGCTTCACATTCGTTTATACATGCTTCCATAGTTGAGTCTTTGCACCTTAGTACTTGTATAATAGGAGATCCCATTATTGTCTCAAATCCGGTTGGCGGTTCGGCTAGTTTATCTTTGGTTTGTAAGGATTTGAGAATAGCTATATTAAGTATTGAGTTTTAGTGCAATGCTTATGTTTTCGGGTTTCATGGGCTATGGGTTGATTCTTGGCATGAATTGGTTAGCTAGTAATTGTGAAAGAAGGGTAGTTAGACTTTCGACTTGCCTCGAGAATACCCTCGAGATTTCGTGCGATCCTATGGGATCAGTTTGTCTTAGCTACCTAGAATCACTTGATGCATCTATCGATGATTTGTGATCCGTTAGAGTAGTCCATGAGTACGCAGATGATTTTGATCAGGTTAAGGGTTTATCCCCTAAAACGCGAGATAGACTTCCGCATATATCTAGTTGACAATGCAAAGCCAGTTGCATTACCTGTACGACACATGAATCCAAGGGAAAGGAAGGGCTCAGTAAACAAGTAAAAAAGTTACTTGAAAAGGCGAAGTATTTCTAAATGGGGTGCTCCAGTCGTTTTCGTTACAAAGGAGGATGGTTCACTTCGCTTGTGCATAGATGATATTTTGGAATGAGGAAGAACATGCTTTGCATCTAAGGGAAGTCTCGGATACCCTCCAAGCGCATCAACTTAAGGCAAAGTTCTCCTAAAAATGTCATTTTTGGAGGAAAGAAGTGAGGCTATTAGGACACTTAGTCTCTAAGGAAGGGATAGCAGTGGATCCTGCAAAAGGTAGTGGCAATCCAAGGTTGGAAGGTTCCTAGAAAAGCAACGGAAGTAAGAAGTTTTCTAGGGTTGACGGGCTGCTATAGGAGGTTCGTTAAGGACTTTGCAAAGATATCAGCCCCAGTCTTGACTTTGTTGGATGGGAGCAAACCATTCATAGTATATACCGGTGCTTGCGGAACCGGGCTTGGAGCAGTTCTCAATGCAAGAAGGAAAAGTGATGTGGAAAAGGCGATAGGTCCGCAATTATGTTAAGCACCGCTTTTCATCCTATGATAGGAAGGGTGAATAGGATTTTGGAAAACCTTTTGAGGAAATGTTAGTATGACGCGACAAAAGTTGTAGTGCCAAGTATACTATAAGAAGAAAAGGTGGAACGAGAGGCGACAGTGAAATGAGTTCCAGTGCATATTCTGGAAACAGAAATTAAGAAGCTACACAACCGTGAAGTTAAGACAGTTAGAGCAATATGGAATGAAGCTCAAGAAGATGCGACTTAGAAGACTGAAGACTAGATACGCGCATCATACCCTTTTTGAGGGTATATCCTTGATCTCTCTTTTCTGTAAAGTTTATTTGCTAGTCTTTATCTTTTCAGTATATCCTCTCAGTCCAATCCTCGATCCTTAGGTAGAAGCCAATGGATGTAAACATGTGGTTGAGACATGTTATGTTTGGTGGAGGTAAGTGTTTGCTAGTGGTTGCTCGTGGATGCATATACACATATTAGGCACTAGATCGGCTCCGTCACTTCCATATTGCATATGCATGAGTGAATTTTTATATATATGGATTGAAACTTGATGTGTTATCATATGGATGTTGCATTTGTATGAATGATTGTGCACTCATGTAGAAGTTATAAAGTACGATTAGGAATAATTGCAAACATGATGGACTCATGGCACTAACATAAATTCACATTAAGGAGGTCAACTGAATCAGTAGACCGCCTGATTTTGCATTAGATAAGGACATGTACACACACTATGCATATGATCATGAAAGCATTAAAAATCTTTTTAAGGACAATGGACGCCTGTGATTGAATGGTTGAGTAGATGGGTGTTGGATGTTAGGTTACATTCTCCTTGACTTGGAGATTTCGAGGACGAAATCCTTTAAAGGAGGGGAGAATGTAACACCTTGTATTTTTCTATGTTTATTAAAGTAACGAATTAAAGAATACTTAATTTTAAAAGTAGGAATTAAGGAAAACGGGTTACGCCATTGCGTTCATCTCGGAATTCTTCTTGGAATAGAGTCCGAGTTTGCGTAAATCAGACACCGTATGAAGAAGTTATAAGCCTTAGAAGTTTGTATACGCCTAAGGAAGTATATATATATACATATACATATAAAATAACTCCAGAAGTCAATACAGGGTTCAAATCCCGAATTTGAGTCAAAACAGGCTGAGCGGGAAATTTCCCGCTCAGAGGTGTCGACCCCCCCCCCCCTCCGGGGGAGTCGACATAGGTGTCGACCCCCCTATAGGGGAGTCGACCCCTGTTGGCCTAGATCTGGCCGATTATGTGTTTCGCCACGTGTCGCTTTCTGATTCGCCACGTGACGTGGTATTCTGCTCTGGACGATTCTGATGACTTCTAGACTGATCTGAAGGCTCTAAATCTCCCTATATACCTATAAAAAGACCCCTAAACCTATTGTTTTCTCTACACGAATTCATAAGCGTTTATATGCTGCTAAAACCTGAAGTGACCTAGCCTCCACCTTAATCAATCAAATTAGAGTTTTCAATTTAACAATCAAAGTCTACGTCAAAGGAATAGCTAATCAAATTCAGAAATCATATCCCAGAATTCAAGACCGTTATGTAATTTGTAAGTTCATGTTACTTTCAGAAATAAAATTTAATTGTGATTCTGACATAGTAATAAATCTGAATCTGAGATTATGCCTATTTCTATTTGTCTTTCTATATCCATTGGATCTATCGCATTGATATTATTATGTCCGTTCTTTGTCTCTTCTTTCCTTCTTCCCTTTTTGTTTTTATAGCCAGGCTACTGCAAGCCTGAGCCAAATCTCATAAGAGATGAACGTACGTTGGGAAAAATTGGACATAATATATGATTTGGACATGGCCAGCGCTAAAATTGGGAAAAGTATTAAATTGGGTATAACTGATTTGTAATGGATTTTAGGACATAACACATGTTGTATTTAAAACATAAAGTATATCGAACATATGACTTGAGATTTGAGGCATAAAGTATATTGGACATATGACTTGGGATTTGGGGCGTAAATTGAACTGTAAACATGTAAGGCATAGTACATGTTGTGGTTTAAGACCTAAAATTGGGGCATATATATATATACATATACATATATATATATATATATATGATAGTTTATGACTTGGAAGAAGGTGGTTATTGTGTATAGTGATATATGGCTTAGGCATGAAAACTTGTAGTAAGATAGGGAATAACTGTTAAATGTGAACACGCCTAAATTGGGATTTTGGGAAATTGGCATGCACTGTAATTAAAGGCTGTAATTTTGGCATAGTTTATACCGTGAATCATGATTGGGGGTTTTTGGAGAATATTTCGTACGGTGTAATATGACTAAACCTTAGGGCATGTGTTATATTGTGATTTTTGGGGCATGACTATTATTGCAAATTTGGGAAAACTGGGTGTAACCTATTTTGAGTAATAACTTGAATTTGAATTTGTGGGGCATGACTTGCAATCAGCTTTATTGGGGAATATCATTGTTATTTTTATGCTTCTTTTATACTTGAAGTTTTTGAATCAAGACAGAAGTTCTATGTATTATTTTTAAGTATGATTGAGACAGTTGTTGTAAAAGCTTGACCGAACCACATTGTTTATAAAATGACTTTATTTTCCGCTGCTTTATTTGTCTGTGTTGTAATTTATCTGCATCTTTTACCTAAAACGCTCCACCGAAGTTAAGGCATTCCCTTCATGAGTGACCTTAACGGAGGTGGGGTGTTATAGAAACTCAATTTAAGAAGTGCTGATGAATACAAATACCTGAAACATAGTGCTTGTTTTGATATTGCGGGGGTTACTTATGCCGAGAGGTTTCATTTACTTATGGTAAAAATTTGAGCATTAGGATAAATAAATTCTTTACTCCAAATCTCATTTTTATGACCTTTTTTCTTCTTCCTTCTTATTTAACGTGTGTATTTATTTTATTTCAGGAAGCTATGAATGTTGTTCATATTAGCAAAGAGGGCCATGATAGTATGTTTGCAATTCTAGCTACAGTATTATGATTAGGAAACATCTCTTTTACTGTGGTTGATAATGAAAACCATGTCGACGTTGTGATGATGAAGGTTAGCATCACTTATTTATACATAATATAATATATATATAATAATAATAATAACAAGCTAACAACTACTTGTATTGTTGGATAATGCTTATAGTCTCATCATGTGTGTGACTATGAAATTGCCATAACTTATATACTATTATGAAATTTCCGGGAAAGGTGCAGTAACTTATTTGTTTTAGCATTTTTTCTGATATACCTTCTGTGTTATGGTTTCAGTTTCATGCGCTATTTCTAAACTTCTGGGGTGCGACATAAAGGATTTAAAATTAGCTTTGTCTACTCGAAAAATGAATGTTAGAAATGAAGATATCATCCAAAAACTTACATTATCTCATGTAGCTCATTTAACTCAAATAAATTTGAAAATATTTGGTATGATTTGAATACATTTTCATTTCTCTGTTAAGGTAATTGACATAAGAGACGCACTAGCAAAATCAGTCTATGCGAGCATATTCGGCTGGATAGTTGATCAAATTAATAAATCACTTGAAGTAGGAAAGAGACGAACTGGCAGATGTATCAGAATTCTCGATATATACAGGTTTGAATCATTTGATGTAAGTCTTATGTGTAGCGCTTCTACTTTGTTAGGTTTTGTGGGTACAATTACAGTAGTAATAAATAAACTTTTTTATTTGATATTGCAGAAAAACAGATTCGAGCAATTATGCATAAATTATGCAAATGAAAGGCTGCAACAACAATTTAACCGACGATTATTTAAACTTGAGCAAGAGGTTTTGTTTTTTTCCGAGTTATAATTGCTTTTATTTGCTCATCTGCATGTCATCCAATTGCTTTACTTCATTTGTTTTTCTCTCTCGATTAAATAGCGCCTTATACTTTTATCCTACAATTCTGTAGGAATACCTTCAAGATGGTATAAATTGGACAAAGATGGACTATGAAGACAATCAGGACAGCTTAAATCTATTTGAAAAGGTAATCATTTTGGCTTGATGTGATTTTAGATAACTCTGAACACAGCAAACTATGTCTGTATATATCAAATAATTAAATAGAAAAGACTGAGAATAAACTATGAAAAAACTTAATATGATTTTTCTACCGTTCCTTGGAAATACTCTGGTATATAAAAACAAAAAAATTCTAGATAGTGCAACAAATCATTTTAGTAGCATACTTATATAAGGGCGGTTAGATTACGCATGTGTTTAACTTTTTCTTCCAGAGTTGATGAATTATTAGAGCTGGCCAATATCGAGACAATTGTAACATTGACGTATATAAGAGCGGTTGGATTATGCAGAGGTTACGCATTCCTTTTCTTCTATCATTTCAGTTGTTATGTAATTATCTTTGTGTAATAGATATTCAGTAATATATTTTCACTATGGAATGTTTTATCCCTGGATCCATATATATTTGAAGTATTATGATGTCAATGGTAAATTATGTAACATACGAATTTGTCTAAAATATGGTAAATTTGACCATTGTTATTATTTTGATCTATACCTACAACCTTGTTTATGTTAAATGTTGATTGTTGGAAATGCATTTGATGTATGTTCATTTGTATAGCCTATGCTGAGTTGAGTTATGTGGATTGTTCTAAGCTCATACGAAAATTAGTTCTACGATATTAGTAGTTTTTTGTTGCTTTGAAATACAGGGTTGGTTGAAGTAGCTAATAAAAATATTATTTGCGACAGTTAATGTTAAAAACCATGGCAAAAAGATAAACTTTTAAAAGCACTAGCAAGCTATATAAAAAATAGTCGCAAAAAATACTATTTTGCTATGGTTTTTATTGAAAATAGTCGTAAAAAATATATTTTTGCTACGGTCTTTATAAAACTATAGCAAAAAGGCATAGTTTTGAAACAAAACAACATTTATTTGTGACTACTGTTACTAAAAAACCGTCGCAAATTCTTCTTATTATGCGACAGCTCTTTCTAAAAACTGTCGCAAAAAGTCATATTGTGCGATGGTTTTTATCCGTTGCAAAAAGTTTATTCTTTTTGCGATTGTCGCATTTGCTACGGTTGTAGAACCGTCGCAAATGGACATAAACAACCATCGCCAATGACCTATTTTGTACTAGTGAATGGTCCAAACAAAATCAACCCATTATGGTTAGCCAAACCTAAACAAAAATTATGAAACACTAAAACAGCGATTTCTCCTGAATCGATGAACCAAATCTTCAATGTGATCGCCCTACGGAATTGGCAACACTATTTCCTTTCCAATGAGACCGATCTCAGCACCTGATTCGATCCCAGTCAAAAGTTATCCCCTGTACAAGACAGACAGGGGCAAAAAGGTCACAAATAAAATTGGTAAAAATTATGGACATGTCACACATCCCCCTAATCAACATATCAAAATATGAGAATGATCCAACCCTCAGGGAATTAAATAAAAATATTTTATGATCCGCCGATACGTAAAATGCGGGTGGTTACGTTCTCCCCCCTTTAGGAATTTCTCCCCCGAAATCCCAACAACACAAGCAACCAAAATTTTTTTGCATGCCTATCATCCATGAGCAACCAATTCTATCACCCGAACTTGCAGCCATCAAATCATATATCCCCAGTCTTATCCTAGCACACGTAACTCCATCAAAAATCACAATCACAATAGTACAAGTTACAATGATGTAATGATGACACAGTATTTATGAGTCATACCGACAAAGAGTTCTGGATGGGTCATCTTCATACTCTCTTCCGTCTCCCACGTACAATCGTCATCTTCCTCACTCCGTTGTACCTTGACTAGCTTAACCATCTTGCTTCTAAGCTGTTTCATGTCATTCCCTACAACACGATGCGGCTACGAGGCCTCGTAGCTACGGTCTCGACTTCTAGGTCTTCGTACTGCTTCAGAGATACCACCACATTCGAATCGTGCACACATTTCCTTAGAAACGACACATGGAAACCATTATGCACACTCGACATCTTCTCGGGTAACTCCAATCTATACGTGAGCTTTCCTATCCGCTTGACTATCGAAAACGGTCCAACGAACCTAGGAGATAACTTTCCTTTGCTTCCGAACCGAACAACATGCTTTAACGACGAGAACTTGACAAAAATCATATCGCCAATGTCAAATTCCAAATCCTTACGACGCTTATCATCATAACTCTTCTGACGATCTTGGGCTGCCTTCATTCGTTGCCGAACTATCTCGATAAAATCCGATGTTTCTCTTATCATTGCAGGCCCAAGTATCAACTTATCTCCAGTCCTTAACCAACATGCCGGAGAATTAAACGGTCTACCATACAATGCCTCGTATGGTGCCATCCCAATGTTCGACTGGTAGTTATTATTATATGCGAACTCAACTAGATGTAGATGGCCCTCCCATGATCCTACGAAGCCTAATACACAAGCTCATAGGAAATCTTCCAAAACTCGGTTAACCCTCTCAGTTTGACCATCAATTTGGGGATGATAAGTCGTACTCAAACACAACTCGATTCCCAAAGTCTCTTGCAAACTCTTCCAGAATCCACTCGTGAAAAATGGATTTTGATCACTCACTATACTCTTCGGGATACCATGGGATCGAACTATCTATTTTGTATAAAGCTCAGCCAACTTCGATGCTGTACTAGTTGATTTGACATGAATAAACCTTGCACTTTTGGTAAAGTGATCCATGATGACCCAAATTCCATCGTTTCCTGCCCTGGTTCTAGTTAGTCCATTATAAAATACATCGATATCTGCTCCCACTTCCATGTAGGGACTTTCAATGGCTGAAGCAATCCACTCGGCTTCTTCTTTTCATCTTTCACCCACTGACAGTTCATGCACTTGGAAATAAACTTTCCAATATCCCTTTTCATCCCTTCCCAGGTAGAAGATCGCTTCATGTCCTGATACATCTTATTACCACCAGGATGAACCGTCAACTTCGAGTGATGACATTCCCTCAGAACCTCATCCCTCAATTCATCGATATCAGGAAGAACCAATCGTCCTTGCTTTCGAAGCCAACCTTCTCGATCGATCTCGAATTTATCCTCTGTGTAACACCCCACCTCCGCTAGGGTCACTCACAAAGGGATTGCACTAGCTTTGGTGGAGCATTATCTAGGTAAACATACACAGAAATATTACAAGAAAGAACATATAAAACAGCAGAAGAAAAACCAAATTTCATTTCTTTAAAATCTAGAAAGGTCTAAAGCCTTTTACATCAAAATGCCATTAAATCCATTACATCGAAATATGTCTTGCAATAGTAAAGAAGCATAAAACCATGGTCATAAATCATTCCCCAAGTAAAACAGTAAAGCAAGCCATAGCCAAGAGAAATCCAAGCCGTTCATGAAAGAGCCTTGGAGCTTGGTATGATCCGAACTAAGCTGTATTCCCACCCTACGAACTTGGGGGGGAGAACGGAAGAAAAAGAGGCGAAACAAAACGGGTCAGTCATAAAGACTGAGTAAGTCCTAGTGACTTTCAGCATAGAAACAAGTAAAGATAACATGACATGTATAAACTGAAAGTAAACATAAGGATGATGACAAGATAGGCAAGTTAAACTAAGATGACAAGATAAATTATACTAACCAGATAAACTATGGTAACAAGATAAACTATGCTAACCAAATAAACTACGTATAGCATCGCATGTTTAACATTCTCTGCACCAACTGTACTAGTACCCTAACCCGTATCATCCTTTCCATGTATATGTACAGTCCCCTGCCGTATATCGTATGGGTTTCATCATGTAATTCTATACTACTCCAACGTAGAGCCATCATTCTTGAAATCGTTTGGACAGCCACCTTTGTTCTGGCTAGGTTTCCTTATCATGAACGATCGCGTGTTCAACTAGGATTTATGCCACCTAGGACCACTAGGGATTATGCTACCTATTGAACGTTTTCTAGACTCGATTAGGGTTTATGCCACCTAGGACCACTAGGGATTATGCTACCTAACGAACAACACCCTTTTTCTACATAACGATCTATTAATCGACTGGCTCCCTACAAGTCCTAGCTCGTTCATGTGTCTGTGTCATACGGCCCAATCACGAAATGTAGTCACCTGTGCTTGGTCCACCATAGGGTGTATCAAGCCCTAGAGTGCCAACCACCGACACGAGTCAAGCACGCACAGTGTAAACCTACCAGTGCCCAATGCCTGCTTTTTCAACTCCAGACTACGTGCACGACCATAGTCCGCCTGAACCTACAATGGCGCACCAACTCAGCCGTCGTTCTGGTCGCTTATAATCAGCCCAGTAATCGTGCCCCACCATGCCTAGTTCCAGGGTACCATGGTACATCTAGTGGGTTACTGCTGAAAAGGACCGCGTAACTAGAGTTTCCGTCCAGCAGGTTAAGTGTTGTCATTTAGATTCGAGACTTAACCCCATCAGTCTAGCATGTCAAGTTGGTTAAGCGTGGTCATTCAAGTTCATGAATTAACCCGTCCACGTGTCATGTCAAATTGGCTAAGTGTTGTCGTTCAAGTTCATGACTTAGCCCTACGAATCATGTGTCAAGTTGGTTAAGTATATTCAAGCGGTTCATGACTTAACCCTATCAAATCATCGTGTCAAATTGGTTAAGTGTATTCAAGCGGTTCATGACTTAACCCTATCAAATCATCGTGTCAAATTGGTTAAGTGTATTCAAGCGGTTCATGACTTAACCCTATCAAATCATCGTGTTAAATTGGTTAAGTGTATTCAAGCGGTTCATGACATAACCCTATCAAATCATCGTGTTAAATTGGTTAAGTATATTCAAGCGGTTCATGACTTAACCCTATCAAATCATCGTGTTAAATTGGTTAAGTATGTTCAAGCGGTTCATGACTTAACCCTATCAAATCATCGTGTTAAATTGGTTAAGTATGTTCAAGCGGTTCATGACTTAACCCATCAAATGGCATTAATTCATTAATGCACCCCAACCTCTCACATCAGACCTGTTGTTGTGGTCACTGGATATGCCGGGCGGTTCCGGGCAGAATTACACCACAACTCGGTCCGACCTCGGGTTTTCAAGTGCGATATGACCAACTACCCACATTGGATCCTATTGTTTGCAGTAACTGGATTTGCCGGGCGGTTCCGGGCAGAATTACACTGCAAACTTAACCCACCCTCGAGTTGGCCATTTTCAAGTTCATTCTAATGTCATGTCCATGTTCAAGTTTCATGTCAAGTTCGTGTCAAGTTTCTAAGCGAGTTTCCTGTCAAGTTTTCAGGTTTCAACTTATGCCTATTATCAAGTTCATGATTCATATTCATAACCAATTCATGTTTTGCCTAATTTTCCCAAATCGTATTCCCATCGCATGTAAACGTGAATCGATCCATACTACAAATAAATCCAAATATCAGAATAAAGGGAATAACATCAAAACTATGATAGGCAAGAGGGACGAGCATTGTAACACCCCGTATTTTCTGTGAACGTATTAGTAACAAATCAGAGGATAATTAATTTTTTAAAATAATAATTAAGGGAAACGGCCTATGCCATTGCGTTCGTCTCGAAATTCTGCTTGGAAACGAGTTCGAGTTTGCGAGAATCGGAGTCCGTATGAGGGAGATATGACCCTCCGAAGTTTCAGGTATTTGCGGAGTTCAAAACAGTTCGAATTCGAGTTCAAATTCGAATTTCCAAACCCAGACAGACTGGGCGGGAAATTTCCCGCCCAGCACCCAGGTCGACTGGGGAGTCGACTGGGCAGTCGACACCCCCAGGACCAGGTCGACTGCGCAGTCGACTTGGGTGTCGACCTGGTCCCCGAACCTGGTTTTGGGCCTGGGTGCATTCTTATGTATCTGGTCTAGTTTTCTGCCTAGATTCGTCTGCCTAAACCTATTTAAACAGCCCCAAACCTAACCTTCTCTACACACAATTCTATTCTGCTTCTACTCTGCCTCTGTTCTAAATAAAAATAAAAATGGCATCGCTACTCTGCTGGAATCAAAACTAGAAGCTAATCAACATCAACCTAAGCAACTCAATTCAAGCTTAAAACTTCAACAACGGTTAAAGAAGATCAACTAACGTCGCTACAACTATCTTTCTTTTAGAATCCAATCAAGGCAAGTACATTATTTTCCGATATAAACTTTAATCATAATTGTGACATGATTGTAAATCTGAATTTGAGGTTATATATGTTCTGTTCTGATCTATTTTATTCTGTATCTCTTTCTTCCTTCTGTTCCATAGCCAGGCTACTCCGAGCCTGCGCCAAATCTCATAAGAGATTAACGCACGAACGCTAAAATGTTTGGGACAAATAATGAATGATGGCATAAATGGAACATGGCTAATCTGTGACTGATTTAAGAAAAAGGACATAGGTTGTAAGCTAGACTTAGATCTATGCATATTCTGTGAAATTGGAAGAAGAGGAACCATTGTATGTTATCATGTGACTTGAGACTTTGGACATAACGCATATTTTGACTAGATTTTTGGGCATATTGTTTGTATAACAATCCATGGTTTGAGATAAAAAGAGAATATGACTTAGGTGTGAAGATCTATATTAAGATTTGATAACTATTAAATGTGAATAACACCTAAGTAGGAGATTTTTGAATATATGACATGCATTGAAATCGATGGCTATATTTGATATAATTTATATGTGAATCTTTTGTACTAGGCAAGTTGAACTAAAATTGGGACATGTAAATTATGACCATAATCTGTGACATGTAAGTTCAATGCAAACGTGGGGTATATGATCATAGTGTGAATCATGACAACTATTTAGGCATGCAAACTTAGGCCAAAATTTATAATTAGGCAAGATATGTTTATGAAACTTTAAGGAATGATTAAATCTGTTATATTGCCTAATCTGCTAGTTCTGTTATATTGCCTAATCTGCTGGTTCTGTTATATTGCCTAATCTGCTAATTCTGTTATATTGCCTAATTTGCTAGTTCTGTTATATTGTCTAATCTGATAGTTCTGCTATAATCTGCTATATCTGTTCATCTACCAAATCTGTCATCTGCTAAGTCTGCTGAAAATGCCTAAACTGTTAGATGCTAAATCTGCTAAATTGCTTAATCTGCTGAATCCATTAAGTCGCCTAATCTGCGAAATCTGTTATCTGCCATATCTGTTGAGTTGATATATTTAGTCTATTATTGACATAATCTGAATTGGCTATAGTTATGAATAATTGACATGTATATTAGGCATGGGCATAAAAGGGTAAATTATTAATTAATTGGCCGAAAGATAAACATGGCTGACTCGAGGTTAGAATGAGTTTGCGGCGTAATTCTGCCCAGAACCGCCCGGCACATCCAGTGGCCGCAAACAATAGGTTCTAATATGAGAAGTTAGTCATAACGTGCTTGAAACCTGAGGTTAGACTCAGTTTGCGGCAGAAATCTGCCCGGAACCAACCGGCTTAACCAGTAGCCGCAAACTGTCAGTCTAATGTGAGAGGTCTGGGCATTAATATTTAATTAATGAAAATCTGAGATAAATATGATGTCTAAAACGTGTTGGGCGGATAGGGTTAAAACCACTAGACTGATGAATTTAATAAATCTGTTTCGTGAATCTGTAGGCCCAATTACAAAGTTAGACAATCTGTAAGTCTGTTAATCTGTAACCGGATAGTCTGTAAGTCTGTTAATCTGTAATCAGTTAATCTGTAAGTCTATTAAATCCATATATCTGATCCGTTAGTCTGAAAACTTGTCTGATCTGTGAACTAGTTGATCTGAATTCTGTATGTCTGAACCTGTAAACAAGTAATCTGAAATCTGTTAGTCTGGGGACACAAGTTTAGGAGGGAAATTACTTGTGTCATCTGTTGTTTGGGACCCATATTAGTCAGTAACCCTTTATGGTATCAAAAACTTTGACCCAACAGTAGGTAGGGTCCGGGCACGCTTACTGAACTAATTATAAGCGGTTCATTCTGATAATGGCGAGGGGTGTTGATGGTGCGTTCCAACCGGGTCATGTGCGTGCATGGATCCCGGTCTGCCTCTGAGGAAGTAAGACGCCGTGACATCTGTAAATAGGTCTGTGCCAATTGGTTGTCACTTTAGGGAGTGATACACCCTACTGTGGGGCCGACACAGGGTATTTATGTATTAGGGAGCCGATCGCATGGGGTAGGGTTTTAGGGTACACTTAGTTCTGTCTGTTTCTGTTGGTACCGTATGTTTCTGTTGGGTGGTAACACCTGTCTGTTTCTGCGTGGTACCGTCTGTTCGGGTGGTAAAGGCCCATTTACTAGTGTACACCAAATTCTACATTCTGTTTCCGTAGGGATTAATCTGTTTCTGTCTGTTTCTGTTCGGGTGGTAAAGGCCCATTATTAGCGTTCCGTTTCTGTTCGGGTGGTAAAGGCCCATTACTAGCATTCTCTTCTGTGGAAAATTATTCTGTACCCGCTTCTGTTTCAGTTTATACATTAGGGTGACACCTAATTCTGTTATACTAGTATTAGTGCAGAGAAGTGTTAAGAAATAGCTTATATCATTCTGTTCTGCTGTTATATCTGCTATACCAGTTACTGTTATCTCTCATCCAGTTTTATTTTCATGTCATGTTATTATTATCTGTTCATGACTGAAAATCACTGGACTTGCCAGACTTTTTGTCTGACCCTTGTTGTTTCACCTCCTTTCTTCCGTTCCCCCCAGGTTTTGTAGAAGGGAGTAATCTAGCTTGATCCAGATTTCTTCCGCTTGAAGTGCTTAAAGTGTGGATTGTCTTCTTCTGTGGGGGTTATGATTTTAAACTATGCATTCTGAAGGCTTTTGTACAAGACTGATATTTTGTACTTGAACTCTGATATTGTGATTTGAAGAGATGTAGCCAAGCTTACCTCGGTTTCTGTTGTAATAAAGTTATAAATTTTTCAAGTATTGTTTTTCTCTGTCTTGTAAGTTTCTGTTCTGTTTACTAAAATGCTCCACCAAAGTTAAGGCATTCCCTTTGTGAGTGACCTTAACGGAGGTAGGGTGTTACAAGCATAAAGCGATAAAAGGGTTTACAGGACTAGCATGACATAACTTGAGATAATTGGTTACAACATCACTGGCATATAGGATTTCAAATCTAGCAAGATAAGGCGATAGTCATGGTAAATGCTGACATAAAAGAATAGGCATGCAAAAGCAAGCCAAATACAAGGATAATGGATACAATGGTTTTGGTGTACATAATAGCGAATAAACTAAGCAAGTCACACCCTAGGTATACGATCCAACAAAATGCCAATTCGGTGTACAACTTGGTTTTCAACTATAGTGTTATGGACAATCAACTATAATAATCAATTAACCACAAAAGTCATAGTCATAGTGAATCATGAGCGATTAATCTCAATAGTCATTGATAATTATCCAAAATAGTTATAGGCAACTACCCTAAATAGTCATAGGCAATTAACTATAATAGTTTCAAAGTCATAGTCATAGACGATAGCCTTATGTTCATAATCATAGGCAATAATTCATAGTCATGAGTCATAGGTGATTAGCCACAATTGTCCTTGTCATAGTCATAGGCAATAGTCTTATGTTCACAGTCATAGGCATAGGCGTAGTCTTATGTTCACAGTCATAGGCATAGGCATAGTCTTATGTTCACAGTCATAGGTATAGGCATAGTTTTATGTTCACAGTCATAGGTATAGGCATAGTTTTTATCATCAAGTCAAGATCCAAGAATTCATTTTACAATCTAGCGTTTGAATAATAAACTAGGTCCAACAACATTAATGGGCATGATTCAGTCGATAAGAAATAACACAAAATCATAGATTCAAGAAGAGACAAGAACAGATCCAAATGGATAATCAAGCTTAGGTCCAATTTCATTTAATTCCATGTCCATATCAAATTTAACAAGTTTCAATCTCAAAGTAACTAGAACTTACAGAGCGCGGATCGAGAATTAGAATGCAGAGATTTGATTCTAGAAACGGTTGCTGCAGTTGTTGAATCTATATTTGTTTAGTCTTGTTCTAGTTGAAAACCCCCAATTTGCAATTCCTAGATGTTGTCTTGACGAAGAAGAAGTAGCCATTCTCTCTTTAATTTAATTACTTCAGAAGCAGCATAAGGACAGAAAGAATTGGTGTAGAGAGAATGAGGCTAGGAGGCTGTTTATATAGGTTTAGAGTCACGAATCTAGTCATAAAATTGGTCCAAATACATCAGAATGAACCCAGGCTGAAAATCAGGTTTTGGCACCAGGTCGACCATAGGGTCGACCTGGTCATGGGGAGGTCGACACCCCAGTCGATTCCCTAGTCGACCTGGTGGGGGGGGTCGACTCCCCAGTCGATCTGGGTATATGGGCGGGAATTTTCCCGCCAGCCTTCTCTGGATTTGAATTTCGAATTTCTGGCTTTATTTTTGAGCTGTTTTATTTTATTCAAATTCCTGGAACTTCTAAGGGTCATAACTTGGTCATACGAACTCCGATTTTCGAAAACTCGGACTCGTTTCCAAGCAGAATTTCGAGACGAACGCAATGGCGCAACCCGTTTCCCTTGATTCTTATTTTAAAATTTAATTCTACCTTGATTTATGGTTTTAACACATTATTAAAATTCAAGTTGTCACACTCTGGTTCCAACTTCTAGATAATCTCGAAAAGCTTTGCATCATGCTTCTGGCTTTTGCCAATCCTTTCGACGAGAGTAGGTCTTATCGATAAGCTTGCCAACATTTCAGGTTCCAACTCACACCGTGGTCTTAAATCAAATCCTGCCAAGTACTCGAGGCTTTTCCATTCCAAAAATATCGCTCCTAATCCTGCATGTCTTCGACTCAACGCATTTGCAATGCGTTACCTTTACCAGGAGTGTAGGTTATACCAAAATCATACGATGCCAGAAACTCTAACCACCTTTGCTGCCGAAGATTCAAATCCTTTAGGGAGAAAAGATACTTTAACGACTTGTGATCCGTAAACAACTCGAATCGAACTACCAACAAGTAATGTGTCCACATCTTCAAAGAAAGCACGATCGCTGCTAACTCCAAATTATGAGTAGGGTAATTCCTTTCGTGCGGCTTCAGCTGTCGACTTGCGTAGGCCACAACCTTATCATTCCGTATCAACACTGCTCCAAGTCTAGTACCGCATGCATCAGTGTATACCACCATTTCTTCATTCCCACTTGGAATCGTCAAAATAGGAGAACTCGCCAGTCTCTCTTTCATGATTTCAAAAGCTTGCTCACACTTCACATCCAATGTGAACACGTGATTCTTTCTCGTCAATCCTGTTAACGGTGCAACTATCTTAGAGTAATCCTTGATAAACCGTCGGTAATAACCTGCCAATCCAAAGAAACTTCTCACGTCCATTGCATTCTTAGGTTTATCCTAGTTCTGGATTGTTGCCAACTTAGCGGGGTCAACCGCAATTCCATTTCCAGAAATTACATGTCCTAAGAACCTCACTTCGCTCTTCCAGAAGCGACACTTCGAAAATTTAGCCTTTGGCTGATGCTTTCGCAAGATTTCCAAAACAACTCTCAAGTGCGTCTTATGCTCTTTCTCATTCCGAGAGTAAACCAGAATATCATCCACGAACACAAGCATGAACTTGTTCAATTGATCTCTGAAAACCCTATTCATAACATCCACAAAATGCGTTGGTGTGTTAGTCAACCCAAGTGGCATCACCAACCATTCAAAGTAACCGGATGGTGTCCTAAAAGCAGTCCTCGACACACTATCCTTTGCCAACCTCATCTGGTGGAATCCCGTTACCAAATCCGTTTGAGAAAACACCTTAGCCTTATGAAGATGATTGAACAAGCCACCTATCCTCGGAAACGGATACTTTTTCTTCTTGGTCGCCTTGTTCAGCTCACGATAATCCACACACAATCTCAAGGATCCATCAGCCTTAGTTGCGAACACAACTAGTGCACCGCGTTCAGATACACTCCTTCGAATGAATCCTTTTCCCAAATGGTCATGAACTTGCACCTCTAACTCTCGTTGTTCCTTAGGCGTCATCTATCTAAGAGGCATAACGATAGGTCTAACACTCTCGACCAAATCGATTCTGAACTCAATCTCACGATGCGGTGGCAACCCTTTGACCTCGTCAAAGACATCCTTAAACTCACTTGCGATCGGTGCCGATGACATGTCTTCCTGTGGGATCACAAACGTATACAAATAGCTCACGAAGACACCATCTTCGGGCTTACACCGAATCACAACCATTCGCCCTTCCACGTTCCCGACTGTCACCTCCAGCTTCTCGCAATCCACTTTTGCTGCATACCCCTTGAGCCAGTCCATACGCAAAATAATCCCAAACCCAGTGAAGTTCAAAACAAAGCAATCACACACAAAGGAGCAACCATGACTTGCCAACACTAGACCACGACAAATCATACACAAACTGGACGAACCCCCGACTGGATTAGCTATAATAAATGGTCTATCACAAATCTCGGGTTCCAAACCCAAGCAGCACACAAGCTCAAGACGAACTTCTCGTTTTTCTGGTAAGGGGTCTCAATATATGAACAAGCATACTCGGACAAAGCTCCTAAATCAGAAACAAAATCCAACACTGATCAACCATTATGTTTTAACTCAACAAACTTCTTAAATAGAACTGACTTCCTAGCGGTAGAGATAGTCTTTGTCTCGAAGTTAACTTGGAACTGCTCCCATGTTATCTCTTCTTCCGGAGTTTCCAAAGTGACATAATTCCACCAATTCATGGCTCTGCCTTGTAATTGTCTTAATGCAAGCTTCCTTTGCATTGCATCATCTATACCTAAGTCTCCAAAAATCCGTATGCAAACATCTAACCACCTCTAAACCTCTTCAGTCGGCTCTGTTCCCTTGAAGGCTTTCCCACCAAGAGCAGTGAATTCCTTACATAGTTTTGCAAAGTCAACCACCCTTGGTACCTACACCTGAACACCAACATCTACCGCGGCTGCTGTTGGAGCGGGAACCCTCCTCATGTTTACCGTAATTATAGCCTCGAACATAGCTGGGTAATTTGGTATACCGCCATCAGCCCCTCTAGGAACATTCTCCTCCCTAGCAGTGTGTTTCTATGATTTATTACATATTCTAAATCTGAAAAATAGAATGATTAGTCCACTTCCGAGAAAAAATGCAAACAGAGTTCAAATGCTACTATACTATATACAATTATATAGTATACATCCATCAAAAATCTAAAAATACGTCTCTCATACCTAATTACGTCTTCAAACTTTGGCTAAAATCGATTAACCAGAGCTATGATACCAAATGTGATGACCGCCCATAACTCCCGCACTTAACAAGGGAAGTAATACCCTGAAAGACGTGCCAAGCAGCTATAGATGATCATCAAGGTAAGATAACACAAGCGGAACCTCTCGTATAACTCACAGCGCAAGGATAAAATATAGTAGAACATATACAACAGGAAATAATAATGAAGCATATTTGAGCAAAAACTTGAACTTTTATAACAACTAGAAAGAATATCCATACATCTATGGATTACAACATAAGTGTCTGTAAAATTCGCCTCACTACAACACCTAGAGTCAATTGCCACACAACAGAAACAAGCACAACATCCTAATCTCACTAAGTTATGCTACATGTAACCTGTTACTCAGTCTTCCCATCCAAAACCGGATGAATAACCCAAGGTAATAAAAGGGAAACATAAAACCTTGAGACAGACAACAGTCTTAGTGAGCGAAAAAACAGCTATCTAACATCATGAATAAAGTATATGAGAATAGGTAGACGAACCAACCAATCTAACAAAACACTAGAGAAGAACCCAACCTCGTCTTCTCGACATCCGACAGTGATAGCCTTTACAAACCAGCATTTGAAACAACTATACATCCAGGGAAATCATACAACTATTCATTCATGACAATTGAAGTAACCAGACAATAGTAATCATAACAACTAGTTATATCTCACATAAATCATCTTAATCAAGATCAACATTCCTCAATCACAAGCCCCGAAGGCCTAAACCAACATCAGACAAGCACCCAAGAAACACTACCCCATAGATGGCCTACTGCAACAAAAATCCATGGTGTTGCTAGCTACAATGTTGACATAGCTAAGCTGTTTTTTGTCTATTGCAATGCACACTTCAATGCGTTAGCAAAGATATCAACCATGTGTTGTTGTAGCCGGGTGAATAAAATTAAAAATCCGTGTCAACACGATCCAATGGTCCAGGTTAGCGATCCGCGACAAATAGTGTTTAAGGCGAGAAACAAAAACAATTTGGCAAAGCACTTAAAAAAATATTCACTCAAACTCTCACTCTAAAAAAAATTACTCCGCCGCTCAACCTCTCAAACACTCACTCTCAGGTTTAATTAGGGATAAAATTTCAAGTTTACAAGCTTAATTAGGGTTCGATTAGGGAAAGTTCGAGTTCCAGTTCAATTAAGGCATCAGTGTTTCAATTAGGTCTTCAATTGGGGTTCGTTTGGGTTTGAAATTTCAGTTAGGGCTTCGATTTAATCTGCTGCTTAAGGTATCACGCAATGTATATTTCAATTTTTTTTGATTTATTATTGTGTTGCCTGATTTTTTCTGATTTATTGTTTTCCTTATAGTCACGGCTAAATGATATTTTTTTATGTTATTTGTTTGTCAATTAGTGATGAACGACGAGGAAAAACTATGGGCAGAACTTCTTGAGATCAGCGAAGAATACATCAGTGGAGTGAAACTTTTTATTCGAAATACTTTTTCTAGATTTGCGGTAGGTGATGAAATTACATGCCCATGCAAAACGTGTCATAATCGCAACTGACATTGTCAAGACGTAGTATATGACCATATGATTTGGAATGGTCCATCTGAATTGTACGCGAAATGGATTTGTGAGGTTTCCTGTTAGATCCCGAAAGGAGCGATAACGGTATGGATTGTGAAGCAAGAATAAATTTTGGAGTAATCTCAATAAGATGTTGTAACATACTTGTGGAAATATGCAGAACAACGAATGTGGATCTTCTAATGGATCAAATGGAATAGATGTCGATTCTAGAAAATTTCATCAACGTGTTAAAGAGGGAAAGCAACCATTATATCCTGGGTGTATTAAATTTTTGCGATTAAGTTTCATTGTTAGGCTTTATTCTTTAAAATGCTCCATATAATCACTGAGTCTGCATTCAATGATTTATTAGAGTTGATAAAAGAAGATTTTCCATAAGCCCACATCCTTTTATCTTTCAATGCTACCAAAAATATCATTATAGATTTAGGCCTCGATTACCAAAGAATACATGCATGTCCAAATGACTTCATGCTATATTGGGCAGAAAATGAAAAGGAAAATAACTGCAAAACTTGTGTTTTTTCAAGGTGGGTTATACCAGAAAAGAAAGTGGCTATTGACAACGATCCGAAGAAGCGGATTCACAAAGTACCAGAAAAAGTGATGTGTTATTTTCCACTAAAACCAAGGCTTCAAAGGATGTTCATGTCCAAGGAGTACGCAGAACTTATGTTATGGCATGCAGTGTGATGAAAAAAATGATGATAGACTTCGACATCCAGCTAATGGCGAGGTTTGGAAGAAGATGGATGCCAATTATCCTCATTTTTCATCTGAAAACAGAAATATCAAGTTAGGAGTAGCATCTGATGGATTCAGTCCTTTTCCTACAATGAATACATAGCAAAACACATGGCCAATCGTATTGCTAAATTATAACCTTCCACCTTAGTTATGCATGAAGATAGAAAATTTGACACTTTCAACCCTTATCCCTAGTTCAGAGTCTCCTAACAATTACATTGATGTCTACATGCAGCTTCTTATCACAGAATTGAAAGAATTATGGGATCTTGGCATACAAACTTATAATGCCTTCGCTGATGATAATTTCACATTACGTGCAAGCATGTTATGGATGATCAACGACTTTTCGAGCTATGCAATGTTATTCGGCTGGAGCACAAAAGGTTACTTAGCTTGTCCCGTATGCCAATTTTAGACTTCTTCAACTTACTTGAAACATAGTAAAAAAATGTGCTACATGAATCATAGGAAATTATTAGACCTGGGACACAAGTGGAGGTTTGATAAGAAAAGGTTCAATGGTGAAATTGAAATGGGAACACCTCCCGGAATTTTATTCGGGACTGACTTTGAAGAATTGTTGGCTGGTTATGAAAATATTTTTGGGAAGAAAGAGGTCAAGAAGCATAAAAATGAATCTCCTTTTAAAAAAAGTCAATATTTTTTAATTTATCATATTGGAGTCAAAATGTATGTTGACATAACCTTGATGTTATGCACATAGAGAAAAACATTGGTGATAACATACTTGGTACTTTACTAAATATTGATGGGAAGTTGAAAACCATTTAAATGCTTGGTATGATTTACAAGAAATAGGTATCAGGGAGGTCCTTCATCCAGTTCTATCGGCTGATGGGAATTACCTTGAGATGAGGGCTGCCATATTTGAAATGATGAACAAGGAGAAAGAAATATTTTGCTCGGTGTTGGAGAATGCTAAACTGCCTTATAGTGGTGCAGCTAATATCAGCCGGTATGTAAACAGGAAAGAGAGGAAAATTGCAAGGTATAAGTGCTACGATGCTCATTTTCTTCTCCACTACTTGCTGCAGTTTGCTATGAAGAAATCTGTAAAACCTGACGTTGCAATACCTATGATAAGATTAGGTGCATTTCCAAGAAGTCTTTGGAGTAAAACTATCAATTTGGCTGATCTCAAGAGGCTACAAAAGGAAATTATGGAAATTCTTTGTCAATTTGAGATGATATTCCCAAATGATTTCTTCAATACACTGGTGCACTTGCTAGTGCATTTATGCAAGGAACTTGAATATGGTGGACTTGCACATGTTCGTTGTGTGTTTCCTATTGTGCGTTATCTTTGTAAACTGAAATCATATGTTTGCAACAAAAGTAAACCTGTGGTGTCCATTGCTAAAGGTTATCTAGTAGAGAATGGTTGATATTCTTTTCAAGGTTCTTAGGTGGCGATGGAGTAGGAAAAATGCAATTTGAAACCTGTCCACAGAATCAGGAATATCCTATTGGAACAAGAAGAAACAAAGATGGAAAAGATATTCATCTTAAAAATTCTCAATGGAAGGAATGTCACTGTTACGTTCTATTCAATTGTGGTAACGAGGAAATATAGAGTTTACTTGAGTAAGTTTTAAGTTTTATTTTTATTTTAATAAGTATTGAAGAATCAGAAATTTTGTTTCTATCTCTTATTAACCAGGTCTTTATTCTAGGGAACATCGAGATTTAATTGATGGTCATGCATCATTAAAAAAAATATAAAAGAGAGAGAGAACACAGTGAAGAATTTTGGAAGTGGTTAAAGGAAGAGTTTGAGAAAAAGGAGGACATTTCAAAAGAAGTACAACTGCTTGCAATGGGCCCTCTTCGAACAGCTAAAAGGTTTACTGGATACATTATCAATGGATATAGATTTTATACAAGGTTCAGAGATGCCAAATGTACAACACAAAACAGTGGTGTATTTTTGACAGCCTTGACTACTAGCTTTGTAAGTTCAAAAGATCAAAATCCATTGGTTGGTGAAGTTAATTACTATGGATCAATTGAAGAAATACTAGAACTAGATTACTGGGGTGAATTTAGTGTGGTTTTATTTAAGTGTTGTTGGTACCAAGAAGAGAAAGATTTACATGGGCTGACTAGTGTCAATTCTAATCGATTGTGCCAGAAATCTGATCCTTATGTTATGAGTTCACAAGTAAAACAGGTGTTTTATATAGAAGATCCAATTGACAAGATTTGCCATAATGTTATCTAGAAATTGCCGAGCGACTTGTGTGAAAATGAAAGAGTATATGAAAATGAAGATTTGAGTGATATCCAACCTGCTTATGGAATGGGAAATCAAGATTTTGATGTTCGCTGGTGTAGAGATATGTCCCAATAAGACGAATCCGCCTTCCACCTAGCAAAGTGAAAGACAATGCTTCTTAATTTTGTGTATCACTATTACATTTATTTAAGTAACTGTTCTACACAATTTAAATATGAAAATTCTGCCTTGATTGCATTTTAGTGAAGTGACTGTTTTATTTTACAAGTAACTGATATATCATATTCGTGGCTTCTTTTTGTAACTGATGTCATTCTAACATTAATTCTCTTGTGTAAGTTGAACAAAATTACAGTTGAGGATTTCAAAGCACTCTTAGTATTTTGGGGAGATGAAAAAATTCAGGTATAATTTTATGTTTTATCACATTCAAATCAGGCAGATAAACATCTTTACTTCATGTTTTTGTAGTCTAAGGCCCTTACAAATTCTGCAAATCAGAGATCGTATACAGACACACACTGCTGGTATGTATTTTTGCTTATTTTTATGGTTTGCTAGTAATGGACTACAATAATGAACAACATAATTCTTATAATTTCCACTTGCTGAAGCATCAGTCTAATTCTTACATTATTTTGTTAAGTGTTTTGCCGCTTGTTATGGCGTAGTGTGATGATCATGGCTTCACATAAGTTTTAGGAAATGTGAAAATGTAAATGATCATGTACAAGACTGATTCTTCGGTAATGAACCGCATAATTTTAAGAATTTTATTTTCTCTTCAATCAGTAATGATCGTGTCAGTTCGTAATTGAAACAATGGTTGAGTTTGTACTTGAACGAGTCGTGGCATGTCTCTTCAATCAGGTAGTTATGCAATTGAGATATGCAGTCCATAGATTGTGTTGAAATGTCTTTGTGCTGAAATGCAACTCAGTTATACTATGGCCATAGTTTGTGCTGAAATGCAACTGAGGCATGCATGCCTCTCATTTTGTGTTGTAATGTAAACGAGGCATTGCATCAGTTTGTAATTGTGGCATGCATGAATTTGGTTATGCTGAAATGCA
This sequence comes from Allium sativum, assembly GCA_030737875.1. NCBI lineage: Eukaryota > Viridiplantae > Streptophyta > Magnoliopsida > Asparagales > Amaryllidaceae > Allium > Allium sativum. Next base: position 392,779,017 of record CM060925.1, read on the forward strand.
TTAGTTGTACTAAAGGCTTTGCTGAAATGCATGACTTTTGAAACTGCTTTATTTTGTAGGTGAAGGAGGCAGTGATAAAGTTGTTCAAGAACTTGTTACTGAAGGCATTAGAGGTGCTGGAGGCAGCTGAGGCACTGAACGCACTGGAGTCTCGCGTTATATTTTGAAACTGTTTTAGTTTGATGTAAACATGAATTTAGTACCGGACATGTTTGTAAGTACTATGTAAAACTGAATTTATTGGCTATGTTTTGTTAATTTGTAGTTGACTAAGTATTACTTCTGTTATTGGTTAGATTGAAATGAAAAGTTTTTTTAATTTCAGTGTGTGATGTTAATTGCTATTATGTTGTAGTATGTTATATGATTGTCGTAGCTAACATTGCAGTATATGATGTTAAATGTTGTCGTAGCTATGAAATAGTGTTTCCATTAGATGGTAAAATTGTTGCCATAGATTAATGCATGTGGACCCCACAACAGGATTCCATGAACTCGGCTACAAATTTTAGTGGCACAACAGGATTCCGTGAACTCGGGATTCAGATTTTAGTGGGTCCCACACTTTTGTAAATTTAGTACCTTTGGCAATACCTGTACCGATGTTGCCTTAGGGTCGCAAAGTTGTTGCCTTTGACTCTAAAGCAACGCGGCAAAACGCAACACCAAGAAAGTGTTGCCACATATAATTTTTGGCCTATACCAACAGTTTTTGGCACTTCCTACACCACTTCTTTGGTGTTGCAGTATGCAATGTATGGCGTAGTGAAACATCTCCTTCGACGTTAGACAATCTACATGAGATGGTACAAGCAAAACGTCCAACATTCACGACTCTGGCTATCGCCACCTATCCTTCTTTAAAACCATCGTTAAACGTATGACGGTCAACCTTTCCATATGTCAAGGGCTAATGGTAACCCCGGTTCTAGCAAAAAGCACCCATACGTCTTTAATTGATACTTACCTAGGCCTTTCAATGATACCCAGGGTACTCGACTAGCAACCCTCCGGTCTTTTAGGTGACCCTATTATACCCTTGCTTTTGATCCCGCTAGAACCTACGACAATGACAATCTCTCAACCTTTAGTATCTCTACTCATCCAACCTAACAACTATTTGTAGCTCAAGCAACCTTCTTGAGCAACCATTATTCATCAACTCACCACTTTGGGTCATCTTCACATTCGTTGCACTACGACGATCAACGAACACTTCAATATGCTTCAGACTCCTTGAATTTGCATCGAAGCTAGAACCATCGTCGACTCCAAAACAAGCTTCGTTTGTTCGATACTTCAATTCATAGCATTTCCAGCTTTTTCACTATGAAAAACTAGCCACAATGTGCCTTTTGCAGCGTTTCTGGAATGTTTTTATATGACCTGGTTCAATTCTGGTATTCCCTGGCACTTGGCATTGTCATATGGTACTCTGACACTTGGTGCTATGAAAATAGTGTAAATCCCCAACGCGCACCTTGGAAAATCACTAATTTTACCATTTGGAGCACGTCTGGTACTCTGGTACTTTAGCCCGATTCATACCATAACATTTAGAAACGCTATGAAATGTTTCTTTTGCCCGATCCATGCCAAATGCGCAGATCCCTAACGTGCACTCAGCCAGATCCAACTTTTTCATGTGTGCACGCCCCCGGTACTACCCCTGGTACTGTTCGATCCATATGCAGCAGTTTTGCCCAACCCATGCCTATTATAGCGTTTTTAAATGCTGTGAAAGCCAGAAATTGACTTTTGGCCAATTCTTCAACTTAATTTTGCTCAATCCATTGACCACATTTCCTTCCGATCCACGGCCAATATTCAGCCCGCTCTATACGCTGAAATTGCCAAACTTCGACTAATCTTCATGCTTGCGCACAACTCGATTTCATACTCAAAAAGCTAATCAAACTCCAACTTTTTCAACAATGATTTAATCAATATAACAACAACAAATCACACAATAATCAATGAACATTAAAATAATGATTTAACAATTAATCAAATCATTTAATGGATCTAAACATAGAATTAACATATGATTTTACCGTTTATAAGTTACTAGATTAGATCCTATGGTGATTTGAGTTAAAATCATACTTGCATCGATTAGATCTATATGAAAGCAACTTGAAATGATAAACATATGATCATACAACCCATATACTTGATTCAATTCACATGAGAGATGCTTATCACTCACCAATTATTCGAATTAACTCGAAATCGCTAAATTCTCAGTTCGGACAGCGCAGAATATGCTTCAAACTTCTTGATTTGATGTGATCTCTCTTCACTTGACGTAGATCTAGCTTCAGACGATGTAGATCTTCAATTCTCTTATGTAGATCTAGAATTTTAATGGTGGAAAGGTGTATTTGATTAAGAAAGGAGGATCACGAGCTCAACCAAATGAGAGAATGAAGAAAGTAAATTATTCTCCATGCCTCTAACCCCCTATTTATAGTCTCCCACCAGCCTACTAATGGGCCACTCCAAATCAGCCCATTATGGCTAGCAAAACCTGAACAAAAATTATGAAACACCAAAATACCGATTTCTCCCAAACCGCTGAACCAAATATTTAATGTGACCACTCTACGGAATTAGCAACACCATTTCCTTTCCAATAAGACTGATCTCAGCACCTGATTTGATCCCATTCAAAAGTTATCCCCTATACAAGACCGAAAGGGGCAAAATGGTCACAAATAAAATTGGTAAAAATTATGAATATGTCTCACATCCGCATAACCAACATATCAAAATATGAGAATGATCCAACCCTCAGGGAATTAAATAAAAATATTTTACGATTCGCCGATACATAAAATGTGGGCTGTTACAATTTGTATGCCTTGGTTCACCCACTATAGCCGATGAAAATATATTTCTCTGATTTATCATCCAATTTTCTTCTCATTGTATTTGGAATATAGGAGTAAAAACACTTCCAAATAATCTTAAATTTTGAACATTTGGTTTTATACCATACCACTCTTCGTGTGATGTGCAATTTTCAAGACCCTTTGTTGGCGACTGTTAATCAAATACACCGCGCAAGAAATAACTTCCATCTAAAAAACTTAAAATAACCTGTTCTTCTTAAGAAGACATCTAGCCATCTTCACGATTATTCTATTTTTTCTTTCACATACACCATTTTGTTGTGGTGTACAATGGGTTTTCGTTTCATGTCTAATGTTATTTTTAATACAATAATTTTCAAACTCATTTTGAAAGATATTCACTACAACGATTAGTCCTTAAAGTGTTGATTTTAAGCCAAAAAAACTCCACTTTTACCACGGAATCTTTGAATTATGAAAAAGATCTGATTTTTCTTTGATAAAGTACACCTAATTTTTCCATGAATAATCATTAATGAAAGAAATAAATTATCGATCACCTCCCAAATATATGACTGGCATAGGACCACAAAGATCTAAGTGGATAAGCTGAACTGGTTTTTGGCTCTTTAAATGAATTGGTTAGGAAGGGGATTTCTGTGTTGCTTTCCAATTTAACATTCTTCATAAAATTCATCAAGACATAAATTTTAGGCAAACCTTTAACCATCACTTTTCTTGAAAGGATCTTTAAATTAAATTATTGTAATATAGATGGCCATATCTGTCATGTCATAACTTAGAAATTCCTTTATCAACACAAAAAAATAAGCCGTATTTCGGTTCTAAAGAGTGAGCGGAAATAGATTATTTGAGGCTACTCCAATTCTAGCAATGATCTGATTTTTCTTTGGTATGTCACATGTCATATCATGAAAGTGAATATCGTATCCCAAGATATCCCATGCTAAGAGAATTATTTTTTAAACCAAGAATAAGATAAACTTCAGACATTTTTTGCTATTATTCCAGTTTTTATTGTGGATTCATTCTCACCAACGCGGCTAGCTTTGTATGTTTTTCCATCTTCAACTTTAACTTCTCTGTAATCATGTTCATACAACTTTGGAAATATATTTTTACTATCTGTCATATGTTTACTAGCTTCACTATCTATATACCAAGCACAATCAAAATCTCTGGTTTCAGATACGCGCAATAAACTTTCTTGATTATCATGTTCCTAGTTTTTGCTTTCATACACCAAGTTAGCATCATGTTTTTTTATTCTCTTTATACTAACATTTATTTTCCATATGACCAGGTTCATTAGAGTTAAAACATTCAAAATAGCCATAACCTTTTCCTATCTGATTTTCACGTCCTATCCTACTTTGTGCATCTCTTCAGTTCTAATTGTACCTACAATCATTTCTTCCATTTTTCTAACTTGAATGATCGCCTCTTCCACGAGTGACTATGCCTTTTCCTCTTTGATTTCCTCCTCTTCCATTAAGTCCTTTATATATCTCTTTAACTTTTGAAATCTTACTTCTTTTCATTTAAAGACAAGTTTGCTTGGAGTGCTTGGTCCATATCTATATATTTGTTTTTCTTGTCGAGTCGTTTTTCATGGGCTTGCAATGAACCAGTGAACTCATTAATGGTCATGGAATTTAGATTTTTGGATTCTTCAATGGCTACAACAACATAGTCGAATGTAGAATCCAAAGAGCGAATAATTTTTTTCAATTACACGAGTATCACCATTTATTTCTAGTTAGTTGACTATAGATAATACCTTGAACAATAATCAGAAACAAGTTCAAACTACTTTTTTGTAAACTTTCAAACTCTACTTGAAGTGTTTGCAAACGGACCATTTTTACTTTACCGTCTCCCTTGGATGAACTTTGCAAAATCTCCTATGTTTGCTTTTCATAAATGACAGATAATGTCTTTTCAAAAGCAGCACTATATGTTTGTAATTCTTTATGGATATGAAACAAGGCTTATTTGTACTTTTTCTCAATTTTCTTGAATTCCCCTTTTTGTTCTACGTTAATTCTTCCTCATTTTCAACTTAAGTGTGCCCATTTTCAACGATCTCCATTCCTCTTGAAATCCAAGAACGATTTTCATTTGGATATTCCATTTAATATAATTTTCTTTGGTTAATTGAGGGACAGATGAAGAAAAAATAGAGTTTTTCCTTTTAGTTAAACCTGAGATCCAAGATTACTTCGATACCAATTGTTGGATATTTAAGGGGAAATAGAGAAACTGAAGAAAGAGGACTTTTATTTTATTACAGACTTTTTTTTCTTTTTTTGCTTGATTACAAATGCATATCTTTCAACCATGTTTATTCAAATAGCATCGTCCAATCAATGGATAGGATTTTACAACACATCAATAACTTAAGGTTGAAATTAGCTTCTAAAACTTTCTCTAATTATCTAATATTGTCTTCTATCTTCTATATATAAGAATATTGTAAATAAGAATAATTTTATACCAGAACATAACCTACAATTACACAGAAAAGCTTCGTATAGGGATGGAGAATTGTTAATGGCGACAAGGGAAAACATCCACTTTCTTTATTTCTTCACGCAATCCTTCTTCCTCGTAACTTATCTTATCTCTACACCGATCCACAGAATTTTCTTCTTCTTCCTCCGTGTAGTGGACAGATTACTTTTATCACGAACATGGATCGTTGCTTTGAACACTTGTTAGATCGTTGGTTTACAGCTCAAGTGGCGTATACAAAAGGAACGACGTGAAGCATATATACGGTATCAACCTGGTCATATTCTTACATAAATAAGTTGATACAAGTATAAAATATACACACGTGTCGGAAGCACAAGTATTGGTAGGCATATTTTTGTGGGACGTGGATTTACACTAGCTGTACAAAGCAATGCAAAGAAATATAAAGGACACGTCAGCTCATGTATGTCCATCACCATCAGGTCATTAAGATGTGGTCAGCTCTTGAAGGGTTGGGATCACCTGGACCCATTTTCCCCTGGTCCGGTGGTCCCAACCAATTAAATCACCCCATTTTGGGGTGATTTACACATAGCCCCCCTGAATTACACCCGAATTTCAGGGGGCTATGTGTAAATCACCCCAAATGGGGTGATTTAATTGGTGCGGACCACCGGACCAGGGGAAAATGGGTCCAGGTGATCCGCACCCGCTCTTGAATACTCCATAGCTCAGGTCGTTAAGATCTGACAGACGCTCAGGTCGCTTCCAGAGTTATCATTTGGGTTGTTCATGCTTGTCACATTACAATCACTACTAAATCTTAGACTAGCAGAGGCACAAACAAATGTCTCGATAAATGCAAACGGAGGGCATAATTTTTTATTAAACCGCCTCTAATATTATGAGAGGCAGTTTAAAATAGACGATTGTTAAAGGGACTCCATTTTTTGTTAAGGGAAGGATAAATTTAAGGGGACTCCATCTTACTTTTTATTTGTTAAGGGGGGGTTTGGAATTTTAAAAATAAAATAAAATATAAACTAAAGTACCTCCGCCTCATCATCCCTTTATCCTATCGATCAAAATTCAATCTCAGTTCGATCCAAACACGCCGCAGGTAAAAAAAAAATCAAACGTTAATAAATCTCCTTTTTGAAATTATAGATTTTGTTGAAAAAGATGAATACAAAAAGATGAATACAAAAAGATGAATACAATTTGCAGAAAGCGGATGAAATTCGTTAATTGGCGCGAATGATGAATACAGTTCGTCACGTAAAGTTTGGATTTTGTTCGAAGATGAATACAATGTGTTACGGTTTAGATCTTACAATTTGATAATAAAAACAACCTCGCTGTAATATGATTTGTCAAAAGTAATTACATTAAAACAGTGTACATATTTCAACATTAAAAAAAACGTTTGTTAAGTGAATTTTTGCTTATGTTCATGCTATGTTAGACGTATGTGTATGTTGTTACTTTTTTTTTCATTTGTGGCTAGTGTGTTTTGTATGTGTTTATTTGTTGTTATTGTGTTCCATGCTTACTTTGATAGTGAAAACTAAAGTAAACAATGCTTGAATATGTTATTTTCATATGTGCAGAACGTTTATATTTCATGTATTGTTATTTTTCTATGTGTAGAACTAAATTAGAGTTTATGTTTTAAGGTTGCATTAATGAAGATTATAGGGTTAGTATTGGAAATTTTATTAATATGTTTAAGGGGAGGTTAATTTATTTTAATCCCCCCTAACAATTTTAAAATAACCTGAAAATGGTACTCCTCTTAACCAAAAGTGGAGTCCCTTTAACAATCCCCTTAAAATATGCCTCTGAAAAAGGCGTCCTTATTGAGCATTAGAGGCGGATAATGTTGCATAGCTGCCCCTACAATGTGTGCTGCCACGATAGACCGTGTAGAACAACAAAGGCATTCACAACAGCCTCTAATAATCCAAAATATAATAAAGGCGAAACCATGTGTCCTTTATTTGTTGGAACCAGATGTCAATCAATGAACAAATAAAGGCATATTATGATGCCCTTAATAATTTTAAAATAGCAGAACTAATATTTGCATTGCTTTTCATGACCTGGAACATAGTTTAATGCAAAAGTTGACTCATGTACCAATTCGAATCATGAAAATAAAGCGACAACAGCACACATCACACCCTCAACACACATTAGGTATATAAAATAATTTACCCAAAATGAACACGTACATTAAGACTTTGACATAAACATATTGTACCACATGATTTCTATCATTAACACAGCATTGCACCACATAATTTCTTTCATTTACACAACATTGTGTACGGTAGGCAAGTATTTTTAATAATACAAACTTTTTATCAACAACTATATTGGTAAATACAGTTTACTAATCTAAGACCAAGCATGCCTCGAAACACTTACATGTCTACTTAAAAAATTTTAATGCCTGCATACAACTCTTTTAAAGGATTCAAAATAAAATTTATCTAGCTTGTAGGCTCGCTCTTTTTCATTGCAACGGATCAATGACGGTCATCTTCAAATTTGTAGTTACTATGTGTAACGACCCGGAAAATCTGAATAAATTTAAAAAATTTAAATTGGCTATTTTAGTGAATTTAAAATAATTAAAATAAATATTTTAATTAATAACGACGAAAAGTAAGTTGGAATCGACGTTTGAAAATAAATATAATTACTTTGAATTATAAACAAGGCCTGAAATGGCGCGGTAGTTTCAAATTTTGAATTCAAACTTTGACTGACTGTACCTGGTGCAAAATAAAACGGATTTCAGTGAAACCAAAAATATTTAAATCTGTTAGTGAATATCTTTCTAACGAATCTGAAAAATCGAAGTTTCATAGCGGAAAGCAAAAGTTATGGCCAAATGAATTTTCAGAAAGGTCACTATAGAGTTTATATAGCCCGTGAAAATGGCCATTTTGCAAACGACCTCAGAATTCGACGAAACCACTTTTGTTGGATCCAGGATGTCAAATTATTGCTAGGTTTCAAATTTCATATTTTTTGAAGTTAATATGTGAACGTGGCAAAGGAAAACGTGTTTTGGTCAATTATAGTTAAATTAGATCGACCAGAAATGGGCCATTTTTCAAACGGTCTCAGAATTCGACGAAACTAGTTTTGTTGGGACCGTATCGTCAAAACATAGCTAGATTTATTTTTCTGGAATTTTTCGAATCAGTTTGTGGCCCTGGCAAATTGAAATGTACGTTCAAATTAAATATTGAATGTTTTATATTTTAATTTGAAGGAAAACTGACTGAAACAGTCGAATGGGCCTTCGAAACATATCCCATTGTGTTCGGAATAAGGGTATTTAGCTAGGGACAACAGTCGTTGGGTTTGGATTAGGGTTCGTGTGTGAAAGAGGGTATTTTCGGATTTTTAAAATTTGTAAATATAAAAAAAATCCTATTGGACGGTCAAATTTCTCTCTCCCTGATTATCTTCAGAACGATCGGCAGCTACTCCTTCTTCCTTCTCTCCTCTTTTTCTTCGAATCCGCGCAATAAAAACCCATGGCCCTTTGGAGAATTCTATAGTACTCCTCACGATCTTCACATCCATATAAAGTTTGGATTTTTTCGTGTCCTGTAGAGCTCGAACCGAGCTCGGGAACTTGGCCACTTTCGACCGCCGTAGGGAGCGCCTCCGACCACCGAGTTCGACGAGATCACCCTCGTTCTGTGCGTCCTTCGACGCTCTTCGACGTCGCACCTGCTGATCGTCACCTCGTTCAACGAATTAGAAGTTATTTGAATACCTAGTTTTGAACAAATCGGATAGGTAACGGCTGAAACTATTTTAAACTATTCTATAGCACTTTAAAGCGCTACGGTTTTTGATTTCACTGTAAAAATCATATCTTTTTCGTTTCTTGACGAAATTCAGTGAAATAAGAGATAGTGGACTTGTGTGCACGTCTTCTACGTTTTAGAAGAGACCGCATATTTTTCTGAGCCTTCTGCTATTTTTGGTGGAGTGGAACCCAATGTGAGATTTCTAAATTATAAACGATATGGAAAACGACGATGTATAAATTATATAGTCGATGTATGAGTTATATAAGCGTTGTACACCTCTTGTATATGCGTTGTATAAGTTGTACGTTCGATATATAAGTTATATATGCGTTGTAAAAATTATATATGTGTTAAAATAGAAGTGAAATGCTTATGTGTGTGTATATATATATATATATGCCCCTCGTCCACAAACCATGGACGATATTTATTGGTTGTGATTGGTGTGAAAATTGGTTGATATCGAATGGTTGATTAGAATTGTTTGTGGTTGAAATTGATTGATTGTGGTTGAAAATACCCGTTTGTGGTTGAGAATTATTTGGTTGAAACCACATAGGATTAGTTTGTGGAAAAGGAAATATATATATATATATATATATATATATATATACATGCCGCCTGCGTGCGAACAAGATGCATGAAATCCCCATTGTCAAAAGCTGCGAGGCTTTAAGGTAGAGCGAGGAGCCGTACTAGGGACGGCCCCGGTTTTAACTACCCTGCCGTTATGCTGCCGAAATTTTGAATAATATTTATGTGTTAGAATTATTTTCATGTGTTGAAACTATATTCGTGTGTTGAATAGAAACCATTCATGTGTTGAATAGAAATTCATTCGTTGAATAGAAATTCATGTGTTGAATGGTATTCGTGTTTTAAATAAATTGTTTTAACAATAAAAATCACATTTTTATTCTATATATACGAACTATAGAAACCATTCATGTGTTGAATAGAAATTCATTCGTTGAATAGAAATTCATGTGTTGAATGGTATTCGTGTTTTAAATAAATTGTTTTAACAATAAAAATCACATTTTTATTCTATATATACGAACTATAGAAACCATTCATGTGTTGAATAGAAATTCATTCGTTGAATAGAAATTCATGTGTTGAATGGTATTTGTGTTTTAAATAAATTTTTTTAACAATAAAAATCACATTTTTATTCTATATATACGAACTATATAAACCATTCATGCGTTGAATAGAAATTCATGTGTTGAATGATATTCGTGTTTTAAATAAATTGTTTTAACAATAAAAATCACATTTTTATTTTATATATGCGAACTATAAAAAACCTTCATGTGTTGAATAGAAATTCATTCGTTGAATAGAAATTCTTGTGTTGAATGGTATTCTTGTTCGAAATAAATTGTTTTTTTTAATAAAAATCATATTTTTATCATCTATATGAACTATATAAAATAGTCGTGTTTTGAAAGAAATTGTTTTATAATAAAATCATATTTATATCACCTATATGAACTATATAAAATAGTCGTGTTTTGAAAGAAATTGTTTTATAATAAAAATCATATTTTTATCACCTATATGAACTAAATAAAATAGTCGTGTTTTGAAATAAATAGTTTTACATTGAAAATCACATTTTTATTATATACGTGAATTGTTAAAAATAGTGAAGTGTTGAAATAGAAGTCAGTTGGATAAAAATATCATTTTTATCAAAGGTATGAAAAGAATATGGTTTTGAAATCGAAAAATTGATTATATTTATTTATATATATATATATATATAATTAAAATAAATCGAATAACGAAGCTGCAGTTCGTGTTTTGAAACCGTGATTTCAAATGATTAGTGCGGGAGATCCGACCATCGGATTTTCCCGAAACCGAAACTGTTGGGTTCGCTTTGGAAATATCTTACCAACGACACCAACATTGTAAAGATCCAACGGTTGGATTGTCTGGAATGTTTAATTCAAATCTGAAGAAAAACAGCGTCAGAATCGATTATATATATATATATATAATTAAATTAAATCGAATAACGACGCTGTAGTTCGTATTTTGAAATCGAAACTTCAAACGATTGTACCGGGAGATCCGACCGTCGGATTTTCCCAAAACTGGAACTGTTGGATTCGTTTTGAAAAGATCTTTCTAATGATATAAATTTTGTGAAGATCCAACAGTTAGATTTTCAGATATGTGTAAATCAAATCTGAAGAAAAACAGCGCCACGGCCGCGTTATGGCTTGAAGCGTCGTTTGAATAAATTAGCCATTTTTAAATAAATAAAAATAGCGATATATCGTTATAAAATATTATAAACGATATGGAATGTGAAATTTAGAAACTAACTGAAGGTTGGCTAAGTCGAATGGTTTCCTGGATTTTGATCTGATGTTGGTTTCGGCCTTCGGGGTTAATATTTGGGGAATCGTTCTCTTACTAATTTACGGTTAGTGACTAATGAATTGGAATAAGGCGTATGTTGTGTTTGTGTAGCACATGTTTATTATATACGCGAGTTGCTCAGAAAGACCGGGTTTATCTCATTCTGAATAACTGAATCGACGATAAGAAATCGAAGATGAAGACGGTGGTCGAAGACCGGAGATCTTCACCTCGTTTGGAGGGTAACTGATGTCCTGATTGGGAGGCATCCCGAAATATGGATAATGAGTGGTGATCGTCCAGACGTACATGGAGATCGATGGGTACGCGAGGTATATAGTGCCTCCGGTTTCGTTCAGACCCAGAACGGATTTGCAAATGGACTGTGTGTCTGACATTGGAATTCATTCTGTGTGATTGATAGCCATCAGTTGCATGGTGTGAATTACCTGTGTGGCATGCTAAGATGCAGTGATCAGGGCTTCTGTTGAAAAGCAAAGTCTTGTGGTTGATGATCAAAGCACCGCCTGTGTGGCGTAGCTTTGTGTATAACGTGAATTCGTGAGCCTCACACCCCGGTAAGAACCAGAAACGGGAGAGGACCTTAGGGAGGGCATGCATTTCCTTCTAGCTAGAGGTGGTGTCGGCGCTTAAACTGGCTGACATTTATACTATTTTTCACCTACGTGGTTGTTGCTGTTGCGAGGCGCCTCAGTTATATCGGTCGATCCGGGACCGATGGAGTCATTCGTTGGCTCATTTACGCCCCAAAGGGCGGGGAAACGTGTTGTTCAGGCACTATAATCCACTCCGTGTGGACCGGCCCTGTCGCTCCAAGGGGCAGTTGCGGGTGTTCCGGAGACATGGGCTAGATTGTCTCGAAGTCGGTAAGGACTATCCTTTTCCTTGGTTCATGACGGAAATCCAATTTCCAAATACGACACAGTGCGGTTTGATTATATATTTATATGGCGACATGATATATGGTACCCATGCCGTCTATGATTGATAGTTATGATTGAAATTGTTTTTGAAACGTATAAACACTAGTAATAATATCAAATGCTTTTGTTTTATTCGTATCAAGCATATTTTGGCCATTATAAGATAAAACTCTATCCTCCGGTTTGCGTTGCATTGTGTGATGGGAACTGAGTCTTATAATGGCTTCATTTTTATAAAAAGCATCGCGATGTCTTAAAGATTTACTTGTTTTAAAGCACTGGCAATCCAATGGAGTAAACCCGTTCCGCGAAAGTGGCGTGGTCCTGTGATTAGCCATATTATAAAATGTGTTAAGTAGATTTCGCATACCAGTCCCATGACTGACTCGTAGTTTGTTTCACTTGCAAACTCGGGTGCCCTTTTTTCTACACGGGCAGCCTTGTGTTCAGGTTTTTAGCAGGCTCTTTCTGGATAGCTGGAGCTGAAGATGGATTCTATCATTTATCTCTTTTTATGCTGTTCAGCTCCTATTGTATATATTATGTTTGTTTTCCGCTGTAGACATTTTTGTATAGCTGAACTGTATTTGTACTAAGTATGATCCTGTATACTGTGTAACTCTGATGATTACGTTTATCCAGTGTATTATTTGTTCATTATCTGGTGTATTTATTTATTTCTGTTCTGCTATTACCTATTTATGTGTTATATTCCAAAGATTACCCTTGACACCGTCGTACGGGGTCTTGGGGTCTTCACACTATGGCTTTCCTGCAATAGGTTGAAAACATTGATCAACTCTTCATTATATATAATTGATGTATACAAAATTAAACAACATGGTCATTTCTGCAAATTCGTGATACAAACAAATAAAAACATTGTAACATTCTTACTAAATTCTAGACAATAGAATAATCTGCACTTATATATTAAAAATTATCATTTCAAATAAATCATGAGTAATCTTATTCTAGTATTTGATTAAGATGATGTAGGCACCATGATGCAATTTATGTAATCCTTAAATGAAAGAGCAACTCTAGGCCACTAATGTGAGATCTTTAAGTGAGCAAACAAGAAGAAGCATGAAGGATAATACATTGCATTCACAAGTGAGGTACGAAATAAAAGACAAACATGTGAAACTCACGTCGAAATATTAAGATGATGCAGATCTGTTGGGAGTGATTTAGGTTAAGGCATGGAGCCGATTACCACTTGAGATAGCTGCAAGTTCAATAAAATGTTAGGGAAACTAATGTAGGTTCAATGAGGTAACTTGACAAGAATTGCCAAAGCAAAGGCAATAGAGGAAAAAGTAGCATAGTTGATAGGAAAAAAGTAGCCATTAAAGAGTTGGAATTATTTAGAAATCATCAAATAAATGGCAACACATTATCAACCCAAGCGGAGTACACTAGAAAGCTAGAGAAAGAAAAGTCTCATTTTTTACATTTGATGGTATTGATGAGTTTCCAAATAATTCAAATCCTTGAGTAGATGGAGGTGGTGCGTGCAATGGTAATTATATTTATTTGTAAATGTAAAGTTGGATGGACTCATTTAGCACCTGCTTCTTGCTTGGCAATTTCTCGTCTATCAGCATGAATATATATATATATATATATATATATATATATATATATATATATAATTTCCTTCACCACAGCAGCTTTGATCAGCTAAGTATGATGTTTTCATCAATTCAATATTACGGTAAAGATTCTCCATCAGTTTACATAGGAAAGTTTTTGCTTGATTTGATATATATATATATATATATATATATATATGTATATGTGAATTTAGTGATTACAGATATGCCATCTGCAAAGTTGTTATCGGTACAAAGGATAATACTTGTGGTAGTTTCTTAATCATGAAATGGTTATATGATGAGCCATCTACAAAGTTTGGCTAATATTGAACATTGCACGCATGAAAAAAAGAGATATAACTACATACATCTAAATAAAGGAAACACTAGTTCCCAGCTTAAAGCATCAAATATTGCAAAATCTAAGTGCTTTGTTCTCTCCGCTTTCTCCCATACCAAACGTGACAAACTACTTCACCCTTCTATCTCCGTAATTGATCTCCCTATTCTACTTTTACATCATGGTAGTTACTTAAATTTTCATGCTCATTTATCAACCATCCGTCAACTTTTTATCCGAAAATCCAGTGATTCTTCTCAAGTCCCAGTGTTCTTCATCGGATTTCAACAGTGACTCCTCTCTAAACCAAATGTTCTTCGTCGGATTTCAGGTGAATCTATTGTTGATCGTTATCTCACCAAAGTTTATTCTTCTCGAACCCAAATATTGGAATCAACAATCAATTTCATGTACTGGAAACGAACCTAAATTCAGTATCTAGAATCGAATCCAATTCCAATGACTGAAATCAACTCGATTCCAAATGCTAGAATCGACTTTCATTCCGGTTCTGGAGTCGAAGACCACTCTTAGAATCGACTTCATTTTTCAGTTTACTTTTTTGAAATACCAACTTCTGTGTACCTCTTGAATGATGGGATGCGTCAAATGATACTGGGATGGAACAGATAAGATGAAATACACATCAAACATTTAATTTCCTATAGGAACTTTGAATGGTAAAAGTAGTCAGTTATTGTGTACACTTTATGTCTCTAATAGCTTATATATTCTGATATGTAGTTTCTATTTTACATCTCATAGCTCATTTGTTGTCTCTAATTGGTACCAATTCATAGAACCTAAACTTATTGATATGATTAATCGGCTTATTTTAATCAGTTTTTAAATCTAGTTGTTTATAGAAGAAGAAAAATATTCCTAGAATCTGTATGATGTACAAAGTGTGAACCATACGTTACATGATTACTTAATTATTTCTTATGTTATTTAAATGCAGATTAGCAGGTCAAACATTTAAACAAAAGCGACTAGAGTCATGACTGCCTTCAATTAATTAATTATTATCAGTATAAAATATGGAGGTTCAATAAGGAAACTGACTCTGCCATGGTCTTTCCATGGAACACCATTCAGAAAGGTAACATTTTTGTTTAATTATTTATTTATGTTTTACTTTTTGAATTGTAGATATAGTAGGCACAATGAACGTGAAATGTGCAGTACTTACAAAATAAAGTTTCATATCTAAACACGCTCAGTGAAACGTTTCTTAAAACAGTAAAGATGTGACTGTTACCTTATTCTAAGTTTGATGTTAAATTTCACAAGCATATTCATGGACAATCTGAGCTTGAATCAATAACATGAAGGAAGGTTAACTGATTTCGATTTATAGAAGATGAGCTTATTAATATGTATAGTATATAAACATTTTAATCAGTTTGTGAATTTCAGTTATTTTTAATAAAGAAAAACATCCTAGAATCTGTATAATGTACGAAGAGTGAATCTTAAGTAGCCCCATTATTCAATTGGTTCTTTTGTTTTTCAAATTCAGATGTAATAAGTAAAATACATAAGTAAAAGATGGTTGATGTCATGGCTGCCTTCAGTTGATCTATATTATTTGCACAAAATATGTAATTCTATAATTTAGGTCTCTCATCCTTCTTGGATATTACCTATTTTACTAACAAACGTGATGTCATTTATTTTAATTCACATTTAATGTCATTTAGCTTATACAGTGACATAATTTCATTATTCGTTTATGTAGATTTGAAAGTCTAAAAGCTCTATAATCATATTAGATTTAAAGGTTGTACGTCCTCTAATCAAAAATATATTCAACTCTTTTAGTTAAATTTTTTGGTCAACCAACTCCATTAACACCAAACGTTCCAAAAATGATTTAGGCCATAAGCAGAATGTTTCAAAGTGAAAGATGTATCGTCAACGAACAATGTATGTAATCCTATAAAAGTGTTAATTATAGAGAAGGATTGATGAGCTATCAATTTTCATATCTCTAGATAGTTTCTAAATAGCTAATTGTTTGTTCTATCTCCTCTACTATAGAAATAATGGTATGCTAACCATAAAAATGATGAGCATGACTTTGTTATGTCACTTCTGAACTATTTACTACAATAAGGTCATTCTTTACAAAAAGAAACAGAATTTCATCTCGTATTATATTAAGTTAATTTTGTCAATTTAGTTCAATTTGTATTTTTTTTCAATTACCTTACTTATAGAAACGTTCCTGAATATAATGCAGTATACTAAATATGCATGGCTTTGTTGTATTGCTTATAGGCTACATACTGGAAATAGAATCTTAAGAAGGAGCATTGCAATAATTATTATCATGGGCAAGTTAGTTGACAATTTGCTTCAAGTTTAATTCCAATTGTATTAGTTTTCAATAACCATTTCTATATTTACATTCCTGAATGAAGTGCAGTATGTCAAAATATTTAATTTTTTGATGGAAGAGTGATCCAAAAAGAGGAAAACATTTCGGTTTTTTTATTAATTTATAATCCAAAAATCATCCCTAAAATTTACATGAATGTAAGAAGAAAAAAGTGGTTATCACAGAGAAGATCATTTAATGTTTACCATGCTCATAGTTTAATATAAATGATGCGCAACCGAAGGACAGTAGAGAATGGCTAATTTTAGATTGTGCTGAAGAACACTTTTGTTGAATTCTACTGCACAAAACTAAACCTGGTTGAGAAATTGAATTGCACCAAGTGAAATGTGTTGCATGGTGGTGCTGTACGGTAAAAAGCACAGCAAGAGGCTTGACGAGTGGATACACGAACATGTTGCTTGCTGTAGGGTAACTAATATACAGCAAGGCATGTAGATCGCATGCTTTGAATTAGACAACAAATGCAACAACCGTGTAGAAAAACTTACTAAAAATTGGGTTGGAGCGGTGCAAAGCTTGAAGAATGCATGAAGGCAGAAATTGCATGCTTAGGGTGAGTAATATGCCAAACTTTGGCACAGAACTGCACTCGTGTACGGAAAACAGGCCAGCAAATCAATGATGTATGCATGAAATTCTTGAGGCCAGCAAATGTAGATAGCGAGCAGGTTTTGCATGCTGAACGAATAAGGGCATTGTTGCATCACTACACCAACAAATGAAAGATGACGAGGATTGAATAATAAATTTGGCACTGTTGCATCGGTCCAAATAAGAAGACACCGATTGAAATGAACTCTGCATGTTGATGGTGATGCTTGCAATTGAACATGAAATGATTGGTGCGTTCCAACACTAATATTAAAGGTTGTCATTATGGATTGTTTTACTATGTGTTGGTAATTATTATTTCAAACCAATTTTTCTTTATTATCCTCCATTTCCACCGATTCTCTACATCGCCACGTACAATCTTTCTTAAAACATTATAATTATATTTTTTTTCCCCTCTCCTTAGTTTAGTTAATTTGTCTTTCGCTGGATTCTCAAGTTATTTATGCATGCATTTTATTTTAATTTCTTTTCGTATATCAATCATCTTCCATTTTATTTTATTTTTGATGATAAGAACCAATAATGACTTTTTAGTTACATAATGAAAAATTCAATCACATTCAACAACTATAGCTAACATCAGTTATCTTAATGGATCCAGTAGATAAAAATAAATGAATTCTAGCATACAAATTTGACATGACTGAATGCAATGTACCAAAAATGCCAACTACATTCAATTATATCCATCACTTCGCAAAAGACATAGAAAAAGGAAAGCTAACTTTATATTGTAACAATTTTATTTTAATGATTTAACAAACCGATATGAGTTTCCAAATTTTGTCCAACTTTTTTCTTCATGTGATCACGATGCATTGATGATAAAGGAAGTAATTGTAACTTCTTAACAAGCTACCAAGGTACCTAATTAATCTAGCATCCTTCGGAACAATGCATAATCCATCTTTCGTGAATTCTATCTTCTCTTTGCCTAATTTGCCTCATCCAGATTTGTTGTACCACATATGTTTCTTCTCAGTGATCCTAAAAACAATAACCAATATGATGTTCACTTCTCCTGTACATAGTATAGCAAACATGAAATAATAAATAATGTAGCACAAACCATTGTGTCAGAAGATCAACATTTTCAAATATGTTATCATCATCTGAATTTGAATGATTCTCCTCATTGCCATATGAATGATCAGCCAGATGAAGTTGATAAACTTTTTCCTATAAATGAATGAAAAACATTGATAATCTATAACTCGCTCTATTTGGAATGTACGATTTACAATTTGTTTTACTGAAGGGACATGGAGAACATGTACTAACCAGAGCAAATATCATTATTCCTAAAAAGAACTAGCTCCGAAAATGAATATATTAGAAAGCAAAAGTGCACAAAGAAAGAATAAACTAAATAAAACTTTCTCTTCGGAGACATGTCATTCTAGCCTATTTAAATTAACCTACTCTCATTCTACGTAATTTTGTTTTAATTCAAAATTTGATATCAGCATCTCTTCCATCAATTCTGTTTTTATTGCTTTTCTTCAACATCTCTGTTTTTTCCTAAATAATCCACTCCAAAATTTGAGTAATTATTATATAGATACATAATATATTAGACAAAAAAAGTAATCGACATTTTTTCTTTTAAATTAGAAAAACGAGCTTTCTATGTAAGCTTTGGAAACATAGTTGTACCCACCACATACTCAAGCTAATTGTTGCATGAAAAGTGCAACAGGTGTGGAACAAAACTCCAACCTTGACGGTGGAAGATATTGAATTAAGGACAACACTGCTGTTTGAAATCTGTTCTCATAAGATTTAAGGATTAAACTTGTGGATATTACATTTTGAATATGGGTTAGTTACTCTAATTTTAATTTTAATATTAGGTGAAATTTATATTCATTATCTTGATATTTGTGTACTATATTGGGCACATTGTGAATAATTTTTTCCATAAGTAAAGCTGAAATGAAAAAAATGTAAATAAACAATGATTATTCAAAAAATGATTTTGCAACAAAAAATAATATAAGTAATTAAATACTTCATAAAATTATCAAAATTATTTTCTTAGGATCATTTAATTGGAAAAAAGTTCATAAATCTCATTTGAATAAGAATTCTAAGGAACAAATGATGCATGTTTAGTGCTTAATTCAGGATATCAATGGGGAGTATGAATGGTTAAATTATAAGTTACGAACATGGCATCTAATAATCTTCTTTTATTAAAGGCTAAATGCGCCACACCAAATGTGCCACGCCGGTTTATATTTAGTATAAGTTGTAATACATTTAGCATTTATGCACTATACCTTGGGTTAACTTTTTTATTGCCCTTTGATACTTGTTCCATTGAACAATTTATATTTAGTTAACTACATTCTAAATGTTCAATGAAGAATTACATTGGTTCCTTAATGTAACGCACTGCATGTTACGTGAACTAATACTAAGTTAACTTCAAATTTAGAGACATGCTTATATAACCATAAAGAGCCTAATTATTATACAAAAAATGATAGATTTATCGATTGGACTACTAATGCATGAATGAAGTGAGAAATACTAGCATTGTGCTAAGGTCTAACTGACCTGAGTTAGATTATATTTGCATATCTGTTGAATAGATTAATATTTTAGTTGTAGGGATATTTGGATAAACAGACTTTACTAGGGCTATGACAAAAGTGATATTTATGAATTGGTCTAATACAACCAGTCTACCAGATCTGAATGGTTTGACAATTCCAATTATTAAAATCCATTTCCAAACTTTTTGAAAAGTAAGAAAATTTATAATATAATTAACATTTATACATACAACTCATGTGCACAGATCAATACACATTTACAGACATTAAAGAAACCCAAAAAAAAAACATACAACAAATGAAGTCAACCATCACCACTGGAAGAAGAACAAGAGGAAGAAAACATGTATTTTCTATAAGAAATAGGATCGTTATTGTTCAATTATTGAGGTACTTTGTTTCAACACTTACAATAAACACATGAAATGATTAACGACTATTGCGTAATCAGTGAGCCAAATTAAACATAAAAACCGTAATGCACTATTAATATATTCATCTAAAGCAGTTTGGTTTTAACTTTATTATTAGATTAAACAAATTAGTAACAAGGGTTTTATTGATAAACGCAGTAAAAAATTAAAGTAGTATTAAAAACGAATTGCATACCTCTTCTGATGTTAGAGAGCACAAAATTGAAATAGAGTAGGAAGATTTCATCGATTTCTTGATTGAAGCAGAGGGCAAATCTCGATCGATTTGAAATGAAGAACGCAATGAGATTAATAGGAGCGTGAGGATGAATCCGTTGCCAAAATTGCGATGAAGTACGGGAATGAGCGCACAGCCAAATTTCGGTTGCCCGTAGAAATTGATTTTTTAGGTTAGCGGCTGTTCTTTCCGACCTAATAGAGAACAGTAGCGACTATTTTTTATTTCTGCCTCGGTTGTGTTTAGAGGCAGATGTATTTGTTTCCGATAATATCTAATAAAGAATGATGCAATATACGCCCTTAATAAATTATCATTGAAGGCCAAATGTTTTTTAGCCCCTAATTTAGTGTCGCTAATACTTTGAAAATTGGTAGTGAATATGGATTGGCCTCCTGCTGTTTGGTGCAACGTGAATAAGGGATGGATAAGTACTTTTGCATAGAGTACGTGAATTCATTATTAATCTTTAGAGCAACGTATATTAGTCCACGTGTACAGAATAGTATGGTTGCAATTTTGGATGAATGGCAATGGCGTAAATACCATGGACCGTGTACACATCCGTACTGTATAGACACACATAAAGAAAGAACATGACATTTACACATTATGTACATGCAAACATATGGATCAACATATACAAGTCTGCATTAACATTAGGTTGTTGCTCCAATGTTCATGTCAGATCGTGACCCATATAAATGATAAGTAATGACAATTAGATCGTGAAGCTATATAATCCAGGCCGTGAAAACCAAGTACTTCAGGCCGTCAATGCCATTCATGTTGGGTCGAGGAGAGAGCAAGCCTTAGGTCGTGGTGCTTATGCTACAGGTCGTAGAACATTATGTTGAGGATTGTCAGCTCAATACTTAAGCCGTTCAAAGCTTCACATCAGGTCGTATAGACCTCTACATGCTTATCAGATCGTTCCATCTAGATTCATGTCGTTTCTTAGATCGGAGTATACCATGCCAGAAGCAGGTCGTAACTCTTTCAGAGTGCAGAAATCCATGCCAGCCCAAGCAGGTCGGAAAATACATGTTTTTGTAAACTTGTGCATGATAATGAAATCGCCTTCAATAGTGGACATAAGTCTAAATTGATCGACCACTCTAAAAATCTTTTTTTTTTTTTTTTTACTTTTTGCTCTTTATTTTGAATTACGTGGCTCCATTTTCTAATCTAACCATTTGGTGAAGTGCTTTAAAAGCACCTTTGGTGTTGAAATCAATTTTTGGTTTTAACAACTATAAACTCCGTAGGTGGTGGACGGTCCACCTTAAAAAAGCTGAATTTAGCTAACTGCTAACTACAGTCATCTGCACTATATTATATTTTTTATTAGGATAAGTTTAGCTCACATCCCTAATAGGCTTCGAAATTCACGTCACATCCCTCGATTAAAGTTTTATAAATTAGGTCCTTATTTTTCAAAAAATCATAAAATAGTTATAAAAAAAATCACATAAATTCATAATTAAATACAACTAATCGTCATCAAATTCAGGCATTAAAACCACCAAAAAAGGTATAAAAAAACATCGAATCTTTAGTGTATTGCATCAAACACTTATTTGCAATTGTTGCATACATTTCTGCAATAACTGCAGTTATGCATCAAACTGCAGTATTACTGCTGAGATGTATGTATTAATACTGCAATAAATGCATAGTTTGATGCAATAATTCAATCCTCGCCTGTTTATTCTACCGTACACCATTTTTAAACATTGTTGCTTACATTTCAGCATTTATAACCAATGAATGCATACATATCAGCACATATTCATAAACCTTCATCCGTTTTAAAATTTTTGCATACATTTTAGCGGTACAGTATAATTACATACATTTCTTTAACAATTCGTACTCCATGCACTTTTGTCCATCTTTAGTTGACTGCATCTCAACAGGAATATGCAATAATAGCATACATGTATGCAATAATTCATCCAAATTTTCAATATAAACATCGGATGAATTTTGCATACATGTATGCAATTATTGGTTATAATTGCATACTTTGACGATTTTTTAATTTTTTTTCCAGCATGCTTCTGTGAATATTTGCACTTTTTGAATTTTTTTAGTCATCAACACTTTTTTTTTTTGAAAAAGCACGTAAGGCTGAAAATAGGGACCTGGTTTGCATAAATCTTTACAGGGGAAGGTCGTTTATATTATGAAACTTTTTAGGGACGTGAGCCTTATTTTCATTTTTTTACTATTAATCATAATAAAAATTGTTTGCGATCACTTTAAAAACCAGTCGGTTATGCTAAAGAAAAACCCTACAATTATGGCCAGTGGAGGATACAGAAACTAATTCCAGTGGGGGCATTTTCACAAACATAAAGTATGAAACACAAAAATAAATCCAGCGGGGGCATTTTCCAAATTACAAAGAGTATATAACTACAATTATCACATTATCTAAATAAAAAACTATTATTCTTCTATAATTTTATAAACCTCAGTGGGGGTCACTGCCCCCACTTGTCTCTTAGTGCATCCGCCAGTGATTATGGCAACATTCATTGCAATTTAATGTATTTCCTGTCTGTGCAGTTAATTAAGGCGCTTAACGGTTCAATGATGGTGGAGGTGTGAAAAGCTATAGTAGGAATATAGCGGAGATGCAAAAAGGTTAACTAAATGTAATATCATATGTTTAAAATTAATTAATTATCATTCTCAATTTTTTAGTGTAGAAGAAACAAATATTAATTAATATTATATAACAAAATCAAAGAATATCATGGTTACGTACAATAGATTTGATGATTATTATGTATTTCTACCTTATATATGGGCTTATGCCTTAAAATTAACTTTTTGCTGTATTTTTTTTTTTGTTTTATTAGAGAACTAGTTAGATCATCCTTTGCATATTAATTTTTTTTAAGTGGGTGCTACACAGTCTTGATTTAACGGGTGCAGTGGAAAAAAGTGGAGCTTAAACCAGTCCTACTATCCATCAACGCTACGTTGAAATAGCATAGCGATCGGAAAACACTATGGCTACGACAGAGATTTTGCGAGGCTTTAGCAAGGGTTTTAACTGCATAGTTTCCTACATCATGCAATTGTTTCACAGATTACTGAAATGCGAACATGATAAAAATATTGAATGAACATAGTGACATAAAAAAATATTTATTTCATGCATGGTTGTATGCATGGTGCACAATAGCTGCAAAACTGCAAATATTTTGTGCTAATACTACATATGGGTCTCTTGAATATGTTAGTACTTGCTACGTTGATACATATACGCAATGATGATATTTACCGTGTTGCACATGGGTTTGCAATTTAAATCACTTTATAAATTGCTTGAATATACACAAAAGATATTGTTTCTGTTTTCAAAGCTATATAGATACAAAAGATATTGTTTCTATTTTCTACACTACATACAGAGGAGGAGCTACCTTGTAGTTAGAGTAGGCAAGTGACCCTCTCAGAAAATTTATACCTATTTTATATTTGTGCTCACTAAATACACTGCTCAAAGAATATAAAAGGAAAGTAAATATACTGCTAAATGCAGCGGTGGAAAAAAACAAAGGTAATAAACATGCGATTTGTTCTAATGGAAATCTGAATAGAATGATATTGTAATAACTTGTTGTAATATTCGAATGAATCAATGTACAAGAAGTTGGGTCTATTTAAAATTACATAGCCCAACGAAAATATCTTGAAATGGAAAGTAAAGATAAAGAGAAGATGAGCTTTAGCCCAGGCCCATGTACAATATATGAAAGGTAATAATATACTGCTGGAGGATCCGACATTTCTTTTACTAGTCCCTCTCAATTTTATCTAGGGTTTCCCCTTTTCCTTCTGCGCCGCCACCTTGTTCAATCCTCAAATCTCCTTGAAATTTCACGAAGTTATTCACTGAAATGGGTTTTGTGAGAGAGTCCGCCTTCTGATATTGAGCAGGCACATGGTTTACATCCAGTCTTCCTGATATTGTTTGTTCTCGTACGAAGTACAAGTCAATTTTGATGTGCATTATACGAGCGTGTTGAATGGGGTTGGCGGATAGGGAAACCGTGCTCAAATTGTCACACCATATTACTGGTCTTTTATTGGGAAGAAACCCTAGTTCACCAAGAAGCGAATTTATCCACATGACTTCAGCTGTTGCACTAGCCACCGATAAATATTCTACTACGGTGCTGGAACGAGAAATGGTAGCTTGCTTCTTCGAGCATCAAGAAATTGGATTTGGCTCCATGATTACACAGTACCCAGTTGTCGATCTGCGATCATCTGGATCAGATGCCCAATCTGCATCACTGTAAGCTTGTACATGTAATTCCTTGCTTGTTTTTAGTGTAATACCATAGTCAATAGTTCTCTTTAAGTATCGTAGAATACGTTTAACTGCAATCCAGTGTTCATTGAGTGGTGATTGCATAAATTGACATACTTTATTCATGTTATAGCAAATATCAGGACTGGATAGAGTTAAATACTGCAATGCACCTATTATACTTCTGTATTCCTTGAAGTTGTGAATGGCTTCACCCCTATGTTTAGATAGTTTTAGATTGCTAGTCATAGGGGTTGGCATAGGTTTGGCTTTGTCCATCTTGGCTCGAACAAGTAATTCTGAAATGTAATTCCTTTGTGATAGTAGGATTTCAGTTTTGGACTTCTGAATAACTTGTATTCCTAAGAAATAACTTAAATTTCCCAAATCCTTGACGGAGAAAGCTTGGTTCAAATATTGTAATTGATTTCAGTTTGATTAATGCCACTGATTAGAATATCATCAACGTATACGAGAATATACGTAATGTCTGTCCCACTTCTCTTAATGTGTAAAGAACTGTCAGACTTGGCTGTGATGAATCCTAATTTTGAAAATGTGTCTTTAAGTTTGTCATACCAGACCCAAGATGCCTGTTTTAATCCATAAATGGCTTTGTGTAGCTTACACACTAGGTGTTTATCATGAGTGTTTCTGTACCCCTCTGGTTGTTCCATATAAACTTCTTCCTGTAGCTCTCCATTTAGAAATGCATTATAAACATCCAGTTGTCTTACACACCATTATTTATGTAGAGCAATGCCGACAATTATTCTTATGGTAGTATGCGTAACCATAGGGGAGAAAGTTTCTTTGAAATCAAAACCATACTCTTATGTGTACCCCTTTGCAATTAGTCTGGCTTTATGCTTTTGTATGCTTCCATCTGCAGCCCTTTTTAACTTGTATGTCCATTTACACCCAATAACATTTTTATAGCTAGGTGCTGTTACCAAACTCCTTGTTTTATTTCTGATTAAAGCATCATACTCTTCATTCATGGCATTTTTCCATTTTTCACACCTCACCGCTTCATTAAAATTAGATGGCTCCTTGTCACTAATTGTTGTAGATTATATCTTGGGCTTGAAAATACCATGCATAGCTCTAGTCATCATATGATGTTTGTTTTGATCATGTTGTTCATCGTCACTGCTTGAATTGGTTTTTGTGTTGCCATTGCTGCTAGTAGGTTGCTCTTCAATATTTTCTGCATCATCCATGTTACTGTTTGCATCATCTTCTCCATTTAGTGAATTAGCTGGACTGTATTTGGATTTTGTACTAGGTATACTTTCAACATCCTTGTCTTCAGTTTGCTCTTGATGTTTGTAACTGCGTGCCATGTCCTCTGTTAATTCTGGTGGTGCCATGATGTTTCTTTCAGTGTTAATGATTCTTTTAGTGGTTTTGATATCCTTTTCTGCAAAAGGAAACACATGTTCATCAAACACTGCATGCCTTGAGATATATAACCTTCCACTATCATCTAAACATTTGTATCCCTTCTGTTTTTCTGCATACCCCATAAAGGTACATGGGGTTGATCTTAGACTTAATTTATGTTTATTATAAGGTCTGAGGCAAGGAAAGCAAAGACAACCAAATGTTTTTGACCTAGAATAATCTGGTTTAACACCGTACATCATTTCATATGGGCTTTTATACTTCAAAACTTTAGTAGGCATTGTACTAATTAAATACACTGATGTAACAAAGGCTTCTGACCAAAATTTCAAAGGTAGTGATGATTATGACATTAGTGTAAGCTCTGTTTCAACAATGTGCCTATGCTTTCTTTCTACTTGCCCATTTTGTTTTGATGTATGTGGGTAGGTTATTCTGTTTAATATTCCTTTACTATCAAAGAATTTCTTTAGTGGTTTGAATTCTCTGCACCATTGGTGTAGTTTGTTTGCTTTTCAGCAAGGGTAACAAACTATATTGTTGTACTATGCATCTGACTTACTTTTAAGTGGATATATTCAAGTATATCTAGTAAATGCATATACAAAAGAAAGGTAATACCTGTATACATGATCTATTTTTACTGGAGAAGGACCCCATAAATCTGCAACAATGAGTTCAAGAGGTCTGCTGTATATTGTGTCAGACCAAGTGAAGGGCAATTTATGACTTTTTCCTATTTAGCAGTGTTTGCATATATAATGATCAGGTACACAATTGCAATCAATTTTATTTTCATTTTAGACATGTTTTACTGTTTTTACACTAGGATGTCCCAACTTACAGTGCCATTCATAAAAAGTTTTATACATATCATTAGTAACTGTCATAGATTCAATATTATAGCAACAATTTCCAATATCAGGAGGATGTCTTGGCTTCAAGTTCTTGAACTTGTACAACCCCTTATCCAAACTACCTTATAGTAACATATTTTTATTTAGTAAATCTCTAACTAGGCAGTAGTTTGGGTGAAACTCAAAGTATGCATGGTTGTCATTTGCAAATTGTGATACACCGATTAAGTTTTTCTTAATCTAGGGGACTCTAAGTAAGTTATTTAAATAGAGTTCCCTTTTTCCCTTAATGTAACTGTTATGCAAAAATTGCGCGAATGCGGAAGCGGAATAAGCAAG
Organism: Allium sativum; assembly: GCA_030737875.1. Lineage (NCBI taxonomy): Eukaryota > Viridiplantae > Streptophyta > Magnoliopsida > Asparagales > Amaryllidaceae > Allium > Allium sativum. The sequence continues at coordinate 392,806,641 of CM060925.1, forward strand.
ATCTAGATTTGCCAATTGAACACCAATCTAATCTGATAGCAATTATTCTATTACATCAACAAAATAGTAAATAAATAACAGAGAAACAAAGAGACACAATATTTATACTGGTTCCACTATCCTCGAGATAGTGTACGTCCATTCCAACAGAGAGAGATTTTATTCCATATGAGAGAATTATAAGAGATTACAAAATAAGAGTTTACGTATCCAAACCTCAATCAGGTTTAACAAGAAGAGACACCATTGGGGATCACTCGATCCAGGCCAGGATGGGTTTACACTAAAGTCTACCCCTCAATATATAGCCAGTGCAAATCTATGTGAGTCATCAATTAAATTACCAACATATGGTAATAATATAATGGAGGAAAATTACCATAACAACAAATGTACAAACATAGAAAGTAAATCAATCCGTTTCTTTAGCATAGATGGAAGAAATTAATCCCTTCATTTATTTCTCTACACCTCATCAAATGTAATCAATGCATTCCCATTATAAAAATATTTACTTTCCATTCTTTTTAAATTTGTTCCAATCAATTTGTGATTTTGTATCACCAAATTTAACAGTGACCACTTCCAATGTGTGATATACTAACAGTTTCACCATTACCCATGGAAACAGAACACATACCTGAGTAGCTTTTGTTCCCCAAATTTAAGTTCTGTAAATTGTTAGTCACATGATTCGTAGCTCCTGGATCTGGATACCAATCGTCAAGATTTATGTCTTATGATTTATTTGAGTCATCAGTGTTTGCACCTTGTGTCTGCATTCTTGATCCTTCACCATTAGTTCTTTCTTGTGCCATTGGGCTACATTTACATTTGGTCCTCTCTGATTTCCCTGAGTTTGCTGATTTACATTGTACTTAGTGTTGAATCTGAAATAGCACCTGCTTCCAACATGTCCAAATTTTTCACAAATTTAACACTTCACTCAATTATTGTTGTTAAATCTGCCCCCTCTTCCTCTACCTCCTCGGCCGCTGTTGCCTCTGAAAAACTGATCTTCTTATTTACTATTTTGACCATATTTCCTTTCTGCTGGCCTTTATTTCTTGCTGTGGAGGCATAGTTGACAGAAAACTCAGATTGAGATAGCTTTTTTTGTTCAACTCTTCCTTCGTATGCAAGGAGAGTTGAATGAACATACTATAGATCAGGTACAGCCTTTTCTGATGCTATGAATGTTACAATAGATTCATAATCTTCGTTTAATCCTCCAGTGATGTAAAGAACATGTTCACTTTCACTAATCATATGCCCAGTGGACTTTAGCTTATCACATAGGGTTTTCACCTTAGATAATCATTCATGGACATCTCATCTTTTCTTATGCACTGTAACTGTCGTTTGTATAACATGGCTCTTGCAGCTGATTATGCACTGAAAATTTGCTCTAGAGTGTTGCAAAATGCAAAGGATGTATTACATCCTATTACTTGTGATAGCATATTGGCGCTGATTGATAATATTATCCATGATACAATAAGACTATCTTGCTTTTGAAATATTAAGTAATGTTCATTACTGACTAAATTTTCATCCTTGTCGTGGATCAATACAGGTGGGATTATCACCGTGCCTTTGATGAAATCAAGAAGTCCATATCCTCTTAACGCTGCTTCCACCTAAAATTTTCATAGCATATAATTATCCTCGTCTAACAGGATGGTAATTATTTGACTTTTGGGGTTTATCAGAGGGAGGTTTGGTGGTGGAGGAGGCATGGATGTGGGATTAGTTCCAGAATCGGCTGAACTGAGAGTGTAACAACCCGAATTTTAATAACATGTTAAAACCATAAATCAAGGCAGAATTAATTTTTAAAACAAGAATTAAGGGAAATGGGCTGCTCCATTGCGTTCGTCTCGAAATTCTGCTTGGAAACGAGTCTGAGTTTTCAAAAATCGGAGTCCGTATGAGGGAGATATGACCCTCCGAAGTTTCCGGAATTTTCAGAATCAAAAACAGCTTGAAAATTCGAATTCAAATTCGAATTCAAAACCCAGAACAGGCTGGGCGGGAAATTTCCCGCCCAGGACCAGGTCGACCTGGAGGTCGACCATAGTGTCGTCCTCCCAGGGACCAGGTCGACCATAGTGTCGACCTGCCTCCCGAACCCAGTTTTTGAACCTAATGCATTCTGATGTATTTGGTCTCGTTTTCTGTCTAGATTCGTCCGCCTAATCCTATATAAACAACCTCCTAGCCTTATTCTCTTTACACCATTCTTCTCTAACCTTATGCTGCACAAATTCTTGATGGACATGGCTTCTTCTTCTTCCTTTAAATTAAGATAAATTAAATTAAAATGCGAAGATTATTTCTTGAAGACTACGGCTAGGAATTTCATAATAGGGATTTGCTTCTACAATCAAAGCAAGATTCAACAATTCAATGACTAGTTTATAGATTCAACTTCTGCATCTCAATTTCTTAGACCACGATCTGTAAGTTCAAGTTACTTTTAGATAAAAACTATAAACTTAATATTGACATGTTATAAATTGGAATTGGATCTATGTATAATTCATATCTATTCTTGTTCATCTTGGATCTTGACTTTTGGGGATATTACTATCAAATCGGTTTGGGCCTATTCACGTTGTAAATCAAACTCTTTCATGTCCATAACATTATCATGCCTATGACGTTGAAATTATTGTTAATGGCCTAAGACTATGACTGTGAACATAAGACTATGCCTATGACTGTGAACATAAGACTATGCCTATGCCTATGACTGTGAACATAAGACTATTGCCTATGACTATGACAAGGACAATTGTGGATAATCACCTATGATTCATGACCATGAGGTTATTGCCTAGGATTATGACTATGAAATTGGATCTAAGCTTGATTTTCTATTCAGACCTATTTTCTTTATTAATCCTTGGATCTTGATTTTGGGGATTTTTTATTTATTTAAGATAGATCAATCCATGCTCTTGAACCTAGATTATTATTCAAACCTTTTTCATGTTCATAATGTTATCAGATTTATATGCATGCGATGTTTTAGTCAATTTATTCAGTTATGTCATGCCTTGGAAATAAATTGATAATAGAACCAGGTTTATTATGTTATATGTGGAATTGAATGATACTGATCTATGTTTGTGGTTCTATTTTATTATCATGTTGAATTGGGAATTAATGAATAAGTCTATTCATATGTATATGAACTTGGAGTATAACCTGTTATGACAAGTTGTGTAGTTTATCATGTTATGCAAGTTTTAAGTTGTAAAATCATATCACATATGTGACCAAATGTTAGATCTACATGTTTATTTGTATATGTTAAACCTATGTCATATTTCAAGTTCACACTTATTCATATGTTCGTGATTGATTTGCAAGTTCACATATATGTAAGTTGATTTAGTCTATGTCGCAAATTCACATATATGTATGTTGATTTAGTCTACGTTGCAAGTTCACACCTATGATATTCATGTTGATTATTTTGCAAGTACACACCTATGGTGTTCAGATTGACTATGCCGAAAATGTCAAGTTTACGCCTATGTCATGTTTACGTTATTGAATTTCTTTATGAAAATTTTGTGTACGTTAAATTAGGCTAAGTTTTTAGCCTAATATTATATGTCAAAAATCATGCGGACGAAAAATTAGGCTAAGATTATTAGCCTAATATTTAGACGGGGTAACGTTGGGAAAAATTGGTAATTATAGGAAACTTGGCATGAAACTCGCCTTGAAACTTGACACGAACTTGACATGAAAATTTGAACATGGACATGACAGTAGAATGAACTTGAAAATGGCCAACTCGAGGTTGGGTTGAGTTTGCAGTGTAATCCTGCCCGGAACCGCCCGACAAATCCAATGACTCCAAACAATAGGATCCAATGTGGGTAGTTGGTCATATCGCGCTTGAAACCCGAGGTCATACTGAGTTGTGGTGTAAATCTGCCCGGAACCGCCCGGCATATCCAGGGACCACAACAACAGGTCTGATGTGAGAGGTTGGAGTGCATTAATGAATTAATGCCACATGATAGGGTTAAGTCATGAACATGAAAGACAACACTTAACCAACTTGACATGCTAGACTGATAAGGGTTAAGTTACGAACGAATTTAAATGACAACACTTAACCTGTTGGACGGAAACCCTAGTTATGCGGTCCATTTCAGCAGTAACCCACTAGACGTATCATGGTACCCTGGAAATAGGAAGGGTGGGGCATGATTAATGGGCTGATTGTAAGTGACCAGAATGACGGCTGAGTTGGTGCGCCAGTGTAGGTTCAGGCGGACTATAGTCGTGCACGCGGTCCGGAGTTGAAAAAGCAGGCATTGGGCATCAGTAGGTTTACCTGTGCATGCTTGATTCGTGTCGGTGGTTGGCATCATAGGGCTTGATACACCCTATGGTGGACCTAACACAGGCGACTACATTCGTGATAGGGCCGTATGACACAGATACACAACGAGCTAGAACTTGTATGGAGCCGATCGATTAGTGGATCATTCCGTTGGACCTAGTAATGGGTCATTTCATGATATCGGGCCAAGGGATCATTTCATGATTAATATAAGACATGGGTTTGGGATTCTAGTATAGTTGGTGCAGCGAACCTTGAATATGTGATGCTATACTTGATTACACTTAAATTATCATGCTATCTTAGTCTATCTAGCCCATCTTGACAGCATCCTATATGTTTACTTTCGGTTTATACATGTCATGTTACTTTTACCTGTTTTTATGCTGAAAGTCACTTGGACTTACCAGTCTTTATGACTGACCCGTTTTCTTTCAGCTCTTTTTCTTTCGTTTCCCCCCCCCCCCAAGGTTCTCAGGGAGGAAACTCTAGCACTTAGCTTGGATTTCGATTGCTTTCGGTTCAGCTCATGTATGGTTTGATCTTGAGCTATTTTATGGCTGCATTTCTGCTACCTTTGGGGAATTAAGCTACTTTTGTTGTTTTAAGATTATGCTTCTTTATTTATGCAAGACAGGATTTGTTGTAATGGAAAATAATGACCTTGGCTATTTGGTACTTTGGATGTAAAAGGTTTAGACTCTTTTTGAAAGTAATGAAATTTAGCTTTTGAATCTTCCGCTGTTTTATTCATGTTCTGTCATGTAATAATTCTGTGATTGTTTACCTCGATAACGCTCCTCTAAAACTAGTGCATTCCCTTGTGAGTGACCCTAGCGGAGGTGGGGTGTTACATTTGGTATCAGAGCAGAAGGTTACCAGACAGGGTAAAAGTTTTTAAAACCTTCTAAAACTATTTTCAAAACCGTTTACAAAGAAACATTTTTCAAGAAAAGTCTTGTTTTATTTAAAGGCTATTCCCCAAAGGCCATTAGCACTATCCCTTGTTTCCTCGTTTGAATCTCTTCTTTTTCATTTCAGCATGTCTGGGAATCTTAACTTTCCCGAGGGCGTGCCAATACCTTGCTGGTTCAGGAGGTACTTAGAGGCTAGGGCCAACGATGCAGGCCCAACAGATATTCCTCCTCCAGCTGCAGCGATTCCTCCTCCTTCTCCCCCTCCTCGTACAATTGATTTCTCAAAAATCTGTAAAGATTTTAGGGCCATGGGTGGAAAGGATTTCAAGGGAACTGAATCATTCGTAGAAGCGAGGAACTGGCTCAAAGAAACTGAGGATCTGTTCGTTATCTTCGAGGTGGACGATAGGCAGAAAGTACAGTTGGCAGTATGGTTGCTCAAAGACGAAGCTTCCTATTGGTGGGAAGTCACTAACGCTGAAAGACCTATTGACACATGGATGGATTTCCGGACAAGGTTTGAGATGAAATTCCTCTCGCAAGCTGAACGATGTCTACATCTAGAAAAAATCTTATCTCTTAAGTAAGGAAGTATGACGGTCAATGAGTACGTCAATCAATTCAATCAGCTGGCTCGGTTGGACTGAACTTAGCGAATACCCCTCATAAGAAGGCTCTCCGTTTTGTCAAAGGATTGAATGATCCACTTCACAGCTTGGCTATGACCCACATACCTATGGGGGCTACTTACGAAAAGTTAGTAAACATGGCGCTCTTAAACGAAGAAGACAAGAATGGCAAGAAGGAGGTCAAGGCGAATGAGTCTCAAAACAATAAGGCAGACTCCGAGAAAGGAGGCAAGAACAACAACAACAACAATAATGATAACAAGACACATGAGAAAAGAAAATGCCACTTATGTGGTATTGAGGGGCATATAGTCCAGGATTATAGAAAGAAGAAGATGAAGATGGGAGCATTCTTTCAGTGTGGTGATACTATACATATCAGCAAGAACTGCCCTAAGAAGCAAGGGCAAGGCCGGCAGGCAGGACCTTCTGGGGGTACATCTTTAACTTCTTCTCCTAGATGCTTTGTTTTATCTTTCTTATCTTCTCAATCCTATCTTGAGAACCTTAGGTAGAACCCTTTTGGATGTAAACATGTGATTGAAACATGTTATGGTTGATGTTTGCAAATGGTTGCAAGTGGTCACAAGTGGTTGCTCGTGGTTGCATAACACACATTAGGCACTAGATCGGCTCAGACACATTTTCATATTGCATATGCATGAGTGTTTATACTTGTTTATGGATGAAATTGAATGTGTTATCATGTGAATGTTGCATCTGGATGGATGTTTGTGCACACATATAGTGTTTATGTGACTAGGACTATTTGCATACATGTTGGAATCATGGCACTAAACATATTTTGCATTAAGAAGATCAAACAGGTCTGATCATTTGCATTAGATAAGGAACATATACACACACTTTCTGCATATGTTCATATAGCATTAGAAATCTTTTAAGGACAATGGTTGCTTGTGGATGATGGTTGAGTAGATGGTTGATTGGATGATAGGATGCATTCTTCTTAACTTGAAGATTTCGGGGATGAAATCCTTTAAGGAGGGGAGAATGTAACAACCCAAATTTTAATAACATGTTAAAACCATAAATCAAGGCAGAATTAATTTTTAAAACAATAATTAAGGAAAAAGGGTTGCGCCATTGCGTTCATCTCGAAATTCTTCTTGGAAACGAGTCCGAGTTTTCATCGGAGTCTGTATGAGGGAGATATGACCCTCTGAAGTTTCAGGAATTTTCAGAATAAAAAACAGCTCGAAAATTCAAATTCAAAACCCAGAATAGGCTGGGCGGGAAATTTCCCGCCCAGGACCAGGTCGACCTGGGGGTCAACCATAGTGTCGACCTCCCATGGACCAGGTCGACCATAGTGTCGACCTAGGGGTCGACCTACCTCCCGAACCCAGTTTTTGAACCTGATGCATTCTGATGTATCTGGTCTCGTTTTCTGTCTAGATTCGTCCGCCTAATCCTATATAAACAGCCTCCTAGCCTCATTCTCTTTACACCATTCTTCTCTAACCTTATGCTGCACAAATTCTTGATGGACATGGCTTCTTTTTCTTCCTCTAAATTAAGATAAATTAAATTAAAACGCGAAGATTTTTTCTTGAAGACTACGGCTAGGAATTTCATATTGGGGATTTTCTTCTACAATCAAAGAAAGATTCAACGATTCAACAATTCAACGACTAGTTTATAAATTCAACTTCTGCATCTCAATTTCTTAGACCACGATCTGTAAGTTCAAGTTACTTTTAGATAAAAACTATAAACTTAATATGGACATGTTATAAATTGGAATTGGATCTATGTATGATTCATATCTATTCTTGTTCATCTTGGATCTTGACTTTTGGGAATATTACTATGAAATCAGTTTGGGCCTATTCACGTTGTAAATCAAACTCTTTCATGTCCATAACATTATCATGCCTATGACGTTGAAACTATTGTTAATGGCCTAAGACTATGACTGTGAACATAAGACTACGCCTATGCCTATGACTGTGAACATAAGACTATGCCTATGCCTATGACTGTGAACATAAGACTATTGCCTATGACTATGACAAGGACAATTGTGGCTAATCACCTATGATTCATGACCATGAAGTTATTGCCTAGGTTTATGACTATGAAATTGGATCTAAGCTTGATTTTCTATTCAGACCTATTTTCTTTATTTATCCTTGGATCTTGATTTTGGGGATTTTTTTTATTTAAGTTAGATCTATCCATGCTCTTGAACCTAGATTATTATTCAAACCTTTTTCATGTTCGTAATGTTATCAGATTTATATGCCTGCGATGTTTTAGTCAATTTATTCAGTTATGTCATGCCTTGGAAATAAATTGATAATAGAACAAGGTTTATTATGTTATATGTGAAATTGAATGATATTGATCTATGTCTGTGGTTCTATTTTATTATCATGTTGAATTTGGAATTAATGAATAAGTCTATTCATATGTATATGAACTTGGAGTATAACCTGTTATGACAAGTTGTGTAGTTTATCATGTTATGCAAGTTTTAAGTTGTAAAATCATATCACATATGTGACCAAATGTTAGATCTACATGTTTATGTGTATATGTTAAACCTATGTCATATTTCAAGTTCACACTTATTCATACGTTCGTGATTGATTTGCAAGTTCACATATATGTAAGTTGATTTAGTCTATGTCGCAAATTCACATATATGTATGTTGATTTAGTCTACGTTGCAAGTTCACACCTATGATATTCATGTTGATTATTTTGCAAGTACACACCTATGGCGTTCATATTGACTATGCCGAAAATGCCAAGTTTACACTTATGTCATGTTTACGTTAATGAATTTCTTTATGCAAATTTTGTGTACGTTAAATTGGGCTAAGTTTTTAGCCTAATATTATATGTCAAAAATCATGCGAATGAAAAATTAGGCTAAGATTATTAGCCTAATATTTAGACGGGGTAACATTGGGAAAAATTGGTAATTATAGGAAACTTGGCAAAACTCGCCTTGAAACTTGACACGAACTTGACATGAAAATTTGAACATGGACATGACACTAGAATGAACTTGAAAATGGCCAACTCGAGGTTGGGTTGAGTTTGCAGTGTAATCCTGCCCGGAACCGCCCGGCAAATCCAGTGACTGCAAACAATAGGATCCAATGTGGTAGTTGGTCATATCGCGCTTGGAACCCAAGGTCAGACTGAGTTGTGGTGTAAATCTGTCCGGAACCGCTCGGTAAATCCAGGGACCGCAACAACAGGTCTGATGTGAGGGGTTGGGGTGCATTAATGAATTAATGCCACATGATAGGGTTAAGTCATGAACATGAAAGACAACACTTAACCAACTTGACATGCTAGACTGATAAGGGTGAAGTCACGAATTTAAATGACAACACTTAACCTGTTGGACGGAAACCCTAGTTACGCGGTCCATTTCAGCAGTAACCCACTAGACATATCATGTTACCTTGGAACTAGGCAGGGTGGAGCACGATTACTGTGATGATTGTAAGCGACCAGAACGACGGCTGAGTTGGTGCGCCAGTGTAGGTTCAGGCGGACTATGGTCGTGCACGTGGTCCGGAGTTGAAAAAGCAGGCATTGGGCAATAGTAGTTTTACCTGTGCATGCTTGATTCGTGTCGGTGGTTGGCATCATAGGGCTTGATACACCCTATGGTGGACCTAGCACAGGTGACTACATTCGTGATAGGGCTGTATGACACAGATACACGATGAGCTTGAACTTGTAGGAAGCCGATCGATTAGTGGATCATTCCGTTGGACCTAGTAATGGGTCATTTCATGATATCGAGCCAAGGGATCATTTCATGATTAATATAAGACATGGGTTTGGGATTCTAGTACAGTTGGTGCAGCGAACCTTGAATATGTGATGCTATACTTGATTACACTTGAATTATCATGCTATCTTAGTCTATCTTGCCCATCTTGACAGCATCCTATATGTTTACTTTCGGTTTGTACAAGTCATGTTACCTTTACCTGTTTTTATGCTGAAAGTCACTTGGACTTACCAGTCTTTATGACTGACCCGTTTTCTTTCGCCTCTTTTACTTTCGTTTCCCCCTCAGGTTCTCAGGGAGGAAACTTTAACACAGCTTGGATTTCGCTTGCTTTCAATTCAGCTCATGTATGGTTTGATCTTGAGCTATGCTATGGCTGCATTTCTGCTACCTTTGGGGAATTAAGCTACTTTTTTTGTTTTAAGATTATGCTTCTTTATTTATGCAAGACAGAATTTGTTGTAATGGAAAATAATGACCATGGCTATTTGGTACTGTGGATGTAAAAGGTTTTGACTCTTTTTGAAAGTAATGAAATTTAGCTTTTGAATCTTTCGCTGTTTTATTCATGTTCTGTCTTGTAATAATTCTGTGATTGTTTACCTCGATAACGCTCCTCCAAAACTAGTGCATTCCCTTGTGAGTGACCCTAGCGGAGGTGGGGTGTTACAGAGAGCTTCGTTGCTTCCATCCATTAGTAATCAAGAAATGCTGTAGGAAAGACTTTCTTGAATGAGCAGGGGATTCTTGGACGACAAAATCAATGCAAGGTGATTTCTGGAGCCAGATCTCCAGCAAAGAAGGATACACAACAAGAAAACACTGAATTAGCGTCATATATTTAGAAGCGGAAATTTCCGTCGCTAATTTGCGATGGATTTCCATGTGATCTGCAAGAGACAGTTTTTTTTTTCAACTTTTTTTTCTTTTATTTATTACCGTCATTTTCTGTCATCCCTCACTAAGCCGTTGCAAATTGCGTCAAATTACCGACAGAAAATTTTCGCCGCTATTTTCCGCTGCAAATCCAGGCTGAATACCGACGAATATTTATCGAAGCTATTTTGCAGCAGAATTCCTAAAGATTTGCAAGAGATGTTTATATTATTTTTCTAAAACATACTTTAGCGTTATTTTTTAAAGATTATTTACATTTTCAATAATTAATTTGTTCTAATTAATGATTTATAAGTTATAATAAATAATAATTTATTTTCTACAATAAATAACTTGTAACCAATAGGGCTCGTTCACTGCAATTTGTAGCCACGCTCCCGTTTGTTTTGCATCCGACGAGTCAGAAGCGTATGTCGCAAAGACGATGGAAATGCACGCCGATGGCGCACTGAGTGGAAGCTTAAGAAGGGTCTGTTCAGTTTGTGAACGGTATGGAATGTCGTGCCAAAGACTGGATGGAACCATGTTAGGGTGCATGCACGCATGCGCCCTCGTGGCCAAGTGCCCATCTTTGACACTTTTAATATATTTATGTATGAATATTAAGCATTCATTTCTATTCAAGCCATTTAGTTTTATTTCAATTGTGTATATGGGTTGCATGCTTATATATATACCAAGCTACTCATAATTTTTTGGCAATGTGGGACTAATATTACGATGTTGTCATTCACATAACACACATAAATTAAAATTAACCAGATAAATTAATTCAACACAGTTAGTTTATCAATTAAATACCCTGTTCACAGCAAATAACACATTTTCTATTCGTTACAGTGTCACGTTCAAATACACCGCTCAAATGCCACGCTCAAATGCCCCGTTCCCGTTCGTCAAGAACGTACCTTTAGTATCAGAGCATCTTCAATCCTAATGTGGTTGTCATGTTAAATGCATTACACATAAGCATTTAACAATTTCAAATAAATTTTTATCTCCAATGCAAATTTGAAGTAGAATGTTGATCTTATGTGGCATACAATATTATAGACATTGTCAATTGCAATGTCTAGTTGTGGACAATGCATTTCACAATGTGAATCCAATCATAATTAATTAAATATAACAAATTAGAATAAATATATTATTTGGCACAATTTGATTAGCTAAATGTACTAAATTATGGTCTAAATAACATTTACATTGGAGAGTTCTCATATTTTTTTAGTGTATTGTCTAATTAAATTGGTTTGACATTATGGACACATAGATTAAACTAGACATTACACTTTAAATACATTGGAGATGCTCTCAACATATTATGAGTTTCGTTTCCCACAACTCCGCTTTCATTGCGTATTGAAATTTTCGTTTCCCCATCAAGCCGCTTTCAGCATGTACTGAAATTTTCATCTTCCCTCCATTCAACTAAACCCAAATTTTAGTCTTGCGAAATCAAGTACTCACGGGACCCAACTGAAAAGAAAAAAAAAACTAGCTCTTATCTTGAATCGCCGCCTCAAATTACCTCGACCGCTTCGGCAAAACCAAGGTCCACGTCCTTTCCTGTCCCTTCTTCGGCCACCCCACCCTCCCGCCCCCTACCCCTGCTCTCTCAAGCAGGCCTGGGGAAGCCTTGACACCCCCGTCGGTTGTCTCCGTGCCGCCTTTGAGAAAAATGGCGACCAGCCGGAGGCCAACCCCTTCGGTGCCCGTGCCATCTGCCTCTACCTCAGGGAGGTCCGCGACGGTCAGGCCATGGCCACTACTTCCCAATCATCTTGGCCAATTTCTGTTCAGCAATGTAAAAATCATACATTATTCAGTAGCATTGATTCGTAACACATCATCGCTCCTCCCAATCCTCCTACATTGGCAAAGTTACCTACGCAGCCTGCACTAGAAGCAATATAGGTCACCTAAATTTATCTTCCTTCTTCTTTTCTTTGCCTTTTGTTTACTTTGTTTCTATATATAAATGTCTTTCTTTATGAAACATGTTTATTAATAAGTGGATCTCTAAGAAAGCCATTAATTAAAAGAAATGGAAGATTATGCAAACTTCGGGCCTCAGTTATTAAAGGCTTAAAAAAATGGTTGAACAGGGCATGAGATTGACAGTGGAAAAATTAAAAGGTAATTAAAGGCTTAATCTATACTTAATTTGTTTGCATTGCAACAACAGGAGTCAACTTTTGGTTCCACAATTAATTTGTTTGCAATTTTCAGGCCTCGGTTATTGAGCCCTGGTGGCTGGTTGGACCGGACATGGGATTGACAGTGGCAAAGAATTTATAATATGCAACTTGTTTGTATCAAAATATCAACCTATGTTACCTGGCTGAATTCTTTTTGTAGCGCTGCCGGTGACCACTGTAGAGATACTTTGCAGGTATGAGATATTTAAAGAACTTATAATATCCTTAGTCCTTACTCTATTTAGCATTTCATTCAAAATGCCTATCAATATCTCTTCAATTTCATTACTTCTTAGTTTTTTCATTTTACAAAAAACATATCATTTTTTTTCCAGCAATGGTTGGTGGTAGCTTTGTTAGTAATAATGATAGTGGGAAATTATATGCAGGAAAATGAACCTTCTGTGTTGTCTTTTTATTAGTAGTATATTTCCAAGGCTTTCGGGTTGTACTTCCATTTAGATCAAAGAATGATTGTGGTCAGCAGGTTCTTATCCAATCAACTTATTCTACACATCTAACATGCCAATTATTCTGTAGTCTGCGTTCGTTTCAATCTTGTGTTGCATTTCTCAGGTAAGAAAATACTGCACATGCATTCCGACTGCAGCTGCATTTGGTGGGAAGTGCATTGGAGTATTGATTGTTGAAATTTCAAGTAAAACATTGTTTTTTTTGGCAAATAATGATATGGATTGCACATGCATGTTGACATTTCTGGTTTGTAGATTGTCTATATCGATATGCACAGGTTTTAGTGCATTAACTATAAGATTTCCTCAGAAAAAGATCGTCAAATACCACGGACTAGACTCCAAAACCTTATTTCAATCTGATTTGCTATTGAATCTGACTCAAAAACCATAGACCAGGTACATGGATTGTAACTTACTAGTTTCTTTTGTTGTTATTGCTACTTTATTTACATATTATCATTTTTTTTCCTAGGTTGATCACTTAATTGAAGACACTTGAACTTTTATCCATGGCCTAGAACAAGCACCATCAGTAGGAGGTAATTTTTATGTTATGCTCTTTTGTTTGTGAATTGCATAAACTTGTGTATGGAAAAAAACACTGTGAAGTAATGAATACCCATCGAAGATACCAAGCAGATCATCTCTTTTTCACAAATAAGTAACAATGCATGCTTGGTTAGGAAAAGTTGATTGTTGAACAAGAAGAAAATATGAAAGTAAAACTACAAAATTTAAAATCATGTAAAAAGGCAATAAATCTTACAAAAATGACTTAACTGATTCATAATTTATTGGCTAATGTATGATAAGCATTTTAAGATAAAAAGGGATGGAAGGTACAATTGCGGTACATAATGCGCCAAATGTATTGTAAACTTAGTGTTGTTTTGGATTAAAGAAAACTACCAGATTGAATGAAATTTATCTTATGCTTGCTGTAAGAATATTCTCTACCTTGGTATTTTTTTTCATATTACATATTTTAATATTTTTTTTCTTATATTACCATCCCTTAATGTATTTTTTTCCACTGTTTCCTATATTTATTTCTTTCTATCTTGTGCTTTATAATGCACTTCTTACTTGTCTGTTTGTTTTTATTCATGATCAGATACATACTTAAGGGAAAAGAGCTCGAGTTTTACATTGAGAAGCTATAGAAAAAGAAGTGCAAGACCTTTGCTGCTTAACTTCCTATATTTACTTGCGGCGACGGTTAAGTTTTTTGTAATGATTTAGTTGGTAATGTGAATGAACTTTAGATTGTTTTGTTGGGTATGTATTTAACTTTGATCGAATATTATGATTGTTAATATATACGAATGAATCCGAATAGTTATATTTGTTGCATTGATATATGAATTAGATTATTATTAATATATAAATGAATTCTATTATTATTAGTATGTGAATAATTGATGCATATGTTACTTTTTAGTATCTAAACACTACAAGAGGAACAGGGGTTTCCAACAACCAGGGGTCGTTGGCGGCCGTTGGAAACTCCGTTGGTATAAGGATCAACGACTTCCAACGACTTCCAATGCACACGACACTTATTTTCCATTGGCTTCTAACTGATAAATAAGGCCATATGTATTTTGTTTCTGGCAAATTGGCCGTTGGAAACCGTTTGTATAACATGACCTATAAGCCATCGCAAACCGTTTGAAGCCATTGGAAGTTTAGTTTTTTTTTTAAAATATATTTCAGATTTTCCACTACAATCTACACACCACATATATACCATTCTGAACTACTCCATTTCGAGCATATAACTCACAATCTCAACCATATATACATCCAAACACAATATAAAATAAAAAACAAACACAAAACACATAAATTAACCAATATTTACATAACATAACAACCAAACGTCGCCAAAACAATATAACCATGTCCAAACAACATAACCAACACCATGTCCAAACCGTACCATCACCAAACCATCATAACATCATGTCCAAACCATCATAACAATATATACAACTACCATGTAGCAAGCCTCACCAACTCTCAAAACACATCAAAACAAGCTAACCTGATCAACACCCTCCACCTGAAGATGAAGGTGGCGTACCGTGCTGGGCAATGTACTCCGCCAACCGCTGGTTAAGCAACTCCATCTGCTCTTCACGGCGACAATCACGCTCATGAAGCTCTGCAATCTATGCTTTCAACTGTGCGATTTCTTCCTTTTCCTGAGCCTTCTAATACGTCTGCTGAGATACTGTAATCTGTATATAATTTCAGATTTTCTGTATTTCATAATAGTATTTCGAATACATTTGAGTTTTTATTATAAATTTTAGTATTACCTCTAGATTTCCATAACCATATCGTCTGTTTCGGGTAGCGGGATCCATGACAGCATCAAATATCCTGTCCTCATCTTCCTTGGTCGGCTCAGTCCTCCCTGTAGATTCCAATACCTGCGCCCTTTGTTCCTGAATTTTCTCGTGTTAAACAAAAAACAAATAAATTTAGATAACACTATTTTAATTAAATTATAATTCTACTTAACTATTTTATACTTACATATCTCTCACGCGCTTTATTATCATGGTCTCAAGTGTGCGAAACTGAGCCTGTGTCGTCAGTCTGACTAAATGTATGTGTATGCTCGAAAACATCCCAGTACGATACAGGAGCCATACGCGGTCTCTCCTGAAATAAGCATGCACACACACACAAATACATATACATACATACATACATACATACATACATACATACATATATATATATATATATATATATATATATATATATATGTGTGTGTGTGTGTGTGTGTGTGTGTGTGTAAATTAAAACTTAAACTTAAATCAACTATTAATTTTAACAAGTTATGAATTAAAATTTTAAACTGTGCAATTACAAAATATACCAGATCCTCACGACGATGCTGAAATGACTTGGATCCACCTAGATGCGTAACCGGATTCTTTCTCCTATTAGCTGCATTTCTCTCAGACGAGGCCTATACATTTAAATTAAAAAAATATTATTCTAAATCACATATTAATTGAATAGAATAATTTAAATTAAATATGCAGTAAAAATTTACCAGAAAGTACTCATTACTATTTCAATAAGTAAGTAGATCATTCCACACCGATTCGCTCACCCAAGACTGTCTTTTCCCACCTAATTTTAAAGTGTTCATTGTCTGTCTGTAATTTGTTGCCATTTTGCTGTTCCAGTGGCGCTTAACGAGATCCAAATCCGTCTCCTGGAAATCCACCGCACGCTGCGTTTTTTATAAAAATAGGATACATATATGAACTTATCAAATAGGAGCATGACAACTTAACGTAATAAATGTTATATCATACATACGTACCAAAAAATCCTGCCATATGGTCTCCTTAACTATGTCGGGTATCGAGCTCCATGTAGGCCAACATGCAGTCATGCGGGCTTGATAAGCATGTTTTGATATCCTCAAAACGGTATTGGACGGCTCCTGTAACAGCCCGCACCTCCATTCGCACAAGATATTGTCCTCAACTTAGCCATCGTATAGGTGCGGGGTTTTGTTCCTCAAAACGTCTCAGCGTTAGTAAGAGATGGGCTCTACTATATAAGTACCCACTTCACACAAGCTTCCACGATGTGGGACTTAGGCGTGTTACATTCTCCCCTCCTATAGAGCCCAACGTCCCCGTTGGCTCACAAACACCTCACCCAGGCGTTGTGGTCCACACAGGAGCCACAATTCCGGCTGGGTATTGGCTCTGATACCACTGTAATAGCCCGCACCTTCATTCGTGAAAGATATTGTCCCCAACTTAGCCACCGTATAGGTATGGGGTTTTGTTCCTCAAAAGACCTTGCCGTTAGTAAGAGATGAGCTCTATTATATAAGTACCCACTTCACACAGGCTTCCACGATGTGGGACTTAGAGGTGTTACAGCTCCAACTCAAACCCTCTGTGTTAAACGAAAAAAAATATACATGGTTACTAGAACAACAATTTAAATAATTTATTGTACTTAAAATTAAATTTATACTAAAAACTTAGTTTTTACCCTTTGGATGCTTTTGGCTTAAGCCAAACCACAGGACGGGATAACTCCGACGATGGACCACCCTCATCGCCACCTAACGCCATACCTGTTACGGACGACAACATAATATAACATGACATAACATAACATAACATGAACGAGCTATGTAAAAACAAGGTATTAGATAACATGAGTACTTGACAATAGAAATGTCATAACATATGTCTAGTTAACATTAAAAGTTTGATTCATAGAAGTGTTAAATATAAGTTTGATTCATAGATATGTCTAGTTAACATATAAGTTTGATTCATAGAAGTGTTAAATATAAGTTTGATTCATAGATATGTCTAGTTAACATATGAGTTTGATTCATAGAAATGTCATAAAAATAAATATGAAGTTGAGTCTTACTATGTAAAAATAAACATAAAATTACCTTTTGAAAATGAGGAGTATTAGTTAGTCGTCCTCATCACTTTCAGATTCCGAGTCTATTTCCTCCTCCATATATGGTTCATCTGTAGTCTCAAATACATCAATTAATGCATTCGATTCATCGTTCAGAGGTCCAAAATCTGTTTGATCATCGGTTATTACTATTTCTGCATTTTCCTCGACGTCTGCTTGATAAGCTTGGTAATCGGGAATATTACGCTCGTCAAATGTAAACCTTGCTTTTGTTTTGAAAACAGCCCACCAATCTATTTTGTCTCTTCTCATAGAAGGATAAGGAGCATAATATACTTGAAGAGCTTGTTTGGAAGGTACAAAAGGATCGTACTTATAATAATGGGAAGTATGTCCTACTTCTATAAGATTATATTTTGGGTGCACGTTTATTCCAGAACCTGGAACGTTGTTGAACCAGTTGCATTTAAACAAAAATACTTCTTCCGTGGGTCTTGTGAAATATGTCACTTGCAGAATCTGGTTTAGCACGCCATAAAAATTGTGCATATGGTCGTTTGGATCATCACTACCTTTAACAAATACACCGCTATTGTCGGTTAATTTTTCAGCACCATATTCTTTAGTGCTAAATTTATATCCATTGACAAAGAATATTGGATATGTCTTCACATATATTTTAGGTCCCAATTCCAAATGTTTCAATCCTTCATCTACAATACAATTTGTTGGGTCAAAAACATAATTAGTAAACCAACTAGCGAATTCTTTGCTGATATCGCCGTTTGGATACTGTGATTCATAAATGCTGCAATTATAGGACATATGTTACATATATGATTAAAGATACAGTACATGTATACATAGATGCATAAGTTCATTACCTAACGAACGGTGCAACTTCAGTGCAATTGAGAAGAATATATGTGTGTGCTGCATTATAATCTTTATCATTCAGCCATTCTTCCACACATCTACCAGAAGGCTGACCATGTTTTTAAAAAATAGATAAAGTCGCTTGATAGTCATCTTGATCAATGCCTTCATCATTACGTGCAGCACTTGCAAATGAGATGTTCACATGATCACTAAATTAATGAGAGGAAAAAACGAAGCTTCTTCTTCAATGTATGATTTGCAAACAGAACCTTCAACTCGAGCTTTCTGCCTCACATTTTTCTTTAAATGATTTAAATACCTACTCAGAATTATTGTAAATTATTTTTTCATACATTTCATTAACCAAAATTTAATTAACTGAATATTAATATACCTTTCAAATGGATACATCCATCTGTATTGCATAGGCCCTCGAAGATGTGCTTCTGATGGAAGATGAATAGGTAAATGCTCCATAACATTGAAAAACCCTGGAGGAAATATTTTTTTCAATTTGCAGAGTAATATGGGGATTTCTTCCTCTAGTTTACGTAGACTGTCAATTTTTAATGTAGATGAACAAAGCTCTTTATAAAACAAACTAAGCTCTGTTACAACAGTCCAAACTTTTACGGGCAATAGTTCTTTGAAAGCGACGGGCAACAAATTTTCCATCATAACATGACAGTCGTGGCTTTTCATCCCGCTAAGTCTAATGTTTTTATAGTCAACACATCTACGAAGATTGGAAGATATACCATTCGGGAATCTTAATCCTTCCATCCATTTTAAAAATATTTTTATTTGATTACTATCCAGTTCATAGCATGCTTTCGGTTTTCTAGTGTCATTTGGCTTTATATGAAGCTCTGGGCGATTACATATTACTTCAATATCACGTCTTGATTTCAAATCATCTTTCGTCTTCCCTTTGACATTCAAAATTGTATTGATTACATTATCAAATACGTTTTTCTCATTATGCATCACGTCAATATTATGACGAATCAAAAGATCTTTCCAATAAGACAACTCCCAAAATATGCTTTGTTTCCACCAATTATGAATTGTTGATTTACCTTAAATTTCTATCTGTACTCCGGTTTCATGAATCTTGGGAAAATCATGTACAAGTTCATAAATTTCCTCACTTGTCCATACTTTAGGTGGTCGTAAAGTTTCAAGTCTATTAGATGTAAAAAAATTCTTATCTCTTCTAAAAGGATGATTAATATGAAGAAAACATCTATGAAAGTCAAACCATGAAATTTTCTTTCCAATAGGTAAAGAAAATGCTCTTGTTTCTTCCATATAGTACGGACAAGCTAGTCGACCAGCCGTACTCCAACTTGAAAGCATTGCATAAGCAGGAAAATTGCTAATTGTCCACAACAGAGAAGCATGCATACGAAAGTTTTTCTTTTGGGAAATATCATATTTTTATATCCCTTCATACCACAATTTTTTTAATTCTTCAATCAACGGTTGTAAATAAACATCGATTCCTTGTGTCGGATCATCAGGACCACGGACGACAATTGTAAGAAACATATAAGGAGTTTCCATACACATCCACGGAGGTAAATTATAAGGTGATACAATTATTGGCCAGTGTTAGATCCAAAATTGGGTCTAACACTCAAGTTGTTCTAATCTATGAAGAATTATAACTGCAATATAGAGAAAAATCAGAAAAGACACGAGATTTATATTGGTTCGGCGTTAACGAGCCTACGTCCACTTTATACGTTGTTGATTATATGTTAAATGCAGGTACAACCAATGATTTCACTCAATCTCACTCTTACAACTGTGATTCTCTCAATAATTTCGATATAAATTTTAGAAACAATGGAGATATGATAATGGTGGAATCAGGTTTCTCAATTGCCCAAAAAGATCCCCAAAAATGCCAAGTTCTGGGCTATTTATAGCTGATTTCTTCAGGCGGATCGCGGTCATACGTGGTACAAATCTCGAGAATCTCGGACTGGTTCGTGGCTTAATGAAGAATTAGTCAAGTTAGTCGTTGTGGACAGGTGTCGTGATCTCCGTAAATCTCGGCTCGTGGGATGACTCAGTCCACCCCTTCACATAATGGCTCGTGGGATCGGATCGTGGCGGTTGTAGCGGATCGGAGGTAGAGGGGGCGATCCGCGATCCGTATGGTCAGTGTGGCCAGGATTTGATGACTTCTATATTTGAGACTCGATGGAACACGTGTATCGATCTTGGTGGCTTGATCCAAAAGCTAGCCAACATTTTCCCCCTCGAAGTATGTTTTATCAAGGATGGAACATGCTTCGAAGTTACTGAGCCGTCTTTTCCTGAAGCGATGCAAATCAAAGGTTGTGTCTGTCTGTAACGTCCTACCGTTTCCAAAAAGGAATGTCTCCTGATTAGTATAAATATCAAGATGTACCGTTGATTATTTTTTTGTTCGTCGGATAGTCCTCTTTTCTGGGATCTTTTGGAGATTTCATCGCAAAGTTTTCGGGTGATTGTCAGGTAAACTCTCAAATTTTTGCAAGAATCTCTAAATTCTCATCATCATCATTTTTTTTGGTTCGGGTTGCCTATGTCATACGCGGTCCGTGATATGTGGTGCTCGTCTCGCTCCGATCTTCGTGGGGGCTTTAAGCGTGATGGGCCAACTTTCGTCACGAGTCGATCTACGGGTCGGCCTCCTCTTTTCCTGTTGGGCTCGGGTCCGCGGCCTGCTAGCCCCCCAAGGGTCGAATAAGACAAGGAACGGAAGACGAGAAGTCACATATTCGCCTATATATTTCCGACCCCTTCTCTTTCTTCTTTCCTTCTTCCTTCTTTTGCTGCCGCCATTGGTCTTAAACCCTAACTCGCGATTGCCGAGAGATAATCTTCTTTAGTTAAAATAAAAATAGGTAATTGTAATAACAATCAGTGTCCCTTTGTTCTTGTTTCTCCTTAATTTTCACTATTTTGAGAGGAGAGGGCGATGGAGTTTCATGAAAATTGAGGCTTTTGGGAGAACGGTGGTGCTGAGTTCGACCACCTGGGTTCGTGAGTTAGGAGGAAAGATGAGGGAGAAGAAGCGAGAAAGGATGGGGACAGCGAATCGGATCATGGCAACAATAGTGGATCGGATCGAGGAGAACGGACGGATGCTCAAAAATCTGACTCGTCAGATCGGGTCGAGGTGGTCGATGCGGATCGTGAGGGGTTATTGCGATCCGTTCTGGTTTCCATGATCCGACGCTCTTCTACGAGTTGGTGTTTCAGCTGCAAGTCTGTGTTTGCTTCACGATTCAATGGCGCTCTGCGATCCAATCCTTAACTCACAATCCGAGGAGATGTGCGATCCAATGAGACATGCGATCCGATTTACTTGTTAAATAAACAATGCAACTTGACTTTGATACACCAATGGACAGTTAGGTTAGAGCCTACGAGATGATCCCTATGGACTGAATGACAGCGTAACTTGATAGCGCATTACGATCAATATCTTTCTTATGTAGATAATCTTTATGCTTTTCTCCTATGTATGCGCCGGCACACACTTGCACTTACACACACGGGGGACGAGTATTTATATTCTAATTTCTCATGTTTACTCGCCTAAACAGTAATGTCCGGTAATCGTTCTCCTACAAGTTCTGAAACAGAGGTGGACCCTGAGATGTCAGAACACCATAGCCCCGAGGTCCTTCCAGTTAATCCAGAGGGTGAGGATTCTGAATCCGAATATGAGGCAGAAACAGAATCAGATTCATCTGAGAGTACCTCTCTTGATGAGGAGTCCGAAGTGGATGACCGAGCTCCCGATGAGATTCCTAGTGCACTAGAAACTGAGAAATTCAATGACTCTTTAGCTTCCAAACTAGACGACATAAAGCTTAAGAAAATCTGCTTGAAACACGGGATCCCCTGAGATGATGTGAGAATACCTGGAAGCGAAGATAGACCTCATCTGGGTCCGGAAAGATATATGACAGTCGGCCGACTCATGTGTGGAGTAGGTGCTATTCCTTCGTTTTCTCCAATCGTCATTGAAACCTTAAAACGATTGGGTATTGCTCCGATGCAGCTTCATCCCAATGCCTACGCAGCCCTATACACTTTGTACATTGCGTATGCAGAAATCCTGCAAACTGAGCTTACGTTTAAAGACTTGAAGTTCTACTACCTTTTCAAGCATCGTTCTACAGCGACCCCAAATTTTTCTTTCTTCGAGTCGGTAGCCAACAGGAAGGTCTTGTCTGACGGTTACAACAACATAATGGATCCCAAGGTCGATTGGTTTTATATAAAGCGACAGACTGGGTGTGCGAGAAGATGGCTTAAATCAAGTAAATTTCCAGCATTTGAATGAGTAACCCGTTTAAGAAATCGGAGTGCTAACATGCTTCTTTTTTCTATACAGATCACACTTTTCCGAAGATAGAAGGCTCAGTGTACAGCAATCGACTATCCCTTCTTTTTAAAAGCAAATCGGACTTCTTAAAGATCAAGAAATGTATTACTGACGAGAATCTTCACAGGCATCGCCTTCTGGACATAAGATTTGGACTTGGAATGGGTGTCAAACTTTACAAGTATGTGCCCCGACTGAAGGAGAAGGGACATCACAAGCAGCCGAGACAACCAGACTTCATAGGAGCCCTTCACTGATGATTGACCAGGATGATGAAGATTTAAATGTATATAGAGGAGATGAGGCCCAGGCTGGGGAGCCTAAGAAAATCCCAGCCTCTTCGAAGGATTCTCCCTCAAGGGCCTCACCACCGGTTGAGCCTGCCGCTCCTGATGACTTAACAGAGGAGTAGTTATTCAAGGAACTTAGCAAGATTCCTATACCCGACGATGTATATACACGAGAAGATTTCGGAGGGGAGCCAATTTTTCCTATCTCTGAGGAAACAAATTCTCCAGTTGAGGAACGAGGAACCACCCAGACGAGCCTAACTTCGGGCCCTGGTCTGTTAGGGGGAATTATATGGGATGCACTAATCACATGCACTGTTTGACGCCACACTTTTATACCATTAGTATTCAAGGTTTTAATGTGTACTTGTTTCTTTTGTAGGTAAGATGATTCACAAACGATCTTATTCTCATCGCTCCCTCCGTGAGGGCACACCCAGTCTTCATTCAAATCTAAATCCTGCTCGCAGTGATAGTCGGGGAAGGGATAGTTATCGGCCTCGCGACCCTCCTCAAACTTATTCTACACGATCTCGATCTCCTCCCAGGCATGGTTCTGGGAAACCTCACAGTCGTCCACTGCCACCGGCTGGGGTTAAGCAACTTCCTAGGGACTTAACCCCTCCAAAAAGTACGCCTTCTCACGTCCAATCTTCCAAGAAACAGCGCGAGTCAGAGGACAAAAATAAAGACGAGGGCAAGATCGTGAAGAAAGGAAAAGATGCTCTTGTCTCCCCTGGCGATCATGACTCCGACAGTCTCATTGCACGAGATGCTATCCATGGCCCCAAAAATCAGGCTAAATTAGCGCGCTTGCGCAAGGAATTCCTCGATATTTTCTTTGAGAGGATGATGTTTGTACTGGATCTTGAGCCGGTTCCCAGGGACTGGGATACTGAGGTGATAGGATATGTGTGCCATGTAGCCAAACAGTACGAGGTAATGAAAAAGCACGACGTTAACCTTTCAAATACCATCCATCACCTAGAAACGGATGCGGCCAGATCCAAGGTGAGAATTGAGAATAATGACAGGGCCAGGAGCAAAATGAAAAAGACTTGGAAGATGCACAGGCCCGTCTGGCTTTAGCTCAGCGAGACGCAGAGAACTATAAGACAGAATTGGAGGAAGCTAGGAAGCGTTTTCATAGCGAGCTAGACTCTAATAGCCAAGAACGACTGTCTCTGAAAAAGGCAATAGAGGATCTAAAAATGGCCAATACTGATTTGAAGACAGCACAGAGCCGTTTTGATGCTGAAAAGGCTGCTTGGGAGAAGGAGAAAGCGGACTTGAAAAACAGTCTCGCAGTTGCCGAAAAAGAAAAGGAGGCCTTGAGTGACCGACTTATTCAGACTGAGGGGCGAGCGGTTCTTGCTGAGACTAATGCTAACAGCATTCTTGAATTGGCTTCCACCATTGCTGACAAGCTTGTCGAAGCTAAAAAAGAGATAGAAGGCTTTGGAGAGTTGGTATTAGACTTCTTAGGCCAAGTCATCAAAACTCGGGACATTTCTTGGATCCCAGATTATCATGTTACTCTTGCCAACATATGGGATGCAATTGTCGAAGAAGAGAGGCAGCGATTGAAGGTCAATGAGATTGATGAAGGCCAGCTAATGCAGAGACTCCTCAAAGGAAAAGAGCCTGAGGATTTGTAGGAGGGGAGACGTCTAATCCAAGAAGAGGCTGAGAAGGAGAAGACCAAGGCCAAGGGCAAAAGCAAACTTGATGGGGGCTCGAGCTCAGCGGCAGAACTCAAGGCTCCAGAAGTTGAGGAGTATAGTCTTGATGATCTGTTAATTCCCTTACACCCAACTCCTTCGGCTATCAGAGCTTCTGCTGTAAACTTGGATGAAATGTCAGCTGAAGGTATTTCCATATTTTCTCCGCAATTTGTCAAAGCAGTTATGACTTTTCGCCATTCTGCGGAGCAACCCGTTAAGTTACTAACACGTGCCTCTCATAATATAGGTGACACATTGACCAAAAAAAGGGGAGAAGAGAAGGCGGAGGCAGAGAAAGTTGACATCCCCTCAGGCACTGATGCTGAAATTTCTGAGATTTCAAAGCAAACTGAGGGTGGTGAAAAGGTAACCGTGGCACCTGTGGTACCCAGCACTGATGTTCCTGCAGATGCCGAGGTTATCGCTGCTTTGAAGGACACGGACGGTGATCACGAGGATGAACAGGATGACGTTGTTATTATAGATGAAATCAAGGGTGGTGGTGATGAAACCTTGGCTGATAAACAGGCTAAGGAAGAGAAGCAGTTGCTTCTTATGAAAGGGGAACAGGACCCAATATACGTGCCCCCTATCTCTGAAATCGACCCCAAAACTGGGTTGGTCATAAGATTCTCCTCTCGATCAATAACTTCACAACTCGCCTCTCAATCTTCTAGTTCTTCGCCAGAGGAAAAAAGGTGATCCTTCGGATATTGACAAGGAGGAGTCGGGGAAGCATAAGAAGAGCAAGAAGCCAAAATAGCCCCCCAAGCATGAGTAGGATGCATATATTAGTTCATATTTTGTTCTTTAGGCTTTTTAGGCTTTCCACTGGCCAGAAAATGTAATTGTGAGAATGGCCCTCACTTTTTTTAGTTTTGTTTAGCTATCTTATCTTGTATCTCTGCATCTTCGTAAATAAAAATTGATTTCTGTTGCCTTTAATTTAATATGCAATGCAGTGATTCCAAGTTCCTTGCATCTCTGTGCAACCTCCTGAGTAGCCAGCACAACGGCATAAGGGGATGATTCGTCTCGGTCGACCTTGACTTTCGTCCTTGTCGTGATATGAACAAGAGTTTCCCTTCAAGACAAATCAGTCACATAAAAAGGGGAACTAAACCTGCGGATCTGCAATTTTAATTTATTGCATTAGCCACAAATATTTAAACCATAATTAATCGAAGATTAAATCATGAATCGCATTAGCAAAATTTTAAAATTCTGTGTAGAGATGTGATGTGTGTGTATATGCCCCCAATCAATCATTTAATATGATGCCTGCCCAGGGCTTATTAATGATTGATTAGAGTCATGTGTGTTGCCCCCTGCTATGAAAGGTGGGGGGAAAAGATTCTTTTAGTGCTAAATTTGTAACAATTTTATACTCTCCCGATCCTTCAGCGGGTTAGAGTTCGAGCTCGTTTCAGGTCTGCTCTCCGATCCTTCAGCGGGGCAGAAATTCTGGGGGCGCTAAATCTCTGGCGCCTTTATACTCTCCCGATCCTTCAGCGGGTTGGAGTGTTGGCCAGGCGGTTTTATCATGGTGCACCTTCACGCCTCGCGGACATCATCTTCGCGTCCTTTATACTCTCTCCTGTTTCTGAGGAGTTAGAGTTTGATCGTGGGGTGATTTACTTTGCCGCACCTTGTGGACCTCAATTATGGTTCCTCTTTAACCTTGTGACCCAATGCATTGGATGTTCCAATATTGCTGCATAATCTGTGACAAACTCAAAAAACAACAATAATTTATATTAATCGAGATAAAGCAGATAGGTAATGGTGCAGTAAAGGTAAATGACACACGATATTTTTATAGTGGTTCGGTCGAATCATGACCTACGTCCACTTTATAATCTTTTGTTCAAGTAACCAGACTATTCTAGGAAAGTCGTGCCTTTTTACAGGGTCCAAAAAACAAAAGAATAAAACTAACGATTTCACGTCAGGTAAGGCCGCAAATGCTGGGCGTTCCACACTCTGGGGATTTCATCTCCATCTACGGTTGCTAGCTTGAAGGTTCCATTATCAAGTCTTCGCAGGATGGAATATGGTCCTTCCCATTTCGGACCCATATGCACTGAGTATGGGAAGACACGTTTTAGAACCAAGTCTCCGAGTTCAAAAGTTCGTGCTCGGACTTTCTTGTTGTAATACCGAGCTATCTGCTGCTTATGTCGTAGGGCACGTAAATCGGCTTCGTCCCTTTTCTCTTCGATCATGTCCAAGGATTCAAGGAGCAACTCATTGTTGTTCATTGGGTCGTAATAGGTGACTCGGTGAGAAGGTACTTCTAACTCGACCGGGATGACCGCTTCAGTTCCAAAGGCGAGGGAAAATGGTGTATGGCCCGTTGCCGATTTATAGGTCGTTCTATAGGCCCATAGTGCCAAGGGCAATTCATCGACCCACATGGCCTTGACCCACTTTAATCTCTTCTTCAGGATGGATTTAATCACTGTATTTGCCGCCTCCACTTGGCCGTTCGCTTGCGGATGTGCCACAGAGGTGTACCTTTTCTCGATGTGGTATTTCTGGCAAAAATCTCTGAACTCAGTACTGTCAAACTGAGTTCCATTATCTGTTATGACGATTTTTTGGGATCCCAAATCGGCATATGATGTTTCTAACAACGCAGCTGATTACTAGCTTGGTTGTTATTGTGGTTAATGGCTCTGCTTCTACCCATTTGGTAAAATAATCCACGGCTACGATAGCGAATTTTGCTCCGCCCTTTTCTATGGGGAGGCTTCCAATGATATCAATTCCCCACATAGCGAAGGGACACGGACTCGTTACCGTCTTCAGCTGGCTTGATGGGGCCCTATGGATCTTAGAAAATCTCTGGCAGGCGTCACAACGCCGCGCGTATTTGGCCGCATCCTTATTTACGGTTGGCCAGAAATAACAATATCATATTATTTTCTTCGCCAACGTTTGGCCTCCCATGTGATCTCCACATTCGCCTTCATGTACTTCTTGCAATACGCGCTGAATATCGCTGTGGGCAATACACTGGAGGAGGGGCATTGAAAATCCTTGTCTATACAGGACTCCCTCTTGCAACACATACCGAGAGGCCTTCCGAATTATTGCACGCCTCTCACTTTTCTTCGTAGGGAGCATTCCATACATTAGAAAATTCTTCAAAAGGAGTCATCCACGACTCCCTTTCAGGTTCAACCTCTAGTACCGGATCAACTTCCATCTGATCTATACTAGGTGACTGTAAGACTTCCATCAGGACCAGTTCTGTATTTTCAGGACTGTCAGAACTGGCCATTTTCGCCAATTTATCTGGTTTTTGGTTCTCTGCTCGAGGAATGTGGGATATGGCGTGATGGTCAAAACCATCCAGCAACTTCTTCACTTTTTCTAAATATGATATCAGCCTAGGACTTTTGGCCTGGAATTTTCCTATGACCTGGTTCACAACTATTTTGGAGTTGCAAAAGATGTCTAACTTCGCAATCTTCAACTCCTTTGCGAGTTTCAAACCAGAAATTAGGGCTTCGTATTCTGAGTCGTTGTTAGTGGCGCGGAACTCCAATCTGAGAGCATAATATATCGGCCGTTTTTCTGGAGTTTCGAGCACCACTCCGGCACCAGATCGTCTATCGTTCTTTGCTCCGTCAGTGAACAACTTCCAGACACTGGGATCGAGGAGTAGCCTTGGGGGATCGACTTCTTCGCTTATTGTGTCATCTTCTGAGATGGTAAACTCCACTATGAAGTCTGCAAGCACTTGGCCCCTTATTGATCGACGGGGTTGAAAATTTCAAATCGAACTGACTTAGTTCAATGTTCCACTTAAGTAATCTTCCCGAAGCCTCTGGCCTTTGAAGAACTTGTTTTAACGGGTGATCCATGTATATAGTAATCGGGTGAGCTTGAAAATAGTGGCGAAGCTTCCTTGATGCAATCAACAAACTGTACGCAAGCTTTTCTATCCTTGGATAATTTCGTTCTGCTGCCGCCAACTTCTTACTCACATAATATACTGGTCTTTTCACCTTATCTTCTTCTCTAACCAAAGCCGAACTGATCACATTGGATGACACCGCTAAATATACGAATAATTCTTCATGATCTATGGGTTTAGACAAAATTGGGGGTTTTTCTAAATGATTCAAGAGATTCTGGAATGCTTCAATACAATCAGGGGTCCATTCGAAGTTGCGCTTTCCTCGCTTTATTAATTCGAAGAACGGGACACATTTATATGTAGCTTTGGAGATAAATCTACTCAATGCCGCTACTTTCCCTGCGAGGCTTTGCACATCTTTAATTTGTCTAGGTTTCTGAATATTCCGGATTGCTACGATCTGGTCTGGATTAATCTCGATCCCACGCGAATTGACGACAAATCCTAAAAATTTTCCCAATGCTACCCCAAATGAACATTTCAAAGGGTTTAATTTCATTCCATACTTCCGAAGAATTTCAAACATTTCTGCTAAATTGGCAGTGTGGTCGGATGATAGTTTGGACTTCACTAACATTTCATCGACGTACACCTCCATTGTCTTCCCAATTTGGTTGTAAAACATCCTATTGACCAATCGCTGATATGTAGCACCGGCGTTCTTCAAGCCAAAAGGCATCACTACATAGCAATACAATCCCAAATCTGTAATGAAGCTTGTGTGTTCTTAGTCTGAGACGTGCATAGGGATCTGATTGTACCCCGAATAAGCATCCATGAAAGAGAGGAGTTCGTGGCCAGCTGTCGAATCCGCCAGCTGGTCAATTCTTGGCAACGGAAAACTGTCCTTTGGGTAGGCTTTATTCAGGTCCGAGAAGTCAATACAGGTGCGCCACTTTCCATTGGCCTTTTTTACCAAGACCAGGTTGGAAATCCAATCTGGATATGTTGAGTCTCTGATTAACCCATTACTTCTCAATTTCTCAACTTCCTCTTTCAAAGCAGCTGACCTCTCCGGGCCAAGCATTCGCCTTTTCTGTTTGACAGGAGGATGCTTAGCGAATGACTCATGATCGAAGGAGATATCCCGCACATATCTGATTGGGTCCAAGCGAATACATCTAAATTGGCTTTCAAGAAATCCGTTAGCTCTCTGGCTCGAATAGGGTCTAACTGGGATCCAACCTTCAGGACCTTCTCTGGGTCTCCATCATCGATTGGAATATCCACAGTTGTTTCATTGGGAGTCGTCATTCTGCCCCCAGGCTCTTTGTCCACTCTGGGATCTATGTCCTCGGGCAGTTCTCTGGGCGACTCTCCCATAGTTATTTTCTTTAGTTGTTATAACGTTTCCTCCCTTGTCGGGGAGGAAGCGCCTTCGGTCTCTACATCTTTTCCTTTGCGGAGCATCTTCAACTCTGCAATGTATCATGCTCTGGCCACGACTTGATCTCCTCTTATTATACCTATACCATCTTCAGTTGGGAACTTCATTAATAAACACCAAGGGGCTATACAAGCTCTGAACTTTGCTAGGGCCGGTCGGCCTAAAAATGCGTTATATGGGGATTCGACGTGCAGAACCACAAAAGGAAGGATTCTTACTCTCTAGCGCTTCCCTTCCCCAAGGGTTACCGACAACTCTACATATCCCATTGGAGCAGTTGAGGCTCCATTGAATCCACGTATGCACCCTTCGCATGGTTTTAAATCCTTCGGCTCAAGTTTCAATTGGTCGAACGTTTTCTTGAACAAAATGTTGACCGAGCTTTCGTTATCTACCAGAACTTTATGGACTATGGCCTGACCAATTGTGGCTGTGATTACCAAAGGATCCTCAGTTGGGGAGTGAATGCCAATGCTATCTCTATCATGAAAGATGATGTCATCGGTCATTGTCTTCTGTTGTTTGACTAGAGCAATGTCCTCAAGGTTACTGCATTCTCCTACCATGAGGGGTTGTTTAGCTGCATTGACATACTAGTCCATTGCCCTAAAGCTATGCCCAGCCAAATGAAGCCCTCCTACTATGGTGTTAATGACGATGTTCTTCCCTTTTTGCTGAGGGGTCAGCCGGGGAGTAGGCTGGCTCTGATTCTGATTCTGGTTTTGATTTTGGTTTGGGTCTGATGCGGCTTGCCCCCTGTCTCTGGGAGTGCCCCTGTACTCATCGAGTTTTCTTTCTCAGAGTAGCCTTTCGACCAAGTCTCTCAGGTGACGACATTCATTTGTGGAATGACCATGGATTTGGTGAAATAGACAGAATTTTCCAGTTTCGTGTTCTTTGTCTGTCGACTCTCTCGTGGGAGGCCTTTTGTACGGGAGGACATTGTAGGTATCCATGAAGATATTCTCCAATGTATCATTTAACGGTGTGAAACTCTCAAATGGCCTGGGTCGAGATCTTCTCTGAGAATCATTTCCTCGGTTTCTCTTCCGATTATTGCTATTATTGTTTCCCGGTTGGCGACCATTTCCTTGATTTTTATTCCCAACATTTACTTCAACCGTTCATGAGCTATCTCCTGTCTGCTTGATGTCCACATTGCTCTGGATATCTTCCTTATCAGAAGCCTTCCTTTTTCGATTAGCATATATCTCTTCCTGTCGTAAACGGACATTAGCTTTTTCGTAAAATATTTCTCTGGTCAGAGGCGGTTTGCCGGCCAGATATCTTCCAAACTCGGTATCCTTATCGACACCGTCAATTAAGGCCATCAACACAGTTTGCTCATGCGGATCTTTCACCTATGTGACTGCTAGGTTAAACCAGTCGAGATAAGACCTCAGAGATTCATCCGTGCGCTGCTTGATAAGGGATAATTCAATAATGTTTTTGGACCTCTGAGCATGTAGTCTGAACCGATTCACGAACTGTTCACTTAATTCCCTGAAACTGGAGATTGATCGTGCTGGCAAACTAGTGAACCACATTAGCGCTGCGTCCTCCAGAAATATTGGGAATGCGTTACATTTCATAGCGTCAGAAGCAGCAGCTGCGTTCATGTACCACGAATATCTCATCAGATGCTGGATCGGATCGGCCTTTCCTGTATAACGGTTCATAGGCGGCATATTAAATCTCCTCGGAAATTGAACTTTCAAAATGTCATCGGTGAAAGGTATGTGGCTGCGGCCTATTCCCCAGTCTTCAGTTCGGTGTCCATGGTTTTCTACCATCATTCGTCTGACCATGGCCTCAACATCCGCATGAGTCAGGGTAGACTCGGGATCAGCGCTTCTTACTCTACGGGCCATTCCAGCATTTCTGTGTCTCGGTGCTGCGGCATCCACGACCTGAGAAGAGCTCCCTTGCCCCCTGTTGCCATGGTCATTCACACGGCGAGGAGGAAGGACAGGTTGATTCTGGGCTGGATCGACAACTCCTCCGTTCCTAGGTGGCAGCGCAGGCCCATTTACGTTTCGGTTGTTAACTCCCCAATTGAGTGCCTCTTCTTGTTTAGAGGGCATTGTTCCAAATCGGAGTTGCTCTATATTTTCAGCTCTTTCGAACGGAGGCCACCGCTGATTTCTCCGTGGCTCCTCTGATGAGGATGTGAACTCTGGGGAAGGAGAACGAGGCGGGGGAGAATTCCTGTGCCTTACGAGATCATCCAGTCGCCTATCCATAGTAGTCAGATTCTATCGCAGCGTTGAACTCTCTTGTCTCTGAGCGACTAGTTCTTCAAAGAGTCTATCGTACATGTCAAGCATACGAGACAGGTCTCCCTCAGTAGCAGGTGCAAACGGGTCAAACTGATCATCATCAACTTATTCTCTTATGCGTAGAAGACCCGTACCAGGTCGAGCAGAGGTACCAGCGTGAGCAGAGCGAGACATAGGTTCCTTCTCGGGTCGATTGGTGGTTCGCTTATCGGATCGGTTCGCCCCCTGCTGTCGATGGCTCGTTGCGCCCCCTGGGATCGGGTCGCGGTGACAGGTGCAGGTGGGTTCGTGGCGAGGTCACGCGATCTAGCGGTCACCCCTTCAGCGGATTGGTTCGTGGCTCCTCCATTGATCGCGATCGCCCCCTGCGCAACGCGATCCGTGGGCTCTTCCTCGACCTGCTCGTGCACACTCTCTTCAATCGCCTCGTTTGCAACCTCTTCGGCCTGCGATGCTCGTGCATCTTTAGACTTCTTTCCAGCCATGATACTTCGAGTTTTCAGAACTTTTCAAAAGTCGAAACAGTTGGGGTTTTGGACTGTTTTCTTCGGACTTGAGTATCCAAACAGTAGAATGACAATCCAATGCGTTGAGAATTCTTTCTCAGTGAAAGCACCAAAATGTTAGATCCAAAATTGGGTCTAACACCCAAGTTGTTCTAATCTATGAAGAATTATAACTGCAATATAGAGAAAAAGCAGAAAAGGCACGAGAATTATAGTGGTTCGGCGTTAACGAGCCTACGTCCACTTTATGCGTTGTTGATTATATGCTGAATGCAGGTACAACCAATGATTTCACTCAATCTCACTCTTACAACTGTGATTCTCTCAATAAATTCGAGATAACTTTTAGAAACAATGGAGATATGATAATGGTGGAATCAGGTTTCTCAATTGCCCAAAAAGATCCCCAAAAATGCCAAGTTCTGGGTTATTTATAGCTGATTTATTCAGGCGGATCGCGGTCATACGTGGTACAAATCTCGAGAATCTCGGACTGGTTCGTGGCTTGATGAAGAATTAGTCAAGTTAGCCATTGTGGACAGGTGTCGCGATCCCCTTAAATCTCGGCTCGTAGGATGACTCAGTCCACCCCTTCACATAATGGCTCGTGGGATCGGATCATGGCGGTTATAGCAGATCGGAGGTAGAGGGAGCGATCCGCGATCCGTATTGTCAGTGTGGCCAGGATTTGATGACTTCTATATTTGAGACTCGATGGAACACGTGTATCGATCTTGGTGGATTGATCCAAAAGCTAGCCAACAGTCAGGATGAATATCTAGAACCAAATTGAGAAAATGGTGAAAACCCATCCGTACATAAACCAAGTCTAACATTGCGACTCTCAGATGCAAAATTAGGACACTTTTGATCAAAATGCTTCCATGCTTCTCCATCGGATGGGTGTGTTAACGTACCTTCTTCCTGTGTTCTCACCTTGTGCCATCTCATATGTTGCGTGGTTACAGAAGATGTATATAACCTTTGAAGTCTAGGAATAATAGGTAAATAATGCATATGTTTATATGGGACTTCCTTTCCCTTTTTCATTCTTGATTGGTATATTCCTTGATTACATATTCTACAATTCTTAAGGTTGATATCTTCCTTCGAAAATAGCATGCAACCCTTTAGACATGTATCTATTTTTTGATACGGTAAACCAAAGGACGACATCATTTTTTTTACTTCATAATGGTTTTCGCACATTAAATTATTGGGAGGCATATACTGCTTCACAGCTTGTACAACAGCTGTAAATCCAGCTTCTATGAGGTTGTATTTAGATTTCATCGCAATGTATTCAGCAGTTACTGATAATTGAGTTCCGCTTTCACAGCCTTCCCAAAGAGGTTTTTTCGCAGCATCTAATAAATCATATAATTTTTTGGCTTCAATATTTGGTTCTTCTTCATCATTACCATGTTATCATTAAATTGTTGAACCGGGAACATAGAACGTGCAACATCTTCAACCATTTGTTCTACGAGATTCGTCGTAGCAATTTCATTGTTCACTACCTCCTCAACTTGTATAGAAGTAGATGCTAACGGTTCTCCATGACGATCCCAAACTAAATAGTTCGGCATAAAACAGTACTGACGCAAATGAACACTAACCATTTGCGGTATCAAATGCTTCAATAACTTGCATCTACTACATGGACAACGGATTTCGACGTTGTTTCCATTGTTACTTAAAACGAAATCAATAAACACGCTGACACCATTAATAAAATATTTGTTTATTGTGCCATTAGTTTCTCTTCGTTTGTACATCCAGCTTCGATCATTAAAATAATCGTCCATTTTTCCTAAGTACATATAAAATTAGGAAGTGTGATATAAAATTAGTTTGATAATTTTTGTGTCCGATCGCTCAAACGCTAAGATTGTATTTTAATGAAAACATTTCTTTTACGTATTAATTATGATGATAAAATTTGCATTGACAATGTGTTAAAATAATTTTTGTGCTTAATGCATGTTATGTTAATTGATCATTTACTGGTGGGTTATCCTACCTCCCATTACAAATACAATAACATAATTAAATCGCGTAAATCTTTTCAATTTAAACGATTCAACAAAATTTCGGCAGCACTTCCCTTTAGTTTCCTGAATAGTACAAAATTGCGTGTACACAGGGAACATAAAGGAAGTGCTTTCGAAATTTTGAGAACCGTTTAAAATGAAATATTTTACGAGATTTAATTTTGTTATTGTATTCGTAACTTGTCCAATACAAAGGACAAATCCAACCAATATTGTATACAATGAATATAAATGTACGTTCCATTAATAAAACGAACATTCATTTAACGATTATATACAATACTTATCAGACGGGGCAAAAAAACTCTTGAAGGCTTTACGAATATAACATATTATGATTTGGTTTTATTGTAATTGAAGTGTTTTTTGTATGCCTTTGTGCGCCTTCGCGCCGTTGTGCGCCTTAGCCCAAAAAACACAAACTTAAATATTTCTATTTTCACGACACATTTTCGACAAATTAAATATCGTTTTCGATGAATTGGGGCTTAACCAAATAAACAAGTACATAGATTGTCAACTATATATACGTGTACATACATACATACAACACTATATATATATGCATACATAGTCAACTTTAACAAATCAAACCCTAGATTAACAACATAATCAGTAAAATCTATGAATACAAACTCAATAACAACAACTACTTCAACTAATTCAGACCCTAGATCATAACAACTAAGTAATTTATAACTAAAAACCGTAAATTAGAAACTAAAATGATTAAACCCAACATTAGCAACTAATTAACAACACTACACACACAAACATACTCTAATTATGCTTAAATTACACCAAACTTAGGGCATTAAACAAATTTTAGGGTAAACACATACCTTAAAATCGGAGAAATCGGAGATTAGAGAGTAGGAGAGAGTGCCTTGATTGATTTGAAGAGTTCCTAGACGGATGATGGCGCGGGATTGGTGATTTTAGAATTGAAGGAGGGAAAGATTGGGGGTTTTGGAAAAATTTCGTGGGTTTGGAAACAATGAGGAAAAAGGAGAAGCTTCGGCTGATTTGTGCTCCAGTCCGTGTAACGGGGGGCAATGGCTTCCAACGGATTAAAAACCAATGGCCGCAAACGATTTCCAACGACGTATATTTTGTGTATGTAAGAAAAATACGTATTTTGGCTTTCGTTGGAAGCCGTTGGTCAGTGATCGTTGGAGGCCGTTGGAACGGTGCGTTGCTATACTGTTCATTTCTATTAGTGAAAACGCAACTATTAATTATAACCGTTGTAATGTGGTGATTCTATTGTATTGCTAAAATGTTAGCAATTGTGACGAATTATCGATAAATATCTAAGGTGAAACAAAAGTTGAAATTCTCCACTTCTAATCCCTTACTGTTTAGAAAGGGATCTCCGGTGATTTTTTTTTTTAAATATATATTAAAGAAATATATATCCATCAGTAAAAAAATTTAAAATTAAATTTATATATGTTGACAAATGACGGTAATATGTTGGAGAATTGACGTTAAATTCCACCGTAAAATGGTCAATAAAATACCGACGTGAAATTTACCGACCAGTGTTATCTGTCATAAATCCGTCGCTAATACATATTTAGCGACGGATTCGTCCGCTGCAAAATCAGTGTTTTCTTGTAGTGATATGTAACGGACATGGATGAGATTCTAGATTGGCAAAATTACTATAAATAGTGATTTCTACAACCAGATCTCAGGTCAGATGATGACAACGATGTCAGATGGCCAGAATTGCAGCCACGATGGGAGACTGTGATGAAAACTCTCTGATTCTTCCTCTTGGCGAGGCAATTCAGATCAAATGTGACTGATGAGAAGTGAGAACGGAATCCGGTACGGACTAGAGAGGGGTATATTTTCCGATGATGAAGATTGACTGAGGAGAATCAACAAAATATACTCTCTCTCGATTTCGAATGATCGAATGTACGTTTGTAATCTTGAATTTATGTCGTTTGGCTTATTCCATGCTCTGATACCATAATGGAAATTTGAACAGAATGATATTGTAATAACTCCTTGTAATAATATTCAAATGAATCAATGTACAAGACGTTGGGTCTATTTATAATTGCATAGCCCAACGGTAATATCCTAAAATGGAAAGTAAAGATAAAGAAACGATGGGCTTCAGCCCAGGCCCATGTACAATATAAGAAAGGTAATAATATACCGCTAGAGGATTCAACATTCCTTTTATTATGTTCTTCCTTCTAGGTGGGAACTGTTGAGATTTGTGATACGCAAATCACAAAATTGTAGGCAACAAATTTTCTATGTGGATCCATTTTTGGTGGAGATATTTGTTGCTACTTTTGTGGGATATTTGAAAATGAAGGCAAGGATTATTTGGTTCTTATCCAAATAGATATATTTGAGATATATGAGGATATATTTGAGATATATGAGGATAATTTGGGTGACAAGTTACTCTATAAAAGGCCTACATGATATCTTCATTATGTGGTGGAAAAATTTGTCATTGTTCTTCATTATCTTTCTCCTCAAATTGTTTAGCCATTAGATATTCTCTACCTATTTCTCAATAAGGTTATTGATTCAAGTTGTGTTTGTTTAACGATAGTTGAGATCGGTTGTAAACAATATTTTGGTGAATCAATAAAGAGGGTGGTTGGGTGGAATATCGTGTGTTCATATTTCCGATATTTTTTGTGTTGTTGTTTGTTATTCAATCACTTTCATGTTCAAGTGATTGGGTGAAAAAGATTCATTTTGTTTTTGGGTGTTTTGTCAAAACTTCCGCTGCGCACAAAACCCCAACAGTTGGTATCAGAGTTCAGATCACCGCATAGCTTGGAGTGTTTGTTGGATTGAAAAAAAAAATTGACTTTTTGTTTGAAAAAAAAATTGATTTTTTTTTATGTCGGAGATGATGACGTTGTCAAAGATGGCTATTTTGAATGAGAGGAATTGGGGTATATGGAAGCCGAAGATGGAGGACGTTCTATATCTCAATGATTTGCATGATCCCATTGATGGAAATGGGGAAAAGCCCTCGAATATGGATGAGGGAAAGTGGAAGAAAATGGACAAAAAGGCGATTGCGTTGATTCGCCAATATTTGGATGATTCTGTGTTCCACCATGTGGCTAGTTGTGAAACCGCAAAGGCGTTGTGGGACAAATTAGTATCGCTGTATGAGTCAAAGAGTGCTACAAGCAAGGCTTTTCTGGTTCGAAAGTTGGTGCAACTGCGATTGGATAAGGAGAAGTCTGTTGCAGAGCATTTGAACGAGTTTCAAGATGTCATCAATCAATTGGCAAACATGAAGGTCAATTTTGATGATGAGTTGCAGGCTCTTTTGTTGATGATTTCTCTTTCGGAAAGCTGGGAGATTTTGGTTGTTTCATTGAGTAATTCCAATGCTAATGGAACTATCTCTTTGGAAACGGTTCGAAGCAGTCTTTTGAATGAGGAGCTAAGGAGAAAAGGGTCGGAGTTGAAATCGGTTCAAACTGAGGCGATGGTAGCAAGGGACTTAGGTAAAGATATAAGGAAGAAGAAAGGTGCTATCTTTTGTCATTATTGTGGTAAGAAAGGCCACAAGCGCAATGATTGCTATTCATATATACGAGATATGAAGAAGAAGACGACGCAAGGTGATGATAATAGTGATGAGGCACATGCAGGCTTTGCTTAAGGTACCGAAGGCAATTCTTCATGTGATGTCCTATTTAGTGTTGTGGAGCCTTGGAAGATGGATTCAGGAGCCAGTTTTCACATATGTCGAGATGTGAAAAGTTTTTCTTCGTATGAGAAGAGTGTTGGCATGATAAAGACGGCCAATGGAGTAGAGCTACCAATTTGTGGAGTTAGAGCTATTAGGTTTCAGATGCATGATGGAGTGGAGAGAGAAGTTGCCGGTGTGAGGCACATACCCACTTGTTCGCATAACCTCATATCTCTCGGTCAGTTGGATCGCCGCGGTTGCACTTATGAGACTCGAGGTGGAGTTTTGAGAGTGAAGAATGGTGGTCGTGTGATGATGCGAGGAGTTTTGGAGGAGGGGAACCTATATAGTTTGGTCGGTTCAGTGGTCAACAGTGGAAGGCGGGTGACGGTTGAAGAACCTAGTCCACAGCAAGGTGGAGAGGTTAATATGGTCACTGCTGATGGTCCTAAGGTGGAGGATCATGGTATCGACAAGGGTCTAGATGTTGATGATGCTCGAGAGATCCCGGAGATGAAGAGATCATGTCAAGCGGAAGACGGATGTCGAGTTGTGAAATCCACAAAGACAAGATGGAGGTCATTGTGGTATTACAAACGCTTTTGAAGATCGCTATTGGCGTGGTGCACGATGAGGGAGGTGCACCATTTGTGGGCGATGGTGGAGGTTTGTAATGATGTTGATTGAGAAAAGAAGGTTGAAAGTGAGAACTAAGTTGGCTAGTGTTGAGTGGAGGAGATGTTGTGATTTGGTATCAAGGTGGAGTGTTGAGATTTGTGATACGCAAATCACAAAATTGTAGGCAACAAATTTTCTATGTGGATCCATTTTTGGTGGAGATATTTGTTGCTACTTTTGTGGGATATTTGAAAATGAAGGCAACGATTATTTGGTGTTTATCCAAATAGATATATTTGAGATATATGAGGATATATTTGAGATATATGAGGATAATTTGGGTGACAAGTTACTCTATAAAAGGCCTACATGATATCTTCATCATGTGGTGGAAAAATTTGCCATTGTTCTTCATTATCTTTCTCCTCAAATTGTTTAGCCATTAGATATTCTCTACCTATTTCTCAATAAGGTTATTAATTCAAGTTGTGTTTGTTTAACGATAGTTGAGATCGGTTGTAAACAATATTTTGGTGAATCACTAAAGAGGGTGGTTGGGTGGAATATCGTGTGTTCATATTTCCGATATTTTTTTGTGTTGTTGTTTGTTATTTAATCACATTCATCTTCAAGTGATTGGGTGAAAAAGATTCATTTTGTTTTTGGGTGTTTTGTCAAAACTTCCTCTGCGCACAAAACCCCAACAGGAACACATAGCATAAATTCATTTTAAATTTACAGCTCGGTCCTTTCTATAATTTGTATAGAATGCCAACTTTCAATGTAATCAGATATGACGCTGTGAAATTTTAATAAATCATATAATAATGGCTTCATTTTTTGAAAGATGCATTATAAAAGTTACCACCTCAGCAAAAAAATTTGGCTCCGGCACTGACTGCATTGATACTAAAGATGCAGTTTTCTACACCGTATCGAACTACATCATAGGTTAAGATCATAGGTTAATGTAGCATTCCTTTTCAAACTAGCTAGAGCCGTTCACGTTGGCCAACGCGTCGTGTGTGGATCCAATTTGATCCGTTTGCACCGCGTTTGAACCGTCTGAAGTGAACGGTGAAAATTCCAACTAACTTATCTTCTTCTGCTCTTCGGTTGTCCCTTCAATTCAAAAAGGAACCCATCCTCAGAAGA
Source organism: Allium sativum (assembly GCA_030737875.1). Lineage (NCBI taxonomy): Eukaryota > Viridiplantae > Streptophyta > Magnoliopsida > Asparagales > Amaryllidaceae > Allium > Allium sativum. The sequence goes on from CM060925.1 coordinate 392,847,249, forward strand.
ATAGTAATATGTTAAACTCTCTCATCGATAGGTTATAAATTGTACTTAACTACAGTTGTACATCTTGCCTGACTTTATTACATTATTTTTTATGACTGATCGATGTAGTTAACTTGCCTGACCATACGTTAAACACAATTTATGTAATACACATCGATGAGCAATAATGTCCAGACGGCAGGCATAAATAACTGGCCGGTCTTGATTTAACCTATACCAGGCGATTCTTGTTTTCATGTCCAAGAATCATGCTTCCATCTTCTAAATGTTGACTTTCACGGCTACATAATTTCACCTTTTGTTAAAACAGGGCGGCAGTACTGGCATTAGCAGCTGATGCGTGGGAAAAGAGTATAAAGATCTCCATCAAATGAATTAATAAAGGCGCACATGCCAATATACAATCCAACATGCTACTCACATGCATGGTCACATTTTGATTTATCAAAACATCAGTGATTATGGCTGCATCATTTTGTTAGGTCAACCTATGACTTCACAATGTATTGTAAACCTAGCAATATCTTCCTACATAATGCGAAGAGAGTTTTCAACGTGTTTACACCTGGGCAGTTGTAAATATAATGCAGCAAGTCCTAATCATCTTCAATCATGCTTAAATATAAGTCTAATTCGCATAACACTATATTGATTATCCAACTTCTTTTACTAATTAAGAGTTTGGCATGTAGTGGCTGCTTCTTATTTATATCCAACGTGACTTTAATTTACTGTTTAGCGTTTACGCATTCCCTTTGTCAAACAGATAACAGGCAAATGTTCAGTTATTTACTGGAGCATCAATATACAAATAACAGATAACAGGCAAATGTTCGGTCAATGTATTTTACATCGCCTCATTTGGAACAGTGACAGGTTACTAGGGCTGAAAACGATCAACTTCCTTACGATTGAAATAGCAGTTCGAGTTGTTTGCTTGAAAATCGACTTGTAGAAAGACACACGACCTGCCAGTGTGGAAGTTTGTTGATACCAGTGTCAAGTAACTTCATTCGTTGATTGAAGAAAATCAGTTAGACCAATATGGACCCCCTATTTCCTCCAATCACCGAATAAAGTTACTTGACACTAGTGTCAACAAACTAGTACTCCAAGAGCTACTTGAGATTTAGCAGAGGTAAGCATATCTCATTGTACAATTTAAGATTATTCCATGTATGCTCAATCATTGGATATTATTTGAATATATATATATATATATATATATATATATATATATATATATATATATTAAAATCAATAGATTTCATCAGTACTCTTATATACAACACTGACGTTTGATTTTGGGATCAGACCTTTTACACGGTACGGCAGGTTTTTATTTTTTATACTTTATTCATATTTTTTCTTTCTTTGTAAATATTTATTGGACTCTAATTAAATGAGTTCATCTCCAAAACTTTTGAGTTCGATTCCACTGAGCTTTTGTTATTTATCAATTTCTACAACTTTGTGCAGTTCTAAATATACATATTTTAGATTTTATGTGTATCTTGCCTCATTTACGTTTCGAGTCTTTGTTATTGTTCTTGATATATCTTATTGATCAGCTGAAACTTGATCACATAGATTAGCATCAACCTCCAAATTATAAATTCTACTTAAATACAACTAGCTAGTTAGCTAGGGTTTGATACTAACATATTTAGTACTTCCATTAATCTAAGTGTGTACAATCATTATTCTAGTACTTTAAAAGATTTGATTCTCGTTGTACCAAATCTGTTGGAACTGATCCTAATTTTTAACAGGCAACGCAAGGCAATTTAAAAACCAAAAATACTCTTCAATCATAAACTCAATATCATATGGACCATTCAAATTTCATGGATCAGTGGAGTTTCACCACTCTTGATCAGCAGCAAATTTTATCAGAATATGATTTCCAGCAACCTCTATTTCCGTTTCCACAAAATCTGAATCATTTTAATTCATCTCTGTTGGAAGAAACCCTAATTTCTGAGACGCTGGGAAGATCTCCTAAGACTATTGTCCCAGAAGGTGAAAACTGTTTTGATGAAGAAACTATTAACTGGAGATGTCAGATGAGTAATCATGATAAAGCTCCACGGAACAAAACTCCTTGGGACCGCATAATTGCAGAAAGGAAGAAAAGGGAGATGCTTAGTCAGAAATTCATTGCACTCGCAGCAATCATCCCTGGTTTAAAGAAGGTATACCATTTCTTCTTATGAAAAAAATTCATTTTGTTAAAAATGGTATATTTGTTCTTCTTATGTCAAAAAATTCATCTTGTTAGAAATTATTGGTTTGCGCCTATGAATATATGATCGAGAAGTCAAGTAATTGAAGATAATTAAACATAAGCAACATGAGATAAAAATGAGTCATAATTATTGATTTATACCCTTGTATTCATAGAAACACAGATACATTTTACATCTGGAACGAAGGAGCACAAAAGGTTAATGCTCTTTATCAGTATAATACGTTGGTTTTAGAAACATTGTCCAAGTCACATTCTGTTTTGAAATCTTTTGTTTTCAGCTGTATTTTCAGTATTGGTCTTTATGTTATGCTTGTACAAATATATAAAAAGGGAAACTAAAATTTTCAAACCATAGAACATAAGTAATTTTTGCTCCCTTCATCAATATTTTAATCAGAAATGCTGAGAGGCCCGAAAAATGGGACAAAAAAATGTGCGGAAGAAATATCAACGACCCCCCCTGAATTCATGGATCTGATCCGATGGTTGCCAGCATTTCGGGCTTAAAATCGTACTACTTTCTTCGGGCCTCCTAGCAAGTTCCTATTTTAATATTGTCGAGCTACCCTATTGTTATGTATGAGATAAAGATACCTGCTTTTGAGTATATTAAAGATTTTAGGTGGATTCTTTTTTCTTTCTTTCTTTTTTTTTTTTTTTAAAAAAAAAAAAAAAAAAAAAAAAACAAACAAACAAACTTTTGCATATAAAGAATATGATTAGTAATACAATTTGTAGGCATTCCTATGCTTAATTTGTTCTTTTGGTTTCTATATCATATACAATATAGGCATTCAAATATCTAAACATGTAACATGCCTATAGGAACAATTCAGAAAAGTTACTTGGGACTGAAGAAACCAGGAAGATAATTTCGTATTTCATACAGCTACAGTCAACATGAATCTTATAACCTTTTAGATTTGTTAAGATAGAAGTAATATTGGATATTGATGATATTTGATTTTTTTTTTTTTTTTCGAAACCATTTTAGACGTGGCTTGGATCGAGTCGTATTTTGGCTTCCAAAATGCTAAAAGGAGGCGACTTATTTAAGATGATTATTCATTTATTCTAGATTGCAACAATTTGTTATGATTTGAACAATAAAATGAAGTGACAAGTGCTAATTTATTTTCGAAGTTGCATCGTCCTTAACTTAGTTTAAAATCTGAGTATATATTCTAAGTTACAACATCTTTAATTTAGTTTGATTTTTTTTTTTATTGTTAACCAATAATTTATTTAGTATACCCAATTTTTAAGCGATAATAAGATTTCGTAGTATTTGTAGATAGAAGTTCTAAATTTGTAATACCTGTATTTGTTATATCTAACTTTTAAATGATATTAAGGGTTCAAAATATTTGTAAAAAGAGGTAATGAAATTGTAAAAGAAATTTAATTTTCAGATCCTTGTGTTGAAATTATGTTGTTAGTCTAAATTCTAATTTGAAGTTTGAAACTTTTAATTTTTCAAGTTTGAATTTTGTTTATGTTATTATTAGTTAATAATATATTTGGTTATATATGTGTGGATAGATTATTATATATGTGTGGATTGAACATCTACAAATTTTGGTTGAATTTGGATTGGTGTAGCTCATTGACAGATAGAGGTGCTCCAGAAATCTTCTTATATATATATATATATATATATATATATATATATATATATATATATATAGACACACGCTCTCGCTCAAAAGAAAAGAAGTTGCATTTAGCGCATTTACATAGAATGCAGAAATGCATTTTAAGTTGTGTAATAAACAGGCAACCTATATTAATATAAGTTTGACGTATGGATTAAAGTGATGGATCTCTTGCGTTGTTCGCCACCCTTATTCCAGTTTTGAGGCACATTTTTTTTTGTTAAAAATAGATTTTAGACTTGCGTGTTCAAAATAAATTTTGGGCTTGGATAATTGGTTTTACTTAAATCAAAAATGCCTGTATGTATAAATAACAACATGAATTATGTTGCATGAATCTGTAGTCAGGGGAATGCAAATATACACACAGGAACACGAATGCTGCATTTACATGCCAGCACAGCATACATGCACATGTTAGCAGGTTATTTGCAGAGAATATAAAATATTGTAATATATATTGTAGGTTCATTACACGACTGAAATTGAATTTAGTATTGCATAAATACACAAGCAACATAAAATTAGGTCAGGTTTTATAATCTGATTGTATTGAGGTATTTAAGTGGCATAATATTTCTGAAGCCTATATTAAAAATTGTTCAATTGTAAAATGATTTTTTTCCTGTTGTAAGTAGAATATATTCTTTTACAATGCAGAATAAGAGATGTAAAAAGGGTAGTTGGGTGTAGACTTTATTACTAGTTTACAATTTTGGCTAAGACGATGCATTGCACAATACTTACAACTTATTTTTTTTTAGAGTTATAAATGATTTTTTTTTTTTAAATAATAGCGTATTTTAAAGTATTAAAAACTATTTTCCCTCTATCTCTTCCATATTTCTTCGAATGGTTAAGATGTTTCAACTTCTCCTTCTCTACCACGTCATTTTGACATATAAATTGATAATGTAAAACATAAAACTTATTTTAAAACCGTAGAAATATAGAGTTACCCGTATGTTCCTATTTGAAATTTTGAATATGTTTTCAGGTCGACAAAGCTTCCATTCTAGGTGATGCAATCAACTATGTAAAACAACTGGAACAAGCTCTAACATCTGTAGAGAGTCAAAACGAAAGAAACACAGTGGAATCAACAATCCACTTCAACAACTCTGAGCAATGCATCCAAAACGCAAGTGATATTTCCCAAGCAAACAACTTCACTGCAAATACATCAAAACTTTCACACTCTAGTGAGAACAAAAATATTGGAAGTCTAGTAAAATGTTCAAGGTATCCAGAAATTCAAGTAAGGCACGGCGCAAGAATTGTTATTGTGAAAATCCATTGTGAAAATATCAAAGGAGTGCTAGTGAAAGTTTTATCAGAGATAGAGAAGCTCAATCTTGTAGTCACAAATGCTAGCGTTGTTCCTTTCACAAAATCTTTTCTTGACATGACCGTGACCGCCCAGGTATTCATTTATAGCGTTAAATCAAATTACCAGCTTTCCCTATTCATCATAGGTATTGATTTATTACATGTATATGTACAAACATACACATGGGTACACGTGCATTTGCATTCTATCCACTTCTTTAATCCACATAAAAATATGCACTACTTAAATCACTAAGACCCAAATATCACTATCAGTTGAATATGTTGGAAATATACTTGGTTTTAAGAAACATTTATTGCATCAATAGAAATAATTATTAGTGAGATTTGTTGGAGATAAAATGAAGTTTTTGATTTTACAGAAGAGAAAGAATTTGCTGGAGGACTTGTTATTCATTCTTCATTTGATAGATATTTAAAGATTACAAGAGACACCTTGAAAAACAACATAACTATTTGTGAAACAACATGACCTTTTAGAAACAAATAGACACTTAATTAAAACATAAGTTTATTATTTCAACACCCCTTCTTAAACTTATGATCTTCATCCTTTAGTAACACCAAGAAGAGCTCTTAATCTGCTGAAGTCTTCAAACTTCAAAGGCTTAGTAAAAATATCAGCAACCTGGTCTTTTGATGGGACATGTTTAAGCTGAATTTCTTTCTTTTCAATGCATTCTCTTATAAAATGATACCTGACGTCAATGTGCTTGCTTTTATCATGAAAAATTGGATTTTTAGCTAATGCAATAGCTGATTTGTCATCAACAAACACATCAGTTGCGCTATCTTGAACAAACTTCAAACTTTTTAGCATTCTTCTCAACCATATTGCATGACAAACACAAGATGCTGCTGCTACATATTCAGCCTCACATGTTGAAAGTGCAACAATTGCTTGTTTCTTTGAACTCCACGCAAAAGCAGCTGTTCCCATGAAGAAAACATAACCAGATGTACTCTTTCGATCATTAACATCTCCTCCCCAATCACTGTCGCTAAATCCGAACAGTCTAAAATTGTTTTGAGATGAATAAAATAAGCCATAATCAATTGTACCTTTGATGTAACGAAGTAACCTCTTTGCTGCCTCCATATGCGACGAAGTTGGATCTTGCATGTACCGACTAATGAGTCCAACTCCATATAAGATATCTGGTCTTGTACATGTCAAGAATCTCAACTTTCCAACCAATCTTCTAAATAAGGTTGGATCTACTTTATCTTCATTTTTCGACAACTTGTTTCGATAATCAACTGGCGTAGAAGCTGAGTTGCATTTTTCCATCTTGAATTCCTTTAGAATAGCTCCAGCATATGATTTCTGAGATAAGAAGACTCCTTCATCACTTTGCTTAACTTCGATACCCAAGTAGTAAGACATCAGGCCCAAATCTGTCATCTCGAAATTCTTTGTCATCAGCTTCTTGAATTCTTCAATCATCTTCTGATCACAACCTGTGAATATCAAATCATCAACATATAAACATACATACATTATTTTTCCATCTTTCCCCTCCTTAACATATAAAGTATGCTCATAAGGACATCTTGTAAAGCCAATCTTCTGAAAGTATTTATCAATGCAAGAATACCATGCTCTTGGAGCTTGTTTAAGACCATACAAAGCCTTGTTTAACTTCAGCACTTTGTCTTCTTGCCCTTTAACAACGTAACCCGGTGGTTGATTCACATACACCTCTTCTTCAAGTGTTCCGTTTAAGAACGCCGATTTGACGTCCATTTGGTGAATCTTCCATCCTTGTTGAGCTGCTAAGGAAATGACCAACCGAATTGTCTCCAACCGGGCCACGGGCGCAAACACTTCTTCATAATCAATTCCAGCCTTTTGAGAAAAACCTTTTGCAACAAGGCGGGCTTTGTACTTTTCAATTTCTCCTCTAGCATTCTTCTTCATCTTGAAAATCCACTTCACTGCTACTGTTTGTTTGCCCTTTGGAAGTGTTGTCAGCTCCCAAGTATTGTTCTTTCTGATGGAATTCATCTCTTCATCCATGGCTTGTCTCCAATTTTTGTCTTGAAATGCATCTTCAAACTGCACAGGTTCAGAATCAGCCATCAAACAAAATAAAGTAGTGTTGTCTACTTCTTCGGTCTCTTCATAAATCTCGTTCAAACTCCTCATTCGAGGTTGCCTTTCAGAAGAGCTTTCTGGAGATAAATTTGTTGTATCCGTGGAAGGTGATTTTGGCGGTGTAGCAATTTCTCCTTCAGTCTGACCTGCAAATAAATCATCATCAAACATAGGAAGAAAGCTATAATTTTCATTTTGAGAAACCTCCCAATTCCAGTGGCCTTCTTCTTCAAACTCCGCATCTCTGCTTATGATAACTTTTCCGTTTCTTGGATTATAGAATTTATAACCTTTGGAATTTTTCGCATAACCAATAAACACCATCTTCTCACTTTTATCATCCAGTTTGCTTCTTAGTTCATCAGCCATATGAACATAACCAATACAGCCAAACACTTTTAAATGAGAAAGATTTGGTTTCTTCCCGCTCCATGCTTCATGAGGGGTCTTTTGCACAATTTTCTTTGCTGGACTTCTGTTATTCAAGTAAACTGCACAAGCTACCGCTTCTGCCCAGAATTCTTTTGGCATGCACGCGCTCTTCATCATGCTTCGGGTTATGTTAAGAATGGTTCTATTCTTCCGCTCCACAACACCGTTCTGTTGAGGCGATCTTGGAATAGTAAGTGATCGACGAACACCATGATACTCACAGAACTGATTAAACTTCTCTGATGTGAATTCTCCTCCACGATCAGTCCTTAAGGATTGAATCTTCAAACCGCTTTCATTCTCAACTAGTGCCTTAAACTTTTTGAATACCTCAAATGCCTCGGATTTTGCCTTCAAGTAGTAAACCCAAGTTTTGCGAGTATAATCATCAATGAATAATAAAAAATACCTGCTTCCTCCATGTGAACTTGGATTAATAGGGCCACATATATCAGCATACACCAATTCAAGTGGTTTTGAAGTGCTGGACAAAGACTCTTTTGGAAAACTTCTTCTTGATTGCTTTCCACACATACAGCCTTCACAAATTTGATTAGGATGCTTTATAAAAGGTAATCCTTGTACCAATTGTTGTTTGTGCAATTGCTCTAATCCTCCAAAATTCAAGTGACCCATTCTCCGATGCCACAACCATGCAGAATTTGATGATGAAGCTTTCAAGCACATGGGGTGATCATTGTTGATTTTTAATTTGAACATCTTGTTTAACGTCAAAGGAACTTTTGCTATTAGTCTCTCCTTTTCATCTCTCATGACCAGCCCATTCTTGTTCATCTCCACTTCATAACCTTTCTCTACAAGTTGTCCAACACTTAAAATATTTGTCTTCAGTGCTGGAACATAATAAACATGAGAAATAAAATCATGATCTCCATTCTTCATTCTGATAAGGATGTCACCGCTGCCCATAATTGGAACTGTTGTTTTATCACCAAAGGAAATATTTCCTTTCTTAGATTCATCAAGTTTATAGAAAAGCTCCTTGTTTCCAGTCATGTGATTGCTTGCACCTGAGTCGAGATACCAAGACTCCTTGCTTCTTTCTTCATCTCCATTACATGCCAGCAACAAAGTTGATTCTTCATCTTCTTCAGCCTCGGCAAAGTTTGTATGTTCATCTTTACAAGAATTGGATCTACACTCTGCTGCATAGTGGCCGAATCCTTGACAATTATGGCACTTCACACGACTTTTATCACGTCCATGCATATTGTTTCCTCTTCCTCGTCCTCTCGAATTCCATTGCCTGAAATTTGCTGCTTCATAATTGTTGTAATTTCTGCCTCCTCTGCCTCTTCCATTACTTCTACTACTCCAATCACAACCTCTACCTCTTCCTCTTGCTCTTCCTCTTCCTCTTCCATATCTTCCTTCAAATGACTTTTTGTCTTCTTTATCGTTCAAATTCAGCTTTGCTTGCAAAGCTTGTGCGACGGGTTCTTCTCGTTTCTTCAACCTTTCCTCATGGGCTTGTAATGATCCCAAGAGTTGATATACAGACATGGTCTCTAGATCTTTTGATTCTTCAATTGCCGTCACAACATAATCAAAACTTTGAGTCAGTGATCGCAGAATTTTTTCTACCACATGAACATCCTCCATTGTCTCTCCATATCTCTTCAACTGATTAACAATTGCTGTAGTTCTAGTAAAGAACTCCTCAATCGACTCTGATTCCTTCATCTTGAGCTTCTCATACTCACTTCTCAAGGTCTGCACACGTACCTTGATCACCTTATCCTTCCCCTTGAAGGAATTCTTAAGGATCTCCCATGCTTCCTTCGCTGTGGCGGCATTAGAAATTTTCACGAACATGTTGTCATCCAAACACATATGGATTAGAGAAAGTGCTTGCTGGTCTTTCTTCTTCAACTTCTTCAAATTTTGGATTTGAGGAACTGTCAATTCCGCCTCATTTTCTGGCTCATCATAGCCATCTTCTACCATATCCCATACATCTTGAGATCCCAGCAAAGCCTTCATTCTAATGCACCAATTGTCATAGTTCTCCTTAGTGAGTTGTGGATATTTGTAGGGGATCATTCCATTCATCATGTTTCTGAAATTTGTGTGCTCTGATACCAGATTGTTGGAGATAAAATGGAGTTTTTGATTTTACAGAGGAGAAAGAATTTGCTGGAGAACTTGTTATTCATTCTTCATTTCATAGATATTTAAAGATTACAAGAGACACCTTGAAAAACAACATAACTATTTGTGAAACAACATGACCTTTTAGAAACAAATAGACACTTAATTAAAACATAAGTTTATTATTTCAACAAGATTATGCTTGCATTTGTGGAAAGGGAAAAATCTAGACTAAATAAATATGTAATGTGAGAAATATTTAGAAGTGGAAAATAGGGAGAAGAACAAACTTAACAAAAATTTTAGTGAATAGTATGGAAAGTTTAGAATTTAGTGAGATGGACAAATGTTAGTGTAAATGGGAAAAAGGTAGTGGGTCGCCTGAATTCCACCTTTAGCGTAAATGTGTCATTCTCCCTAATTTTGAAACTTTCCATACTTTTCGCCAAATTTTTTGTAAAGTTTGTTTTTTAAAAGAAAATCCTCTATTTAGAAAGTATAAAATTTAGGAAGAATCTAGAAAAGAATAATATATAAATTTTCCCTAATGTAAATTGAGATGTACTCATTCATTTGTATCCAAGTTGAATGAAGAAAAGTGAAGAAATAACAATGTAGTCATTCAATTGTTGAAGTACGTCTCTTCAACTCTCTCTTTGAATATTGGAGCACTTCTCTCCATGGTGCACTTCTCACCCACAACTCTAAAATAAAATTTCTTCCACAGCCACTTGTGTCATGTTCTCTTGCTCTTTATCTTTGAACCGTTTTCTTGCTTTTGTTGTGCTTCAGCTGATCAGTCTTTGAATTGTTCAAAAAAAAAAAAAAACTGATTTTTTTTCCATATATAATAACTCTAATATTTATTACTATTTATTTTTATCCTTTTCCTAAATACAATAATTAAATCTATTCCATAATTTATGTTTCCTTTTAAAACCAAGTTTAAAGGGGAATGTTGGAAATAAATTTGGTTTTAAGGAAACATTTATTGCATTAATAGAAATAATTATTAGTGAGATTATGTTTGCATTTGTGGAAAGAGAAAAATCTAGACTAAATAAATATGTAATGTGAAGAAATATTTAGAAAGTATAAAATTTATGAAGAATCTAGAAAGAATAGTCTAGAGATTTTTCCTAATATAAATTGAGATGTACTCATTCATTTGTAATCAAGTTGAATGAAGAAAAGTGAACAATAACAATGTAGTCATCCAATTATTCTAAGTTTTATCTTCCTCCTTCTCTCTATATCAAATTCCAACAGAATATTGGTTGAAATATAACATAAAAATACATGATATTTGCGGGCAAGTCGATAAAGCTTCACACCAATGTATATGTGTCATACATACATACATATGTATGCATATGCTTATGACTATGCATATGTATACACATCTTCAAATGATAGCTTATCTGACTTAAGCATTGGAATGTCAATCAAAGGTGGGACAAGTCTTCTAGGAAGTTTTCATTTTTCTTATTGTATGATATGTGTTTTATGCGACTAATGCATAGTACCTACACATGCATGCAGAGCCACATACCATGTGCACATTCATACTGAATGAATAAAGAAAATTTTGAAATATGGTTAAGTGATGTAAGAAATGTATTCATTGAAAATTTGTGTTAATTGTATGAAATCGATCACAGATAGAAGAAGGATCCTTGTTGTCCACTAAAGCCATCGTGAAGACCATAACCCCCATTTTTCTCCATTCCTAAGGTAAAATGTGCTAAATGCTAACTAGCTCAAAATTATTATGCATATTTTTTCTTAAAAAAAGTGAATAAATATAATATTGTATTTATATTTTGATTTTTTTTTCTTTGAATGATAATCTGCAGATTTTCGGCAGGAGTGAACCTTTGGCTCCTAGCTTTCCGCTTGCTACAAAATGAAAATTGAAGTGTGTATGCTTTTGCTTGTATTATGTGAGAATATATAGCCTACAAAAAATGAGTCTAGAAGTGATTTAAGGTTTGTATGGTAAGATGATCATTGGTATCAATTTATATGGAATGTAAGGAAATTGCTGGTGCATAACAACATATTGGTGAGACTACATCGTCTAATAGACAACTTTCTTTGAATTATGTTATGATTATTTGAATATTAACATGGAAATTTAGTATTAGTGTTGTGGATAACAAAGGTGGGAGCATCTTTAAGCAAGCACCAACCGAACACAACCATAAACTATGCTTGATTTACAAGTAATAATTCAAATTGACATGTAGGAAACTCTCCAAAGTCCGTATGTTTGATCTATTTGTGTATTTTATTACTGTACATGCTTGATTGAATGGTGCATTATAAACTATTAGCAACTTGATGAAAATGGAAAGTGTTTTTATACATAAATTGCATTGGACGGATAATAATTCAGTTACATATTGTTAGTCTAACTGTATCATATTCTTCTGTAGAGATAATTATCAACTAGGACGAACCTGATATCCAAGCGAATTCTGATCAACTTGTTTCTTTTAAGTATACTTCAAAATGTTCCCTTTCATATGGGCATATATTTGGGTCTACGTTTTATTCCTGGACGTGCAAAGCATGAATTAGTAGTTATTAATTTTTCAAAGGATCGAAAACATTCATAAATAAGAAATTTAAAAATTTAGGAATTTCACAAAAAATAAAAAATAAATATAATACACATCATGTGCTAGAATAAAAATTAGAAATGGGACATGGAAAAAGCATTAACAGGAATTAGTACAACATTTTTTAAAAAAAAAAAAATCCAAAACTAGCTAGCTTTATATTGGACGTGCACGTTTGTTAAGAAGGTTGAAACATGTGTTTTTCCTATGTGCATGAACAACTAAAAAGAGAATATAGACAAAAATACCAAAACTAGTGTAAAAGCATAAGATAACTAGTCATCCTCTATTAACCCGCCATTTTACAAAATGTTATGCATTGGATTTGGATACACAGATTTCTCAATTATCATGGCAGATAGTCCAGTGATGTAGTTGGATAGCTCGGGTCGAGTATGGAGATGGCATAAAACCGAAGATAGTCAGATTTACTTGGATGGAACGTTACAATTAGATAAGTGTGGAAATGCACTGAAGCACAATCCAGATCGATTTGACTCCCGTGCACGGGGTCAAATTGGCATAAATTCTTACTCTAGGTCGAATTGACTTGACTTGCGAACCCGGGTCAGTTCGACACAAAAATGAGGTATCGACCTGATGTTGAAGCATCAATGATCAGCACAAACTACCAAGGAAAAGAAACATACAAGGAATTATGGGAAAAGGGGTTGGATCGATTAATCCATGTTTAGTTAAGTTCGAAACGGTACCGATCCGGTCCTACAGATTTGTATCGACCCGAAACCAATAGCATATGCGATCCGACCCACACTTCTCTGGCTTGGTCGCTTCTATTGCCTAAGATTTTCTACTTATTTATAGGCCGATCTGAACTAACCTGCAACTATGCATCGAGGATTTGGGCAGTCATAAAAGGGATCATTTTGGCTTCAAACGCTGAAGCTCTACCTAACTAAAAATTCGACTGGTTCTCTCTGCTTTCATAAGATCAAGTTATGCAACTATAATCCATCAGTGTAAATAAGAGATTGTACCACTAAACGTAGGCTGAAATTTCTTAGATGATTATAAAAATTGTATGTCCATTTTATTTTTTTTCTAAATTCTTTGGTCGCAAATTTGTGATTTTTAATCTTTCTAATACTCATCGGGTGTTGGTACTTATTTGATAAAAAAACAAATCTAACATTTTGATGCTTTAAGCAAGGAGATCTTGGATTGGAGTTTAGAAAGCTAAGGATTGATAATGTGTAAAACTAGAAAGAATACCTCTCAAGTGAAAAGAGTTGGAAAAGAAGGAAGTCAGAGGACTTCCTTAGGAAGAAACCCTTTTATCTATGTTACTAGAGAGGAGGTAGGAACTATGCTTAATAACATGTGAAAAACGATAATGAAAAAGCAATAAGAATGATGTAAGACTTCCTCTCATGGCTTAGACAAGTTCGAACGGTCCAGAGGACATGATAAAGACGCATAAATCGGACCCAGTAAAACAACAGGAGTAGGACTTAACTCGAGGCAAACCCTGAACAATTAACTCGGATCGATATCGATCCAGGCTAACAGATCGGTACCTATCTGATTCAGGAAGGGGAAACATCCTCGAGACTTTTGTATGTGACCCTAGTTGCTGCTGGGATTCGAAAATTGAAGATTGGGATTGAAAACAGCTTGTAGGAAGCGGATTTGGGAGGAACAGGGATGGGCCCCATCCATGAACCTTAGTTCGTTACCGACCAATCCTTTGGTCTAGTACCCACCTGAATGTGGTGGTTAGAGAAGGACGCTCTGGCTTGAAAGGACTTGGTACTCGGGCATCATGTACTGGAATTGATAATTGGAGGATGTTACTTGATAATGATAGTAGGATTGCATATATTATTCAAAGAGTTCCTAGAGGCGGATTGGCAAATCTGGATGAGGACAGTGCACATCAGAGTCTGTTCATTTTGAATATTAGAAATTCAAGTAACCCACAGGGCATTAAACTCCCAGTCTTAGAGGCTTATGATAAAAATAAAGTCCATCTTAATTGGTTTACCATCAGCTATGAGTCAAACTACAATTTTGGATATTTTCTACTGTAAGGCTAATATTAATCTAGATAATATAGATTCAAATTCGGCTACATTATCAGTGGTTTGGAATTCAAGTTTCATTGCATAATATAAGCAATGCCTATCAATGTTATGATAATATCTAAATGAAACTTGGATCCGCTAAGCAGTTTAACTGCACAGATTCCCACCATATCTAAATGAGTCCATGGGCAAACATCTTTGCCTTCTTATAAGAATCTGAGAAACTTAGCTTTTAATTGTCCATTTGGCCCTTTTCCAATCTTTACAGTTTTTGTTTGATCCACTAAGTCTATGCATACATTTTCTAGATCTTTTGTTGTTGTCATCACTTTTTGTTCATCATTTTAAGCAACCTCTGCTACGTTCTCCTCATCCTTTAAGACATCTTCAACGGAGTTGGTTTCTTCCTTTTTCATTTCTTCTTTTTCTCATATGAAGAGTATTTGAGTTTAAAGTTTGATTTTTCATGGCAATTATTGTTGCATTTGATGGGTTTGCCAACCCAATTTCTAAAGGCTTTCCTGCCCCCATCCGTAATATGAATTTCTTGCTCAAGATCATAACAAGAAGCATGATCGTATTTATATTGATATGAAGTTGCAAAATACATTTTCTTTGAACTGAACTACTCACCTTTAATAGTTCCCTATAGAGCCTTTGTTAGAAACTTCACTATCAGATGTTGTGAGGAAACAAAAACGTAAACTTCATCAAGGGCCAGCATTCCAAAGAAAACATTGTAGTATGAAGGTTGATAAATGATGATGAAGATAGTTTTGAAAACACGTGAGCAAGGCGAAGTTCCTAACTAGACCAAAAGTTTTATTTATCCAACAAGTATTGACCCTTTGTTGCTGAACCTAAAGTTAGGATCCGGGCTCGATTCCAGTTTCTCTTCAGGTACCCTATCTGGTCGAAAGCTTGTTAAAGATCATATTGACTACGCTTCCAGTAACAACAAGATTATTTTCCCTAATTGAGAGTCTAATCTGAGTGGTAATCATAAGCAGGGAATTGTGAGGATCTATGACTCGTCTCAGTTCTTATGGAGTAATAGTAAAATTAAGCATATGAATTTAATAGTGGATTTTTTGAAATGAAAAGAATCCTTCCTTTGACTCCCTAATGTAACGATTTCTACCTCCCTTTACTAGCTCCTGCTAAATGAGGGTGTCCATGTATAAGACCAATCCTGCTATAATTAGGCATTGTATTATACCATACAAGGCTTTACACTCACATATCTTATGCCTATTCAAATAATGATTGAAGAAGTAGCCACTTTCTCTTCTTGGCTCAGGATCCACAAAGATATTTTTGACGTAGGAAATTATCCTATCTCTTTAGAGATAGCATACATATATAGGATATTGGCTAGTTTAAAGCGATGTTACTAGTTTTTGGTCTCCTTCCCACCTTGACCTCTTGTTGTATCCACCTTTCACTCCATCTTCGCTCGTACAATTTCGTCTTATAACATGAAACATTTAGTTCATTCCAATAAATTTATCAGCTTGGAAATGAAAGTCTTGCAAGTACTTGTAGCTATGAATGTAAAGCACTTTCTGAAAAGGTGTTTCTTGGATCAATCTAGAATGAACTGAATGTAGTTTGTCTTGATAATTTACGTATTTTGCTGTTAAAGCCTCAAGTTATCTTCAAGCAATTCTTCCAGCAATTTCATGATTTTTGCTAGAACCATATGGTCAATTGAGGAGTCTTATAGGTAAAAAATTGCATTGAGAACTCATAGGCAAATTTCTTCTATTAATAGATGGATTTCTCATGATATTGCATATATCATTTTGCTACGACTCCTTGGAAAGTGGTGGTAAAGATTCTGCATCCTATTGCACTATTTGCATCATATAAGTCCGTCTGGCTCTCAAAATCCAAATGGTAATTATCTGGGATGGACTTCCCGTTGTATCTAATGGTTCAAATTTTGAATAGGTGAGCATTTGAACCAACATGATTTCTTTTGTGAATGTTACTTCCCTGTGATTGCCATTCACCTTTTCATCAAGGACTTTCCTTTTTTAAGCCAGCATATCCTTCACAAGATTTTCTTCAATATCTTTAAGTATGACTCATTGTTGGTATAGTTGCTTCGACTTTACTCATATCTCTTTTAAGTTGAGCTCGCATTTTATTCAATAGAATTATATTCCGTCCTTCCTTGATAGTTAACTTTAGCTTTCATCTTTGATGGATTTTACTTTATGGTAAAGCATGGATGTGATTAACTCCCTTTGTGGAGATTCTACTTCTTCTCTCTTTGTAATTTTGGAAGACTTATTAGCATGCACTTTATTTGAGCATGGATTTTGGCTTGTTGGTAGTTGGTTGCAGCTATGTGGATGGTTCCCTGACTATCGTATCGTTAGGATTAATGCTTGCAATCACATTCTCCTATAACGTTGCTTGCTGAATAACTTCCCAAATAGGAGTGTTATTCTTCTTAAATTTTCCCATTATGCACACCTAAAACATAAATAACTTCTTTAAGATTGATGGTGGAAGATTATAAGAGGGAATGGAGGTTCAAACCCTTCTTCTAGCACCAAAAATATAAATCCAAAAATTTGTTTAACATCCTAAAATACTTAGAAAGAAAAATTGCACTCTTTAATTTGTGTCAATTCAAAACACCATAGTTCGAGTTTTTTTGACTCATAGTGATTCGAAGCTATTTTCTAAATCCTTTGTATCGAATAAATCTGAAGAGTTTGATTCGTTGTAATTGGTTGAGTACAAAGTGAAGAAATTCAATATGAAGCATAAGTGCCCATGCACTCTTGAAGATTAAGTCATCTTTTCTTTCCTTAAAGGTAAGATATTCCTTTGATTTATTGAATTTGCCTCACCTTTAAGGTAAAGCATTTACAGCCACAGTCTAATTTAGGATACTTTGTACGAGGAATATGCAAAGTGTATCAACTCATTTCATGTAGACTCATTTAAAGACTCTATGGCAAATAGATTTGATGAATTCAAGCAATATGC
Source organism: Allium sativum (assembly GCA_030737875.1). Lineage (NCBI taxonomy): Eukaryota > Viridiplantae > Streptophyta > Magnoliopsida > Asparagales > Amaryllidaceae > Allium > Allium sativum. The sequence continues at coordinate 392,864,822 of CM060925.1, forward strand.
ATAAGTCATTTCCTCTCCATTATACTTGTTAATGGATATGATGGTCTAATTTTACCATCTCATGCCAAATTAATATAAAGGAAATATGCAAAAATCCACTCGTCCAGATTTCAAAAAAGAAAATTTGTTATGCAAGTGTATATCCAAGTCAAATAAGTTCAATATACATAAGTTAATTCATTGGCATAAGCATAATCATAGTCTCTATATGCATAAGGTAAACTACTCCAAACAGGAATTTGTCCTTAATTTGATTTAAGGTTATAAAAATGAAAAAGGTGAAGAATGAGAAGAGCTCCCTAAAAATGTCACTCTGCCTCTATTTATAAATGCTGGCCTAAGCTTACTTAGCCTCTAAAAGCTTCTTTTCATACTGTATCGACTTTGATTTCAATTACATAGATTTGCATGCATTTGTGCTAGCTTGAATTAGTTTCTGAAGTTTCAATTTTGGCTTTTATAACCCTCTTAAGATTTGATTGAAAATGTGAAACAAAAATTCAAGAAGAAAAAGTCTCGGTCTTCAGTAGCATGGCTCTAAGGCAACGAGATGACTGGATCTATGACACCCTTTTCGAAAAGCTAACACAAATATCTTTTACATAGTTGTTATCATATGGTGTTGCTTTCTGGAAGGTCGGGGGTTCGTGTCCTGCGGTTGTGACATTTGGTACCAGAGCCAATACCTAGCCGGAATTGTGCGTGTAATACTGTAGATGTCAGTCGGTGTGGTACTGATGTGGGTTGCATGCACAACGCCTGGGTAGTGAGTGATATAAGCCAACGAGGACGTCGAGCTCTTTAAGAGGGGTAGTGTGTATCACCCTATTGAAAAGCTAACATAAAGATCTTTTAGCATAGTGGTTGGTGCAGATCTCATCCAACCAAACAAGCAATGCAGCCTTATTAGTAGGGTGAATCCATGCTCCCTATGAAGCTTGGAAGCAGTAATGTATATGTGGAAAGAGGCAATTCTAATTTCTATAGTAGGCGAGATGACACATTTATTTGACTTCAAGAAGTGAATTCCCCATTTATTAGTTCTCAAAGAGGAATACTTCAGAAGCAATCTCATCCCCATGGTTATGTTATCATTGATGGTGAACAAAAATGAAGAGGCAATATGTTCCGTTGGTTTCGTAAGAGCTATGTCATTTGTTTGGAAATCATGGGTCAAAACAATGCCTTTCAAATTTTGCTAGTGATTTGCTTAATCCTAAGGGCGAAACATATGTAATATATTAACCTTGTCTACTATAAGCGATGTAGCTTTCGCCGTCGAAGTGGTACAACCTTTCTTTTACTAATTAAAGAATGATACCTACTTATACGGCGAAGCATTGCAAATGGTTGATTTCTTCTTTGTTAATGAAGAGAGCAAGACCGATTAAAGAAGCAAGCAATCATTCAAAGCAATTTAAGCGATCCCATTATGTTGTGATATAATATTTCCTTGTTTAAAGACAAAGCATTTATGGTGTTACACAAGGAACCACTCATATCCACAAAAAGGAATTGCTTATTTATACATATTAATCCCACGTGTTAAAAGTATACAATTGTAACAAGGTGTACATTTCTAAGTAATTTTTATCTAATTTATTAATACTAAGTCAACCCCACGTCCTTCAGCATATTTCATCAACACCCTCTTAACCAATATTTACTACACTCTACCTTGACTCAAAAATATCACATTTTAGTCCAACCGTATATCCGTGACCATAAGTTATGGGTGCTTTCACACAATCTTTGTATTGCATAATCCTCTCCTTCTTTCACTATTTTCTCTCCCTATTATGCTTCATATATGACCCGATTCTATCTCATCATCATAACACAGGTGCTTATCTCTATGCTTATTTCCATACAATAGATTATTTGGAATATTAATGTGGTGGACTAGATCGCCATGATTTGGTGTGCGACCTTGAATTATTTCGACAAGGATGCATACCGGCACGCTCAGTAGCTCACTCATACCTATCGTGTTATTATACATTTATTCATGTAACCTCATTAATGACATTAATCCCCAAATGTCATACATATCCCAATGTTTTTATTGGGTTTATGCTCATCTTTATACAATTAAGAGTATAAACAAAGGTCAGTTAAGTAATTTGTAACATATACTAACTTTATGAATGACCTTGTTCATAGTAAAGATATTTGATTCTTGTTATATACTGTAACACCCCGTGAATTCTATAACGCTAAGCTTCACAAATTAAAGTATAATTAATTCTAATGAAAGAATTATGGGAAACAGGTTATGCCATTGCGTTCGTCTCGAAATTCTGCTTGAGATAGAGTCCGAGTTTACGCGAATCAGACTCCGTATGAAGGAGTTATGGCCTTCGGAAGTTTCACAATCAAATTTAAATTCAAACGACTCAGTTTAATTTCAAATTTTCGAATTTCAGGTTCAAACTGGGTTTGGCGGGAAAATTCCCGCCCAGAGACCAGGTCGACAATAGGGTCGACCATGGAGTCGACCTGGTCACCCCAGGTTGACCATGGTGTCGACCTGGTCCCCCCCAGGTCGACCATAGTGTCGACATGGGTGTCGACTTGCCTGGTCGACCTGGCTGGCCAGTTCTGACTCTGGCTCGAATTTCTGAGGCTCTGTGTGTCACTAGGGCTGACGTGTCACCTCTTGGTTGGCTCTCTAAATTTTGAATGGCCTAGATTCCTCCTATCTTCATCTGACGGCTCAAAACAACTTAAAAATTTATAAATACACCCTAACTCTCAGCTGAAAATTCACACAAAAATATGAGATAGGAGTCGTCATGCTGCTAGGGAGGAAGTGAACATAGACATCAAGGTAAAAGCCTAGAGTCGAATCGAAACTAAGAAGAAGATTAAAGTTTAAATCCAAAATTATCAACGCAACGTTAGTTAACCAGAGGAGCGCACCTCAATTTCAGAATCCAGAATTCAAGATTCTGCATTCGTTGTAAGTATAGTAACCTTTCAGAATATGAATAAGAATTGCGATGTGATTCGATGTAAATGAAAATAGAATTGTGTTATTGTATTGTATAAAATTCTATGTATTTTGATGATTCTATCATGACTTATGTATTGACGTTTGTGGCATAAATTGATTGATGCAAGCCTATTGAACAATTGTATATGAAAACAATGACACTTGCAAGTTTGTGGCAAAAGAATAGAACTGATCCCTTTATGTATATGTCGATGGCATGGACTATGTATATTCCCTTAGTCTAAATTAGAATTTATGTAAACATGATTTAGACTTGAAACCTTTTATGCCTACATGACCCAAAGCCTATGCTATCACTTTCATGTTTGTTTGCAAGTATAATTGGATCTATGTTAAGCATCGTTTGGGTTTCATAAATCATGCGAGTTCATGTTTATTTGCAAGTGAAATTGGACCTATGTTAAGTATCGTTTGTGTTTCATAAACTATGCAAGTTCATGTTGGAATAGGCTATGTGAATTAAATGTTATAATTGGACCTTTTGGTGAATATACATCATGCTAGTTTTGTGTTTGACATTATGCCAAGTTAAACATGTTTAAACACAAGTTTGTATCAGCCTAAACTATGCCATCTCATATGCCACCCACTTAGTTATACTTTGATTTGAATGCAAGTTCACATGACCCATCATTTATTATAGTATCGCTAAACTGCAAGTTCATGCGCCACACACCCTTATATGTTGCAAAATATTACATGTTCTTAATTTCCCCTTTTCTTATGCTTATAAAGTTGGGCTGAATTGTGTCGAGCCCAACATTTGTCATAACGTTGTGAACGTATAAACGGGGGGTAATAACGTTGGGTGTAAAACATGAAAATATATGTTGGCATGTTTGGCACATGCCAATGACAATGACATTTAACTGGTATAAATTGTTATGCCCAAGAATAAAAGATATGACATTTACATATATAATAATAAAATATGTAAATTTAGAAAACATGATACGCTTAACCCGAGGTTGGATTGAGTTGTGATGTAAACCTGCCCGGAACAGCCCGGCTGTCCAGTAGTCACAACAATACTTATCTAACGTGGGTGGTTATGCATTGAGCCCAATAAAGACCCGAGGTTAGACCGAGCTACGGTGTAAACCTGCCAGGAACCGACCGGCATATCCAGTAACCGTAGCAATACCTATCTAATGTGAGTGGTCTGGTGCTCCTAAGAGGCTAAGGACAGGTGGTAGGGTTAAGTCAACTATAACACTTAACCAAATTCAACATGTTAACAAGAATTGATGGGTGGGGGTTAGGTAAACACAGACACTTAACCACTTAACATGTTTGACTAGAAAATCCTGGTAACGAGGGACCCATTCCAGCAGTAACCCAATTTAGGTATCAACGGTACCCTGAAATTTAGGTATAAACTGCAAATTCATGCGCCACATATCCTTGTATGTTGCAAAATATTACATGTTCTTAATTTCCCCTTTTCTTATGCTTATAAAGTTGGGCTGAATTGTGTCGAGCCCAACATTTGTTATAACGTTGCGAACGTATAAACGGGGGTAATAACGTTGGGTGTAAAACATGAAAATATATGTTGGCATGTTTGACACATGCAATGACAATGACATTTAAGCGGTATAAATTGTTATGCCCAAGAGTAAAAGATATGACATTTACATATATAATAATAAAATATGTAAATTCAGAAAACACGATATGCTTAACCCGAGGTTGGATTGAGTTGTGATGTAAACCTGCCCGAAACCGCCCGGCTGTCCAGTAGTCACAACAATACCTATCCAATGTAGGTGGTTAAGCATTGAGCCCAATAAAGACCCAAGGTTAGACTGAGGTACGGTGTAAACCTTCCCGGAACCGACTGGCATATCCAGTAACCATAGCAATACCTGTCTAATGTGAGTGGTCTGGTGCTCCTAAGAGGCTAAGGACAGGTGGTAGGGTTAAGTCAACTATAACACTTAACCAAATTCAACACGTTAACAAAAATTGATGGGTGGGGGTTAGGTAAACACAGACACTTAACCACTTAACATGTTTGACTAGAAAATCCTGGTAACGAGGGACCCGTTACAGCAGTAACCCAATTAAGGTATCAACGGTACCTTGAAACTTGGCAGGGTGGGGCACGATTACTGGGCTGATTGTAAGCGGTCAAACGACGGCGGTGGGGGCACAATGCTGGTCTAACGGAGTGCGGGCGTGCACACACTTCGGATCAAACAACCAGGGCACTGGGGACACCAGTACTATATCCTATGCCTTCTAGAATTTGTGTCGGGGCCGCCACCATGGGTCTTGATACACCCCATGGTGGGACCAGCATAGGTATCTACAATTCTTGGGGGTCGTATGACACATGTTAATGCGAGTAGGAGCCGATCTTTAAATAAAGTTGGGGATCACCTCACCCTTACCATGGGGTGCCAGTTAGAGTAAACTCAAGTAGATGCAGAGATATAGTATGGGTGCGATAGTACATTCGACACTCCCTTAGCTTGTGACACTATCCTATTTTCAGTATATATCTATCATGCCCTTTTCTTATTCACATACTGAAAAGTTACTAGATTTACTCAGGCTTTATGTCTGACCCTATTTTCTTTTCGTCTTCTTTTCTTTCATTCCCCCCAGGTCCACAGGGAGGAAACAGCTCAGCTCAGTCAGGCTCTGTTCAAGCTCCAAGAACGTAGATGTATGATTTGGGTCTCTTTTGCTCGGACTATGGCTTTGGATATCACTATGGGGATTTTTGTCACTTTATTTATGTTTATGCTTCTTTAAAAATCAAGGCAGTTATGATGTTGTAATGATGGAAGTATTTTGAGACAATTATGGAATGTTTTGTTTGAACACGTATTGATGAAATAAAAGTCTGTTGGTTTCCGCTGTTTAAAATATGTGTATTTATATCTGTCTTGAGTTTATCTGTGGCTTTTACTTATATCCCTCCACCAAAATTAAGGCATTCCCTTTGTGAGTGACCTTAATGGAGGCGGGGTGTTTCACTTGGTATCAGAGCATAGGTTTACCAGATAAGATAAAAGTTTTTGAAATTGTTTTCAAAAAGAAAATTTAAATAAGCGTTTTTCAAGAAAAAGTGTTATATTTATGAAAAGACAAAATCCCCCAAAGCTATGTGCCCTATCTACCTCTCTCTTTCCTTCGTTTTGAATTTTTCCCTTTCTATTTCAGCATGTCTGGAGACCTTAACCTCCCGGAAGGAGTGCCGATTCCCGGCTGGTTTATGAGGTACTTAGAAGCAAGGGCCAATGGCGCGGGCCCAGCAGACATCCCTCCTCCAGTGGCCGCGGTTCCTCCTCCTCCTCCACCTCCTCGTGGAAATGCCTTCGCAAAAACATGTAGAGACTTCAAGGCAATGGGTGGAAAAGACTTTTATGGGACAGAATCCTTTGTAGGGGCAAGAAACTGGCTAAAGGAGACTGAGGATCTGTTTGTCATCTTTGGAGTGGATGACAGGCAAAAGATACAACTAGTGGTATGGTTGCTTAAGGATGAGGCTTCCTATTGGTGGGAAGTTACCAATGCTCAGAGGGCGGTGGAAACATGGGAAGACTTCTGGACAAGGTTTGAGATGAAATTCCTCTCCCAAGCAGAAAGAAGCCTACAAATAGAGAAGTTTCTAACTCTGAAATTGGGGAGCATGACGATCAGGGAATATGTTAATCAGTTTAATCAACTGGCCAGATTTGGGTTAGACTTAGTAAACACCCAACACAAGAAGGCACTTCGCTTCGTTAAGGGTTTGAATGAGCCTCTACACAGCCTTGCCATGACCCATGTATCCACGGGAGCGACTTATGAAAGCTTGGTGGACATGGCGTTGCTACATGAGGAAGACCACGGCAAGAAAGAAAGTAAGGTGGAAGAGAAGAAAGAAGGTCTACAAGCAAAGAAAACAGACTTCAAGAAAGGAGGGAAGAACAATAAGCCCCGTGAGAAGAGAAGGTGCAATTTCTGTGGCATTGTGGGCCATATATCAAAAGACTGCCGGAAAAGGGAGGCGAAGATGGGTGGTTGCTTTCATTGTGGAGAGAGTGGGCACCAAGCTAAGGACCGCCCAAAGAAGAAAGGGCAGGGACATAAAGCTGGATCCACTTCAGGGGGACAGGTTCATGCGCTAGTGGCACCTCAGCAGGAATGAGGTAGTAATATTTCTGTAGAAAGTGTAGTCTATCTTTATGATCATCCAGTTCGTACACTTTTTGACTCTGGCGCATCGCACTCTTTCATTTCATCTGCCTTAGTAGAATCTCTACATCTAGACACTAGTATGGTAGAAGATCCCTTAGTAGTTTCAAATCCAATTGGGGGCTCCGCTTACTTGTCAATGGTTTGTTTGGGTTTGAAAATCTCTATTCTCAACATTGAGTTTAGTTGTGATGCCTTTGTCTTAGGCTTCTCGGGATATGGTTTGATCTTAGGCATGGACTGGTTATCCAGTAATAGTGTCATTCTTGATTGTGAGAAAAGAGTAGTTAGGCTCTTAACTCGGCTTGGTAACACTCTAGAAATTTCTTGTAATCCCTTGAATGCTATTATGCTTAGTTATCTAGAGTCGCTTGATGCTTCTAATGAAAATTTGCAATCGGTTAGAGTAGTCCACGAATATCCGGATGTCTTTGAGGAGGTGAAAGGCTTACCTCCGAGGCGGGAAATAGACTTCCGCATATATCTTGTGGATAACACAAAGCTTGTAGCTTTACCTGTCAGACACATGGCTCCAAGGGGGAGAAAGGAGCTCAGTAAGTAGGTTAAAGAACTTCTCGAAAAAGGGTTCATTAGACGGAGCATTTCGGAATGGGGTGCTCCAGTTGTGTTCGCAACCAAAGCGGACGGTTCGCTTCGCCTTTGCGTCGACTATAGGGAGTTAAACAAATTGACCAAGAAAAATAGGCACCCTCTTCCCCGAATCGACGATTTATTTGATTAGCTTGTAGGTGCAATGGTCTTCTCCCAACTTGATCTGGCAACTGGGTTCCAACAACTAAGAGTAGATGAAGATAGTATTGATAAAACGGCGTTCAGAATCCCAAACAGTTTCTTCGAGTGGCTTGTGATGCCTTTTGGCTTGACAAATGCACTCGCTTATTTCGTGGACCTAATGAGCAGGGTGTTCAGAGAATTCCTCAACAAATATGTGGTTGTCTTCGTAGATGATATCTTAATCTTCTCAAAGAATGAGGAAGAGCATGCTCAGCATCTGAAAGAAATCATGGAAACTCTCCGTTCACATCAGTTAAAAGCCAAATTCTCCAAGTGTCACTTCTGGAGAAAAGAGGTAAGATTTTTGGGGCATATAGTGTCCAAAGAAGGGTTGGCCGTGGACCCCGCGAAAGTGGTGGCAGTGCAAGATTGGAAAACACCAAGAAATGCAACCGAAGTTCGAAGCTTTCTTGGGCTAGCCGGTTTTTACCAAAAGTTTATGAGGGATTTCGCAAAGATCTCGGCCCCACTCACAAGGCTAACAAAGAAGAATCTGGCGTTCACTTGGGATTTGGACTGCGAGTTTGCTTTCCAACGATTAAAAAGGGCTCTCACAATAGCCCTAGTTCTGACTTTGCCAGATGGAAGCAAATTGTTCACGATATACATGGATGCATGTGGAACGGGACTAGGCGCTGTTCTAATGCAAGAAGGAAGAGTGGTAGCTTATGGCGGAAGACAATTGAAAGTTCATGAAAAGAACTACCCAACCCACGATCTTGAGTTAGCCGCCATAGTCTTTGCGCTTAAGTCTTGGCGCCATTATCTCCTAGGTGAGAAGTTTGAATTATACACTGACCATAAATCGTTGAAATATCTCTTCTCACAGAAGGACCTTAACTTGAGGCAGCAAAGATGGATGGAGTTTCTTGCCTCGTATGACTTTGAAATTTCCTATACTCCCGGCAAATGAAACGTAGTAGCAAACGCGTTGAGCCGAATGAAACTGACCTTAAGTCCGCTCTTTGTGGAAAGGCAATGCCTGGAGTATATGGCCAGTTTTAACTTTAGGCCCTCCTCAGATTTTGTACCAGGTTTGCTAGCATCTCTCGAAGTACGCCCTACTCTCTTGGACTCAATAGGGGCTGCACAGCATGAAGACCCTCAGCTTGTCGATGTGATTGATAAACTTATTAGGGGTGAGACTTCCAGTCACCTCAGTAGGTATGCCATCGATGATAAGGGTTGGCTGAGGCGAGATGGAAGATTATGCATCCCACAAGCAAGGCAGTTGACAAAGAAGGTTCTCGAAGAAGCGCATCATTCCAAGATGACTACACACCCTGGCGGTGACAGGATGTACAAGGATATAAAAAGGACTTTCTTTTGGAACGGCATGAAGCAAGACATGGCAGATTTCATTTCTAAGTGCATGACCTGCCAACGGGTCAAGGTGGAATAGAAGAAGCCTGGAGGACTACTTCATACTTTAGAGGTCCCACAGTGGAAGTGGGAAAACATTTCAATGGACTTCATTGATGGACTGCCTAGGTCGAAAAGAGGCAACACTAGCATTTAGGTAATAGTGGATAGGCTTACTAAAAGAGCCCACTTCATACCTATCAAGAGTAGAAGGACTGCCGCATCTCTAGCATCTCTTTATCTCAAGGAAATAGTTCGACTCCATGGGATACCCTCCAGCATTGTTAGTGACCGAGACCCTATCTTCACAAGCGAGTTTTGGCTGTGTGACGGCAAGGAATTTCGCTCGGTCCGAACCAGTCGCTAAACCGACCCAGGCCGTTCGAAACGCCCTATCGTTTGAGAACAGGACAAAACAGAACGCATACAGAAGAACGTTTCATTGTATATTACAACAATGCATCAGATTACAAGAATATACAGAGTATAAATGAATATTACACAGAAATATCAGAGATTTAAATTACATTTAAATACATAGCAGCGGAAAATAATACAATACACAACTAGAAGAGATATACGGATACAAAGCTTTCCGGATATCATTCCAGCTGTAAACCAGGATCCTGTGAATATAAATCTGCAAAACCAAAACTACTAGCTGCCCGTGTCGAAAATAAGGGCACCCAGAGTTTAGGTTAAAACAATAAACTCCAAGTCAGTCATGTGACTGGTGTGAGAACTAAAACAGTTAATCTTTATTTTAAATCATTAGGTAAATCAAGGGACCACGCCGTATAACACGGAACGGGTTTCCTCCCAAGAATACCAGTGCTTAAAACAAACAGCGCAATGCTAAATAAAGAAAGATGAAGCTGTTATAAGACCCAGGTCCCATCACACAATGCAACGCAGTCGAGGATAGGGTTTTCCCTTATAACAGCCAAAGAATGCTTGATACGGTTAAAACAAATCGTTTGATACTATAATAAGTGCATAGTGTATAAAACAACTTCAAATCATAAGTATCAATCATAGGCGGCATGGGTACCATATATCATGTCGCCATATATAGGTTTACAAATAAAACCGCAAATGTCACGTATTTGGAAATTGGATTTCCATCTATGAACCGAGGCAAAAGATAGTCCTCAACCGATTCGAGACGCTCTAGCCCGCCCCTCAGGCAAGTACTCAGTCAAGCCTTTGGATCGTCAGGGCCGGTCCACCGATGTGGATTAAAATTCCTGAACACTACGTTTCCCCACCCTATGGGGTGTAAGTCTGGTCCGTCAGCCGACCAGAATGCATCGGCCGAAACCGATATAACCGAGGCGCCTCGCAACAGCAACAACCACATAAGTCAAACTCGTCAGGGCGTGTAAAACCACTGACGCCACTTCTAGCTAGAAAGAAACGCAAGTCCTCCCTGAGGTCCGTCTCCCGTTTTTGGTTCATACCTGGTGTGAAACACGCGAGGTAAACGTTACACAAAGCTACGCCACAAAGGCCGTGCTTTGATCATCACCACAAGACTTTGCTTTTCAACAGAAGCCTTGATCATTTGCATCTTAGCATGCCACACAGGCAAACCATCCTATGCCACCGATATCAGTCACACAGAATGAAATCCGATGTCAGACACACAGTCCATTTACAAGTCCGTTCTGGGTCTGAACGAAACCGGAGGCACCTAGTACCCCGCATATCCATCGATCTCCAAGTACGTCTGGACGATCACTAACTGTTTCCATCTTCTTGGGTGTACAGCCCAATCAAGATCATCAGTAATTACCCAAACGACGTGAAGACCTCCGGTCTTCGACCACCGTCTTCATCTTCGACTTATCGTCGTATCAGTTATTCAGAATGGGATAAACCCGGTCTTTCCAAATAACTCGCGTATATATTATAAAAGTGTTACACAAACACAACATACGCCTCATTTCAATTCATTAGTCACTAACCGTAAATTAATCAAGAGAATAACTCCCCAAATATTAACCCCGAAGGCCGAAACCAACATCAGATCAATATTCAGAAAACCATTCTGCTTGGCTAACCGACAGTTAGTTTCTAAATTTCACGTTCATAGGGAAAGGATTCCCATTAATTTTATCAAAGATAAATTCTTGAATTTATGCTTTAATCTACTTTTGAATATCAATTCAAACTAGTCGGGATTAGCGAACCTTACCGAAGTAATCATTTGTTTTAATTTCCCAATCCCAACCTATTCATCCCATGAAGTAAAACTGGTAATACTTCATATCTAACACCACAGTGTTATCGGTAAATTCAATTACCATTCCACGTTTAAATCTAATTAAAGATTTAACTATCGCTTGGAGCAAAACTGGTGATACTCCATTCTCGATCATTTCAATCTAATTAAAGATTCATTAAAACTCCACTTAGTTTTAATCTTCGACTGGGTTAAAGAATCAGTGTCATTTAAAACACGGTTCACGATAAACCCAAAATCACATTCCATTAATTATCGGGTTAAAGAACGAGTGTTATTTAAAACACTGTTCACGATAAACCCAAAAATCAATATCAATTCAATTCCAATTAAATATCATTTAATTGGTACACTTCATTAAATCTAAATAAAAAGATTTAATCTTTTCTCAACTGGGTTCAAGAACAGTGTTAGCGAAGACACCATTCACGACAAACCCAGATCACATTCGATATTCAATACAAGGCTCTGAATAGAAAATATATCGGCTTATATTCAATATCGAATTCTACGACTAACAAATGTCGTATTGGAAATAACGATATAAATATATATCTTTCAAATTTCCATAACCACACCTGTATAATCACGAATTCCAACATCGAAATATTCCGAAGACAATTTCGATTCAAATCCACTCCAATGCAATCATTGGAAATTTTGGTTATTTTTAAAACCCTTTTCGAATTCAATTTATTTATTTAAAAATAAATAGAATTATATTTCTAGTTCAAAACTAGTTCATTTCGATAAAAACCTAATTTTATCTTCTCAAATATGGAGTTTTTCATCCCAATTCTTTCTAAATCATTTCTTATGATTTTACACAAATTATTACTATTTTTAATAATTTTATCAAGGCCCGTACAGTCGATTTCCATCAATGGCCATCGAACTGCACTTACAGCGACCTTTTTCAAATTTGATTTGGACATAATTCCAAATCCAACCGTTAGATTTCAAATTTCTAACATTCGTTAGAAAGCTCTTTTCGATACGAACCCAACGGTTCCGGTTTTAGGAGAATCCGACGGTCGGATCTCCCGTAATATCCGTTTGAAATAAATGGTCGAAATTCGCGAACTGCCGCGGCGCGGCGCGTTCTATTCAGGCCATTATATTATATATATAATATATATATAATATATTTCGTCGATTTCTATTTAAAACGAATTATATAAATGGTTTTTGAATTCGTTTCAAAAGCAATTTCAACTTCCTTTCATTTCGAAATCGTTTTCAATTCAATTTGAATTCGTTTTCAATTCATTTCATTTCGAAATCGTTTTCAATTCAATTTGAATTCGTTTTCAATTCATTTCATTTCGAAATCGTTTTCAATTCAATTTGAATTCGTTTTCAATTCATTTCATTTCGAAATCGTTTTCAATTCAATTCATTTCGAAATCGTTTTCAATTCAATTTGAATTCGTTTTCAATTCATTTCATTTCGAAATCGTTTTCAATTCAATTCATTTCGAAATCGTTTTCAATTCAATTTATTTCGAAATCGTTTTCAATTCAATTCATTTCGAAATCGTTTTCAATTCAATTCATTTCGAAATCGTTTTCAATTCAATTCATTTCGAAATCGTTTTCAATTCAATTTGAATTCGTTTTCAATTCAATTTGAATTCGTTTTCAATTCATTTCATTTCGAAATCGTTTTCAATTCAATTTGAATTCGTTTTCAATTCATTTCATTTCGAAATCGTTTTCAATTCAATTCATTTCGAAATCGTTTTCAATTCAATTTATTTCGAAATCGTTTTCAATTCAATTCATTTCGAAATCGTTTTCAATTCAATTCATTTCGAAATCGTTTTCAATTCAATTCATTTCGAAATCGTTTTCAATTCAATTTGAATTCGTTTTCAATTCATTTCATTTCGAAATCGTTTTCAATTCAATTTGAATTCGTTTTCAATTCATTTCATTTCGAAATCGTTTTCAATTCAATTCATTTCGAAATCGTTTTCAATTCAATTCATTTCGAAATCGTTTTCAATTCAATTCAAAATATTCGATTTCGAAATCACTTTTCAATATTCATTTTTAAGATGAATAAAATCGATATAAATATCGTTCACGTCAAAATGGCGTCAATCTAATCAGCACGGCTTCATAAATTTCTATTTTCAAATATTCTATTTCAAATATTTCTTTTTCAAAATAGTTGTTATTATCAAAATATTTCGTTCAACACATGACCAATCTCAATGAATGAGTACTGTCAACACATGAACTTTTATTTTATAATATTCTTTATTTTTCAAATTGAAATGAGGCCCAATCAATTACCATATAAAGTTAATTATATGGATTTTCATACAACACATGTATATAATTACATTGAAAAATAATCAACCATCAACCAAAGTGCACTACACTGTATAAGCATCAAATATAGATATTCAACGCTTATAACAGCCTGTCAATCAATCGATCGACACGTTTAATCAATCAGGATGAGTGAACTTCAAGTTTTATCCCAACACCCATGTGGGGTTTCAAACAATCAATCCAATATTTTATTCGTGCAGTTGGGCGATGTGTAAAATTTATCGTCCCAATCAATGTCATTCAAATAAGTGTTCATAAACAAACCGTCTGGTTTGTAAATGAATATTTATTTATTCACATTCACGTTAAAAATTATATTTTTAACGATAAAACATTTTATTCCAACATATGAATTTCTATTCAATTCATTTATTCAATAAAAATGATATTTTTATTTTTCTAACATATTTTAGAAAATTTCGGCGGCATAACGGCACGATACTAGAAACGGGACAAGGCCTAGCCTAATCCCCGGTCTAGTGAAGGCCCACGCCATTCACACATCAATCATATCAATTTTATTATGCAAACCACAAAATTTGGAGTAAGAGTCTAACCTAGCCTTACTCCTTCGCCTTATAACGGCGCACGTCTAATCCTAACCAATTTATCGATTCGATCTTTCACACCACAAACCACATTCAAACCAATATCACAATCAATAACCAAACAGCCAAACAAACAAGTCCATGGTCTGTGGACGATTGTGTCGGGTGCTACTAAACACCGTCTGCATCCTAGTATATATATATATAACTAGAAAATAAATTTGAAAGGTGAGAAATTCTCACCGATAGCTATCCCGATTCCACGACTCTTCTAATGTAGAAGTCTTCGTCGTTTCGCCTTTTTGTCACCTTCGTTGCTGCTTTCACTACATACGTAAAAATCACATTTTTACTTCGCTATTCAATATATAAAAATCGAATTTTTACTTCGCTATTCCATATATAAAAATCATATTTTTACTTCGATTCGACGTTCAAATCTTTTTGAAGTTCAAAACCTTTTTCTTTTAAATCAGAATTAAATCTTTTTCTAATCAGTTTCTTGTTAAAATCGAAATCAGTTTTACATTTTTAAAACAAAATCAGTTCCACATTTTTAAAACAAAATCAGTTTTATATTTTTAAAACAAAATCAGTTCCACATTTTTAAAACAAAATCAGTTTTATATTTTTAAAACAAAATCAGTTCCACATTTTTAAAACAAAATCAGTTTTACATTTTTAAAACAAAAATCAGTTTTACATTTTTAAAACAAAAATCAGTTTTACATTTTTAAAACAAAAATCAGTTTTATATTTTATAAAATTTCAGTTTTTATATCTAAAATAAAAATCAGTCTTTACATCTAAAATAAAAAAAATCAGAAAAAAAAACAGTAAAATAAAAATCAGAAAAAAAAACAGTAAAATAAAAATCAAAAGAAAAAGAAAAAAAAAGCAAACTTACAGGGGGGGGCTGTAGCGAGGTCGGGCGGAGGTCGTGGGGGCCACAGGGGGTGCGGCAGGCGGAGCGGTGGGCGATGGTGGGGGGGTTGGATGCTTCCGTCGATTCTGTGATTGGGGGAGGGTTTCGAAGGGAGAACAGAACGCGAGGGAGAGGGAGAAGGAAGACGTCGGAGAAGAGGGGGGGTTGGGCCAGCGTTCGCCGGAGGTGGGGAAGAGAGGGCGGCGGCGGCGCTTCAGGGGGGGGGGGGGGGGCCGTCGATAGTCGTTAGGTTTTTTTTTTTTTTCTGCCGATTTAATTTATGAAAGGGGGGGGGGCAGAAAGGAGATAAAGGAGGGAAGGGAATTAAAATATTTTTTTTTTATTTAATTATTCAAAAAAGTTGACTTTTACATACGACCACTAAACGAGGCCCACCGCCTGCCGTCCATAGCGTTTTACCCCTATTCTGAACACAATGGGATATGTATCACAAGCTGATTTGATCGCTACAATCAGTTTCCTTTTGAATTTTCATTTAAATCTTTATATTGAATTTTAAACGCACATTTCAAATTACCGGGGTCACATACTAACTAGAAAAATTCCAGAAAAATATTTTCTAGCTTCGTATTGACGATACGGTCCTAACAAAACTAGTTTCGTCGAATTCTGAGGCCGTTTGAAAAATGGCCAATTTCCAGTCGATTAAAATCAACTGAAACTGGTCAAACGCGTTTTCCTTTGCCACGCTCACATATTGATTCGAAAAATTATGAAATTTGAAACCTAGCAATAACTTGACCCTGCGGATCTAACAAAAGTGGTTTCGTCCAAATCCGAGGTCGTTTGCAAAATGTCCATTTTTAAGGGCCTGAATTCCATAGCGACTATTCAGAATTTTCAACTGGACATATCTTTTGACTCCCGCTACGAACTTTTAATTTTTCGGATTCGCTGGAAAGATATTCACTATTAGATTCCATTATTTTTGATTTCACAAAAATCCGGATTGTTTTGCACCCGGTACATTCAATTGAAGTTTGAAATCGAATTATCGAACTACCGCACTATTTTCAATTCTATTTATAATTATATATAAATATTTATATTCTAACGACGACGCGTATAATACATACGTTCGAATTATATTCAAAATAAATTTCTCGTCGATATTATTTAAAATAATTCATTTTAAATAATCAAAATTCGCCATAATTGCCAAAATAAAAAATTTTAAACTGGCCCAGATTTTCCGGGTTGTTACAATCTCCCCCACTTAAAACTTTTCGTCCCCGAAAAGGAACAAAGTCGAAAGTGGTTTGACTATTCAACTCTACGCTCGATCTGGCTTCCATTCTCCAACTCTTTAGTTTCTGAGAATTTTCAAAATTTCAAAAATTTGGCTAACACCCTAAATTTTTGAAAAATTTCGCCATAACCTCCCCTGCACCGGGAGCATCGGGGAATTTCAAATAGCTTCCCCGGTCCTTCAGATCTCAAAAAGAAAAAGAAAAAGCCAAGCGGCTAGCCAATAGGCTCACAAAATCATCATCACCCAAACAAAACAGGAAATTATGTAGTAAACATGTACCTATTTGTCGGGCAAACAAATTTTATTCTCTGCTCTAGCCTCCTTGCTATGACCTGTTCAAAGATATATATGTATATGCAAGCAAATGCAACCAATTTTTCAATATAATTCAATATTTGGTTCAATTAGGCATAATGGTTCAAAATTAGCGAACAAATGAACAAACAACACAAACATCAATCAATTAGTGAATTTAACGTTTCAAATTCATAATTTTGATACATATACAGAAAATCTTGTTTTTGATGCCAATTCACAACAAAGTGTTCTAGCTATATAAGATTTGGTTCTCACACCAGTCTAATGGAAATATATAGATATCACACCTTCGAAACACGAATATAAATATTGATAATGCGGCCGCATTACCAAAATTATCTCAGGGCGACTAGAGTGTGATTCTATATCTATCCAGTATATTAAAATTTCAAATACACGCGGATCAGACGTATACGCAAAATCTATATATACTGGATTGTCCACATCAATATAAATAAATAATCAAATACGAATAATTGATTTTAAATTTTCAAAACAAAATTTGTTTTCATTTGAAAAATATACTCTTCACACCCGTTCTAGGATACTACTGATCCTATCTCTAACGAGTCATTCTCATTGGATATTACTAATCCAATATCTGATGAATTCTTTCGTATGTTTCTAATGTGTCTTGTTCTCTAGCTTTGTAAACCAAAGCTCTGATACCAACTGTGACGGCAAGGAATTTCGCTCGGTCCGAACCAGTCGCTAAACCGACCCAGGCCGTTCGAAACGCCCTATCGTTTGAGAACAGGACAAAACAGAACGCATACAGAAGAACGTTTCATTGTATATTACAACAATGCATCAGATTACAAGAATATACAGAGTATAAATGAATATTACACAGAAATATCAGAGATTTAAATTACATTTAAATACATAGCAGCGGAAAATAATACAATACACAACTAGAAGAGATATACGGATACAAAGCTTTCCGGATATCATTCCAGCTGTAAACCAGGATCCTGTGAATATAAATCTGCAAAACCAAAACTACTAGCTGCCCGTGTCGAAAATAAGGGCACCCAGAGTTTAGGTTAAAACAATAAACTCCAAGTCAGTCATGTGACTGGTGTGAGAACTAAAACAGTTAATCTTTATTTTAAATCATTAGGTAAATCAAGGGACCACGCCGTATAACACGGAACGGGTTTCCTCCCAAGAATACCAGTGCTTAAAACAAACAGCGCAATGCTAAATAAAGAAAGATGAAGCTGTTATAAGACCCAGGTCCCATCACACAATGCAACGCAGTCGAGGATAGGGTTTTCCCTTATAACAGCCAAAGAATGCTTGATACGGTTAAAACAAATCGTTTGATACTATAATAAGTGCATAGTGTATAAAACAACTTCAAATCATAAGTATCAATCATAGGCGGCATAGGTACCATATATCATGTCGCCATATATAGGTTTACAAATAAAACCGCAAATGTCACGTATTTGGAAATTGGATTTCCATCTATGAACCGAGGCAAAAGATAGTCCTCAACCGATTCGAGACGCTCTAGCCCGCCCCTCAGGCAAGTACTCAGTCAAGCCTTTGGATCGTCAGGGCCGGTCCACCGATGTGGATTAAAATTCCTGAACACTACGTTTCCCCACCCTATAGGGTGTAAGTCTGGTCCGTCAGCCGACCAGAATGCATCGGCCGAAACCGATATAACCGAGGCGCCTCGCAACAGCAACAACCACATAAGTCAAACTCGTCAGGGCGTGTAAAACCACTGACGCCACTTCTAGCTAGAAAGAAACGCAAGTCCTCCCTGAGGCCCGTCTCCCGTTTTTGGTTCATACCTGGTGTGAAACACGCGAGGTAAACGTTACACAAAGCTACGCCACAAAGGCCGTGCTTTGATCATCACCACAAGACTTTGCTTTTCAACAGAAGCCTTGATCATTTGCATCTTAGCATGCCACACAGGCAAACCATCCTATGCCACCGATATCAGTCACACAGAATGAAATCCGATGTCAGACACACAGTCCATTTACAAGTCCGTTCTGGGTCTGAACGAAACCGGAGGCACCTAGTACCCCGCATATCCATCGATCTCCAAGTACGTCTGGACGATCACTAACTGTTTCCATCTTCTTGGGTGTACAGCCCAATCAAGATCATCAGTAATTACCCAAACGACGTGAAGACCTCCGGTCTTCGACCACCGTCTTCATCTTCGACTTATCGTCGTATCAGTTATTCAGAATGGGATAAACCCGGTCTTTCCAAATAACTCGCGTATATATTATAAAAGTGTTACACAAACACAACATACGCCTCATTTCAATTCATTAGTCACTAACCGTAAATTAATCAAGAGAATAACTCCCCAAATATTAACCCCGAAGGCCGAAACCAACATCAGATCAATATTCAGAAAACCATTCTGCTTGGCTAACCGACAGTTAGTTTCTAAATTTCACGTTCATAGGGAAAGGATTCCCATTAATTTTATCAAAGATAAATTCTTGAATTTATGCTTTAATCTACTTTTGAATATCAATTCAAACTAGTCGGGATTAGCGAACCTTACCGAAGTAATCATTTGTTTTAATTTCCCAATCCCAACCTATTCATCCCATGAAGTAAAACTGGTAATACTTCATATCTAACACCACAGTGTTATCGGTAAATTCAATTACCATTCCACGTTTAAATCTAATTAAAGATTTAACTATCGCTTGGAGCAAAACTGGTGATACTCCATTCTCGATCATTTCAATCTAATTAAAGATTCATTAAAACTCCACTTAGTTTTAATCTTCGACTGGGTTAAAGAATCAGTGTCATTTAAAACACGGTTCACGATAAACCCAAAATCACATTCCATTAATTATCGGGTTAAAGAACGAGTGTTATTTAAAACACTGTTCACGATAAACCCAAAAATCAATATCAATTCAATTCCAATTAAATATCATTTAATTGGTACACTTCATTAAATCTAAATAAAAAGATTTAATCTTTTCTCAACTGGGTTCAAGAACAGTGTTAGCGAAGACACCATTCACGACAAACCCAGATCACATTCGATATTCAATACAAGGCTCTGAATAGAAAATATATCGGCTTATATTCAATATCGAATTCTACGACTAACAAATGTCGTATTGGAAATAACGATATAAATATATATCTTTCAAATTTCCATAACCACACCTGTATAATCACGAATTCCAACATCGAAATATTCCGAAGACAATTTCGATTCAAATCCACTCCAATGCAATCATTGGAAATTTTGGTTATTTTTAAAACCCTTTTCGAATTCAATTTATTTATTTAAAAATAAATAGAATTATATTTCTAGTTCAAAACTAGTTCATTTCGATAAAAACCTAATTTTATCTTCTCAAATATGGAGTTTTTCATCCCAATTCTTTCTAAATCATTTCTTATGATTTTACACAAATTATTACTATTTTTAATAATTTTATCAAGGCCCGTACAGTCGATTTCCATCAATGGCCATCGAACTGCACTTACAGCGACCTTTTTCAAATTTGATTTGGACATAATTCCAAATCCAACCGTTAGATTTCAAATTTCTAACATTCGTTAGAAAGCTCTTTTCGATACGAACCCAACGGTTCCGGTTTTAGGAGAATCCGACGGTCGGATCTCCCGTAATATCCGTTTGAAATAAATGGTCGAAATTCGCGAACTGCCGCGGCGCGGCGCGTTCTATTCAGGCCATTATATTATATATATAATATATATATAATATATTTCGTCGATTTCTATTTAAAACGAATTATATAAATGGTTTTTGAATTCGTTTCAAAAGCAATTTCAACTTCCTTTCATTTCGAAATCGTTTTCAATTCAATTTGAATTCGTTTTCAATTCATTTCATTTCGAAATCGTTTTCAATTCAATTTGAATTCGTTTTCAATTCATTTCATTTCGAAATCGTTTTCAATTCAATTTGAATTCGTTTTCAATTCATTTCATTTCGAAATCGTTTTCAATTCAATTCATTTCGAAATCGTTTTCAATTCAATTTGAATTCGTTTTCAATTCATTTCATTTCGAAATCGTTTTCAATTCAATTCATTTCGAAATCGTTTTCAATTCAATTTATTTCGAAATCGTTTTCAATTCAATTCATTTCGAAATCGTTTTCAATTCAATTCATTTCGAAATCGTTTTCAATTCAATTCATTTCGAAATCGTTTTCAATTCAATTTGAATTCGTTTTCAATTCAATTTGAATTCGTTTTCAATTCATTTCATTTCGAAATCGTTTTCAATTCAATTTGAATTCGTTTTCAATTCATTTCATTTCGAAATCGTTTTCAATTCAATTCATTTCGAAATCATTTTCAATTCAATTTATTTCGAAATCGTTTTCAATTCAATTCATTTCGAAATCGTTTTCAATTCAATTCATTTCGAAATCGTTTTCAATTTAATTCATTTCGAAATCGTTTTCAATTCAATTTGAATTCGTTTTCAATTCATTTCATTTCGAAATCGTTTTCAATTCAATTTGAATTCGTTTTCAATTCATTTCATTTCGAAATCGTTTTCAATTCAATTCATTTCGAAATCGTTTTCAATTCAATTCATTTCGAAATCGTTTTCAATTCAATTCAAAATATTCGATTTCGAAATCACTTTTCAATATTCATTTTTAAGATGAATAAAATCGATATAAATATCGTTCACGTCAAAATGGCGTCAATCTAATCAGCACGGCTTCATAAATTTCTATTTTCAAATATTCTATTTCAAATATTTCTTTTTCAAAATAGTTGTTATTATCAAAATATTTCGTTCAACACATGACCAATCTCAATGAATGAGTACTGTCAACACATGAACTTTTATTTTATAATATTCTTTATTTTTCAAATTGAAATGAGGCCCAATCAATTACCATATAAAGTTAATTATATGGATTTTCATACAACACATGTATATAATTACATTGAAAAATAATCAACCATCAACCAAAGTGCACTACACTGTATAAGCATCAAATATAGATATTCAACGCTTATAACAGCCTGTCAATCAATCGATCGACACGTTTAATCAATCAGGATGAGTGAACTTCAAGTTTCATCCCAACACCCGTGTGGGGTTTCAAACAATCAATCCAATATTTTATTCGTGCAGTTGGGCGATGTGTAAAATTTATCGTCCCAATCAATGTCATTCAAATAAGTGTTCATAAACAAACCGTCTGGTTTGTAAATGAATATTTATTTATTCACATTCACGTTAAAAATTATATTTTTAACGATAAAACATTTTATTCCAACATATGAATTTCTATTCAATTCATTTATTCAATAAAAACGATATTTTTATTTTTCTAACATATTTTAGAAAATTTCGGCGGCATAACGGCACGATACTAGAAACGGGACAAGGCCTAGCCTAATCCCCGGTCTAGTGAAGGCCCACGCCATTCACACATCAATCATATCAATTTTATTATGCAAACCACAAAATTTGGAGTAAGAGTCTAACCTAGCCTTACTCCTTCGCCTTATAACGGCGCACGTCTAATCCTAACCAATTTATCGATTCGATCTTTCACACCACAAACCACATTCAAACCAATATCACAATCAATAACCAAACAGCCAAACAAACAAGTCCATGGTCTGTGGACGATTGTGTCGGGTGCTACTAAACACCGTCTGCATCCTAGTATATATATATATAACTAGAAAATAAATTTGAAAGGTGAGAAATTCTCACCGATAGCTATCCCGATTCCACGACTCTTCTAATGTAGAAGTCTTCGTCGTTTCGCCTTTTTGTCACCTTCGTTGCTGCTTTCACTACATACGTAAAAATCACATTTTTACTTCGCTATTCAATATATAAAAATCGAATTTTTACTTCGCTATTCCATATATAAAAATCATATTTTTACTTCGATTCGACGTTCAAATCTTTTTGAAGTTCAAAACCTTTTTCTTTTAAATCAGAATTAAATCTTTTTCTAATCAGTTTCTTGTTAAAATCGAAATCAGTTTTACATTTTTAAAACAAAATCAGTTCCACATTTTTAAAACAAAATCAGTTTTATATTTTTAAAACAAAATCAGTTCCACATTTTTAAAACAAAATCAGTTTTATATTTTTAAAACAAAATCAGTTCCACATTTTTAAAACAAAATCAGTTTTACATTTTTAAAACAAAAATCAGTTTTACATTTTTAAAACAAAAATCAGTTTTACATTTTTAAAACAAAAATCAGTTTTATATTTTATAAAATTTCAGTTTTTATATCTAAAATAAAAATCAGTCTTTACATCTAAAATAAAAAAAATCAGAAAAAAAAAACAGTAAAATAAAAATCAGAAAAAAAAACAGTAAAATAAAAATCAAAAGAAAAAGAAAAAAAAAGCAAACTTACAGGGGGGGGGCTGTAGCGAGGTCGGGCGGAGGTCGTGGGGGCCACAGGGGGTGCGGCAGGCGGAGCGGTGGGCGATGGTGGGGGGGTTGGATGCTTCCGTCGATTCTGTGATTGGGGGAGGGTTTCGAAGGGAGAACAGAACGCGAGGGAGAGGGAGAAGGAAGACGTCGGAGAAGAGGGGGGGTTGGGCCAGCGTTCGCCGGAGGTGGGGAAGAGAGGGCGGCGGCGGCGCTTCAGGGGGGGCCGTCGATAGTCGTTAGGTTTTTTTTTTCTGCCGATTTAATTTATGAAAGGGGGGGGGGGCAGAAAGGAGATAAAGGAGGGAAGGGAATTAAAATATTTTTTTTTTATTTAATTATTCAAAAAAGTTGACTTTTACATACGACCACTAAACGAGGCCCACCGCCTGCCGTCCATAGCGTTTTACCCCTATTCTGAACACAATGGGATATGTATCACAAGCTGATTTGATCGCTACAATCAGTTTCCTTTTGAATTTTCATTTAAATCTTTATATTGAATTTTAAACGCACATTTCAAATTACCGGGGTCACATACTAACTAGAAAAATTCCAGAAAAATATTTTCTAGCTTCGTATTGACGATACGGTCCTAACAAAACTAGTTTCGTCGAATTCTGAGGCCGTTTGAAAAATGGCCAATTTCCAGTCGATTAAAATCAACTGAAACTGGTCAAACGCGTTTTCCTTTGCCACGCTCACATATTGATTCGAAAAATTATGAAATTTGAAACCTAGCAATAACTTGACCCTGCGGATCTAACAAAAGTGGTTTCGTCCAAATCCGAGGTCGTTTGCAAAATGTCCATTTTTAAGGGCCTGAATTCCATAGCGACTATTCAGAATTTTCAACTGGACATATCTTTTGACTCCCGCTACGAACTTTTAATTTTTCGGATTCGCTGGAAAGATATTCACTATTAGATTCCATTATTTTTGATTTCACAAAAATCCGGATTGTTTTGCACCCGGTACATTCAATTGAAGTTTGAAATCGAATTATCGAACTACCGCACTATTTTCAATTCTATTTATAATTATATATAAATATTTATATTCTAACGACGACGCGTATAATACATACGTTCGAATTATATTCAAAATAAATTTCTCGTCGATATTATTTAAAATAATTCATTTTAAATAATCAAAATTCGCCATAATTGCCAAAATAAAAAATTTTAAACTGGCCCAGATTTTCCGGGTTGTTACAGGCGGATTCTGCAAGAAGCTGTAGGCACACAGTTATGTTTGAGCACGACCTATCACCCCCAAACCGATGGCCAGACGGAAAGGGTGAATAGAGTTTTAGAGGATCTTTTAAGACTTTGCGTTCTTGACTTTGGAGGGACTTGGGAGGATCACCTTCCTTTAGTGGAATTTTCCTATAACAACAGCTACCAAGCTACCATCGGTATGGCACCCTTCGAAGCCTTGTATGGAAGACCGTGCAAATCACAAACTTGTTGGTACGAGTCTACAGATAAGCTTATACTTGGACCAGATATGATTCGAGAGACTTTGGAGAAAGTGGACTTGATACGTAGGAGAATAAAGACTGCCCAAGACAGACAGAAATCCTACGCCGACAAAAGAAGGACCGACCTTTAGTTTGAGGTTGGGGACAGGGTTTTCCTTAAGGTTTCACCTTTAAGGAACGTCGTTCGTTTTGGATCTGTAGGAAAGCTAGCACCAAGGTTTGTAGGACCATTTCCTATCATCGAGAAGTTTGGAAAGATGGCCTATATATTAGAGCTACCCGAGAGACTGGCTGGAGTTCACAACGTCTTTCATGTTTCTCACCTCCAGAAGTGTTTGCATGAGTCAGCGGAAGTGGTGGAACCTAGCATTCTAGAAGAAGCCGAAGTGGAACGTGAAGCAACTGTGAGGAGAGTTCCAACCCGCATCTTAGGAACTGAAGTGAAAAAGCTATGCAACTGCGAAGTCAAACTCGTTAAAGTTCAGTGGAGCAACGCCGAGGAAGACGCGACTTGGGAAACTGAGGACAGAATACGTGCTGCCTACCCTCTTCTTTTTAAGGGTACATCTTTGATCTCTCTTTTTCCTTAAGTTATGCTTTATCTATTTTTTTTTAGGTATATCTTCTCGGTCCTTTTTCCTAACTCCTTAGGTAGAAAACAAATGGATGCAAACATGTATTTGAAAACATGTTATGGATGATGGTTGCAAATGGTTGCTAGTGATTGCTTGTGGTTGCTCGTGGATGCATATACACACACACCCTAGGTTATAGATCGGCTCAGTCACTTCATATTGCATATGCAAATATGTATTCTCATTTGTATATGGTTGAAACTTGATATGCTGTCATATGGTCGCCGCATTTTTATGAGTAGTTATGCACTCATGTAGAATTAGGAGTAGGAAAAGTTTGCATACATAATGGATTCATGACACATACATGATTCGCATTAAGGAGGTCAACTGAATCAGTAGACCGCCTGATTTCTGCATTAGATAAGGACACGTACACACACTATGCATATGATCATGAAGCATTAAAAGTCTTTTAAGGACAATGGATGCCTATGTTTGTTGGTTGAGTTAATTCGAATGAAAGAACTAAAGGGAAACGGGTTACGCCATTGCGTTCATCTCGGAATTTTTCTTGAGATAGAGTCCGAGTTTGCGTGAATCGGACTCCGTATGAAGGAGTTATGGCCTTTGGAAGTTTCAGAATCAAATTTAAATTCAAACAGCTCAGTTTAATTTCAAAATTTCGAATTTCAGGTTCAAACTGCGCTGGGCGGGAAAATTCCCGCCCAGAGACCAGGTCGACCATGGAGTCGACCTGGTCACCCCAGGTCGACCATGGTGTCGACCTGGTCCCCCCTCAGGTCGACCATAGTGTCGACCTGGGTGTCGACTTGCCTGGTCGACCTGGCTGGCCAGGTCTGACCCTGGCTCGAATTTCTGAGGCCCTGTGTGTCACTAGGGCTGACGTGTCACCTCTTGATTGGCTCTCTGAATTTTGAATGGCCTAGATTCCTCCTATCTTCATCTGACGGCTCAAAACAACTTAAAAATATATAAATACACCCTAACTCACAACTGAAAATTCACACAAAAATATGAGAAATGAGTCATCATGCTGCTAGGGAGGAATTGAACATAGCCGTCAAGGGAAAAGCCTAGGGACGAAGAAACTAAAAAGAAGATTAAAGTTTAAATCACAAATTATCAACGCAACGTTAGTCTACCCAAAGGAGCGCACCTCAATTTCAGAATTCAGAATCCAGAATTCAAGATTCTGCATTCGTTGTAAGTATAGTAACCTTTCAGAATATGAATAAAAATTGCGATGTGATTCGATGTGAATGAAAATAGAATTGTGTTATTGTATTGTATAAAATTCTATGTATTTTGATGATTCTATCATGACTTGTGTATTGATGTTTGTGTCATAAATTGATTGATGCAAGCCTATTGAACAATTGTATATGAAAACAATGACACTTGCAAGTTTGTGACAAAATAATAGAACTGATCCCTTTATGTATATGTCGATGGCATGGACTATGTATATTCCCTTAGTCTAAATTAGAATTTATGTAAACATGATTTAGACTTGAAACCTTTTATGCCTACATGACCCAAAGCCTATGCTATCACTTTCATGTTTGTTTGCAAGTATAATTGGATCTATGTTAAGCATCGTTTGTGTTTCATAAATCATGCGAGTTCATGTTTATTTGCAAGTGAAATTGGACCTATGTTAAGTATCGTTTGTGTTTCATAAACTATGCAAGTTCATGTTAGAATAGGCTATGCGAATTAAATATTATAATTGGACCTTTTGGTGAATATACATCATGCTAGTTTTGTGTTTGACATTATGCCAAGTTAAACATGTTTAAACACAAGTTTGTATTAGCCTAAACTATGCAATCTCATATGCCACCTACTTAGTTATACTTTTATTTGAATGCAAGTTCACATGACCCATCATTTATATTAGTATCACTAAACTGCAAGTTCATGCGCCACACACCCTTGTATGTTGCAAAATATTACATGTTCTTAATTTCCCCTTTTCTTATGCTTATAAAGTTGGGCTGAATTGTGTCGAGCCCAACATTTGTTATAACGTTGCGAACGTATAAACGGGGGTAATAACGTTGGGTGTAAAACATGAAAATATATGTTGGCATGTTTGACACATGCCAATGACAATAACATTTAAGCGGTATAAATTGTTATGTCCAAGAATAAAAGATATGACATTTACATATATAATAATAAAATATGTAAATTCAGAAAACACGATATGCTTAACGCGAGGTTGGATTGAGTTGTGATGTAAACCTGCCCGGAACCACCCGGCTGTCCAGTAGTCACAACAATACCTATCCAATGTAGGTGGTTAAGCATTGAGCCCAATAAAGACCCGAGGTTAGACTGATGTACGCTGTAAACCTTCCCGGAACCGACTAACATATCCTGCAACCGTAGCAATACCTGTCTAATGTGAGTGGTCTGGTGCTCCTAAGAGGCTAAGGACAGGTGGTAGGGTTATGTCAACTATAACACTTAACCAAATTCAACGTGTTAACAAAAATTGATGGGTGGGGGGTTAGGTAAACACAGACACTTAACCACTTAACATGTTTGACTAGAAAATCCTGGTAACGAGGGACCCGTTTCAGTAGTAACCCAATTTAGGTATCAATGGTACCTTGAAACTAGGCAGGGTGGGGAACGATTACTGAGCTGATTGTAAGCGGTCAAACGACGGCGGTGGGTGCACAATGCTGGTCTAACGGAGTGCGGGCGTGCACACACTTCGGAGCAGACAACCAGGGCACTGGGGACACCAGTACTATAACCTATGCCTTCTAGAATTTGTGTCGGGGCCGCCACCATGGGTCTTGATACACCCCATGGTGGGACCAGCATAGGTATCTACAATTCTTGGGGGTCGTATGACACATGTTAATGCGAGTAGGAGCCGATCTTTAAATAAAGTTGGGGATCACCTCACCCTTACCATGGGGTGCCAGTTAGAGTAAACTCAAGTAGATGCAGAGATATAGTATGGGTGCGATAGTACATTCGACACTCCCTTAGCTTGTGACACTATCCTATTTTCAGTATATATCTATCATGCCCTTTTCTTATTCACATACTGAAAAGTTACTAGATTTACTCAGGCTTTATGTCTGACCCTATTTTCTTTTCGTCTTCTTTTCTTTCATTCCCCCCAGGTCCACAGGGAGGAAACAGCTCAGCTCAGTCAGGCTCTGTTCAAGCTCCAAGAACGTAGATGTATGATTTGGGTCTCTTTTGCTCGGACTATGGCTTTGGATATCACTATGGGGATTTTTGTCACTTTATTTATGTTTATGCTTCTTTAAAAATCAAGGCAGTTATGATGTTGTAATGATGGGAGTATTTTGGGACAATTATGGAATTTTTTGTTTGAACACATATTAATGAAATAAAAGTCTGTTGGTTTCCGCTGTTTAAAATATGTGTATTTATATCTGTCTTGAGTTTATCTGTGGCTTTTACTTATAAACCTCCACCAGAATTAAGGCATTCCCTTTGTGAGTGACCTTAACGGAGGTGGGGTGTTTCATATACTATGTGATATAGTTATTGGTAGACAAAAAAGTGGACACTTATTGCGAAACACCCCTAATAATGTAAATATGGGTAATAACGACAGAGTATGTCACATATCACAAACACTGTAGAAAAGTAAATGAACGCATGAATTTATAGGTGGTTTCACAAGTGTGCATACGTTCATCGTGAGGTATTCACTTGTTCTTTCCACTTCATTATAATTGTAGTCCTGATTGGATAACAAGAATTTAGAGAAAATGATGTTATAATTTGGTAATGGCAGAGTCCTTGCGTGTGAGTGCGAAAAAGCCAAGAAAAGATCCACCAAAAAGTCTGTTTGATACTGTATTTATAGCTGCAAAGGAGTGCGGGTTGGCCACAAAGTAAGGAGTGAAATATGATCCCAAATTGAATAATAAAACCTTGGTGAGAAGTCAAGTCGTCCTCCAATCCCAGTGGTGTCAGATCGATCTATTGGTAAAATTCCTAAAAAAATCCCAGTGGTATATAATGGATCGAATTTTGATGTAGGTGAGCATTTGAACCAACATGATTTCTTTTGTGAATGTTACTTCCTTGTGATTGCCATTCACCTTTTCATCAAGGACTTTCCCTTTTTAAGCTAACATCCTTTACAAGTTTTTCTACAATATCTTTAAGTATGACTCGTTGTTGGCATAGTTGCTTCGACTTGACTCATATCCCTTTTAAGTTGAGCTCGCATTTTGTTTAATAGAATTATCTTCCGTCCTTTTATCTTTCATCTTTGATGGAGTTTGCTTTATGGTCAAGCATGGATGTGATCAACTCTCTTTGTGGAGATTCTACTTATTCTCTCTCTGTAAGTTTGGAAGACTTATTAGCGTACACTTTATTTGAGCATAGATTTTGGCTTGTTGGTAGTTGGTTGTAGCTATTTGGAGGGTTCCCCGACTGTTTATTATTAGGATTAATGCTTGTAACCACATTCTCCTCTAAAGCTGCTTTCCGAATGACTTCCTTAGTAGGAGTGTTATTCTTAGATTTTCCCATTATGCACACCTAAACAAAAATAACTTCATTAAGATTGTTGGTGAAAGATTAAAAAGGGACTGGAGGTCCAAAACCTTCTTCTAGCACCAAAAATATAAATCCACAAATTTGTTTAACATCCCAAAATTCTTAGAAAGAAAATTTACACTCTTTAATTTGTGTTAATACGAAACACTGTAAGCTATTTTCTGAATCCTTCGTATCGAATAAATCTTAGTAGTTCAATTCTCTATAACTGGTTGAGTTGAAAGTGAAGAAATTCAATATGAATTAGCATAAGTGTCGATGCACTCTTGAAGATTAAGTCAGCTTTGCTTTCCTTAAAGGTAAGATATTCCTTCGACTTATTGATTTTGCCTCACCTTTAAGGCGAAGCATTTACAACCACAATCTAATTTAGGATGCTTTATGTGAGGAATATACAAAGCGTATCAATTCATTTCATGTAGATTCATTTAAAGACTTTATGGCATATAGATTTGAAGAATTCGGGCAACGTGTGTAACACCCCACTCCCGCTATGGTCACTCACTAAGGGAATGCCATAGCATCGGTGGAGTATTTTAGTGAATATAGAACAGAAAAATTACAACAAGACAGATATAAACAGTACTTGAAATTTAAAACATCATCTCATAACAGCGGAAGTAAAACATGTCTGGTTACATCATAAAACCAAAATAAAAGTCAAGTACAATATCCATCAAAATAAAGAAGTACATAATCCCACTCTCATGCAATAGCCAAAACAAAAGAAAAGATAACTGGATAACTGGAGCTTTACATCTATCCAAGCTCCTAAAGACTGGAACAGCAATCCGATCAAGCTCCGCTACTGCTAGGATCCACCGTAGGACCTGAGGGTTGGGAAAAAGATAAAAACAACGGGGTCAGACATAAGTCTGAGCGAGTCCTATAACTTTAACAATACAATCGTTAAAGTAACCAGAGAAGACATAACTTGATATATGGTAACATATAGGGATGAACGGCTATACTAAGCAGTCAACTAAACTAAGATAAAAGATAAAGATGCATCTACCCTTCCTAAGGTAAATTACTAAACTGCACCACACCAGTCGTTCCTAACTTAAAGGTTGATCCCTCCCCTGGACTTATAAAATTAACTTAATAGTACTTGCGTACCCCTAGGTGACCAAGTAGACGCCACGGGGCCCTACAATCCACTAGGTGTGCGCACTACTCCCCATTCGATCGGCTCCCTAACGTAGATACCCGTGCTGGCCCCACCATGGGGTGTACCATTCCCCAACGTGGCAACCCGATATAATTAACGATGCACGGCTTATATCTACACGATGCAACAACGGCTTACCTACCAGCCCGGGCCCACTCACGCATATGAAGCCCGTTGGACTTGCGTTGCCACCGCTAACCCGTTTTGGCCTCTTATAATCAAGCCCAATATGCGTGTCCCGTCACTCGACATGGGTCGAGCCCACAAAGATACGTTTGGGATATTGGTTGAAATGGGCCCCCACAAGCTGCCCACTTAAGCTTGTCAAATATCTAGTGTATCCCACTTAACCCTTTAATCATGTTTAATTACATGTTTCTCTTGGTTAAGTATTTCAATCGTATTTTCTATTGCCACCCAAGGCAACCCACTAGATTCCACATGCCACCCAAGGCACCCACTTAACCCCTCATGTCCCACTACATGCTATTATGGTTAAGTGTTTCTTAATTAATTAAGACCGTGATCTCCCGTAAAGACCTCCCACATTAGACTGGCTGTTATGACCGCCTGGTTAAGCCGGTAGAATCCGGGCAGTCTTACGTCATAACAGAGTCTAACCTCGTGTCTTTACCTTAATCACGTATTTAATTTATGGCCAAGACCTCTCACATTGGGCTGACATTTGTAGCAACTGGTTAAGCCGGTCGGGTCCGGGCAGTTTTACACTACAAATGAGTCCAACCTCGTGTCTTAGTCGATTAATTACACCTAATTAATCACCCCCATATTAATTATCCCTAATTAATATCAAGCTTTTCATAACATGGGTAGACCTAACTCAATAGGTAAATTCCCATGGGGTAGACCTAACTCAATAGGTAAATTCCCAACACATAGTATGGGTACACCTAACTTAATAGGCAAATTCCCATACTATGTTCCTTTATTTTATGTTATGCATAATTATATTAATTTCACACAATCTTATTAACTTATGCATTTAATTATCCCATCGTTCCCACGTAATTTCGTTCTCATGTCATAACACATATAAAGAGGTGTCAACTTGCATATGCATGAACATGTTTCAAAGGTGCCATTTTGCATATTAACAAACACATAACTTGCATATGAACTTGCATAATATGTCACATAACTTGCATATAATCTTATATAACATGTCACATAACTTGCATATAATATGTCACATAACTTACATATTCACTTGCACAATATACTTGCATATTAACCCATAGACTTGCATAATGTGTCATCATGAACTTGCATATTAACAAACATGTAACTTGCATATTAACAAGCATGTAACTTGCATATTAACAACCATGTAACTTGCATATTAACAAGCATGTAACTTGCATATTAACAAACATGTAACTTGCATAGCATATCTTGCATATTAACATACATGTAACTTGCATATTAACAAACATGTAACTTGCATAGCATACATATGATTACATAGCCCACAACCTACATATTTAGCATCATGCAAACATAACATACGTCATATTAAACTTGCATAAACTTACATACTCAACATGCATAAACATAAGATTAATGCTAACATCATATCATATGATTCAAAGCTCATTAACCCACATACAAAACCATAAATCTCATCACATCTCATCTAATTAGTTTACCAAAAGATCATCAAAGTGATAGAAACTCACTACTAGCAATTTCGCACACCAAATGAAGAAGATTAAGATGCTAAGAAGAGATTAGAGGTTGATTAGAGAGTGATTAGCATGCAACCCTCTTCATAGATTTGTGGAGGCCATGATCAAGTTGCATTTTGCCATAGTTTAATTACAAGGTTTAATTATGAATGAATTAGGGTAGGGTTGGGGTCTTATTTATAGGATTAGAAAGTGTTTTAGGCCCTTAGATTAACCCTAGATTAGATTAGGACCCTTAGATTTCGGAACCCTCTAGAACATAGCCCTAGACTCAGCCAAGACCAAACCTGGTGCACCCAGACCAGCCGGGCCGACACCCTGTGTCGACACCCCTATCGACAGGGCTGTCGACACCCCTGTCGACACCCCTGTCGACATGGCTGTCGACACGGGGCTAGGCGGGAATTTTTCCCCCCTTTCCTCTTTTGGCTCCAAACTTGTTTTTCAAATCTGCTTTTTAAATTTAAACTTCCTAAAACTTCTTTGGGCCATAACCGGGCCATACGGACTCCGATTCTCGAAAACTCGGACTCTATTTCGCGTATTTTTCCGAGACGAACGCAATGACGCAGCCCGTTTCCCCTGGTTCTCACATCTGAGATTAATTATACTTTAATTTCTTAACCATTAGTATTAATTGAAATTCGGGGTGTTACATTCTCCCCTACTTAAAGGATTTCGTCCTCGAAATCTCTAAGTTAAGAAGAACGTATCCTACCAACCAAACAACCATCTACTAAACCATCAACCACAAGCAACCATTATCCTTAGAAAATTCTAATGATGTATGACATATGCAGAAAGTGTGTGTATATGTCCGTATACTAATGCAAAATCAGGCGGTCTACTGATTCAGTCGACCTCCTTAATGCAAACAATGATAGTGCCATGCATCCAATATGTATGCGAAACCCTATTGACACATACAAATTTCTACATGCGTGCACAACCATACACAAAAATGCATCATCCATATGATAACACAGCCATGATACATCCATCAATTCTAACTACCACATCCATTTATGCAATATGCAACATGAAGTGTCTGAGCCGATCTAGTGCCTAATGTGTGTATATGCATCCACGAGCAACCACTAGCAATCAATTGCATCCACATGCATCCATCAATCATAACATGTTTCAAACACATGTTTCAACCATAGGTTTTACCCTATCTAAAGGTCATAGGTACTAGCGAGAGGATATACTAAAGATAAGATAAGTACTAGACAAGCAATAAAGGAGAAGTTAAAAGACATACTCTCAAAAAGAAATGGATACAAAGAACGCATCTTCGCTTCCGTCTCCCAAGTAGCATTGCTTTCGTCATCTCCCCATTGCACTTTCACTAGTTGAACTTCTCTGTTCCTCAACTTCCTAGTCTCTGACCCAAGGATGCGAGTAGGAGCTCGTCGAATCGTCGCATCACGCTCTACCTCTACATCTCTAAGCAAGCTCGGCTCTACCACCTCTGCGGTCTCATGTAAGCACTTCCTCAAATGTGATACATGGAATACATCATGAACACCACTAAGTCTGTCGGGCAACTCTACCCTATACGCCATCCGTCCAATCCTTTCCTTAATAGGAAACGACCCAACAAACCTCGGTGCTAACTTCCCAACGGACCCAAAGCGAACCACATTTCTCAATGGAGATACTTTAACAAAAACCATATCCCCAACCTCAAACTCAAGATCCGTCCTTCTCCGATCCGCATAAGATTTCTGTCTATCTTGCGCTGCCTTCATCCTTCTACGAATTAAATCAATCTTCTCTGAAGTCTCCCTAACCATATCTGGCCCAAGCAAGATCTTATCCGTAGATTCCCACCAACATGTAGGAGATCGACAAGGCCTTCCATAAAGAGCTTCGAAAGGTGCCATGCCAATACTGGACTGAAAGCTGTTATTATATGCGAACTCCACCAAAGGAAGATGTTCTTCCCATGTACCTCCAAAATCCAAGATACAAAGCCTCAAGAGATCTTCTAAGATACGGTTCACCCTCTCGGTCTGACCGTCCGTCTGAGGATGATATGCGGTGCTCAAACACAACTGAGTCCCTACCGCCTCTTGCAAACTTCTCCAAAACTCACTAGTGAAGATAGGATCTCGATTACTCACAATGCTGGATGGTACGCCATGCAATCTAACAATCTCTCTAACATAGACTGAAGCAAGCCATGGAGCGGTCCTCTTACTCTTCACGGGTATAAAATGGGCACTCTTGGTAAGTCTGTCTACCACAACCCAAATTCCCGTATTGCCCTTCCTCGATCTCGGTAACCCATCGATGAAATCCATCGAGACACTATCCCACTTCCATTGCGGGACTTCCAATGGGTGTAGCAACCCACCGGGTTTCCTTTGCTCCGCTTTAACTTGTTGGCACACTAAGCATCTAGCCACATACTCGGCCACATCTTTCTTCATACCGGCCCAGAAGAAAACTCTCTTCATATCTTGGTACATTTTGTCTCCTCCGGGATGAATAGTCATTCTTGAACGATGTGCATCATCCAAAATAGCCTTCTTCAAATCCTCATCTGGCGGTACACAAAGTCTACCGTCTCTATGCAACCATCCCCTATCATCTATGGTGTATCTACCCAAATGGCTGGACGACTCCCCCCTTATCAGCTTCTCTACCAACTCAACCAACTGTGGGTCGCCTCGCTGAGCCTCGCCAATCCGTCCCAAGAGAGTAGGTCTAACCTCCAAGGATGCCAACAAACCAGGTACAAAATCAACAGAAGGTCTGAAGTCAAACAAAGAAAGAAACTCCAAGCTTCGTCGTTCCACGAACAATGGACTCAAAGATAGCCTTTTTCTACTCAAGGCGTCCGCCACCACATTACCCTTGCCGGGAGTATATACTATCTCGAAATCATAGGATGCTAAGAACTCCATCCACCTTTGCTGCCTTAAGTTTAAATCCTTCTGAGAGAATAAGTACTTCAATGATTTATGGTCAGTGAACAACTCGAATCTCTCACCAAGAAGATAATGGCGCCAAGACTTAAGTGCGAAAACAATCGCGGCCAACTCTAGATCATGGGTAGGGTAATTCTTCTCATGCACTCTCAATTGCCTCCCTCCATAGGCTATTACCCTTCCCTCCTGCATCAAGACTGCGCCCAATCCTGTCCCACAAGCATCGGTATAAACAACAAACGGCTTACTCCCATCTGGAAGCACTAAAACTGGAGCGGTGGTCAAAGCTCTCTTTAACCGTCGGAAAGCATCATCACAATCTACGTCCCATGAAAAAACCAGATTCTTCTTCGTCAAGCGGGTTAATGGGGCTGATATCTTCGCGAAGTCTTTAATGAACTTCCTATAATATCCTGCCAACCCCAAGAAACTTCTTACCTCGGTAGCATTTTTAGGAACTTTCCAATCCTGGATAGATACTATCTTTGCGGGATCCACAGCTATCCCTTCCTTAGAGACCACATGCCCTAAGAATCGCACCTCTCTTCTCCAAAAATGACATTTAGAGAATTTAGCTTTAAGACTATGTGCTCGAAGAGTCTCCAACACTTCTCTGAGATGTAAGGCATGCTCTTCTTCACTCTTGGAAAAGACCAAGATGTCATCCACAAAGACCACTACAAACTTATTCAGATACTCTCTGAACACTCTACTCATTAGATCAACAAAGTATGCAGGGGCGTTTGTCAACCCAAATGGCATCACAAGCCACTCATAAAAACCATCCGGAGTCCGGAAAGCAGTCTTCTCTATACTGTCCTCCGCCACTCTCAACTGATGAAACCCTGTAGCTAAGTCCATCTGCGAAAATACTGAGGCGCCAACCAACTGATCAAAGAGATCATCTATCCTCGGTAATGGGTGTCTATTCTTCTTCGTGAGCTTATTAAGTTCTCTATAATCCACACAAAGTCTGAGGGACCCATCCGCCTTTGTGGCAAATACTACTGGAGCTCCCCACTCCGATATACTCCGCCTTATGAACCCCTTCTCAAGCAACTCCCCTACTTGCTTATGAAGTTCTCTTCTCTCACGAGGAGCCATGTGGCGCACTGGCAAAGACACTGGTTTGGCATTATCCACCAAATAAATTCGGAAATCTATCTCCCGCTTCGGAGGCAAACCCTTCACTTCTTCAAACACATCCGGATATTCCCGGACCACTCTGACAGAACGCAAACTCTCGACCGAAGCATCGAGCGATTCAAGATAACTTAGCAAAACAGA
Source organism: Allium sativum (assembly GCA_030737875.1). Taxonomy (NCBI): domain Eukaryota; kingdom Viridiplantae; phylum Streptophyta; class Magnoliopsida; order Asparagales; family Amaryllidaceae; genus Allium; species Allium sativum. Next base: position 392,902,001 of record CM060925.1, read on the forward strand.
TTCCATGGGATTACAAGAGATCTCGAGAGTATTACCCAAGCGGGTCATAAGCCTGACAACTCTCCTTTCACAATCAAGAACGACACCATTACTGGATAACCAGTCCATGCCCAAAATCAACCCATAGCCCGTGAAGCCCAATACAAAAGCATCACATCTAAACTCAACGCTAAGTATAGAAATCTTCAAACCCAAACATATCATAGACAGATATATAGAGCCCCCAATTGGGTTTGAAACAACCAAGGGATCATCAACTAGACTGGTGTCTAAGTGCAGTGACTCAACTAACGATGATGAGATAAAAGAATGCGATGCGCCAGAGTCAAACAAAGTACGTACTGGATGATCAAACAGAAAAACCAGACTTTCAACGGAAATAGTTCTACCTCTCTGCTGAATTGGTGGAACTGAGAGAACCTGAACTTGCCCCCCTGACTGAGGTGGTGCTATAAGAGCTTGCACCTGACCTCCTGAGGTAGACCCCGTCTTCTGCCCCTTCTTTGGGCAGTTTTTCACAAGATGCCCTGCTTCACCACAATGAAAGCAACCGGTCTTCTTCTTTTTGCGACAATCCTTACTGAGGTGCACTGGTGTCCCACAATTAAAGCACTTCTTCTTTGTCTTCTTCTTGTCGCCATTGCCTTTTCCACCCTTGCCTTGTTGTTGTTGTTGCGGTTTCTTCTGATCCCCCTTCTTCTCTGGTGCCTTAGAATTCTTATCATCCTCATGCATAAGTGCCATGTAGACAAGCTTCTCAAAGGTGGCCCCCATAGGAATGTGAGTCATAGCTATTCCTTGCAATGGTTCGTTCAAGCCTCTAACGAACCTCAAAGCCTTCTTCTCCGGTGTATTCACCAACTCTATGCCAAACCTTGCTAATTGATTGAATTTGTTGACATATTCTTTCACCGTGAGATTCCCTTGCTTCAAATTCAAGAACTTCTCCATAAACAGATTCTCTTCCGCCCTTGAGAGAAACTTAGCCCCAAACCTTTGCTTGAAATCTGCCCAAGAGTCAACAGGGCGTTCTCCATTAGTGACCTCCCACCAGAATGAGGCCTCTCCCTTCATTAACCAAGCCGCCAACTTGACTTTCTTTCCCTCTTCCACTTCAAAGATATCTAGCAACTCTTCCACTTCCTTAAGCCAATCTCTAGCCTCTACGAAGGTCTCTGAACCTAGAAAAGATTTTCCTCCTATAGCCTTGAACTCCTTACATATCTTAGCAAAATTATCCACTCTAGGCTGAGGAGGAGGAACGGTTGTCTCTGGTGTAGTAGCATTGGCTGGACCCGCAGCCGCGGCCCTAGCTTCTTGTAACCTCCTATACCATAGTGGTATAACTAAACCTTCCGGGATGTTAAGATCTTTAGCCATGCTGAAACGAAAGAGGAAAGATTCAAAAAGGAGATTCCGAAAGATAACGATATGGCTATTGGGGATTATGCTTTTCTTTTTCAAAAACTTTTCTTTTAAAAGACATGTTTTTGAAAATACTTTCTTCGAAAATACTCTTAGAAAATAGTTTTTCTAAAAAAAAAATTTATCTGTTCTGGTAACCTTAAGCTCTGATACCACGTGTAACACCCCACTCCCGCTATGGTCACTCACTAAGGGAATGCCATAGCATCGGTGGAGTATTTTAGTGAATATAGAACAGAAAAATTACAACAAGACAGATATAAACAGTACTTGAAATTTAAAACATCATCTCATAACAGCGGAAGTAAAACATGTCTGGTTACATCATAAAACCAAAATAAAAGTCAAGTACAATATCCATCAAAATAAAGAAGTACATAATCCCACTCTCATGCAATAGCCAAAACAAAAGAAAAGATAACTGGATAACTGGAGCTTTACATCTATCCAAGCTCCTAAAGACTGGAACAGCAATCCGATCAAGCTCCGCTACTGCTAGGATCCACCATAGGACCTGAGGGTTGGGAAAAAGATAAAAACAACGGGGTCAGACATAAGTCTGAGCGAGTCCTATAACTTTAACAATACAATCGTTAAAGTAACCAGAGAAGACATAACTTGATATATGGTAACATATAGGGATGAACGGCTATACTAAGCAGTCAACTAAACTAAGATAAAAGATAAAGACGCATCTACCCTTCCTAAGGTAAATTACTAAACTGCACCACACCAGTCGTTCCTAACTTAAAGGTTGATCCCTCCCCTGGACTTATAAAATTAACTTAATAGTACTTGCGTACCCCTAGGTGACCAAGTAGACGCCACGGGGCCCTACAATCCACTAGGTGTGCGCACTACTCCCCATTCGATCGGCTCCCTAACGTAGATACCCGTGCTGGCCCCACCATGGGGTGTACCATTCCCCAACGTGGCAACCCGATATAATTAACGATGCACGGCTTATATCTACACGATGCAACAACGGCTTACCTACCAGCCCGGGCCCACTCACGCATATGAAGCCCGTTGGACTTGCGTTGCCACCGCTAACCCGTTTTGGCCTCTTATAATCAAGCCCAATATGCGTGTCCCGTCACTCGACATGGGTCGAGCCCACAAAGATACGTTTGGGATATTGGTTGAAATGGGCCCCCACAAGCTGCCCACTTAAGCTTGTCAAATATCTAGTGTATCCCACTTAACCCTTTAATCATGTTTAATTACATGTTTCTCTTGGTTAAGTATTCTAATCGTATTTTCTATTGCCACCCAAGGCAACCCACTAGATTCCACATGCCACCCAAGGCACCCACTTAACCCCTCATGTCCCACTACATGCTATTATGGTTAAGTGTTTCTTAATTAATTAAGACCGTGATCTCCCGTAAAGACCTCCCACATTAGACTGGCTGTTATGACCGCCTGGTTAAGCCGGTAGAATCCGGGCAGTCTTACGTCATAACAGAGTCTAACCTCGTGTCTTTACCTTAATCACGTATTTAATTTATGGCCAAGACCTCTCACATTGGGCTGACATTTGTAGCAACTGGTTAAGCCGGTCGGGTCCGGGCAGTTTTACACTACAAATGAGTCCAACCTCGTGTCTTAGTCGATTAATTACACCTAATTAATCACCCCCATATTAATTATCCCTAATTAATATCAAGCTTTTCATAACATGGGTAGACCTAACTCAATAGGTAAATTCCCATGGGGTAGACCTAACTCAATAGGTAAATTCCCAACACATAGTATGGGTACACCTAACTTAATAGGCAAATTCCCATACTATGTTCCTTTATTTTATGTTATGCATAATTATATTAATTTCACACAATCTTATTAACTTATGCATTTAATTATCCCATCGTTCCCACGTAATTTCGTTCTCATGTCATAACACATATAAAGAGGTGTCAACTTGCATATGCATGAACATGTTTCAAAGGTGCCATTTTGCATATTAACAAACACATAACTTGCATATGAACTTGCATAATATGTCACATAACTTGCATATAATCTTATATAACATGTCACATAACTTGCATATAATATGTCACATAACTTACATATTCACTTGCATAATATACTTGCATATTAACCCATAGACTTGCATAATGTGTCATCATGAACTTGCATATTAACAAACATGTAACTTGCATATTAACAAGCATGTAACTTGCATATTAACAACCATGTAACTTGCATATTAACAAGCATGTAACTTGCATATTAACAAACATGTAACTTGCATAGCATATCTTGCATATTAACATACATGTAACTTGCATATTAACAAACATGTAACTTGCATAGCATACATATGATTACATAGCCCACAACTTACATATTTAGCATCATGCAAACATAACATACGTCATATTAAACTTGCATAAACTTACATACTCAACATGCATAAACATAAGATTAATGCTAACATCATATCATATGATTCAAAGCTCATTAACCCACATACAAAACCATAAATCTCATCACATCTTATCTAATTAGTTTACCAAAAGATCATCAAAGTGATAGAAACTCACTACTAGCAATTTCGCACACCAAATGAAGAAGATTAAGATGCTAAGAAGAGATTAGAGAGTGATTAGCATGCAACCCTCTTCATAGATTTGTGGAGGCCATGATCAAGTTGCATTTTGCCATAGTTTAATTACAAGGTTTAATTATGAATGAATTAGGGTAGGGTTGGGGTCTTATTTATAGGATTAGAAAGTGTTTTAGGCCCTTAGATTAACCCTAGATTAGATTAGGACCCTTAGATTTCGGAACCCTCTAGAACATAGCCCTAGACTCAGCCAAGACCAAACCTGGTGCACCCAGACCAGCCGGGCCGACACCCTGTGTCGACACCCCTGTCGACAGGGCTGTCGACACCCCTGTCGACACCCCTGTCGACATGGCTGTCGACACGGGGCTAGGCGGGAATTTTTCCCCCCTTTCCTCTTTTGGCTCCAAACTTGTTTTTCAAATCTGCTTTTTAAATTTAAACTTCCTAAAACTTCTTTGGGCCATAACCGGGCCATACGGACTCCGATTCTCGAAAACTCGGACTCTATTTCGCGTATTTTTCCGAGACGAACGCAATGACGCAGCCCGTTTCCCCTGGTTCTCACATCTGAGATTAATTATACTTTAATTTCTTAACCATTAGTATTAATTGAAATTCGGGGTGTTACAACGTGCATAAGTCATTTCCTATCCATTGGATTTGTTAGTGGATATGATGGTCTGATTTCATCATCTCATGTCAAAATTATATAAAGGAAATATGCAAAAAATCCATTTGTCCCAATTTCAGAAAAGAAAACATGTTATGCAAGTGTATATCCAAGTCAAAAAAGTTCAATATACATAAATCAATTTATAGGCATAAGCATAATCATAGTCCCCATATGCATAAGGTAAACTACTCGAAACTGGAATTTGTCCCTAATTTGATTTAAGGTTTTAAAAATGGAAATGGTGAAAAATGAGAAGAGCTCCCCAAAAAATGTCACTCTGTCTCTATTTATAAATGCTGGCCTGGGCTTGCTTTGCCTCTGGAAGATTCATTTCAAACCGTATTGGCTTCGATTTCAATAATACAAATTCACATGCATTTGTGCTGGCTTGTATTAGTTTTTGAAATTTCGACTTCGGCTTCTATAACTCTCTAAATATTTGGTTGGAAAAGTGAAAAAAATTCAAGAAGAAAAAGTCTCAGTCCTCAGTAGTATGGCTCGAAGTCAACGAGATGACTGGACCTGTGACACCCCTTTCAAAAATCTAACACAAAAATCTTTTAGCACAATGGTTAATGTGTGGTGTTGCTTTCTGGGAGGGGGTTTGTGTCCCGCGGTTATCCATTTGGTATCATAGCCAATACCCAGCCGGAATTTTGTGTGTAATGCTGTATATGTCCATCGGCGTGGTACTGATGTGGGTTACAAGCACAACGCCTGGGTGGTGAGTGATATTAGTCAATTAGGACGTCGGGCTCTTAAAGAGGGGTAGTGTGTATCACCCTCTCGAATAGCTAACATAAAGATCTTTTAGCATAGTGGTTGGTGCAGGTCTCAGCCAACCAAACAAGCCATGCAACCTTATTAGTATGGTGAATCCATACTCCCTATGAAGCTTGGAAGAAGTGATGCAAATGTGGAAAGAGGCAATTCTTATTTCTATAGTAGCTTAAATGAAACAACTATTTTACTTTAAGAAGTGAATTCCCCATTTATTAGTTCTCAAAGAGGAATACTTCCGAAGCAAGCTCATCCCCACGGTCATGTCATATTGATGGTGAAACAAAATGAAGAGGCCACATGTTCCATTGGTTTCGTAAGAGCTATCTCATTCGTTTGGAAAGAATGGGTCAAAACAATGCCTTTCAAACTTTGTTGGTGATTTGCTTAGTCCTAATGGCGAAACATATTTAATATATTGACGTTGTTTACGATAAGCGATGCAACTTTCGCGGTCAAAGTGGTACAACCTTTTTTTTACTAATTAAAGAATGATACCTTCTTGTATGGAAAAGCGTTGCAAATGATTGATTTTTTCTTTGTTAATGAAGAGAGAGAGACCAATTTAAGAAGCATGTAATCATTCAAAGCAATTTAAGCGATCCCATTATGTTGTGATATAATATTTACTTACCTAAAGTCAAAGCATTTATGGCATTACACAAGGAACCACTCATATCCACACAAAGGAACTGCTTATTTATACATATTAATCGCACGTGTTAAAAGTATACAACAGTAACAAGTTGTACATTTCTAAATAAATTTATCCAGTTTATTAATACTAAGTCGACCCCACGTCCTTCAACATATTTCATCAACGCCATCTTAACCAATCTTTACTATACTCTACCTAGACTCAAAAATACCACATCTTAGTCTAGCCGTATACGGTATATTTGTGGCCATAAGTTATGGGTGCTTTCACACAATCTTTGTATTGCATAATCCTCTCCTTCTTTCACTATTTTCTCTCCCTATTGTGCTTCATATATGACCTGATTCCATCTCATCATCATAACACATGTGCCTATCTCCATGCTTATTTCCTGCAATAGATTGTTTGGACTATTAATGCGGTGGACCAAATCGCCATGATTTGGTGTGCGACCTTGAATTATTTTGACAAGAATGCATACTAGCTTGTTTAGTAGCTCATTCATACCTATCATGTTATTATACATTCATTCATGTGGCCTCATTAATGACATAATCCCTAAATGCCATACATATCCTAATGTCTTTATGGGGTTTATGCTCATCTTGATACAATTAGGGATATAAACGAAGGGCAATTAAGTAATTTTTAACACATATTAATTTTATGAACAACTTTGTTCAGATTAAAGATATTTGATTTTTGTTATATATTATGTGATATAGTTACTGGTACACAAAAAAGTGGACATTTCTAGTGAAACAACACTAATAAAGTAAATCTGGGTAATAACCACAGAGTATGTCACAAATCACAGACACAGAGTGCAGAAAAGTAAATGAACACATCAATTTATAGTGGTTTCACATGTGTGCATATGTCCATTGTGAGGTAATCACTTGTTCTTATCGCTTCATTATAATTATAGTCATGACTGGATTATAAGAATTTGGAGAAAATGATGTTATAATTTGGTAACGGTAGAGTCCTTGGGTGTGAGTGCCGAAAAGCCAAGAAAAGATCCTCCAAAAAGTTTGTTTGATAGTGTATTTATAGCTGCAAAGGAGATTGGTTCACCCATAAAGTAAGGAGTGAAAAATGATCTCAAATTGACTAATAAAACCTTGGTGAGAAGTCAAGTCGGCTCCCGATCCCAATGGTGTCAGATCGATCTATTGGTAAAATTCCTGAAAAATCTCGCTGATCCACTCCATGCCACAAATTGATCTATAGTGCCGCATTACTGATCGATTCTTCCTGCAATTCCAAATTTATTAGACTCAGTTGATCTGATCCCTGAGGATTTTTTCTGATCTGATCCGATTCCCTAAGGCCGATACAGAGATCGGGCCAACTCAAAGATTAGGTTGTGCAACAACTTGAGGCTTTTAATGTTTTAAAAATGATAAACTAATTGAGATTTAAGTTTTCAAAAGTTTAAGGTTTAATTTATAATCGAATTATATGAACAAAAAGTAGGGACAGTTTGATAATGAGAATTAAATGGTAGTTAATGCAGACCTTGATTGTTGAGTTGCCTTGATTTATATTATTTATTTGCGTAAAGCACCTTGATTTATATTATTGTTTGAATGTAAATTCATTCTTAAAATTTAAATTTAGATAATAAACTTGTAATATTGAGTGACATGTTTGCTAAATTTATTAAAATGAAACCTTCTTGAAATAGTCAATTTTGATCAAAATTTGAATTTGTGTCGAAATTTCAGAAATTTGAAACTTTGAAATTTCCTTTACTTTTATGATTCTATTTTGTATTTTGTGTTATCCAACATTTTCCATTTCATAGAAATCCTCTTTTGTTTGTTCCAGATAATAACTTTTCAGTAAAAAGTGTGTAAAACAAATGGTGTTTGCGTGATTTATTAAAGTTACACTTTTCTTGAATTACCTAGTGTATTCTTCCTTTAGCTTCTAGGGAAAGCTTTGCTACCTCTCCACGCATTAGTTTTCACATTTGAATTTGTAGAGACTCCATAAATTTATTATACGTGTTTTTTTCTCATGACTTCTCATTCCAATTACCAAATTATTTTCTCCTTCTTCTTCTTCCTTTCTTATTCTTTAATTCATTTCTTCAAAAGGAAAAACTTTCTTAATCAACTCTATATCTCTTCTCTTCACAAACTTCAAATCCCAAAACTAAAAAAACCAAATCTCTTTTTTTATCATGTTCCTTAAATCTCAGCACCATCTCTCTTCTTGTAACGCCCCAAACTTCTCCAATCTCCATAGAGAAGAGAAAGAACGGATTGTCTGAGAACACAACAAACTAAAACACAAACAGAAGAACATTTCATTGCTTATAACAACAATTTACATCAGTGTACAAGAATATACAGAGTATGAACAAATAAAGTACATTTGACAGATATTAGAGATTTACAAATGTACAATGCAGTGAAAAATAATACAAAACACAACTGAAAGAGATACACGGATATAGAGCTTTCCGGATATCATTCCAGCTGTAAACCAGGATCCTATGAACATAAATCCACAAAAACCCAACTACTAGCTGCCCGTGTGGAAAATAGGAGCACCTAGATTTTAGGTTAAAACAATAAACTCCAGGTCAGTCATGTGACTGGTGAGAGCACTAAAACAGTCATTTAAAACTTTACTTTAAAATATGGTATATCAAGGGACTATGCCGTATAACACGAAACGGGTTTCCTCCCAAGAATACCAGTGCATAGAATAAACAGCGCAATGCTTTTTTGGAAAAACGAAGCTATTATAAGACTTCAGTCCTATCACACAATGCAACGCAAGCCGGAGGATAGAGTTTTACCTTATAATAGCCAACATTGCTAGGTATGTTCAAAAAAATCATTTTGATACTATTATAGTATCAAGTGTATGAAAACAACTTCAAATATAAATGTATAAATCGTATACGGCATAGTGCCCCATCCCACTATGTCGCCATACTAGGCTCTACAAATAAAACTGAATGTCACGTATTGGAAATTGGATTCCGTCATGAGTCGAGGCAAGGGATGTACTCCTCGCCGGCTTTGAGACACTCTAGAAAATGCCTCAGGGTCTCTCCTTGTAACAACCCGTATTTTCAATAACCTGTTATAACGTAAATCGAGGCAGAGTTTAATTTATAAATCTGAATCAAGGGAAACGGGCTATGCCATTGCATTCGTCTCGGAAAAATACGCGAAATAGAGTCCGAGTTTTCGAAAATCGGAGTCCGTATGACCCGATAAAGGCCCAATGAAGTTTTCAGAAAATTTCATGTTCAAAACAGATTTCGAATTTCGGGTTCAAAATTCGAAAAACGGTCAAATTGGGCCAGGCGGGAAAATTCCCGCCAGAGCACCCAAGTCGACTTGGGAGTCGACTTGGTTGGACCCAAGTCGACAGCCCTGTCGACTTGGTCCAGCCGGGCAGTTTTGCCTGGTGCACCATTTTGGGGTTTTGGTTAGGTTTTGGGGCCAGATTCGGTTTTAAGGGCTGAGATTGGAATTAGGGTTTAATCCTAAGGTTGAAACTAATCCTAATCTCTATAAATAAGCCCCTAACCTAACCCTAAATCATCATTATTCATTCAAGTAACTAAACTATGGCAAAATCATTCCTCTCATGGCCTCCACTCTCTTCATAAAATTCCTAAGTTATTTCTATGAGAGATTTTCCATGCATACAAGTGTTTTCAAGCTTGTATGAGTGTCATTAGCTTGCATTCAAGTCAAGTTTCCATATTTACATCATAAAGCAAGGGTTTTGATCATTTTTGCTCAAGGGTTTTTCTATTGGAGCTTGCATTTTGGGTTTAATTGATTGTATAAGGGCTTTGTCTCAATCTATAGATATTTTTGTGTCTTCATAAGCATTGTAAGCCCTTTTCTACTTTCATATTTAAACTCTAAAGTTAAATGAATGATGCATGTTTGGTTGATCATTATGATATGCAAGTTTGCCATGATATGCAAGTTTACTATGTCATGTTATGCAAGTTTGATATGTTATGCTATGCAAGTATGCCATGTTATGATATGCACGTTTATCATGTTATGTTATGCAAGTTTGCCATGTTATGATATGCAAGTTTATCATGTTATGCAAGTTTGCTATGTTATGATATGCAAGTTTGCCATATGATATGCAAGTTATGTTATGCAAGTTTGGGTTGATCATTTTGCTCATGTTATCATGTTATGCAAGCTTATTTTGGGTTTATGAGCTTAAAGCTTCAAGCTTTATGCTAAAGGTTGCATTTTGGCAACATGTAAGTTATCATATCCCTTATGATAACTTGCATGTGAGGCTAAATGCGAACTTATGGCAACTTCTACATGTCATTTATCACCATGTATCACTTATATGCTAAGTTTGGTTTTATGCATGCTTTTGAGGCCTAAAAATGTAATATGCAAGTATATGAACATATGTACATTTCATATGCCACCATGTTAAACTTGTGCCTTCAACACCTTTATGTCATGATTATGCCAAGTTCCCTCTTTCTATCCTTTATGCGCTATTGCGATATGTAAGCGATGGGATTGCGTTTGGGGTTGGGTAAACTTGAAAGACATAAAAACATAAGATTGGGAATTTACCTATTAAGTTAGGTCTACCCATTGGGAATTTACCTATTAAGTTAGGTCTACCCAAATGCTTGAAAACTTGTAATATGTTTTGGAAACATAATGGACATGACACTTAGAAAATATAAGTGTGACCAACTCGAGGTTGGGTTGAGTTTGTAGCGTAAACCTACCCGGAACCGACCGGCTTAACTAGTTGCTACAAACAATAGGACCCAATGTGAGAAGTTGGTCATGTTGTACCTTGAACCCGAGGTTAGACCAAGTTGTGGTGTAAAGCTACCCGGAACCGACCGGCTTAACTAGTAACCGCAACAAAGCCTAATGTGAGAGGTTAAGGCACATAAATTAATTAATGCCTCATGATTAGGGTTAAGTCATGGTCCACTTAATACTTAACCAATTTGGGCTTGGTATATTAATCGGGGTTAAGTCGTGAACTCATCGTTACACTTAACCAAGTTAATCCATGATTAGCAAGAGGGTTAAACCGTACTTAACCCACTAGAAAATCCTAGCAATGGGGGTCCACTCCAGCAGTAATCCCAAGTTTGTATCATTAAGACCCTTGGGACTAGGCTAGGGTGGGGGCACGATTACTGGACTTGAGGTAAGTGACCAAAAACGACGGCAGAGTGGTACGCCGATGTAGTTCCGGACGGACTATGGTCGTGCACATAGTCCGTATTTGGAGAAGTCAAGCATGGGTACCAGTAGATCGAGACTGTGCACTTATGTTTATGGTGTCCAGGGGTTGACACCATAGGGCTTGATACACCCGACGGGAGACCCGGCACAGTCTGACTACAATTATGTTTGGGCCGTATTGACACCAACACGTGACGAGTTAGGCTTATAGGGAGCCGATCGACTAGACCGTTTGGTTGGACCTCGTATTAGGGTCACGTCATGTTATTGGACCTCGTATTAGGGTCACTTCATGTTATTGGACCTCGTATTAGGGTCACTTCATGTTATTTGTAACACCCCACTCCCGCTATGGTCACTCACTAAGGGAATGCCATAGCATCGGTGGAGTATTTTAGTGAATATAGAACAGAAAAATTACAACAAGACAGATATAAACAGTACTTGAAATTTAAAACATCATCTCATAACAGCGGAAGTAAAACATGTCTGGTTACATCATAAAACCAAAATAAAAGTCAAGTACAATATCCATCAAAATAAAGAAGTACATAATCCCACTCTCATACAATAGCCAAAACAAAAGAAAAGATAACTGGATAACTGGAGCTTTACATCTATCCAAGCTCCTAAAGACTGGAACAGCAATCCGATCAAGCTCCACTACTGCTAGGATCCACTGTAGGACCTGAGGGTTGGGAAAAAGATAAAAACAACGGGGTCAGACATAAGTCTGAGCGAGTCCTATAACTTTAACAATACAATCGTTAAAGTAACCAGAGAAGACATAAATTGATATACGGTAACATATAGGGATGAACGGCTATACTAAGCAGTCAACTATACTAAGATAAAAGATAAAGACGCATCTACCCTTCCTAAGGTAAATTACTAAACTGCACCACACCAGTCGTTCCTAACTTAAAGGTTGATCCCTCCCCTGGACTTATAAAATTAACTTAATAGCACTTGCGTACCCCTAGGTGACCAAGTAGACGCCACGGGGCCCTACAATCCACTAGGTGTACGCACTACTCCCCATTCGATCGGCTCCCTAACGTAGATACCCGTGCTGGCCCCACCGTGGGGTGTACCATTCCCCAACGTGGCAACCCGATATAATTAACGATGCACGGCTTATATCTACACGATGCAACAACGGCTTACCTACCAGCCCGGGCCCACTCACGCATATGAAGCCCGTTGGACTTGCGTTGCCACCGCTAACCCGTTTGCCTCTTACAGTCAAACCCAGTATGCATGTCCCGTCCTCGACATGGGTCGAGCCCACAAAGATACGTATGGGTTACTGGTTGAAATGGGCCTCCCACAAGCTACCCACCTAAGCTTGTCCCTTTTTCTAGTGTATCCCACTTAACCCTTTAATCATGTTTTAATTACATGTTCCACTTTGGTTAAGTATTCTAATCGTATTTTCTATTGCCACCCAAGGCAACCCACTAGGTTCCTTATGCCACCCAAGGCACCCACTTAACCCTCATGTCCCTCTACATGCTAATATGGTTAAGTGTTTCTTAATTAATTAATTAAGATCGTAACCTTTGTAAAGACCTCTCACATTAGACTGTCTTTTATGACTGCTGGTTAAGCCGGTTGGGTCCGGGCAGCCTTATGTCATAACCGAGTCTAACCTCGTGTCTTTACATTAATCACGTATTTAGTTTGTGCCTAAGACCTCTCACATTGGGCTAACATTTGTAGCAACTGGTTAAGCCGGTTGGGTCCGGGCAGTTTTACGCTACAACTGAGTCCAACCTCGTGTCTTAGTCAATTATTTACACCTAATTAATCACCCTCATAATTTAAATTAATTATCCCTAATTAATATTAAGCTTTTCATAACATGGGTAGACCTAACTCAATAGGTAAATTCCCATCGGGTAGACCTAACTCAATAGGTAAATTCCCAACACATAGTATGGGTACACCTAACTTAATAGGCAAATTCCCATACTATGTTCCTTTATTTTATGTTATGCATAATTATATTAATTTCACACAATCTTATTAACTTATGCATTTAATTAACCCCATCGTTCCCACGTAATTTCGTTCTCATGACATAATACATATAAAAGGTGTCAATTTGCATATGAATGAACATGTTTCAAAGGTGCCATCTTGCATATTAACAAACACATAACTTGCATATGAACTTGCATAATATGTCACATAACTTGCATTTAATCTTGTATAACATGTCACATAACTTGCATATAATATGTCACATAACTTACATATTCACTTGCATAATATACTTGCATATTAACCCATAGACTTGCATAATGTGTCATCATGAACTTGCATATTAACAAACATGTAACTTGCATATTAACAAACATGTAACTTGCATAGCATATCTTGCATATTAACATACATGTAACTTGCATATTAACAAACATGTAACTTGCATATTAACAAACATGTAACTTGCATATTAACAAACATGTAACTTGCATAGCATATCTTGCATATTAACATACATGTAACTTGCATATTAACATACATGTAACTTGCATAGCATATCTTGCATATTAACATACATGTAACTTGCATAGCATATCACCATAAACTTGCATAACATGCATATGATCACATAGCCCACAACTTGCATATTTAGCATCATGCAAACATAACATACATCATATTAAACTTGCATAAACTTACATACTCAACATGCATAAACATAAGATTAATGCTAACATCATATCATATGATTCAAGACTCATTAATCCACATACAAAACCATAAATCCCATCACATCTCATCTACTTAGTTTAACAAAAGATCATCAAAGTGATAGAAACTCACTACTAGCAATTTTGCACTCCAAATGAAGAAGATTAAGATGCTTAGAAGGGATTAGAGGTTGATTAGAGAGTGATTAGCTTGCAAACCTCTTCATAAATTAGTGGAGGCCATGAGAGCTAGCATTTTGCCATAGTTTAGTTGTATGATAGATTAATGATGATTTAGGGCTAGGTTAGGGTCTTATTTATAGGATTAGGTAGTGTTTTAGGCCCTTAGATTAACCCTAGATTAGATTAGGACCCTTAGATTTCGGAACTCTCCAGAAACCAGCCCCAAGACCAGGCCCAAACCCCAAACTGGTGCACCCAACCACAGAACTCTCCAGAAACTGTGCAGGTTTTCTGTCCCGACATGGGCGCACTTCACAAGTGCGCCAGTGTAATTTTGTACTGGCGCACTTCACAAGTGCGCCAGTGCATTTCTGGCCAGTTTCGGGTTTTTCTGCCTAACTTCGTTCGTCCATATCTCTTTCATACGGTACCCGTTTTACGCAAACTCGGACTCTATTTCGCGTATTTTTCCGAGACGAACGCAATGACGCAGCCCGTTTCCCCTGATTCTCTTATCTGAGATTAATTATACTTTAATCACTAACCATTAGTATTAATTGAAATTCGGGGTGTTACATTCTCCCCTACTTAAAGGATTTCGTCCTCGAAATCTCTAAGTCAAGAAGAACGTATCCTACCAACCAAACAACCATCTACTAAACCATCAACCACAAGCAACCATTATCCTTAGAAACTTCTAATGATGTATGAACATATGCAGAAAGTGTGTGTATATGTCCGTATACTAATGAAAAATCAGGCGGTCTACTGATTCAGTCGACCTCCTTAATGCGAACCATGATAGTGCCATGCATCCAATATGTATGCGAAACCCTATTGACACATACAATTTCTATATGCGTGCACAACCATACACAAAAATGCATCATCCATATGATAACACAGCCATGATACATCCATCAATCTAACTACCACATCCATTTGTGCGATATGCAACATGAAGTGACTGAGCCGATCTAGTGCCTAATGTGTGTGTATATGCATCCACGAGCAACCACTAGCAAACAATTGCATCCACATGCATCCATCAACCATAACATGTTTCAAACACATGTTTCAACCATAGGTTTTACCCTATCTAAAGGTCATAGGTACTAGCGAGAGGATATACTAAAGATAAGATAAGTACTAGACAAGCGATAAAGGAGAAGTTAAAAGACATACTCTCAAAAAGAAATGGATACAAAGAACGCATCTTCGCTTCCGTCTCCCAAGTAGCATTGCTTTCGTCATCTCCCCATTGCACTTTCACTAGCTGAACTTCTCTGTTCCTCAACTTCCTAGTTTCTGACCCAAGGATGCGAGTAGGAGCTCGTCGAATCGTCGCATCACGCTCTACCTCTACATCTCTAAGCAAGCTCGGCTCTACCACCTCTGCGGTCTCATGTAAGCACTTCCTCAAATGTGATACATGGAATACATCATGAACACCACTAAGTCTGTCGGGCAACTCCACCCTATATGCCATCCGTCCAATCCTTTCCTTAATAGGAAACGGCCCAACAAACCTTGGTGCTAACTTCCCAACGGACCCAAAGCGAACAACATTTCTCAACGGAGATACTTTGACAAAAACCATGTCCCCAACCTCAAACTCAAGATCCGTCCTTCTCCGATCCGCATAAGATTTCTGTCTATCTTGCGCTGCCTTCATCCTTCTTCGAATCAAATCAATCTTCTCTGAAGTCTCTCTAACCATATCCGGCCCAAGCAAGATCTTATCCGTAGATTCCCACCAACATGTAGGAGATCGACAAGGCCTTCCATAAAGAGCTTCGAAAGGAGCCATACCAATACTGGACTGAAAGCTGTTATTATATGCGAACTCCACCAAAGGAAGATGTTCTTCCCATGTACCTCCAAAATCCAAGATACAAAGACTCAAGAGATCTTCTAAGATACGGTTCACCCTCTCGGTCTGACCGTCCGTCTGAGGATGATATGCGGTGCTCAAACACAACTGAGTCCCTACCGCCTCTTGCAAACTTCTCCAAAACTCACTAGTGAAGATAGGATCTCGATCACTCACAATGCTGGATGGTACGCCATGCAATCTAACAATCTCTCTAACATAGACTGAAGCAAGCCATGGAGCGGTCCTCTTACTCTTCACGGGTATAAAATGGGCACTCTTGGTAAGTCTGTCCACCACAACCCAAATTCCCGTATTGCCCTTCCTCGATCTCGGTAACCCATCGATGAAATCCATCGAGACACTATCCCACTTCCATTGCGGGACTTCCAATGGGTGTAGCAACCCACCGGGTTTCCTTTGCTCCGCTTTAACTTGTTGGCACACTAAGCATCTAGCCACATACTCGGCCACATCTTTCTTCATACCGGCCCAGAAGAAAACTCTCTTCATGTCTTGGTACATTTTGTCTCCACCGGGATGAATAGTCATTCTTGAACGATGTGCATCATCCAAAATAGCCTTCTTCAAACCCTCATCTTGTGGTACAAAAAGTCTACCGTCTCTATGCAACCATCCCCTATCATCTATGGTGTATCTACCCAAATGGCTGGACGACTCCCCCCTTATAAGCTTCTCTACCAACTCAACCAACTGTGGGTCGTCTCGCTGAGCCTCGCCAATCCGTCCCAAAAGAGTAGGTCTAACCTCCAAGGATGCCAACAAACCAGGTACAAAGTCAACAGAAGGTCTGAAGTCGAACAAAGAAAGAAACTCCAAGCTTCGCCGTTCCACGAACAATGGACTCAAAGATAGCCTTTTTCTACTCAAGGCGTCTGCCACCACGTTACCCTTGCCAGGGGTATACGCTATCTCAAAATCATAGGATGCTAAGAACTCCATCCACCTTTGCTGTCTTAAATTTAAATCCTTCTGAGAGAATAAGTACTTCAATGATTTATGGTCAGTGAACAACTCGAATCTCTCACCAAGAAGATAATGGCGCCAAGACTTAAGTGCGAAAACAATCGCGGCCAACTCTAGATCATGGGTAGGGTAATTCTTCTCATGCACTCTCAATTGCCTCCATCCATAGGCTATTACCCTTCCCTCCTGCATCAAGACTGCGCCTAATCCTGTCCCACAAGCATCGGTATAAACAACAAACGGCTTACTCCCATCTGGAAGCACTAAAACTGGAGCGGTGGTCAAAGCTCTCTTTAACCGTCGGAAAGCATCATCACAATCTACATCCCATGAGAAAACCAGATTCTTTTTCGTCAAGCGGGTTAATGGGGCTGATATCTTCGCGAAGTCTTTGATGAACTTCCTATAATATCCTGCCAACCCCAAGAAACTTCTTACCTCGGTAGCATTTTTAGGAACTTTCCAATCCTGGATAGATACTATCTTTGCGGGATCCACAGCTATCCCTTCCTTAGAGACCACATGCCCTAAGAATCGCACCTCTCTTCTCCAAAAACGACATTTAGAGAATTTAGCTTTAAGACTATGTGCTCGAAGAGTCTCCAACACTTCTCTGAGATGTAAGGCATGCTCTTCTTCACTCTTGGAAAAGACCAAGATGTCATCCACAAAGACCACTACAAACTTATTCAGATACTCTCTGAACACTCTACTCATTAGATCAACAAAGTATGCAGGGGCGTTTGTCAACCCAAATGGCATCACAAGCCACTCATAAAAACCATCCGGAGTCCGGAAAGCAGTCTTCTCTATACTGTTCTCCGCCACTCTCAACTGATGAAACCCTGTAGCTAAGTCCATCTGCGAAAATACTGAGGCGCCAACCAACTGATCAAAGAGATCATCTATCCTCGGTAATGGGTGTCTATTCTTCTTTGTGAGCTTATTAAGTTCTCTATAATCCACACAAAGTCTGAGGGACCCATCCGCCTTTGTGGCAAATACTACTGGAGCTCCCCACTCCGATATACTCCGCCTTATGAACCCCTTCTCAAGCAACTCCCCTACTTGCTTATGAAGTTCTCTTCTCTCACGAGGAGCCATGTGGCGCACTGGCAAAGACACTGGTTTGGCATTATCCACCAAATAAATTCGGAAATCTATCTCCCGCTTCGGAGGCAAACCCTTCACTTCTTCAAACACATCCGGATATTCCCGGACTACTCTGATAGAACGCAAACTCTCGACAGAAGCATCGAGCGATTCAAGATAACTTAGCAAAACAGATTCCATGGGATTACAAGAGATCTCGAGAGTATTACCCAAGCGGGTCATAAGCCTGACAACTCTCCTTTCGCAATCAAGAACGGCACCATTACTGGATAACCAGTCCATGCCCAAAATCAACCCATAGCCCGTGAAGCCCAATACAAAAGCATCACATCTAAACTCAACGCTAAGTATAGAAATCTTCAAACCCAAACATATCATAGACAGATATATGGAGCCCCCAATTGGGTTTGAAACAACCAAGGGATCATCAACTAGACTGGTGTCTAAGTGCAGTGACTCAACTAACGATGATGAGATAAAAGAATGCGATGCGCCAGAGTCAAACAAAGTACGTACTGGATGATCAAACAGAAAAACCAGACTTTCAACGGAAATAGTTCTACCTCTCTGCTGAATCGGTGGAACTGAGAGAGCCTGAACTTGCCCCCCTGACTGAGGTGGTGCTATAAGAGCTTGCACCTGACCTCCTGAGGTAGACCCCGTCCTCTGCCCCTTCTTTGGGCAATCCTTCACAAGATGTCCTGCCTCACCACAATGAAAGCAACCGGTCTTCTTCTTTTTGCGACAATCCTTGCTGAGGTGGCCTGGGGTCCCACAATTGAAGCATTTCTTCTTCTTCTTCTTCTTGTCACCATTACCTTTTCCACCCTTGCCTTGTTGTTGTTGTTGCGGTTTCTTCTGATCCCCCTTCTTCTCTGGTGCCTTAGAATTCTTATCATCCTCATGCATAAGTGCCATGTAGACAAGCTTCTCAAAGGTGGCCCCCATAGGAATGTGAGTCATAGCTATTCCTTGCAATGGTTCGTTCAAGCCTCTAACGAACCTCAAAGCCTTCTTCTCCGGTGTATTCACCAACTCTATGCCAAACCTTGCTAATTGATTGAATTTGTTGACATATTCTTTCACCGTGAGATTCCCTTGCTTCAAATTCAAGAACTTCTCCATAAACAGATTCTCTTCCGCCCTTGAGAGAAACTTAGCCCCAAACCTTTGCTTGAAATCTGCCCAAGAGTCAACAGGGCGTTCTCCATTAGTGACCTCCCACCAGAATGAGGCCTCTCCCTTCATTAACCAAGCCGCCAACTTGACTTTCTTTCCCTCTTCCACTTCAAAGATATCTAGCAACTCTTCCACTTCCTTAAGCCAATCTCTAGCCTCTACGAAAGTCTCTGAACCTAGAAAAGGTTTTCCTCCTATAGCCTTGAACTCCTTGCAAACCTTAGCAAAATTATCCACTCTAGGCTGAGGAGGAGGAGCGGTTGTCTCTGGTGTAGTAGCATTGGCTGGACCCGCAGCCGCGACCCTAGCCTCTTGTAACCTCCTATACCATAGTGGTATAACTAAACCCTCCGGGATGTTAAGATCTTCAGCCATGCTGAAACGAAAGAGGAAAGATTCAAAAAGGAGATTCCGAAAGATAACGATATGGCTATTGGGGATTATGCCTTTCTTTTTCAAAAACTTTTCTTTTAAAAGACATGTTTTTGAAAATATTTTTTTCAAAAATGTTCTTAGAAAATAGTTTTTCTAAAAATTTTATCTGTTCTGGTAACCTTAAGCTCTGATACCACGTGTAACACCCCACTCCCGCTATGGTCACTCACTAAGGGAATGCCATAGCATCGGTGGAGTATTTTAGTGAATATAGAACAGAAAAATTACAACAAGACAGATATAAACAGTACTTGAAATTTAAAACATCATCTCATAACAGCGGAAGTAAAACATGTCTGGTTACATCATAAAACCAAAATAAAAGTCAAGTACAATATCCATCAAAATAAAGAAGTACATAATCCCACTCTCATACAATAGCCAAAACAAAAGAAAAGATAACTGGATAACTGGAGCTTTACATCTATCCAAGCTCCTAAAGACTGGAACAGCAATCCGATCAAGCTCCACTACTGCTAGGATCCACTGTAGGACCTGAGGGTTGGGAAAAAGATAAAAACAACGGGGTCAGACATAAGTCTGAGCGAGTCCTATAACTTTAACAATACAATCGTTAAAGTAACCAGAGAAGACATAAATTGATATACGGTAACATATAGGGATGAACGGCTATACTAAGCAGTCAACTATACTAAGATAAAAGATAAAGACGCATCTACCCTTCCTAAGGTAAATTACTAAACTGCACCACACCAGTCGTTCCTAACTTAAAGGTTGATCCCTCCCCTGGACTTATAAAATTAACTTAATAGCACTTGCGTACCCCTAGGTGACCAAGTAGACGCCACGGGGCCCTACAATCCACTAGGTGTACGCACTACTCCCCATTCGATCGGCTCCCTAACGTAGATACCCGTGCTGGCCCCACCGTGGGGTGTACCATTCCCCAACGTGGCAACCCGATATAATTAACGATGCACGGCTTATATCTACACGATGCAACAACGGCTTACCTACCAGCCCGGGCCCACTCACGCATATGAAGCCCGTTGGACTTGCGTTGCCACCGCTAACCCGTTTGCCTCTTACAGTCAAACCCAGTATGCGTGTCCCGTCCTCGACATGGGTCGAGCCCACAAAGATACGTATGGGTTACTGGTTGAAATGGGCCTCCCACAAGCTACCCACCTAAGCTTGTCCCTTTTTCTAGTGTATCCCACTTAACCCTTTAATCATGTTTTAATTACATGTTCCACTTTGGTTAAGTATTCTAATCGTATTTTCTATTGCCACCCAAGGCAACCCACTAGGTTCCTTATGCCACCCAAGGCACCCACTTAACCCTCATGTCCCTCTACATGCTAATATGGTTAAGTGTTTCTTAATTAATTAATTAAGATCGTAACCTTTGTAAAGACCTCTCACATTAGACTGTCTTTTATGACTGCTGGTTAAGCCGGTTGGGTCCGGGCAGCCTTATGTCATAACCGAGTCTAACCTCGTGTCTTTACATTAATCACGTATTTAGTTTGTGCCTAAGACCTCTCACATTGGGCTAACATTTGTAGCAACTGGTTAAGCCGGTTGGGTCCGGGCAGTTTTACGCTACAACTGAGTCCAACCTCGTGTCTTAGTCAATTAATTACACCTAATTAATCACCCTCATAATTTAAATTAATTATCCCTAATTAATATTAAGCTTTTCATAACATGGGTAGACCTAACTCAATAGGTAAATTCCCATGGGGTAGACCTAACTCAATAGGTAAATTCCCAACACATAGTATGGGTACACCTAACTTAATAGGCAAATTCCCATACTATGTTCCTTTATTTTATGTTATGCATAATTATATTAATTTCACACAATCTTATTAACTTATGCATTTAATTAACCCCATCATTCCCACGTAATTTCGTTCTCATGACATAATACATATAAAAGGTGTCAACTTGCATATGAATGAACATGTTTCAAAGGTGCCATCTTGCATATTAACAAACACATAACTTGCATATGAACTTGCATAATATGTCACATAACTTGCATTTAATCTTGTATAACATGTCACATAACTTGCATATAATATGTCACATAACTTACATATTCACTTGCAGAATATACTTGCATATTAACCCATAGACTTGCATAATGTGTCATCATGAACTTGCATATTAACAAACATGTAACTTGCATATTAACAAACATGTAACTTGCATAGCATATCTTGCATATTAACATACATGTAACTTGCATATTAACAAACATGTAACTTGCATATTAACAAACATGTAACTTGCATATTAACAAACATGTAACTTGCATAGCATATCTTGCGTATTAACATACATGTAACTTGCATATTAACAAACATGTAACTTGCATAGCATATCTTGCATATTAACATACATGTAACTTGCATAGCATATCACCATAAACTTGCATAACATGCATATGATCACATAGCCCACAACTTGCATATTTAGCATCATGCAAACATAACATACATCATATTAAACTTGCATAAACTTACATACTCAACATGCATAAACATAAGATTAATGCTAACATCATATCATATGATTCAAGACTCATTAATCCACATACAAAACCATAAATCCCATCACATCTCATCTACTTAGTTTAACAAAAGATCATCAAAGTGATAGAAACTCACTACTAGCAATTTTGCACTCCAAATGAAGAAGATTAAGATGCTTAGAAGGGATTAGAGGTTGATTAGAGAGTGATTAGCTTGCAAACCTCTTCATAAATTAGTGGAGGCCATGAGAGCTAGCATTTTGCCATAGTTTAGTTGTATGATAGATTAATGATGATTTAGGGCTAGGTTAGGGTCTTATTTATAGGATTAGGTAGTGTTTTAGGCCCTTAGATTAACCCTAGATTAGATTAGGACCCTTAGATTTCGGAACTCTCCAGAAACCAGCCCCAAGACCAGGCCCAAACCCCAAACTGGTGCACCCAACCACAGAACTCTCCAGAAACTGTGCAGGTTTTCTGTCCCGACATGGGCGCACTTCACAAGTGCGCCAGTGTAATTTTGTACTGGCGCACTTCACAAGTGCGCCAGTGCATTTCTGGCCAGTTTCGGGTTTTTCTGCCTAACTTCGTTCGTCCATATCTCTTTCATACGGTACCCGTTTTACGCAAACTCGGACTCTATTTCGCGTATTTTTCCGAGACGAACGCAATGACGCAGCCCGTTTCCCCTGATTCTCTTATCTGAGATTAATTATACTTTAATCACTAACCATTAGTATTAATTGAAATTCGGGGTGTTACATTATTGGACCTCGTATTAGGATCACTTCATGTTATTGGACCTCGTATTAGGGTCATTTCATGTTATTGGGTCAAAGCTAGGGCCAAGGGATCAATACTTGTTTATTCAAGTCATGTTAGTTTGCTAGTACACCTGTGGTGCAAAACCTTAATCCTGATTATGCGATGACACCTTTATCTACCTTGTTAGTTAATCATCATTCCAGTATGTAGTTATCCTTATGTTCATCCCTGCTTCTCATGCCAATTAACTTTATCAGTTTACATTGATTGTAGTAGGGCTTACTCAGTCTTTTTGACTGACCTGTTTTTCTTTTGCCTCTTTTCTTCCGTTCCCCCCCCCCCAGGTTCTCAGGGTGGGAATATTGGAGCTTAGCTTGGATTTCTGATCACTTGCTTGTGGGATTTTAGCTCATGTACGGTCTTGACATGAAGTTAGCTATGGACATCACTTATTTTGGGGAAAGTACTTATGTATTTCAGTTTTTCAGTGATGTTGTTTTTATCTAGACTTGTGTATTTGGAAAGTTGACATTCTGTTGTACCAGACTTGTTTTGAAATAGTTTGAAATCTTCCGCTGTTTTACTTATCTTATTTACTCTGTTCACATATATACATATGTTCTTGTTCTGCCTTGATATGCCATTATGCATGTTTACCTGATTCAAACACCCCTCCAAAGTCAGAGTGCTTGCAAGAGACACCCTGGCGGAGGCGGGGTGTTACATTTGGTATCATAGCGTATGGTTTACGAGAAGGAACAAAAAGGTTTTTAAAAATTTTGGAAAACTATTTTCAAAACCAAGTATAAAGTATTTTCCCAAAGAAAAGTCTAGTTCATTTTAAAGGCTATTCCTCAAAAAGCCATTAGCAAAATTCCTTCGTTTTTCTCCATTCTGAATCTATCTTTTTCTTCGTTTTCAGTATGGCCAATAACTTTGCCATTCCGGAGGGAGTACACGTACCTGTTTGGTATAGGAGACTTTTGGAGGCTAGGGCGACCGAAGCCGGCTCCGCCAATGTTCCTCCTCCTCCGGTAGTTAATGTTCCTCCTCCTCCTGTCGCTGAGGTTCCTCTTCCTCCTCCCCCTCAGCATCCACAAGAGGATTTCGCGGAGATTTGCAAAGACTTTAAGACGATGGGTGGCAAGAATTTCATTGGAACCGAGACTTATGTAGAGGCAAGGAATTGGTTGAAAGAAACCGAAGATCTTTTTGCCTTCTTTTATATAGATGACCGTAGGAAGGTTATATTGGCAGTGTGGTTGCTAAAGGAAGAAGCTGCACGTTGGTGGGTGGTCACCACCGCTACTAGGCCAATTGAGACTTGGGATGACTTTCGGGGAAAGTTTGGGCTAAGGTTCCTATCACTGAAACAAGGGGACATGACTATTAGGGAATACATAGATAAGTTTAATCAACTGGCTCGGGTCGGTTTAGACTTGGTTAACACAGCTCAGAAGAAGGCCCTATACTTTGCTCTAGGATTAAACGAGCCATTACATGGTTTGGCCATATCTCATATACCCTTGGGGGCAACTTTCGAGGGTTTGGTGAATATGGCCCTACTCAATTAAGAGAATATGAGTGACAAGAAGGAGGAGAAGTCTGAAGATAAGAAGGAAAAGAAGTGCTTTACTTGTGGAAGTTTGGCTCATCTTATTAAGGATTGTAAGAAGAGGAAAAGGAAGAATGGTGAATGCTTTTTCTGCGGTGAGTTTGGACATTTCAGCAAAGATTGCCCGAAGAAGCAAGGGCAAGGTCAGACTCAGTGTGCAAGACCATCGGGAGGGCAAGTTCATGCTCTCAATGCCGCTCCAGTACCTGATCGAGGTAGTATTTCTGTTGAAAGTCTTGTTTACATTTCTGATTTTCCTGTTCGTACTTTGTTTGATTCTGGCTCATCGCATAGTTTATTTCATCTGGTTTAGTTGAAAGTTTGCACCTAAGTACTAGTCTAGTTAATGATCCCGTGTGAGTTTCAAATCCAATTGGGGGTTCCGCCCATTTATCTATTATCTACGTGGATTTGAAAATTTCTATCTTGAGTGTAGAATTCTCGTGTGATGCTTATATTCTCGGTTTCATGGGGTATGGGTTGATTTTGGGCATGGATGGGTTGTCCAGTTTTGGAGCCATCCTTGATTTTTGAGCATAGGGTTGTGAGGCTCATGACTCGCCTCGATAATACCCTAAAAATTTCTTGTAACCCTATGGGTCCCGTCATGTTGTGTTATCTTGAATCCCTCAACTCGTCTATCGATAGTTTGCAATCGGTGAGGGTGGTCCGAGAATATCCTGATATCTTGGGTGAAGTGAAGGGGTTACCCCTAAACGCGAGATAGATTTTCGCATTTATCTGGTTGATAATGCCAAGCCAGTTACGTGGCCGGTTAGGCACATGGCCCCGCAAGATGAGAGTTAAGAAAGCAAGTCAAGGAGTTGCTTGAGAAGAACTTCATTAGACGAAGTATATCTGAATGGGGAGCGCCTATAGTATTTACTACCAAGGCAGATGGTTCTCTTCGACTTTGTGTTGATTATCGTGAGTTAAACAAAGAGAATAGGCAACCATTGCCAAGGATCGATGATTTGTTTGATCAGCTTGTAGGAACATCTGTTTTCTCTTGATCTTGCTACTGGATCCCTTCAGCTCAGAGTAGCTGAGGATAGTATAGACAAAACTGCGTTCAGAACTCCAGATGGATTCTTAGAATGGCTGGTCGTGCCATTCGGTTTGACTAATGCACCCGCCTACTTCGTGGACTTGATGAGTAGGGTGCCTAGGGAGTTCCTGAACAAGTTTGTGGTAATCTTTTTTGAAGATATCCCGACTTTCTTAAAGAACGAGGAAGAACATGCTAGACATCTCAAGGAGGTGATGGATACGCTTAGAGCGCATCAGTTGAAAGCCAAGTCCTCCAAATGTCATTTTGGAGAAAAAGGAGACAGATTTTTTTTGGGCACATAGTTTCTAAGCAAGGCTTAGTGGTGGATCCTGCTAAAGTGGTCGCGGTTCAAAACCGAAAAGCTCCGACGAGGACAATTGAAGTAAGAAGTTCTCTCAGTTTAATTAGTTAGTTAGCGTCCCTTGAGCTTAGACCTACCCTTCTGGATCAAGTAGGGACTTCACAGAGGGAAGACCCGCAGTTAGTCGAGATCATGGACAAGTTGATTCGAGGCGAGATGATAAGTCACCTCGCTATAGATGACAAGGGATGGCTAAGACGCGATGAGAGAAAGAAGGCTCTTGAAGATGCACATCACCCGAGGAGGTGGCCGAGTTTGTCCCAAGGTGCATGTTGTGCCAGCAGGTTAAAGGCCGAGTCATAGAAGCCCGGTGGGCTATTATATCCATTGGAGGTCCCCGCAATGGAAGAGGGTAAAGCGTCACGAAGGATTTCGTGGATGGACTGCCTAGATCAAGGAAAGGGAATACGAGCATGTGGGTCATGGTAGGTAGACTCACGAAGAGCGCTCATTTCACTCCGGTAAAGAGCGAAAGGACTGCATCATAGCTAGCAACAGTTTACTTTCAAGAAATAAAGCGGTTGCACGAGGTTCCCTAAAGTATAGTTAGTAACCATGACTCAATCTTCACTAGCCAGTTTTGGGATAGTCTAAGTCATGGGCAAGCACTGAATCTAAGTACGGCCTATCATTCGCAGGCGGATGGTTCATTTCGTTCAAGCATGAGTTATAGAAAATCACGTTAGTAAGAGCAATTGGCAACGTGGATTGGTATTTTCAAGAAAAGTTCTGCTGCGTGGAATACTTTATAGCAAGTAAACGAGATCCAGGATTCACTGGTGAATTTTGGAGAGCTTGCATGAAACCATGTGGTCATAGTTATGTTTAAGCCAAGAATGATAGAAGATTAAGTGAAAAAGGAAGACGAGAGGCGACAATGAAATGGGTTCCAACTCATATTTGGAAATAAGAGTTAAGAAGCTAAGAAATCATGAAGTAAAAGACGGTCAAAGCACAGTGGAGTTAAGCTCAAGGAAACGTGACTTAGAAGACTGAAGGCTAGATACGCGCATCATATCTCTTTTTAAGAGCATATCCTTGATCCTTGTTTTCCTGTGGAACTTACTCGCATGTTATCTTTTTACGTATATCCTCTCGGTCCCGTTCTCGATCCCATTTCTGCTGTAAACTCCATAAGGGGGTGTGACTCATCGGTTAGTAATGCATGTCAGGGCTTGAAGGGGTCCGTTAGGTTCACTAAATCTTTTGGGCTTTTATAGAATATGGGTTGGGTTAAGAAGGGATTTCTTGTAATCAGAAAGGGGTATATCCTGCTTATCTTCCCGATCTCTTTGTAGCATATCTTTTACTATCCATGTTTGTCTTGATTATCTAGTTTATCATGTTAATCTTGTCATGAGAACCTTAGGTAGAAACCCTTTGGATGAAACATGTGTTTGAAACATGTTATGCTTGATGTTTGCAAGTGGTTGCAAGTGTTTGCAAGTGGTTACTCGTGGATGCATTATACACACTAGGCACTAGATCAGCTCTCACACTCCTCATATTGCATATGCATGAGTGTTTATGCTTATTCATGGATGAAAATTTTTGTGTTATCACATGGACGTTGCATATGGATGTATGTTATGTGCACACATATAGATGTTATACATTATGTTAGGAATTGCATACATATGGATTCATTTCACTAACATAATTTGCATTGATGATATTTGCATTAGATAAGTACATATACACACACCTTTGCATATGTTCATACAACATTTAGAATCTTGTAAGGACAATGATTGCTCGTGGATGATGTTTTGAGTAGATGGATGTTGGATGGTAGGATACGTTCTTCCTAACTTGAAGATTTCGGGGACGAAATCCTATAAGGAGGGGAGAATGTAACAACCCGTATTTTCAATAACCTATTATAACGTAAATCGAGGCAGAATTTAATTTATAAATCAGAATCAAGGGAAACTGGCTACGCCATTGCGTTCGTCTCGGAAAAATACGCGAAATAGAGTCCGAGTTTTCGAAAATCGGAGTCCGTATGACCCGATTAAGGCCCAATGAAGTTTTCAGAAAATTTCATGTTCAAAACAGATTTCGAATTTCGGGTTCAAAATTCGAAAAACGCACAAATTGGGCCAGGCGGGAAAATTCCCGCCAGAGCACCCAAGTCGACAGCCCTGTCGACTTGGGAGTCGACTTGGTTGGACCCAAGTCGACAGCCCTGTCGACTTGGTCCAGCCGGGCAGTTTTGCCTGGTGCACCATTTTGGGGTATTGGTTAGGTTTTGGGGCCAGATTCGGTTTTAAGGGCTGAGATTGGAATTAGGGTTTAATCCTGAGGTTGAAACTAATCCTAATCTCTATAAATAAGCCCCTAACCTAACCCTAAATCATCATTATTCATTCAAGTAACTAAACTATGGCAAAATCATTCCTCTCATGGCCTCCACTCTCTTCATAAAATTCCTAAGTTATTTCTATGAGAGATTTTCCATGCATACAAGTGTTTTCAAGCTTGTATGAGTGTCATTAGCTTGCATTCAAGTCAAGTTTCCATATTTACATCATAAAGCAAGGGTTTTGATCATTTTTGCTCAAGGGTTTTTCTATTGGAGCTTGCATTTTGGGTTTAATTGATTGTATAAGGGCTTTGTCTCAATCTATAGATATTTTTGTGTCTTCATAAGCATTGTAAGCCCTTTTCTACTTTCATATTTAAACTCTAAAGTTAAATGAATGATGCAAGTTTGGTTGATCATTATGATATGCAAGTTTGCCATGATATGCAAGTTTACTATGTCATGTTATGCAAGTTTGATATGTTATGCTATGCAAGTTTGCCATGTTATGATATGCAAGTTTATCATGTTATGTTATGCAAGTTTGCCATGTTATGATATGCAAGTTTATCATGTTATGTTATGCAAGTTTGCTATGTTATGATATGCAAGTTTGCCATATGATATGCAAGTTATCTTATGCAAGTTTGGGTTGATCATTTTGCTCATGTTATCATGTTATGCAAGCTTATCTTGGGTTTATGAGCTTAAAGCTTCAAGCTTTATGCTAAAGGTTGCATTTTGGCAACATGTAAGTTATCATATCTGTGACGGCCCGCCCCGCACCAACCGACACTTCCTCCAAGTGTGCGCTGTACACATGTCCAACTGGCACGGAACGGTCGTCATAAGAAAAGAAAGAAGAGAATGAACTAATCAAGGAACCTGTAGAATGTCTCACAGCGCATGGAATAAAATATAATAATAACATACTTGACATAAAACAGGTGAGACAGTGCATAAGCTGATAACTAATAATAAATGTCAACATCAGAGCAGCGGAAATCCAAATACAGCTTATTACAACTTTTCAAAATCTACTGTCTCTAAACAAAAGAAAGCTAAAGTGGAAGATGCACCACCAATGCCCAAGCAGTGATCTTCGACAACACAGGGAGAATACTATATATATATATATATATATATATTTCGTGGAAGCCTCCTGCTCGTCTCCGGATCATCTACCCGTGCATCACCAGCTAACCTGTCTCTAGTCTGCTCGTGTGAGCACCCAGAGTAATAAGAAGAGACATAAAACTCTGGGTCAGACAAAAAGTCTGGTATGAGCGATAAGCAGCTAAACAGAACAATAACAGGTATACTAAACCATACCTGAACCTGGACCTGCAACCAAAGAGTTAGCACTACATACTGTACAATACTCTAAGGTGCCATCAACATATGGTGTAAATAAATACGGGGGTGGGGGTGTGCATGTCATAGGGATAGCAAACAATTCAATCATGGCAACCATCCTCACATCTCTCACTCAGTGCATAAAGCATACGATGTATACCGCTTTCAACCACTAGACCCATCGAAGTAGTGACGGAGTTCGGCTTGCACAACTACTGCTACCACCAAGCTTACCCCATGGAGTCATGACTAAACCTTTACAAATGACCCCACTTCATTGGTCTATAGCTCTTTTAGTCGTACCTAGACCACTGTGGCCCTGAATCCGTTCACGTACCCCCTATACATAGTGATCCAAAGTTACAGACATCGACAGCCCCTAAGCACACGTCCCGCAGCAAAGCCCAATCATGAAGTTAACTCGTTGATTCCCATCTGAATCCTTGGTACAAACTTCCCATTTGGACTACCTTTGCATCTCGGGTTATGGTCTTCTTCGGTTCGGTTCGGGTCTCTTCCTCCTATTCGGTTCGGTTCGGGCATCCTCCTCCTATCCGGTTCGGTTCGGGTCTCCTCCTCTATCCGGTTCGGGTCGGATCTCCTCCTCCTATCCGGTTCGGTTCGGGTGTCTCCTCCTATCCGGTTCGGTTCGGGTGTCTCCTCCTATCCGGTTCGGTTCGGATCTCCTCCTTCTATTCGGTTCGGATCGGATCTCCTCCTCCTATCCGGTTCGGTTCGGGTGTCTCCTCCTATCCGGTTCGGTTCGGGTGTCTCCTCCTATCCGGTTCGGTTCGGATCTCCTCCTTCTATTCGGTTCGGATCGGATCTACTCCTCCTATCCGGTTCGGATCGGATCTCCTCCTCCTATCCTGTAACGACCCTGAATTTTGGGGCCAAGTTAAAATTTATTTTAAGTGATTTTAAATGAGTTTTGATATTTAAAATAATCTATTTTAAATAATAAGGATCACAAATTTGGTTCAAATCGAAGTTAGAATGAATAAATTAATTTTAAATATAAAAAGAGCTAGAAATGGCGCGGTAGTTTGAAAAGTCAAACTTGAACTTTGACTAACCATACAGGATGCAAAATTTAACGGATTTTAGTAAAACCAAAAATATTAGAATCTATTTAAAAATATCTTTCCAACGAATCTGAAAAATCGAAATTTCATAGCGGAAATCAAAAGTTATGGCTAATTCAATTTTTAGAAAGGTCGGTGGGTAATTTGCATAGGACAAAAATGCTACTTTTCACATATGTAGGAATTTGAACTCGATACCACTTCCATTGGTTTCAGAATGACGTTTCTGCATTGAAAAACAGTAAACACTTATATGTTTCGAGTTTCAGAAATTATTTGTTTAAAAATGTATTTTTAATATTAAATATATTCGCCCTGAAAATAGCCATTTTTCAAAAAATCTCAGAATTGAACGAAACAAATTTTGTTGTGATCGTATCGGCATAAGAAAGCCAAAAATAATTTTTTCGGATTTTTCTGACTTCGTATGTGGCCCCGGCAAAATTATATTTACGTTTGTATTTGAAATAAAAGGTTTATTTGAAAATAAAATAAAACCATACTGTAACTTCAAAATTGGACCTTGGCGATAGCGCCATCGCGTTCAGAAGACATCAAAACATTAAGTTCGACAGTCGTTGAGCGCGAATCGGAGATCGTATGTGAAAACTGTATTTTCTAGAATTAATTAATTAATTAAATAAAATAATCATTAGAAAAACCTAGTATTATAGTATAAATACGCACGTATACAGTACGTATACTCCTTCTTCCTCCTTCGTTGTTTGTGGCCGCCGAAACCCACCTCTCCTTCAAATCTTTGAATCCACTTTTCTCCCTCATCTCTTAACGAAATTCAACATACCATATACCGATTCGAAGCTCTTTCCGAGATCTTTAATTTGGTACCAATCTCCGCCGCCCCCGTGACCCGTGCCGTCGCCAGCCTCCACCCAAACGCCCGCCGCACGCAGCCACGTGGACCCCACCACGTCCAGCCGCAACCACCCCCCTTCCCGGCGCTCAAAGCTCCCTCCTTCCTGGTCCTTTTCCAACAAACGACGCTCAATTTCGTTCAGTAAATCCAGAGAAAATCGAGATTGAAGTTTTGAACAAAACTCGGTTCTTAAGGTGAGAGTTCACTTCTATTTTAATTAATTTAATTTAATTCATACTATGCGATGTGAACCTGCTATGAACAAATGCGATGTGAATCAGCTATGACCAAACCTCTGTATGCATGCTAGACCTAACGTTGTGAGTATTCTCTTTATTTAAATTAATTATAGATCTATTAATTGATGTATGAAGTATGATGTTTGAATGGTATGGTTGATGTTTTGAATGATTAGAAATAGTAGTTCTGAAATTCATCATCGATGAATATATTTGTTGTTGTTATGTTTCATGGAAAAATAAGATTAGCGATGTGTGTATGACATGAAAACTTGAATCACTATAGAGGTAGGAAATTTAAGTTGGACGATGTTAATATGACATGAAACAAAAGTTAGAGATTTTATTGTTTTTATAAAAAGATTATATTTTTATTGATTATATAAAAAGTTATATATTTTGTTGTTATAAACAAAAGACCACATTTTTATTGCAAACATATAAAAGTATATGTTTTGTTGATTTAATAAGATGGATAGATTTTACATTTGAAACTTGTAAATATAGTTGCAATGAAAAACGGTGTTTAATTTTACATTAGAAATATGTAAATATGAAATGCAATGTATGTGAATAGTATTTTTGTCATTTTTATTTAATATTCATGTTAATATGTCAACATAGAAAATATTAAAATTGTTCATTTTATGATATATTGTTCATGTTAATATGTTAAGGTAGAAAATATTGAAATTGTTCATTGTTTGTTATATCGACATTTTAATGATTAAAATAGAAATTGTTGAAAATGTTCATTGTATGTAAAATGACATTTGGGTTAGCATTAAAAGTTAGAAAACCGTCACCGTATGAAGTGAACTATTTTTGTTCATTATAAAATAGAATTTATGCACCGTTTGAAATGAACAAATTTTTGTCTTTATAAGATAGAATATGTCACTATATTTGTTCATTATTAAAATAGAAAATTATACACTATATGTTTATAGACAAATTTGTGTCATTATAAAAATGGAATTTTACACTGTATGTTGGTGAACAATTTTTGTTCAATATTAAAATAAGGAATTATTCACTGAATGTTGACGAACAATTTTTGAAAATGCTCATCGTAGGAAAATGACATTTATGTTAATGTTAAAAATTAGGCAACTGTCACCATGTGAAATTAGCAATTTTGGTCAAATATTAAGATAGAAAATGGATAGATTTTGTTCAATATTAAAATAGGAATGTTATCGTATGTTAAACGGTCATTTATTTTCATTTAATGTTAAACAGGACATTATTCACCGTATGATAATTTAGCATCTTTGTTAATGCTATATAGTAAATTTTCGCCGTATGATTGAATTGTCAATTTTTGTCAATGTTTAAAATAGAAAATCACTCACCATATGTTCATTGACAAATTCTTGTTAATATTAAAATAGAATCATTCATTGAATGTTCATTGTCAATTTTTGTCAATGTTTAAAATAGAAAATCACTCACCATATGTTCATTGACAAATTTTTGTCAATATTAGAATAGAATTATTCATTGTATGTTCATTGGCATTTTTGTCATTGTTTAGAATAGAAAGTTACTCACTGTATGTTAATTGACAATTTTTGTCAATATTAAAATAGCAATTGCCATCGTATGTTAATTGACAAACTTTTGTATATTAATAAAAGAAAATGTCACCGCATGTTAAATTTAGCATTTTTATTAATGTTGATAAATGAAAATGGTCACCGTATGAAAATGACATTTGTATCAAATGTTAATATAAGAAAATATAAAAATGCATGGTATGAAAAACAGCATTTTTGCAATGTTAATAAATATTAAAATGCATTCTATGTAAAATAGAATTTTTGATATGTTAAAATTAGATGAATGGATTGAATGAAAAATAACATTTTTGTCATGTTAGGATATAAGAATGCATTGTATGAAAAATAGCATTTTTGATATGTTATAAACATAGAAAATGCATTGCAAGAAAAATAACATTTTTGTTTAAATGTTAAAAATAGAAATTTCATCATATGAAATTATTCACCGTATGATTGATTGACATTATTTCTTTAATGTTAAAGATAAGATAATTTTTATCGTAGGAAGGTATCATTTTTATTAATGTAATAAGAAGAGTGGAAATTTACATTGTACAAAAAGATTGAATTTATATTTTTAAGATAAGGATTAAATTTACATGGTAAGGGAAGTTAGCATTTTGTTAATATTAAATATAAAATGTGTAGCATTTTGTTAATATTATATAGAAAATATGCATTCTATGTAAAATAGCCTTTTTTGTCATATTAAAATTAGATAAATGCATTGTATGATTAACTAGCATTTTGTCATGTTAATAATATAATTTGCATTGTATGTTAAACTAGCATTTTGTAATGTTAAAAATGCATTGTATGTTTAACTAGCATTTTGTCATGTTAATAATATAATTTGCATTGTATGTTAAACTAGCATTTCGTAATGTTAAAAATGCATTGTATGTTTAACTAGCATTTTGTCATGTTAATAATATAATTTGCATTGTATGTTAAACTAGCATTTCGTAATGTTAAAAATGCATTGTATGTTTAACTAGCATTTTGTCATGTTAATAATATAATTTGCATTGTATGTTAAACTAGCATTTCGTAATGTTAAAAATGCATTGTATGTTTAACTAGCATTTTGTCATGTTAATAATATAATTTGCACTGTATGAAAACTAGCATTGTGTCATGTTGAAAATCCATTGAATGAAAGGTAACATTTTGACATGCTATAAAATAAAAAAATGCATTGTAAGAAAATTAGCATTTATTTTTAGTGTTAATAAATATGAAATATAATGCATATAAATTAACATTTATTGTTAATGTTAATAAAAAGGAAAATGTATTGTAGGTTAGATTAACATTTATTTTTAATGTTAATTAAAAAGGGAAATGAATGCATATAAAGTTAACATTCATTTTGATTGTTATATGAAAAGAAAGGATGATTTAGCATTAATTTTTTAGGTTAAGATAAAAGTATTTTCATTCTATGTAAATTTAACATTACTTCCAATGTTAAAACAAAAAAACGCATTGTATGCAAATGTAACTTTATTCTTAATGTTAATTAAGAAGAAATTTGCATTGTAAGGTAAATGTACATTATTTTATTATGCATATGAAAAGAAAATTTACCTCATAGGGAAAATGTACATTATTCTTAATGTTAATAAAGGATAATTTAACATTTTTGTCTATATTAAAAATATAGAAATGCATTGTATGATTCATTAACATTTATTTCTAATGTTAATGGAATGGAAAATAAAAGAGAAAAACTCACTATATGGTTCATTAACATTTATTGTATGTAAATGTAACATTACTTTAAATGTTAATAAAAAGAGTATTCCTATCGCAGGAAGAGTACATTATTTTTAATGTTAAAAATAAGTAATTTACAATGCATGGGAAATCGACATTAGTTATAATGGTAATTTAGAGAGGATTAATTGTAGGAAAGAGAGTACATTTTATTTATGCATTATATTTTAAGAATAACCCCATTGTATGATATTAACATTTTAATGTTAATGTTAGAAGGAAAATAACACTGTATGTAGTTAACATTATTTTTAATGTTAATATAAGAGAAAATTTCATCGTATGTCAAGTTAACATTTAATTTTAATGTTAACACATAAGAATTTATACCGTATGGTATTAACATTATTTATAATGTTAAACGAAAGGTAAGGAACTGTATTGAAACATTAAAATTAATTATATTTAAATAATTAAGGCAAGAATTAATCGTTATAACATAAAATAATGGTATGAAATATGTTTTTCTCAAAATATATGAATGCGAGATTATTTGGAAAGACCGGGTTAATCCCATTCCAAATGATCGTACGATTTCAAGAATTCATGTATGAAGACGGCGTATGAAGACCGTAAATCTCCCCTCGAATGGACAACGATCAAGACTCTGAATTGGTTTGCTCCCAATTCAAGGGTCGGGGTAATTGCCCAAACGTACGTGTTGATTTCACGGGTTTGACCCTAGTTCAGACCTAGAGCATGGGTATAAATGGATAGTGTGTCTGACATCGTACCCTACAAAATATTATGTTGTTGATATTCAGTTAATATATAAACGATTGGTGGTAGAGAATTTATTCTCTACTTAACACCCGTTTATATAGTGACGGAAGATCAATAGTACGGTATGGAGTGACGGTGTGGCATACTAAGATGCAATGATCAGGGTTTCTTGTTGAAAAGCAGAACCTTGTGGTACGAAGAACATGACTTCACGAGCCTCACAAACCGGTAGAGTCTAAAAAGGGGGAAGGGAACGCAGGGAAAGTAGCACGTTTCTTTCTAGTTAGTAGTCATTTTACTTTTGGAGGATGATGAAATGAGGCGCCTCGGATAGGTCCTATAGGACCGGGGAACGTGTACTTAGGAATAACTAATCCTCTAAGCTGTATGTGAGGACCGGCCCTGCCATTTCCAAGGGTTAACTGCGGGTAATCCTGGGGCATTAACTAGAGTGTCTCGAATCGGTAAGGAGTCCTCCCTAGCCTGGACTCATGATGGAAACCCAAATTTCCAATACGACCCCGACGGATTTGATTGTATTACTAGTATTGGAGGCATAATATATGGTACCTATGCTTCCTAGGATTGATACTTATAATTTGAATTGTTTTAAAACATATACACCCTAATAATAGTATTAGTTTCGTATTTGGCGTATTTAGCATGTTTAACCACCATAAGGTAAAACTCTATCCTCTTGGTGTGCGTTGCATTGTGTGATGGGACCTGAGTCTTATGGTGGTTCCATTTTTCAAAAGACATTGCGTTGTTGACGACTTATTTAATCATTTATTATGACACTTTAAATTATGCACGGCAGTCCCTTAGAGTAAACCCGTTCCGCGTTAGCGGCGTGGTCCCTTGGATTTGCCTTATTTTTATTAGTATAAGTTATTTAAGAATTCTCACACCAGTCCCACGACTGACCCATAGTTTGTTTCACCTTTTTGCAAACATGGGTGCCCTCTCTTCTACACGGGCAGCCAAGTAGACAGGTTCATTCTTTGCTTGGAGCTTTTCTTTGTAGCTGCTTATTTTCTCTCTCTTGGATTCTGCTTGGGAGAAGAGGTGATGACTTGGAGCTTAAAGACTTTTTGTTTCTATTGGCATCTTTTCTTTTCTTTTTAGACATCAAACTTATTTCTTTTCTGCAAACTTGTTGTAATAATCTTAGTTCTGTGACTGTGGAATTTCTGTGATTGATGACATTATATTTTTCCGCTGCTATAATGTTATTACTCTATGAATCTCCTTTGCTATATTGTATCTGTGTTCTGTTTTATTGTATTTATGTTGTATTCCAAAAATGATTTCTCCTGCTTTCACCCGTGGAAGTTTGGGGTCATCACATATCCGGTTCGGATCGGATCTCCTCCTCCTATCCGGTTCGGATCGGGTGTTCTTCCTAACCGGTTCTGAAAATCTGCAACTTTTTCCAGCAAGCTATTTTCGCCGAACGACGGCGTTTTCAACCATTCTAAACTTCCTATGACATTACAAAACATTCCAAACAGTAGTAACAACATATAGAATCAATCACAAACATTAAAACATCATTTACATGAAATACTTTAGATCAAACATACCCA
Source organism: Allium sativum (assembly GCA_030737875.1). Lineage (NCBI taxonomy): Eukaryota > Viridiplantae > Streptophyta > Magnoliopsida > Asparagales > Amaryllidaceae > Allium > Allium sativum. The sequence goes on from CM060925.1 coordinate 392,939,631, forward strand.
GAAACCCATGTTTTCCCCTTAATCCTTCTTAACCGTGATTATGCATACAATTAGCAAAACTTATCCAAATTAGCCCAAATTTTTATCAGAGCCATAAAACATCATTATAGAATTTTAGGAATTTTTCCAGAATTTATTAATGTATAAATTCGCTAATCTTCACTAATTACCCATAATTAACCGTAATTAGTGTAAAAGCAAGCTAATCACTCACCTTTGCCACCACTAAAACCCCAAAACTGAAATATTCTCTGATTTGGCGCTGTTCCCAATCTTACACAGCAGCTCTACCTCGGTTCTCGTGCTAATACTCCTTGATTTGATGTTTGCTAAGCCTAATCTTCAATTAGAAAGTGATTAAGAGGTGTTTTGAAGAGATTTAGAGGGTGGAGGCCATGGCTAGGTTAAGAGGAATGAATAGTGACGGCTGAAAAATGAGAAAAAGGTATTCTCCAAACCCTAACAGCCCTTTTAAACTCCTAATCCCGAAATTCCCCTTTGGGCCTAGCTGTTAATCACCCGGTTAAGCCCAATTAAGCTGTTTTTCACCATCTGAAACTTGTTTCAGCCATATCTCCCAAACGGTGAGTCCGTTTGGCTAATATGACCACTCTACGGAATTGTAAATCATCTGCCGGATCCAATGGAAGTGGTTTCAGGACAAAATTCTTTTCCAATCAAAAGTTATGGTCAAAACAAGTTCAAATAGGGGCAAAACGGTCATTTAAAAATTGACAAAAATCATGAACATGGGAAATGACCCTACTAGTCGTTTCCCAAAAGTACACGACCATACGACTTACTAAGAAAAAGAAATAAATATTCTACGATCTTCCGATGCGTAGAATGCAGGTCGTTACATTCTCCCCCCCTTAAGAAATTTCGCCCCCGAAATTCCTTAACAAAGAAACAAACAATGAATCCCGCATGCCTAACAATCATTCACAGCAACCAAACATGCAAAACAAGCAAAACAAACATAACCTAGCAAGCGGAAAACTAAATCGCTAATTAAATCTTACCAGGCAAAGAGTTCTGGATACTTCTTCCTTATGTCCTCCTCTGTTTCCCAAGTACAGTCTTTCTCATCCTCACCCCACTGGACTTTGACTAATTTCACCGCCTTCCTTCGAAGTTGCTTCGTATCGTTCCCAACGATACGCATAGGCCTACGGTTCCCAACCGCCTCAGGTTCAACCTCGATATCGTCCAACTGATCAGGTGAAATAGCCACATTAGGGTCGTGCACAAACTTCCTTAACTGGGAAACATGAAATACGTTGTGAACTCCCGCCATCTTGTCTGGTAAGTCAATTCTATATGCCAAATTCCCGACTAGTTCAAGAACAGGGAATGGGCCAACGAATCTTGGTGCCAACTTTCCTCTCCTACCAAATCGTATTACGCTCTTCAACGGAGAAATCTTGACAAACACCAAGTCGCCAACGGAGAATTTTAAGTCTCTTCTCCTCTTATCGGCATAACTCTTCTGCCTATCTTGGGCAGCCTTCATTCGTTGTTGAATGATCTTGATTTTATCTGAGGTTTCCCTCACCACATCTGGTCCAAGCATAAACTTCTCGCCAGTCTCTATCCAACATGATGGTGAGTTGCATGGTCTTCCGTACAAAGCTTCAAACGGAGCCATACCGATACTGGATTGGTAGCTATTATTATATGCAAACTCTACTAGATGCAAATGGTCATCCCATGATCCACCAAAATCCAATATACATGCTCTCAAGAGATCTTCCAAAATACGATTCACCCTCTCCGTCTGACCGTCGGTCTGAGGATGATATGCGGTACTGAGATGTAACTCTGACCCTAGAGCTTCTTGTAAGCTCTTCCAAAACCCACTAGTGAACAACGGGTCTCGGTCACTCACAATGCTTTTAGGTACTCCATGGAATCTCACTACCCACTTCATATACAATTCTGCTAACTTAGCTGCCGTTCTGGTCGATCTGACTGGTATAAATCTTGCACTTTTGGTTAATCGGTCCACAATCACCCAAATGCTATCATGTCCCGATCTAGTCCTTGGTAAACCATCAATGAAATCCATCGAGACTTGCTCCCATTACCATTCAGGAATTTCTAATGGCTGTAACAACCCACTAGGCTTCTTTTGCTCGGCTTTAACTAGCTGGCAATTTACGCATTTGGATATAAACTCCCCAACGTCTCTTTTCATCCCTTCCTAGTTGTAAGTCTGTCTCATGTCTCGATACATCTTATTACCACCGGGGTGTATAGTCAGTTTTGAGTGATGACATTCTCTAAGCACTTTATCTCTCAATCCGTTGACATTGGGTACAACGAGCTTTCCATTCTTTCTAAGCCATCCATCTTGATCAAGCCCATACTTGCTCATCTCCTCATCGATACCCATCTCTAACTTGGAGATGATTTCCAATAGGTTAGGATCGTCCCTCTGACTAGAGCCGATCCGCTCAATTAAAGTGGGTATGATCGTCAAACTTGCTAACATTTCTGGGTCCAATTCGCACTTTGGTCTGAAATCAAACCCCGCGATATACTCCAGTTGCTTCCATTCAAGGAACATAGCCCCTAAACTGGCATGTCTTCGACTCAACACATCGGCTACGACATTGCCCTTTCCCGGTGTATATGCGATGTCGAAATCATATGAAGCTAAGAACTCTAACCACCTCTGCTGACGAAGATTCAAATCCTTTTGAGAGAAAAGATACTTCAGCGACTTATGATCAGTAAACAGCTCGAATCTTTCTCCCAAGAGATAATGTCTCCACATCTTCAATGCGAATACGATCGCTGCCAATTCCAAATCATGGATAGGATACCTCTTCTCATGCAGTTTCAGTTGCCTGCTTGCATAAGCTACAACCCTACCACCCTGCATCAACACAGCACCTAGTCCAGTACCACAAGCATCTGTATATACCGTCATCTCTTCACTCCCCTTGGGAATGACTAACACTGGTGCACTTGTCAACTTTTCTTTTAGACTCTTGAATGCATCCTCGCACCTTTCGTTCCAAACAAAAGCTTGATTCTTCTTTGTCAACTGAGTCAACGGTGCTGCTATCTTGGAGAAGCCTTGGATAAACTTACGATAATATCCCGCTAATCCCAAGAAACTTCTTACGTCTGTTGCATTCTTGGGCGTAGACCAATCTTGCACCGTAGCCACCTTAGCAGGATCCACGGCGATACCATTTTCTGAAACAACATGGCCCAAGAATCTCACTTCCTTCCTCCAGAAGTGACACTTAGAAAACTTTGCTTTCAATTGGTGTTTCCTCAACACCTCCATCACTGTCCTCAAATGTTCCTTGTGTTTTTCCTCGTTCCTTGAGTAAACCAAAATATCATCCACGAACACAAGAACAGACTTATTCAACTGATCTCTGAATACCCTATTCATAAGATCCACAAAATATGCCGGGGCATTAGTCAACCCAAATGGCATAACCAACCATTCATAAAATCCAGACGGCGTTCGAAATGCCGTTTTAGCTATACTCTCAGCTTCCACTCTAAGCTGATGAAAACCTGTCGCGAGATCCAACTGGGAGAACACTCTCGCGCCACTCAACTGATCGAACAAATCATCTATCCGCGGGAGAGGATACTTATTCTTCCTCGTCACCTTGTTCAACTCGCGGTAGTCTACACACAAACGAAGGGAACCATCCGCCTTGGTAGCAAACACAACTGGTGCTCCCCATTCAGAGACACTCCTTCTGATAAATCCCTTCTTCAAAAGATCGCTGACTTGCACCTCGAGCTCTCGCTGCTCCCTTGGTGCCATACGACGAAGTGGCATCACTATAGGTCTGGCATCTTTTACCAAATCAATACGGAACTCAATCTCTCGGTGTGGTGGAAGTCCGGTCACTTCTTCGAAAACATCCGGATACTGGCCAACCACGGGCAAACCTGACAACTCACTATGCGGAATGTCGAGGGAGTTTAGAAAACTAGCCAATACCCCCTCACTGGGTAGACCACCAAACACTATCCTCCGCCCATCATCCGCTCTAGCTGTCACCAAAAAGCCCTCACAGTCTACCACCACCCCGTATCTTCGGAGCCAATCTACTCCCAAAATAATGCCAAACCCAGTAAAGCCCAAAACAAAGCAATCACAAACAAACATGCATCCATGACTCGATAAGACCACATTACGACAAATCATGCTAAGGCTAGTAGAACCACCAATCGGGTTCGTCACTACTAAAGGTCTATCGACAATCTCGGGCTCCAATCCCAACCTATCTACCAGGTCACTAGATATGAAAGAACTGGAAGCTCCGGTATCAAACAAAACTCTAACAGGAACATCATAAACAGAAAGCATACCTTGAATGACGACATTCTTTCCCTTCTACGCCGCAGTTGGGGCATTCGACGAAGAAGGAATAGCATTAATTGCGTATGCTTTCACCATTTGCTTTTCTTTAGGGGGTTGCGGACACTTGTCCTTGTGATGTCCCATTTGGCCACAGTTGAAGCACTTCCTATCCGCTGGCTTGGCCCGGCAATTACTAGCATAATGGCCCTTCTTACCACAGCTGAAGCACTCAACATCTTGTTTATTCTTTTTCTTCTGGCCATCCTTAGTCTGACTCTGCTTTCTTTTATTCTGGGAACCACCCTTGCCTCCACCACTTGCTTGTGGCTTTGGCTCATCTGCGGATGCAACCTCAGTCTTCGGCTTAGGGTAGAGACTCTCTGATCTTAATGCTTTCCCCACAATCGACTCAAACATCTCATCGATGTGGTTAATAAGCCTTTCCCCTAAGTACTGATCTAACCCAGTTATGAATTTCTCATTCTTCTTCTCGGCAGTATCAATAAGAGATAACCCATACTTTGACAAAGTGTCGAATTCAGCAATGTACTCCGAGACAGCTCTGCCATTCTGCTTGAGCTCCAAGAATTTCTTAAACAGCACTGACTTCTGAGCAGCTGGAATGAACTTCTCGCTAAAGCGAGCTTTAAACTGCTCCCAAGTAATCTGATCTTCGGGAGTAGCTGCCTTTATAGCATTCCACCAATTCATTGCCCGCCCTTGCAGCTGACGGGACGCTAGCTTTCTCTTCATCGCATCCTCGATACCCAAATCCTCGAAGATACGTTCGCAACTATCCAACCAATCCTGAACATCTGTGGCCGACTCCGTTCCGTGGAACGGCTTCCCACCAAGGCTAGTATAATCCTTATTCAGCTTGGCGAAGTCGACTCTTGGCGCCTGCACTATTGGACCACCGCCATTTCCACCATTGGGAGCTGCCCTCCGTACATCTCTAAGCATCTCTCTCATGAGGTCAGTAAACATCGTCCTCATGTCAGCAGCATTCCCATTATTGGCTCCCCTACCAGCACCTCTAGTATCTCGGCTCATCGTCAATCTGAAAAAGGAAACGATTAACGATTCCATAGTGGTGCTAGTGCAGTACGACTTCATTCTTATACTACTAATAGTATATATATAGCTTTTGAAAACCAAAATAACCACAAATACGCTCTCTCGTATATGCATATTATCTCTCCCTGATAACTTCCCTAGGTTAACTACGCAACCTAGAGCTCTGATACCAAGTGTGACGGCCCGCCCCGCACCAACCGACACTTCCTCCAAGTGTGCGCTGTACACATGTCCAACTGGCACGGAACAGTCGTCATAAGAAAAGAAAGAAGAGAATGAACTAATCAAGGAACCTGTAGAATGTCTCACAGCGCATGGAATAAAATATAATAATAACATACTTGACATAAAACAGGTGAGACAGTGCATAAGCTGATAACTAATAATAAATGTCAACATCAGAGCAGCGGAAATCCAAATACAGCTTATTACAACTTTTCAAAATCTACTGTCTCTAAACAAAAGAAAGCTAAAGTGGAAGATGCACCACCAATGCCCAAGCAGTGATCTTCGACAACACAGGGAGAATACTATATATATATATTACGTGGAAGCCTCCTGCTCGTCTCCGGATCATCTACCCGTGCATCACCAGCTAACCTGTCTCTAGTCTGCTCGGGTGAGCACCCAGAGTAATAAGAAGAGACATAAAACTCTGGGTCAGACAAAAAGTCTGGTATGAGCGATAAGCAGCTAAACAGAACAATAACAGGTATACTAAACCATACCTGAACCTGGACCTGCAACCAAAGAGTTAGCACTACATACTGTACAATACTCTAAGGTGCCATCAACATATGGTGTAAAGAAATACGGGGGTGGGGGTGTGCATGTCATAGGGATAGCAAACAATTCAATCATGGCAACCATCCTCACATCTCTCACTCAGTGCATAAAGCATACGATGTATACCGCTTTCAACCACTAGACCCATCGAAGTAGTGACGGAGTTCGGCTTGTACAACTACTGCTACCACCAAGCTTACCCCATGGAGTCATGACTAAACCTTTACAAATGACCCCACTTCATTGGTCTATAGCTCTTTTAGTCGTACCTAGACCACTGTGGCCCTGAATCCGTTCACGTACCCCCTATACATAGTGATCCAAAGTTACAGACATCGACAGCCCCTTAGCACACGTCCCGCAGCAAAGCCCAATCATGAAGTTAACTCGTTGATTCCCATATGAATCCTTGGTACAAACTTCCCATTTGGACTACCTTTGCATCTCGAGTTATGGTCTTCTTCGGTTCGGTTCGGGTCTCTTCCTCCTATTCGGTTCAGTTCGGGCATCCTCCTCCTATCCGGTTCGGTTCGGGTCTCCTCCTCTATCCGGTTCGGGTCGGATCTCCTCCTCCTATCCGGTTCGGTTCGGGTGTCTCCTCCTATCCGGTTCGGTTCGGGTGTCTCCTCCTATCCGGTTCGGTTCGGATCTCCTCCTTCTATTTGGTTCGGATCGGATCTCCTCCTCCTATCCGGTTCGGTTCGGGTGTCTCCTCCTATCCGGTTCGGTTCGGGTGTCTCCTCCTATCCGGTTCGGTTCGGATCTCCTCCTTCTATTCGGTTCGGATCTACTCCTCCTATCCGGTTCGGATCGGATCTCCTCCTCCTATCCGGTTCGGATCGGATCTCCTCCTCCTATCCGGTTCGGATCGGGTGTTCTTCCTAACCGGTTCTGAAAATCTGCAACTTTTTCTAGCAAGCCATTTTCGCCGAACGACGGCGTTTTCAACCATTCTAAACTTCCTATGACATTACAAAACATTCCAAACAGTAGTAACAACATATAGAATCAATCACAAACATTAAAACATCATTTACATGAAATACTTTAGATCAAACATACCCAGAAACCCATGTTTTCCCCTTAATCCTTCTTAACCGTGATTATGCATACAATTAGCAAAACTTATCCAAATTAGCCCAAATTTTTATCAGAGCCATAAAACATCATTATAGAATTTTAGGAATTTTTCCAGAATTTATTAATGTATAAATTCGCTAATCTTCACTAATTACCCATAATTAACCGTAATTAGTGTAAAAGCAAGCTAATCACTCACCTTTGCCACCACTAAAACCCCAAAACTGAAATATTCTCTGATTTGGCGCTGTTCCCAATCTTACACAGCAGCTCTACCTCGGTTCTCGTGCTAATACTCCTTGATTTGATGTTTGCTAAGCCTAATCTTCAATTAGAAAGTGATTAAGAGGTGTTTTGAAGAGATTTAGAGGGTGGAGGCCATGGCTAGGTTAAGAGGAATGAATAGTGACGGCTGAAAAATGAGAAAAAGGTATTCTCCAAACCCTAACAGCCCTTTTAAACTCCTAATCCCGAAATTCCCCTTTGGGCCTAGCTGTTAATCACCCGGTTAAGCCCATTAAGCTGTTTTTCACCATCTGAAACTTGTTTCAGCCATATCTCCCAAACGGTGAGTCCGTTTGGCTAATATGACCACTCTACGGAATTGTAAACCATCATCCGGATCCAATGGAAGTGGTTTCAGGTCAAAATTCTTTTCCAGTCAAAAGTTATGGTCAAAACAAGTTCAACTAGGGGCAAAACGGTCATTTAAAAATCGACAAAAATCATGAACATGGGAAATGACCCTACTAGTCGTTTCCCAAAAGTACACGACCATACGACTTACTAAGAAAAAGAAATAAATATTCTACGATCTTCCGATGCGTAGAATGCAGGTCGTTACAATATCCCTTATGATAACTTGCATGTGAGGCTAAATGCGAACTTATGGCAACTTCTACATGTCATTTATCACCATGTATCACTTATATGCTAAGTTTGGTTTTATGCATGCTTTTGAGGCCTAAAAATGTAATATGCAAGTATATGAACATATGTACATTTCATATGCCACCATGTTAAACTTGTGCCTTCAACACCTTTATGTCATGATTATGCCAAGTTCCCTCTTTCTATCCTTTATGCGCTATTGCGATATGTAAGCGATGGGATTGCGTTTGGGGTTGGGTAAACTTGAAAGACATAAAAACATAAGATTGGGAATTTACCTATTAAGTTAGGTCTACCCATTGGGAATTTACCTATTAAGTTAGGTCTACCCAAATGCTTGAAAATTTGTAATATGTTTTGGAAACATAATGGACATGACTTTTAGAAAATATAAGTGTGACCAACTGGAGGTTGGGTTGAGTTTGTAGCGTAAACCTACCCGGAACCGACCGGCTTAACTAGTTGCTACAAACAATAGGACCCAATGTGAGAAGTTGGTCATGTTGTACCTTGAACCCGAGGTTAGACCAAGTTGTGGTGTAAAGCTACCCGGAACCGACCGGCTTAACTAGTAACCGCAACAAAGCCTAATGTGAGAGGTTAAGGCACATTAATTAATTAATGCCTCGTGATTAGGGTTAAGTCATGGTCCACTTAATACTTAACCAATTTGGGCTTGGTAGATTAATCAGGGTTAAGTCGTGAACTCATCGTTACACTTAACCAAGTTAATCCATGATTAGCAAGAGGGTTAAACCGTACTTAACCCACTAGAAAATCCTAGCAATGGGGTCCACTCCAGCAGTAATCCCAAGTTTGTATCATTAAGACCCTAGGGACTAGGCTAGGGTGGGGGCACGATTACTGGACTTGAGGTAAGTGACCAAAAACGACGGCAGAGTGGTACGCCGATGTAGTTCCGGATGGACTATGGTCGTGCACGTAGTCCGTATTTGGAGAAGTCAAGCATGGGTACCAGTAGATCGAGACTGTGCACTTATGTTTATGGTGTCCAGGTGTTGACACCCTAGGGCTTGATACACCCGACGGTAGACCCGGCACAGTCTGACTACAATTATGTTTGGGCCGTATTGACACCAACACGTGACGAGTTAGGCTTATAGGGAGCCGATCGACTAGACCGTTTGGTTGGACCTCGTATTAGGGTCACTTCATGTTATTGGACCTCGTATTAGGGTCACTTCATGTTATTGGACATCGTATTAGGGTCACTTCATGTTATTGGACCTCGTATTAGGGTCACTTCATGTTATTGGACCTCGTATTAGGGTCATTTCATGTTATTGGGTCAAAGCTAGGGCCAAGGGATCAATACTTGTTTATTCAAGTCATGTTAGTTTGCTAGTACACCTGTGGTGCAAAACCTTAATCCTGATTATGCGATGACACCTTTATCTACCTTGTTAGTTAATCATCATGCCAGTATGTAGTTATCCTTATGTTCATCCCTGCTTCTCATGCCAGTTAACTTTATCAGTTTACATTGATTGTAGTAGGGCTTACTCAGTCTTTTTGACTGACCTGTTTTTCTTTCGCCTCTTTTCTTCCGTTCCCCCCCCCCCCAAGGTTCTCAGGGTGGGAATATTGGAGCTTAGCATGGATTTCTGATCACTTGCTTGTGGGATTTTAGCTCATGTACGGTCTTGACATGAAGTTAGCTATGGTCATCACTTATTTAGGGGATAGTACTTATGTATTTCAGTTTTTCAGTGATGTTGTTTTTATCTAGACTTGTGTATTTGGAAAGTTGACATTATGTTGTACCAGACTTGTTTTGAAATAGTTTGAAATCTTCCGCTGTTTTACTTATCTTATTTACTCTGTTCACATATATACATATGTTCTTGTTCTGCCTTGATATGTCATTATGCATGTTTACCTGATTCAAACACCCCTCCAAAGTCAGAGTGCTTGCAAGAGACACCCTGGCGGAGGCGGGGTGTTACACTCCTAGTAGACCCTTGGATCCTCCAAGGTCGGTCCTCCCTTATGTTTGAGGATTAGTATTCCTGAACACACGTTTTACGGTCCTATAAGACCTATATCTATCGGCTCCCGCAGTAGCTGATATATCCGAGGCGCCTTACATTCCAACAACCACAAAGGTAAAATATAAAAATATCAGGGCTTGCAAAACCCCGACACCACCCATAGCTAGAAAGAAACGTCATGTCCTCCTGGGTCCCTAATCCCGTTTTCAACTCATACCGAGGTGTGAGGCTCGTGAATTAACGCCATACACAAAGCTATGCTATATTAAAGTCGTGCTTTGATCATTAACCACAAGACTCTGCTTTTCAGCAGAAGCCTTGATCATCTGCATCTCAGTATGCCACACAGGCAATTCACGCCATGCGACTGATACCTATCGATATATAACCTCCGAGTTCGTATGTTTCAGAGAATGGCGTTAAGCAAGAGAATAAATTCTCTGCCGCCAAACAGATATATATTTAATAGAGATCAATCAACACAGAATAAAATCCAATGTCAGATACACATCCATTTACAAGTTCGTTCTGGTTCTGAACGAAACCAGAGGCATCTTATTCCTCATCCCATATCTCCAATACAGGAGAGAGGTCATCGCATATCTGGTCGATCTCCAAGTACATCTGGACAATCACCACTTATTACTTCATCTTGGGTGTACATCCCAATCAAGACATCAGTAATCATCCAAAGATGTGAAGACCTCCAGTCTTTAACCACCGTCTTCATCGTCGACTTATCGTCAAATTAGTTATTCAGAATGGGTATAAACCCGGCCTTTTCGAATAACTCGCGTATATAATACATAAGTGTTATAAAACACAACATACGCCTCATTCCAATTCTGAATATTCTTTTATTTAAATATTCAACCACCTTCTTCATCGTTGACTTATCGTCGAATTAGTTATTTAGAATGGGTATAAACTCGGCCTTTCCGAATAACTCGCGTATATAATAAACAAGTGCTATAGAAACACAACATACGCCTCATTCCAATTCTGAATATTCTTTTATTTAAATATTCACATCTTTAGGGATTTGTTCCCATTAATTTAATCAAAGATAAATTCTTTAAAATTTATTCTTTAATCTTCCTTTGGATACCATTCAAACCATATTAAGGTTTTCCAAACTAGTCGGGATTAACACATCTTACCGAAGTAATCATTTATTTAATTTCTCAATCCCAACTTATTTATCCCAAGGAGCAAAACTGGTATTACCCCATAACTAACACCATGGTGTTATCGGTAAATTTAATTACCATTTCCCGTTCAAATCTAATTAAAGATATAACTATCGCTTGGAGAAAAACTGGTGATACTCCACTCTCGATCATTTCCCAAATTTGATAATTTAAATTATCAATTCACATTTCAATCTAATTAAAGATTCATTAAAACTCCACTTAGTTTTAATCTTCCCAAAAATCAATATTAATGCTTATTTAACTTTGGAAACACAAACATGCCGCATTGACAATCTACACCGTACTATTGATTTCTACCGATATATAACCTCTAAGCTCGTAGTCTTAGAGAAGGGTGTTAAGCAAGAGAATAAATTCTCCACTACCAAACCGCTATATATATATATATATATATATATATATATATATATATATATATATATATATATATATATATAGCAGAGATCAACCATACAGTTCGAAGTACAATGTTAGACATGTAATCCTGCATTTAACTGGGTTAAAGAACTAATGTCCACTACAACAAAAACACCATATTACAACTTTAATTTTACAACAAAGCATTTTGCAAAGTTGTAACAAATGTTTTTTTTTATTACTGTGCAAAATGCACTGTTGTAATAAATGATTTTTTACAACTGTGCAAAACGCGCTGTTGTAATAAATGTTTTTTACAACTGTGAAAAAAATCACTGTTGTAATAAACTTATATATCACAACTTTTCATTTTATTCATTGTAATAGAGATGCCTAGTACAAACATGTTTATAATATTTATATTTAATAACTAATTATATTGATAATAATAATATTTAATAATAATAATTAATAATAAACTTAGGAATCAATAATATTTGTCAATTATTATTAAATAATTAATAGTTAATAAGTTGTAATTAAATAAATTTATTAATATTTAATAATAGTTAATTTACTCAAATAGTTAATATTTGTCAATTATTACTAATGTTTTAAATCAAATTGAAATATATTATTAATGAAATTATAAAAAAAATTCTTGGGAAGTATAATTTAATTTAAATAATTTTGTTTGGTTAAATTTGGTTCAAATTAAATGTCATTAACATTTCCAAAAAAACAAATTGATATATTGTTGAGAAATTTTAAATTTTGAAATATAAATTAATTTTGAGAATTTTAATCTAATTTATTTATTTGGAAATTTATTTGTATTGCGTTAAAACTTGTATTTGAATGGGTATAATTTCATGTATGTACATTGGACAAATTATTGGTATCCATACTTGGAAAAAAATTATTTGTTTGATAATTTTTCCATTTGTTCTGATATATGTCCACACCTGTTCTTTTCCTGTGCTTCTTGCCCTTATACCCATTGTACCGTGTCTTTCTCTTGAGGCCTCACAATCCATCCCCATTTCATTTTATTGCCACCGTAATAACTTTTCCCCAAAATTCTTTTTTCCCAAATAATCAGTAATGGCCTCCACAAAAACCTTCCTCCTTCAATCAGAATAGTGTCCCTCAACCACCGCCAGAGAAGGCGCACAACGTTCTTGCTCTTCCTCCGCTCCAGGCGAAGCCCGCTCCTCCACCGCTGCTTCGAACCCTAGACATCGTTTTCGATACTCGCACCTATGGAATCGCCTTCACCAACACCATGGTTTTTGTTGTGCCTGAATCACCTTCACCACTACCGTAAGCATGAATCGCAACCTCCTTCTATGAAGCCAATTAACCCCAAGCCTAAAAGATCTACTGAAAATCGTCCTCAATCTTTCTCCTTCAGTTTTGAGGTTTGCGTCTTCTTTAATTAGGGCTTGAAGTTTTATTTTGTAGTTAGATCTGTTTTATTTTGTAGTTAGATCTGTTTTATTTTGTAGTTAGATTTGTTTATGTATAGTACACACCCTTGGTGTTTTCAATTTAATACTTCTCGTCTTATGTACAGTACACAATTCCATGGTTCAAGAACATAATTAACTAACAAGTCTTTATTGTTCCTAGCTGTCTCATCCATGTTTTCATCCCAACAGCATTGGAGCAAGCTTGATTTATTGCAATACAATACAAATTCGCTAGACTTCTAACATGGTGGCGTTGAGTTTTCATGATAAGTAACTAATAAACAGAATAAACAATCTGCAGAGTAGCGTAATAATACAGAAATAAGTTGTTTCATGAAAGGCGACTAATTGAAAAATCTGGAATTCACCTGGTCATGCAACTTCCTAATCATCTCTAAAAATTGTCATATCCCTAAGGTTTCTTCATACTATCAAAAGGGTCAAACAAAAATAAACAGACTATGATAGTACAATTACTGATAATAGTAGGAGCTAAAAATAAAAATTGGAGTTATATACCACAAAGTTTTCATTTTGGGTGTCTAATACTGGTGCTAATCCAGGCTGATATAGTTTATGTTTTAGAACAGTAGCACTTATATATTTTGATTTTAGAACATATGTTGTAAAACATTTACATTTCGTTGCTTTAAGTTGTTGAATTGGTAATAAGGAACATATACCTACAAGTACAGTACATTTGTATGCTCGAGACTGTATTTGTCAAGGATTCTTGAGTACAGATCTTTTTGAGATTTTTTAAATTCCGCTCTAATATAATATAAATAACATTGTTCAAATAATAGGTGAAAATGCTGGAAGGATTTCAAGATATTGAAATTGCATCCATATTGGTCGGTTTTGATGATGAAGATGATGAATTTCTTGATGAGAATATAAGAAGCTTCAGTGTGATATTCCTCTGCCTCATGATAGTGAAGGAGCAAAGTTTGGAGAGCTAAGCCTTTAATCTTACCGCCACAGGGATGGAAACTGTGCCTTGAGACTCGGCATAGCACTGCTATGCGCATTCTCACCTAATTAAATTTGTACATGTAATTACAAATTTTTAATCGCATCTATGAATAATGTTCTTGTTTTATTTTATTTTGTTCTTCTTTTTATTAGCAAAAGTAGAAAATAAGAAACATGGTTAAGTAGTTAAAATTTTATCCTGTGAGATTAAAATTATGTTAGATTTAAAGCACTCCAAAGACAACTGCTTATTAGTTAAAAATAAGTCATAATTTACTTCTGTGACTTGAAGCATTTAACAAGTTAGATTTTGATCGATGGCATAGAAGTGTTTGGTTGTACTAAAGAAAAAAAAAGTCTTTTTACTTCATAATATTACATTGTTAAAAATATTTTGTGAAAAGGCTTTTTAATTTGTAGGAAACATCCTTTTTATTTACAGTTCCATGAATAATATTCATTTATTCTATAATTTTAAATTGTATATATGTTTATATGAACATCATAATATTCAAAATTCGGAGGTTGCAATTTTTAGCAATTCTGAATGGTACCTCCTATCACAAGGTATATATATATATATATTTAGTTTTCAATCCCTAGGTTTTATAAAAGCGTGTTACTATATTTATCCTGACAATGCACACTTTAAAATTTCATTTGTCATAAGCACAAACTGTAAAATGCAGTCTTGGTACATTTTGGATTCATCTGTATATGACTTGAACACTCTGTGTTGCAGTGTCGGCTCTTAACACATTGTATTGCAGTCTTAATTCATCCAGTCAATCGAATGGGTGGACTGCAAATGGTGGTGATCCATGCACTCAGTCTTGGAGAGGCATTACATGTTCCGGATCATTAGTTACGAAAATGTACGTTTTTACTACAATTCGTGACCAAAAAAAAAAAATTGTAAAGTATGTTATAGTTTGTTATATTAGAAACAAATCCACTGTCCTTTATTTCAATGTCATTATCTGACCATTTATATTAAATTTATTCTTCTTTGAAAAGCTTATTCATGTCTTCTTTTCCATAGCGAATTGTCCAGTTTGGGACTTAGTGGTACATTGGGCTTACGAGATGATGCTTTTGAAATCATTGGTTGTGCTGTGAGTGTTTTCAAATTCCTTTGTAAACCGATTTTCATATTTTTTTTCATTATTATTTTGAGGTCATGAATCTATGATCACATGCTTGTGATGCAGTGATATGAGAAATAATAAACTTGGAAATGGAGGTCAAATTACATATAATCTTCCTCCAAATCTCACACATCTGTAAGTTAATATATATTAATTCATGGTTTGTTCTTTGATTAATCACTTGTAGATAATTATCTGAAGTATGTAATTTGCCGAAATCTTGCTTCTAATCAATTCTCTCTGAACACTCCATATTCCATCTCTCTAATGAGGTCTCTTGAATATTTGTGAGTGCTATTCTTTCCAAAGTTGCTCATTTTATTTTAAGTTTCATATGGATTAGTAATTGTGAGTTATTCATTTAGAAATCTTTCTCAAAATAAACTCCAAGGCAACTTACAGGATATGTTCCGGCAGCTTACCAAACTTAAAACTATGTAAGCTAACGTCTTCTATTATCATATGCCACTGCACATCAAAATACAATATTGATCAAACCATTAGAAAAAGAAAAGAAATCAAGCTTTATGTATTTTTTTTTTTTGTACATATCAGGGATCTGTCCTTCAATTCTTTTACTGGTCATCTTCCACATAGTTTCAACAATCTGTCAAGTTTAACCACGCTGTAAGAATGTTTACACCACTTCATGCACAATTTACATCATATTACATCTTTATAGCATTCACGGTTATGTTGGCATATAGGAAACAATCAATTTATAGGTTCTATAAACATTCTTGTTGGTCTTCCTCTCAATGTTCTGTAAGAAAAATGTTCTTAAAATATCTAATTATAGTTTTATAGTAATATTTAGCCATTAACTTTTGCTTGCACCTCTAATGATTTTTTTTTTGTTTTTTGTTTTTTTGTAGCCCCACCGTGGACCGCAAGGTTGGAAAGTTGGATTAACGTGGCGATGGATCCTGATGCTTTCTTGTGGAAGCCGAATTCCGAAATGACTACCATTAGAGAAGCTATTGGAGAAGCTGTAAAAATTACGCTGTCTTCAGTTAGAGTTCTTTCATAAGGTATGCTTATGTATCTTTTGTGGACAAAGCTTCTATCTTTCTTATTTGTTAGATCGATGTATGTATTTGAAACGGTTATGTTTTTTGTGATGGGTTTAGTCGGTGATGTACTATGTGTATGATGATCGAATATTATGTTAATTAATATATATGAATGATTCTGTATAGTTATATTTGTTGCGTTGAAATATGAATCATATTAGTATTAATATATATGAATTCTTTATATTAGTAAGGTGTATATAAGTTACAACAACGAAAAAAAGTTGTAATAAATCATTTTACAATGGTGTGAAAGAGTTGTAATAAAATTTATTACAATTAATAAATACCCTATTTCACAACCGTGTTGCAACGGTGTAGAAAAGTTGTAAAAGATATAAGTATATTACAACATCTTAATACACGACGGTGACTCCACCGTTGTTAAAACCTTTTACAACATTTTTCCACCGTTATAATATGGTATATTTCACAATGGTGTTGCAACGGTGCAGAAACTTTGTAAAAGATATAAGTATATTACAACTTCTTAATACATGACGGTGGCTCCACCGTTGTAAAAACCTTTTACAACGTTTTTGCATCGTTGTAATATGGTATATTAGTTGTAGTGGTCATTTAAAACACAGTTCACGGTAAACCCAAATCCTCTTCCATAAAAATGGAATCTTCACGGAAAACAGATCAATATATAATCTATATCAATTTCCGTATCCGATTAATAATGTAACAACCCGAAAATCTGGGCCAGTTTAAAATTTTTATTTTGGCAATTTTAGCGAATTTTGAATATTTAAAATGAATTATTTTAAATAATATCAACGAGAAATTTATTTTGAAATGAATTCGATGTATATATTATATGCGTCGTCGTTAGAATATAAATAATTATTTATAATTATAAAAGGAATTGAAAATGGAGCGGTAGTTCGATAATTCAATTTCAAACTTCAATTGAATGTACCGGGTGTAAAACAATCCGGATTTTAGTGAAACCAAAAATATTTGAAATTATTAGAGAATATCTTTCCAACGAATCTGAAAAATCGAAATTTCATAGCGGGAATCAAAAGATATGTCCAGTTGAAAATTCTGAATAGTCGCTATGGAATTCAGGCCCTGAAAAATAGCCATCTTGCAAACGACCATGGATTTCGACGAAACCACTTTTGTTGGATCCGTGATGTCAAGTTATTGCTAGGTTTCAAATTTCATAATTTTTCGAATCAATATGTGAGCGTAGCAAAGGAAAACGCGTTTGTCCAGTTTTAGTTGATTTTAATCGACTGGAAAATGGCCGTTTTTCCAACGGTCTCAGAATTCGTCGAAATTAGTTTTGTTAGGACCGTATCGTCAATACAAAGCTAGAAAATATTTTTCTGGAATTTTTCGAGTTAGTATGTGGCCCCAGTAAATTGAAATGCGCGTTCAAAATCAATATATAGAGTTATATGTTGATTTTGACGAAAACTGATCGAAACGATCGAATACGCCGACGATACATATCCCATTGTGTTCGGAATGGGGGTAATTAGCTATGAACGGCAGGCGGTGGGCCTCGTTTTGAGGTCGAATAAAAAAGTCAACTTTTTGAAATAAAATAAAATAAAATATAAAAATATCCCCCTTCCATCTCCTTTAATTCCTCTGCCCCCCCCCCCCCCGTTCTTCATTTGATCAGCAGAGAAAAAAAACCTAAACTATCGCGACGCCGCCTGCGCCTCCTCCTCGAGCTCCCCCTCCTCTTCTTCCTCCTTCTCCTCCTCTTCTCCTCGACTGACGCGACCCCCAGCCCACTCTCCACCTGGAACGCAACCCTAAGCCCAATGCCACCCACCCATCTTGCCTCCGACCGTCGCACGCCCCCTGGCGCCTCCCCCTTGCTCCGCCGTCGCTGATGATCTCCACGACCCATCTTCTTAGATTCTCTCTCCTCCTAAAACCCAAAACGAAACCCTAGGCCGCCGACATCACCCCCTACCGCCGACACAGCCTCCAGGCGCCGCCGTTCCACCTTGCTTCCTCTCCCCTTCCAACTGTGAGATTTTATCTTATTTTAATTTAATTTGTTTATGTACATAACGATGGAAAAAAATATGGTTCTTATCATATGAAGAACAACACAAAGATTTGATTTTTATTTTAGAAAGATATGATTTTTACAAGGTTAAAAATATAATTTTTATAATATAGAAAGAATAAAAATATAATTTTTATTATAATAGAATATTAAAAGATGATTTTATATAATGTAGAGTCATAAAGATGTGATCTTTATAGTAATAGCACTGTAAAGATATGATTTTTATAGTGATGATATGAAAAGGCGAAATCTTTATATTTGAAAAGGCGAAATCTTTATATTTGAAAAGGCGAAATCTTTATATAGAGAATAGAGTGATAAAAATATAATCTTTATTATATGAACATCGATGTAAAAATAGATTTTTTTCTATATAGTAGCGGTGTAAAAATAGAATTTTTATCTATATAGTAGCGGTGTAAAAATAGAATTTTTATCTATATAGTAGCGTTGTAAAAATAGAATTTTTATCTATACAGTAGCGTTGTAAAAATAGAATTTTTATCTATATAGTAGCGGGGTGAAAATGGAATTTTTATCCATATGGAGTGATTATAAAAATGTGATTTTTATATACATAGCAACAATATAAAAATGTGATTTTTATATATGTAGTGACTACGAGCAACAAAAGTGAGAAAAGGCGAGAACGACGAAGATTTCTATAAATGAAGTGTCGTGGAGTTGGGATAGCTATTGGTGAGAACTTCTCACTCTAAATTTCTTTTTCTAGTTATATATATATACTAGGATGCAGACGGTGCTTAGCAGCATCCGACACTCATCATCCACAGACCATGGATGGCTTGTTTGTTTGATTGATGTGTTGTGAAAATTGTTTGTGAGGTTGATGTGAGATAGATAATGGAATATATTCATGTGTTGAAATAAATTAATTACCGTTAAAAATATAATTTTTAACGTGAAAGTGAATAAATGTATATTTATAAACAAATCGGCCGATTTGTTTATATACACTGATTTGACTGATATTGATTGGGATGATAAATTTTACACATCGCCCAACTGCACAAATAAAAATCTGTGTTTGTTGATTCGAAACCCCACACGGGTGTTAGGATGAAATTTGGCGTACACTAATCTCAATTATTTAATTGTATGTCGATCGATTGGTCGACAGGCTGTGTAAGCGTTATTTATTTATATTTGATGCTTATGCAGTTGTGTGGTGCACCTTGGATGATTGTTGATTGTTTATCATTGCTAATATATACATGTGTTGTATGGAATCCATATAATTAACATTATATGGTGATTGATTGGGCCTCATTCCAATCGGGAAAATAACGAATATTATAAAAGAAAATTCATGTGTTGAATATAAAAATAGTTGTGTGTTGACAGTACTCATGTGTTGAGATTGGTCGTGTGTTGAAAGAAATATAGATTCATGTGTTGAATAGAATAAATATCCATTTGTTGAATATAATAACGAATTTGTTGAAATATATAAAACCGTGTTGATTAGAGTTGCGCCATTTTGACATGAACGATAGTTATATCGATTATATTCGTTTTTATAATGAATATAGAAAAGAAGTGAATTCAAAATATAACATTTGAAATATTATAATTTATATAGTAATGATATGAAATATTCAATTTTGATTTGAAATTGAATATAGAGTTGAAATGGTTTTGAAAATGAATTTAAAATGATTTATCAAATACGTTTTAAAAGGAAATCGACGAGATATATATAATATATATATATTGTATATAATGGCCTAAATAGAACGCGCCGCGCCGCGGCAGTTCGTGAATTTCGACCATTGACTTCGAACGGACATTGCGGGAGATCCGACCGTCGGATTCTCCTAAAACTGGAACCATTGGGTTCGTATCGAAAAGAGCTTTCCAATGAATATTAGAAATTTGGAATCTAATGGTTGGATTTGGAATTATCTCCAAATCAAATTTGGAAAAGGTCGCTGTAAGTGCAGTTCGATGGCCGTTGATAGAAATCGACTGTACGGGCCTTGATAAAATTATTAAAAATATCAGTAATTAGTGTAAAATCATAATATATGAATTGGAAAGAACTGGGATGAAAAATTCCACATTTGAAAAGATAAAAATAGATTTTTATCGAAATGAACTAGTTTTGAACAAGAATTAAAATAAATTTATTTTTGAAATGAATAAATTGAATTTGAAACTGATTTTAAAAATAATCAATATTCCCAATACGTGAATTAGACTGGAGTTGAATCGAAATTATCTTCGGAATATTTCGATGTTGGATTTCGTGACTATACAAATATTGTTATGGGAATTTGAAAGATATATTCATATCGTTATTTCCAATACGATATTTGTTGGTTTCAGAATTTGATATTGAATATAAGCCGATATATTTTCTATTCAGAACCTTGTATTCAATATCAAATATGATTTGGGTTTGTCGTGAATCGTGTTTTAGAAGACATTGGTTCTTTAACCCAGTTAAAGGCAGGATGTTGATTTTTGAAAAGATTAAAACTAAGTGGAGTTTTAATGAACCTTTAATTAGATTGAAATGTGAATTGATAATTTAAATTATCAAATCTAAAAGGTTATCGAGAATGGAGTACCACCAGCTTTGCTCCAAAGCGATAGTTAAATCTTTAATTAGATTTGAACGTGAAATGGTAATTAACTTTACCGATAGCATCGTGGTGTTACATATGGAGTATTACCAGTTTTGCTCCATGGGATGAATAGGTTGGGATTGGGAAATAAAATAAATAATTACTTCGGTGTGGTTCGCTAATTCCGAGTAGTTTGGAAAACCATGATATGGTTTGAAATGATATCCAAAGGAAGATTAAAGAATAAATTTAGAAGAATTTATCTTTGATAAAATTAATGGGAACCTTTCCTTAAGAATGTGATTGTGTGAATAAAAGAATATTCTGAATTGGAATGAGGCGTTCGTTGTGATTGTGTAACATTTGTTTATTATATACGGGTGTTATTCAGAAAGGCCGGGTTATACCCATTCTGAATAACCGATTCTGCGATAAGTCGAAGATGAAGACGGTGGTTGAAGACCGGAAGTCTTCACATCGTTTGGGTGATTACTGATGATCTTGATTGGACTGTACACCCAAGATGAGGGAAACGGTTGGTGATCGTCCAGACGTACTTGGAGATGGATGGATATGCGAGGAAAGTGCCTCCGGTTTCGTTCAGACCTAGAACGAACTTGTAAATGGATTGTTTGTCTGACATTGGATTTTATTCTATGTTGATTGATCTCTATTAAATATACATCTGTTTGGCGGCGGAGAATTTATTCTCTTGCTTAACGCCCTTCTCTGAGACGTATGAGCTCAAAGGTTGTATATCGATGGACATCAGTCGCACGGAGTGAATTGCCAGTGTGGCACGCGTAAGTGGCAATTGATCAAGGCTTCTGTTGAAAAGAAAAGTCTTGTGGTTGATGATCAAAGCACGGCCTTTGTGGCGTAGCTTTGTGTATAACGTGAATTCGCGAGCCTCACACCTCGGTATGAGTCAAAAACGGGATACGGACCCAAGGAGTGCACGACGTTTCTTTCTAGCTAGGGTGGTGTCAGTGACCTACCAGCCCTGACATTTATATACTTTTCACCTGTGTGGTTTTTGGATACGAGTCGCCTCAGATATAGGTCTGTAAGGACCGGGAAACGTGCGTTCAGGAATAACTAATCCTCAAAAGTAAGAGAGGACCGGCCTTGGAGGTTCCAAAGGATCATAGTGGGGTCCTGAGGCATTTGCAAGAGTGTCTCGAATCGGAGAGGAGCTTGCCCCTTGCCTGGACTCATGATGGAAATCCAATTTCCAATACGTGATATTGCGGTTTTAATTGTAGAACTAGTATGGCGACATGATAGATGGTACCCATGCTACCTATGATTGATATTTATGATTGAATTGTTTTGACACTATACACTTATTATAGTATCAAGTGATTTGTTTTAAACGTACCAAGAATGTTTGGCTATTATAAGAGGAAACCCTATCCTCCGGCTTGCGTTGCATTATGTGATGGGACCTGGGTCTTATAATAGCTTCATTTTTCCAAAGAGCATTGCGCTGTTTTGTTATATGCACTAGTATTCTTGGGAGGAAACCCGTTTCGTGTAATACGGCATGGTGCCTTGAATTACTATCTTTTAAAGTAAAGTTTTAAATAACTGTTTTAGTTCTCACACCAGTCCCATGACTGACCTGGAGTTTGTTGTTTTAACCTAAACTCTGGGTGCCCCTATTTTCTACACGGGCAGCTAGTAGTTTTGGTTTTGCAGATTTATATTCACAGGGTCCTGATATACAGCTGGAACGATGCTCGGAAAGCTCTGTATCCGTGTATCACTTTCAGTTGTGCTTTGTATATTTTTCCGCTACTATGTAATTTATTGTAATCTCTGATATTCATCGAATGTATTTTATTCATTTATACTCTGTATATTCTTGTATTATGTTGGAATTGTTGTAATAACAATGAAATGTTCTTCCGTTTGAGTTCAATTTTCTCTTGTCCTCAATTCTATCCGTGCTTTCCTTCATGGGGAAGTTCGGGTCGTCTCAGTTTGGTATCAGAGCTTTGGTTTACAGAGCTCGAGAACAAGACACGTTAGAACCAAACGAAAGAATTCATCAGATATTGGATTAGTAATATCCAATTAGAATGACTCGTTAGAGATAGGATCAGTAGTATCCTAGAACGAGTGTGAACAGTATATTTTTCAAATGAAAACAATTTTGTTCTGAAAATTTAAATCGCTTTATACGTATTTGAATATTTATTTATTTTGAATATGGGCAATCGAGTATATAAAGATTTCGCGTATACGCGTCATGAACGTATATTCGAAGTTTTAATATACTGGATAGATATAGGATCACACTCTAGTTGCCCGGGGATGGTTCTGATAATGCTGCGGCGTTGCCAGTATTTATTTTCGAGTGACGAAGGTGTGATTTCTATATATTTCCATTAGACTGGTGTGAGAACCAAAATATAGCTAGAATACATTGTTGTGAATTGGCATCAAAAACATGATTTTTGTATATATCAAATTTATGGATTTGAAACTCTAATCCACTAATTGATTGATGTTTGTGTTGTTTGTTTATTTGTTTAATAATTTTGAACCATTTAGCCTAATTGAATCAAATATTGAATTGTATTGAAATTGGTCGCATTTGCATGCATATACATGTACTTACATTGAACAGGTCATAGCAAGGAGGCTAGAGCAGAAGAATAAAATTTGTTTGCCCGACAAATAGGTACATGTTTACCATAATTTACTGTTTTGTTTGGGTGATGATGAATTTATGAGCCGATTGGCTAGCCGTTTGGCTTTTTCTTTTTCTTTTTGAGATTAGGAGGCCTATATGGCAATTTCGGGATTTTCCCGTTGCTCCCGGTGCAGGGGAGGTTATGGCGAAAATTTTCGAAAATTTAGGGTGTTAGCCAAATTTTTGAAAAATTTGAAAAGTTCTTAGAAACTGAAAAGTTGAAGAACCTAAGCCGTAGTCAAAATAATGGAAGTTGAGTTGATTTGTTAAACAACTTTCGGCTTTGTTCCTTTTCGGCTTCCATTGTTATGTTCCTTTTCGGCCTTTGATTTAGTGAAGATTAGAATATCATCAATAAAAACTAGAACAAATTTATTCAATTAAATCACACATTGAACTGATTGGAAAATAGTTAGAAATATATACTTGTGCATTATATATGTTTGAACAGGAAATTGGATAGCTGTTGAGTAAAGATTTTATTTGCGTGCCCGACAAATAGGTAAACCTTAATGAGTTGGATGCGAAATATTATTATATCAACTCCTGTGAATGCCATTGGATGCGGAGTGCTGGTTATTCTGTGTGAAATAATAAACATCGCCATAGGATAGCAACAATTAATTTTGAACTACATTACATGGCATACTTCTGGAAGACAGGCATACTTCATCATATACCACATGAGCATTTGGATCTTGTGTGACGAGGTAGAAGATTTACCATACGAGCGAGAGGCTTGTATCGGACTATATTTTACAGGTTGAACTGATGACTGATATGGACTATTTAAATTGTAATGATAAAATTGCCAGATTAATAAAAACCCCACACGGGTCTAGAGTTGACAATAATCATGTCTTTCTAGTTATTAGATATGGCACATGGACTATTTATTTCCCACACGGGACGAGGTGACGAGGATTTATCCTCTGGAGCATTTAAAATACACACTCCCTCAGGCTTTGACAGGGTGACAAGAATTTATTCTCTTGAGTTATTATCAATACACGCTCCCCTGTAAACACCAGAATATATCACTATAAATATGTGTATGCTTATTAGGATTTATTGGGTACCTAATATGGCCCAATAAATTTCCAAACCACTCCCCGTACAAAGGAGGTTATGGCGAAATTTTTCGAAAATTTCGGGTGTTAGCCAAATTTTTGAAGAATTTGAAGATTCTCAGAAACTGAAGAGTTGGAGAATAGAAGCCAGATCGAATGTAGAGTTGATTAATCAAACAACTTTCGGCTTTGTTCCTTTTCGGGGATGAAAAGTTTTAAGTGGGGGAGATTGTAACAACCCGAAAATCTGGGCCAGTTTAAATTTTTTATTTTGGCAATTTTAGCGAATTTTGAATATTTAAAATGAATTATTTTAAATAATATCAACGAGAAATTTATTTTGAAATGAATATGACGTATATATTATATACGTCATCGTTAGAATATAAATAATTATTTATAATTATAAAAGGAATTGAAAATGGCGCAGTAGTTCGATAATTCAATTTCAAAATTCAATTGAATGTACCGGGTGCAAAACAATCCGGATTTTAGTGAAACCAAAAATATTTGAATCTATTAAAGAATATCTTTCCAACGAATCAGAAAAATCGAAATTTCATAGCGGGAATCAAAAGATATGTCCAGTTGAAAATTCTGAATAGTCGCTATGGAATTCAGGCCCTTAAAAATAGCCATCTTGCAAACGACCTCGGATATCGACAAAACCACTTTTGTTGGATCCGTGATGTCAAGTTATTGCTAGGTTTCAAATTTCATAATTTTTTGAATCAATATGTGAGCGTAGCAAAGGAAAACGCGTTTGACCAATTACAGTTGATTTTAATCGACTGGAAAATGGCCATTTTTCCAACGGTCTCAGAATTTGACGAAATTAGTTTTGTTAGGAACGTATCGTCAATACGAAGGTAGAAAATATTTTTCTGGAATTTTTCGTGTTAGTATGTGGCCCCGGTAAATTGAAATGCGCGTTCAAAATCAATATATAGAGTTATATGTTGATTTTGACGAAAACTGATCGAAACGATCGAATCAGCCGACGATACATATCCCATTGTGTTCGGAATGGGAGTAATTAGCTATGGACGACAGGCGGTGGGCCTCGTTTTGAGGTCAAATAAAAAAGTCAACTTTTTGAAATAAAATAAAATAAAATATAAAAATATCCCCCCTTCCATCTCCTTTAATTCCTCTGCCCCCCCCCCCCCCCGTTCTTCATTCGATCAGCAGGAAAAAAGAAAAATAAAACCCTAAACTATCGCGCCGCCGCCTGCGCCTCGGGCCACCGCGCCTCCTCCTCGAGTTCCCCCTCCTCTTCTTCCTCGTTCTCCTCCTCTTCTCCTCGACTGACGCGACCCCCAGCCCCCTCTCCGCCTGGAACGATAAGCCCAATGCCACCCACCCATCTCGCCTCCAACCGTCGCACGCCCCCTGGCGCCTCCCCCTTGCTCCGCCGTCGCTGATGATCTCCACGGCCCATCTTCTTCAATTCTCTCTCCTCCTAAAACCCAAATCGAAACCCTAGGCCGTCGGCAGCACCCCCTGCCGCCGTTGCAGCCTCCAGGCGCCACCTTTCCTTCTCGCTTCCTCTCCCCTTCCAACTGTGAGATTTTATCTTATTTTAATTTAATTTGTTTATGTAAATAACGATGGAAAAAAATATGGTTCTTATCATATGACGAACAACACAAAGATTTGATTTTTATTTTAGAAAGATATGATTTTTACAAGGTTAAAAATATAATTTTTATAATATAGAAAGAATAAAAATTTAATTTTTATTATAATAGAATATTAAAAAGATGATTTTATATAATGTAGAGTCATAAAGATGTGATCTTTGTAGTAGTAGCACTGTAAAGATATGATTTTTATAGTGACGATATGAAAAGGTGAAATCTTTATATTCGAAAAGGCGAAATCTTTATATTTGAAAAGGAGAAATCTTTATATTTTAAAAGGCGAAATCTTTATATTTGAAAAGGCGAAATCTTTATATAGAGAATAGAGTGATAAAAATATAATCTTTATTATATGAACATCGATGTAAAAATAGAATTTTTATCTATATAGTAGCGTTGTAAAAATAGAATTTTTATCTATATAGTAGCATTGTAAAAATAGAATTTTTATCTATATAGTAACGGGGTGAAAATAGAATTTTTATCCATATGGAGTGATTATAAAAATGTGATTTTTATATACATAGCAACAATATAAAAAATGTGATTTTTATATATGTAGTGACTACGAGCAACGAAAGTGACAAAATGTGAGAACGACGAAGATTTCTATAAATGAAGTGTCATGGAGTTAGGATAGCTATTGGTGAGAACTTCTCACTCTAAATTTCTTTTTCTAGTTATATATATATATATACTAGGATGCAGACGGTGCTTAGCAGCACCCGACACCCGTCATCCACAGACCATGGATGGCGTGTTTGTTTGATTGATGTGTTGTGAAAATTGTTTGTGAGGTTGATGTGAAATAGATAATGGAATATATTCATGTGTTGAAATAAATTAATTATCGTTAAAAATATAATTTTTAACGTGAAAGTGAATAAATGTATATTTATAAACAAATCGGCCGATTTGTTTATATACACTGATTTGACTGATATTGATTGGGATGATAAATTTTACACATCGGCCAACTGCACAAACAAAAATCTGTGTTTGTTGATTTGAAACCCCACACGGGTGTTGGGATGAAATTTGGCGTACACTAATCCCAATTATTTAATTGTATGTCGATCGATTGGTCGACAGGCTGTGTAAGCATTAATTATTTATATTTGATGCTTATGCAGTTGTGTGGTGCATCTTGGATGATGGTTGATTGTTTATCATTGCTATTATATACATGTGTTGTATGGAATCCATATAATCAACATTATATGGTGATTGATTGGGCCTCATTCCAATCGGGAAAATAACGAATATTATAAAAGAAAAATCATGTGTTGAATATAAAAATAGTTGTGTGTTGATAGTACTCATGTGTTGAGATTGGTCGTGTGTTGAAAGAAATATAGATTCATGTGTTGAATAGAATAAATATTCATTTGTTGAATAGAATAACGAATTTATTGAAATATATAAAATCGTATTGATTAGAGTTGCGCCATTTTGACATGAACGATAGTTATATCGATTATATTCATTTTTATAATGAATATAGAAAAGAAGTTAATTCAAAATATAACGTTTTGAAATATTATCATTTATATAGTAATGATATGAAATATTCAATTTTGATTTGAAATTGAATATAGAGTTGAAATGGTTTTGAAAACGAATTTAAAATGATTTATCAAATGCGTTTTAAAAGGAAATCGACGAGAGATATAATATATATATATATTATATATATATATATATATAATGGCCTGAATAGAACGCGTCGCGCCGCGGCAGTTCATGAATTTCGACCATTGACTTCGAACGGACATTGCGGGAGATCCGACCGTCGGATTCTCCTAAAACTGGAACCGTTGGGTTCGTATCGAAAAGTGATTTCCAATGAATATTAGAAATTTGAAATCTAACAGTTGGATTTGGAATTATCTCCAAATCAAATTTGGAAAAGGTCGTTGTAAGTGCAGTTCGATGGCCGTTGATGGAAATCGACTGTACGAGCCTGTTAAAAATATCAATAATTAGTGTAAAATCATAATATATGAATTGGTAAGAACTAGGATGAAAAATTCCACATTTGAAAAGATAAAAATAGATTTTTATCGTAATGAACTAGAATTAAAATCAATTTATTTTTGAAATGAATAAATTGAATTTGAAAGTGATTTTAAAAATAATCAATATTCCCAATACGTGAATTAGACTGGAGTTGAATCGAAATTATCTTCGAAATATTTCGATGTTGGATTTCGTGACTACAGATATTGTTATGGGAATATGAAAGATATATTCATATCGTTATTTCCAATACGATATTTGTTGGTTTAAAAAATTGATTTTGAATATAAGCCGATATATTTTCTATTCAGAGCCTTGTATTTAATATTAAATATGATTTGGGTTTGTCGTGAATCGTGTTTTAGATGACATTGGTTCTTTAACCCAGTTAAAGGCAGGATGTTGATTTTTGAAAAGATTAAAACTAAGTGGAGTTTTAATGAACCTTTAATTAGATTGAAATGTGAATTGATAATTTAAATTATCAAATCTGAAAGGTGATCGAGAATAGAGTACCATCAGTTTTGCTCCAAAGCGATAGTTAAATCTTTAATTAGATTTGAACGTGAAATGGTAATTAACTTTACCGATAGCATCGTGGTGTTACATATGGAGTTTTAACAGTTTTGCTCCATGGGATGAATAGGTTGGGATTGGGAAATAAAATAAATAATTACTTCGGTGTGGTTCGCTAATCCCGACTAGTTTGGAAAACCATGATATGGTTTGAAATGATATCCAATGGAAGATTAAAGAATAAATTTAGAAGAATTTATCTTTGATAAAATTAATGGGAACCTTTCCCTAAGAATGTGATTGTGTGAATAAAAGAATATTCTGAATTGGAATGAGGCGTTCGTTGTGTTTGTGTAACATTTGTTTATTGTATACGGGGGTTATTCAGAAAGGCCGGGTTATACCCATTCTGAATAACCGATTCGGCGATAAGTCGAAGATGAAGATGGTGGTCGAAGACCGGAAGTCTTCACATCGTTTGGGTGATTACTGATGATCTTGATTGGGCTGTACACCCAAGATGAGGGAAATAGTTGGTGATCGTCCAGACGTACTTGGAGATGGATGGATATGCAAGGAAAGTGCCTCCGGTTTCGTTCAGACTTAGAACGAACTTGTAAATGGATTGTGTGTCTGACATTGGATTTTATTCTATGTTGATTGATCTCTATTAAATACACATCTGTTTGGCGGCGGAGAATTTATTCACTTGCTTAACGCCCTTCTCTGAGACGTACGAGCTCAGAGGTTGTATATCGATGGACATCAGTCGCATGGAGTGAATTGCCAGTGTGGCACGCGTAAGTGGAAATTGATCAAGGCTTCTGTTGAAAAGAAAAGTCTTGTGGTTGAGGATCAAAGCACGGCCTATGTGGCGTAGCTTTGTGTATAACGTGAATTCGCGAGCCTCACACCTCGGTATGAGTCAAAAACGGGATACGGACCCAAGGAGTGCACGACGTTTCTTTCTAGCTAGGGTGGTGTCAGTGACCTACCAGCCCTGAAATTTATATACTTTTCACCTGTGTGGTTGTTGGATACGAGGCGCCTCGGATATAGGTCTGTAAGGACCGGAAAACGTGCGTTCAGGAATAACTAATCCTCAAAAGTAAGAGAGGACCGGCCTTGGAGGTTCCAAAGGATCATAGTGGGGTCCTGAGGCATTTGCTAGAGTGTCTCGAATCGGAGAGGAGCTTGCCCCTTGCCTCGACTCATGACGGAAATCCAATTTCCAATACGTGATATTGCGGTTTTAATTGTAGAACTAGTATGGCGACATGATAGATGGTACCCATGCCGCCTATGATTAATATTTATGATTGAACTGTTTTGACACTATACACTTATTATAGTATCAAGTGATTTGTTTTAAACGTACCAAGCATGTTTGGCTATTATAAGTGAAAACCCTATCCTCCGGCTTGCGTTGCATTGTGTGATGGGACCTGGGTCTTATAATAGCTTCATTTTTCCAAAGAGCATTGCGCTGTTTTGTTATATGCACTAGTATTCTTGGGAGGAAACCCGTTCCGTGTTATACGGCGTGGTACCTTGAATTACTATCTTTTAAAGTAAAGTTTTAAATAACTGTTTTAGTTCTCACACCAGTCCCATGACTGACCTGGAGTTTGTTGTTTTAACCTAAACTCTGGGTACCCCTATTTTCTATACGGGCAGCTAGTAGTTTTGGTTTTGCAGATTTATATTCACAGGGTCTTGATATACAGCTGGAACGATGCTCGGAAAGCCCTGTATCCGTGTATCACTTTCAGTTGTGCTTTGTATATTTTTCCGCTGCTATGTAATTTATTGTAATCTCTGATATTCATCGAATGTATTTTATTCATTTATACTCTGTATATTCTTGTATTCTGATGGAATTGTTGTAATAACAATGAAATGTTCTTCTGTTTGCGTTCTATTTTGTCTTGTCCTCAATTTTATCCGTGCTTTCCTTCACGGGGAAGTTCAGGTCGTCTCATAAATGGAATAACGACAAAGCCTTTTAAATTCCATATATATTAACAGTCTTCCTTCACAGAAGCTCATTTCGATTATTATCAAATCGAATCCCATTCAATTCCAATTTAATATATTAAATTGGAAAACTTTACTTTGGAAAATTCTCGTTAAATCTTAATAAAAAGATTTATAAATTCCAAATCTCATTTTCACTGTAAATCGGGTTAAAGAAAGAATGTCGTTAAAAACACAGCTCACGATAAATCCAATTCACACTCCATTTTATTCCAATTAAATTTTACAAAAAGATTCATTCTTTTCACATGGGGTTTAAGAACGGTATTAATAAAGACACCATTCATGACAAACCCAAATCCATTTCAATATTAAATACAAGGCTCTGAATAGAAATTATATCGGCTTATATTCAATATAAAATTCTGAAATCAACAAATATCGTATTGGGAATAACGATATATATCTTCCAAATTCCTCCACAATATCCGTATAATCACGGAATCCAATATCGAAATATTTCGAAGATAATTTCGATTCAAATCCATTCCAATTCATTTATTGGAAATTTTGGTTATTTTTAAAACCATTTAAAATCTAATTTATTTACTTAAAATATTGGATTAATAATTCTAGTTCATATCTAGTTCATTTTGATAAAAATATATTTTTATCTTCACAAATGTGGAATTTTTCATCCTAATTCTTTTCAAATCATTTATTATGATTTTACACGAATTATCGATATTTTTAACAATTTTATCAAGGCATGTACAGTCGATTTCTATAAACGGTCATCGAACTGCACTTATAGCGACCTTTTCCAAATTTAATTTGGACATAATTCCAAATCCAACTGTTAGATTTCAAATTCCTTATATTCATTGGAAAGCTCTTTTCAATACGAACCCGATGGTTCCAGTTTTAGGAGAATCCGACGGTCGGATCTCCCGTAATGTCCATTTGAAGTCAATGGTTGAAATTCGCGAACTACCACGGCGTGGCGCGTTCTGTTCAGACCATTAAATATAATATATATATATATATATATATATATTATTTCATCGATTTCCATTTAAAACGTATTTTATAAATCGTTCAAAATTCGTTTTCAAAACGATTTCAACTTCATATTCAATTTCAAATCAAAATTGAATATTCCATATAATTAATATATAAATGATGATATTTTCAAAACATTAGATTTTGAAATCACTTCCTTTTCGATATTTATTATAAAAATGAATGAAATCGATATAAATATCGTTCGCGTCAAAATGGCGTTAATCTAATCAACACGGCTTTATATATTTAAATATTTTCGTGTCCATCCCAACTGAGACATCAAAATCAGATTTTGATCCATTACTGAATATTATTTTAAAATATTCGTTATTTTAAAATATTCTATATTCGTCAATTTAAAACATTCGTTAATTTAAAATATTCGTTCTTTCTGAATTTGAATAAGACACTGCCAATTATCATATAATTTTATTTATATGGATTTCATACAACACACGTATACAACAACAATCAAATACAGTTAACCATCATCCAACATTATACAACCGCACAAGCATTAAATATAAATAATCAATGCTTACTACAGCTTGTCAGCCAATCGATCGACTTATAAGTAATTGGGATTAGTGTACATCAAATATCATCCCAATACCCATGTGGGGTTTTCAAACAACAAACACAGATTTATTTGTGCAGTTGGGCGAGGTGTAAAATATATCGTCCGAATCCATATCAGTCAAATGTGTGTATAATTACAAAACGTCCGATTTGTAAATGAATATTTATTTTATTCATATACACGTTAAAAATTATATTTTTAACTATAAAATATGAATATTTTATTTTCCTTCAACATCACAATCACAATGAATATCCACAATACAACACAATCAAACAAGTCGTCCATGGTCTATGGACGATGGGTGTCGGGTGCTGCTAAGCACCGTCTGCATCCTAGTATATATTTTAACTAGAAAATAAAATTAAATTGAGAAGTTCTCACCTTTGGGTTCCACTCCTCCATTTCATTTCTGAATTTCTGAATAGCTTGGATTTGCCCAAAATTCAACGCAGTCTTTTCCACGTTGTTCATATTGAAAATCACATTCTCAATATGATGTTTATATATTTTTATCTAACTAAAAATCATATTTTTACTTCGCTATAATATAATAAAAATCATATTTTTATCGCTAATTCATATATATAAAAATCATATTTTTTATCGCTACTTCCTATATATAAATATCATATTTTTATCGCTACTTCATATATGTAAAAATCGATTTTTTATCATTACTTCATATATATGTAAATCGAATTTTTATCGCTACTTCAAATATATAAAAGTCGAATTTTTATCGCTACTTCATATATGTAAAATTCGAATTTTTATCGCTACTTCATATATATAAAAATCGAACTTTCATCGCTATTTCATATATATAAAAATTGAATTTTTATCGCTACTTCATATATATAAAAATCGAATTTTTATCGCTATAAATCTCTCTTAAAACAAAAATAAAAATCATATTTTTAAATAAATGAAAATCATATTTTTATTTCCAAAACCATACATTTTAAAAAATCGCATTTTTATCACAATTAAAACATTAAAAAACTAATGATCTTTTTATTCCATAAATCTCACTTTAAACAAAAATAAAAATCATATTTTTAACCCGCTTTCATTTATATATAAAAACTAAAAATGAATTCCATGCTATTTTATAAGAAAAATCTAATTTTTATATTGCTAATTATATATATAAATAAAATAAAATAACAAAATAAATAAAAATAAAAGAAAAGATCTTGTTTTTCAGAGGGGATGGAGGCCAAGGGGCGCGCTGAGTTAGCGGGGAGGCGTCGGGGTGTCGGCGGTGGTCGTGGTGTGGGCCAGGGGCGGTGGCGCGACGGTTTTTCCTCCAATTAGGGTTTGGAGCTTCGCATAGGTGGGGAGAGAGGATTAGAGGCGTCGGGGGGTGAGGGGGGAATGTAACACCCTGTATTTTCTGTGAACATATAAGTAACAAATCAGAGAATAATTAAATTTTAAAATAAGAATCAAGGGAAATGGGTTGCGCCATTGCGTTCATCTCGAAATTCTACTTGGAAACGAGTCCGATTTTTCAAGAAATGGAGTCCGTATGAGGGAGATATGGCCCTCCGAAGTTTTAGAGAATTTCAGAATCGAAAACAGCTCGAAAATTCGAATTCAAATTCGAATTCAAAATCCCAGAACAGGCTGGGCGGGAAAATTCCTGCCCATGGACCAGGTCGACCTGGGGATCGACCATAGTATCGACCTCCTAGGGGCCAGGTCGGCCATAGTGTCGGCCTGGGGGTCGACCTGACCAGACCAGGTCGACCATAGTGTCGACCTGGGGGTCGACCTGCTCCCAAAACCCACTTTCTGAACCTGATGCATTCTGATGTATTTAGACTCGTTTTCTATCTAGATTCGTCCGCCTAATCCTATATAAACGGCCTCCTAGCCTCATTTTCTCTGCACATTTTCATTCTGTCTATACTCCGTCTCTGCTCTAACTAAAAACAAAAATGGTGTCGCTACTCTGCTGGAATCGAAACTTGGACTGATGCATCTTCTTCCAACCTGAATAGAATTAAAAACTAAATCAAATCCCAAATCAAAGTCTAGAGCTATGACAACAATTAAAGAAGAGTAATTCAACCTTTCTGCATCAACACTAGTTTATTTCCTTTCTTAAACCACGAAAGGCAAGTACAGTTATTTTCCGCTATAAACGTTAATTATGATTGTGACATGAATTGTAAATCTGAATTTGAGGTTATGTCTATTATGTTATGTTTAGATCTATCTTATTCTGTATCTCTTTCTTCTTTCTGTTCTATAGCCAGGCTACCACGA
Organism: Allium sativum; assembly: GCA_030737875.1. NCBI lineage: Eukaryota > Viridiplantae > Streptophyta > Magnoliopsida > Asparagales > Amaryllidaceae > Allium > Allium sativum. The sequence continues at coordinate 392,974,541 of CM060925.1, forward strand.
GCCTGAGCCAAATCTCATAAGAGATTAACGCACGAACGTTAAAATGTTTGGGACAAATAATGATGCATAATTGGACAGGACTGATTCGAGGACATGACATAAAATCTGAGGCATATAATTGGACATGTGGCATATTTAACATATGACTTGAGATTAAGGCATGAAATATATTGGACATGTGACTTGGGATTCGGGGCGTAGATTTTACCGTAAACATGAAACTAATGCATAGTACATGTTGTAATCTAGATCTGTAGTTAATTTGAGAAATAAACATGTGTTAGATCTATATCTGTTCATACTAGGTACGATAATCTGTGATTTGGGAGAAGGGGAATTATAGGACAACTTGAAAACTTGGGGGCATAATGCATGTTTTAAATCAAGGTCTGATGTTAGAATTTAAAGATAATTTACAACATGAATGATAATGCATGTTGAGGACATACTACATGTTATAGTTTAAAATTAATGACTTGAAAAAGGGATATCCGACTTAGGCGTAAAGACCTATACAAAAATAGGATAACTATTAATGTGAATGCGCCTAAATAAGGTTTTTTTTTTTTGGATATCTGGCATCATAGGCTATAATTTGGCATAATTCATATTGTTTATCGTGATTTATGGAGAATATTCTGTACTGTGTAATGTTTAATTAGGAGCATATGTGGCAAGTGAGTTTGGGCTAAATTTATGATTAGGCAAGATATGATATATAATCTGCTAAATTTGTTATCTACTAAATCTGTTATATTGCCTAATCTGCTAGTTCAGTTATATTGCCTAAACTGCAAATTAGATTGAATTTCCTAATCTGCTAATTATGATTGCCTTATCTGCTAAATCTGCTAAATAGCCTAATCTGCAAGATCTGTTATCTGTTTAATCTGTTGAATGACGTAATCTGTTGGAACTGAAATGCTGAAATTTGAAGTATGTGAATCTATAGGCTTGATTTAAAATTGAGCAAAACTTGTTAATAGAACCTCGAATAATCTGCTGTAACTTGTACAGAAGTTTAATCTGTTAAATAAACAGAATTAGTCTGATATCTAAAAAATCTGTATTGGAATGAAATGGCTATGACACGAGGTTAGACTCTGTTTGCGGTAGAAGCCTGCTCGGAACCAACCGGCTTAACCAGCGACCGCAAACTGCCAGTCTAACGTGAGGCCGTAGGCATAACTAAAATATGCTCAAACACGAGGTTAGGTCTGGCTTGTGGCAGAAGTCTGCCCGGAACCGCCCGGCATATCCAACAGCCACAAGCTACCGACCTAATGTGAGAGGTCTGTGCATTAATACTTAATTAATGCAAATCTGGGATAAATATGATGTCTAAAACGTGTTGGGTGGATAGGGTTAAACCAATTGGACTAATGAATTTGACAAACCCGTTTCGTGAATCTGTAGGCCCAATTATAAAGTTAGACAAATCTATAAATCTGTTGAATCCGTATATCTGATCCGTTAGTCTGAAACTTGTCTGATCTGCGAACTAGTTGATCTGAACTCTGTATGTCTGAACTTGTAAACAAGTTAATCTGAAAATCTGTTAGTCTGGGGACACAAGGTTAGGGGGGAAATTACTTGTGTCATCTGTTGTTTGGGACCCATATTAGTCAGTAACCCCTTCTGGTATCAAAACTTTGACCCAACAGTAGGTAGGGTCCGGGCACGCTTACTGAACTAATTATAACCGGTTCATTCTGATAATGGCGAGGGGTGTTGATGGTGCGTTCCAACCGGGTCATGTGCGTGCATGGATCCCGGTCTGCCTCTGAGGATGTAAGACGCCGTGACATCTGTAAATAGGTCTGTGCCAATTAGTTGTCACTTTAGGGAGTGATACACCCTATTGTGGAGCCAACATAGGGTATTTATGTATTAGGGAGCCGATCGCTTGGGGTAGGGTTTTAGGGTACACTTAGTTCTATCTGTTTCTGTTGGGTGGCAACACCTGTCTGTTCTGCATGGTACCGTCTGTTCGGGTGGTAAAGGCCCATTTACTAGTGTACACCTAATTCTACATGCTGTTTCCATAGGGATTAATTTGTTTCTGTTTCTGTACTTTCTGTTCGGGTGGTAAAGGCCCATATTAGCATTCTATTTCTGTCTGTTTCTGTTCGGGTGGTAAAGGCCCATTATCAGCATTCTGTCTCTGTCTGTTTCTGTTCGGGTGGTAAAGGCCCATTTCTAGCATTCAGTTTCTGTGGAAATTATTCTGTTCCCGTTTCTGCTTCAGCTTAGACATTAGGGTGACACCTAATCCTATTATACTAGTATTAGTGCAGAGAGATGAAAAGTAATATTATTATGCTTCTTACGTTTAACCTAAGTACATCTGCTGCTCCTGTTACTGTTATCTCTCATCCAGTTTTATTTGCATGCCATGATTATTATTATCTGTTAATATGCTGAAAGTCACTGGACTTGCCAGACTTTATGTCTGACCTTGCTTGTTTTCGCCCCTTTTTCTTCCGTTTCCCCCTCAGGTTTTCCAAGGAGGGAATACTTTAGCTTGATCCGGATTTCTTCTGCTTGAAGTACTCAGAGTGCTTAAAGTATGACTTGACTCTTTATGGCAGCTTCTGTGGGGATTATCGTTTTAAAGTTTTGTACTCTGATGATTTTTCTGAACAAGACTGATATTTATGTACTTGAGTTTTTAGGAAAGATTTAACCAAATTAATTTCTGTTTTCCACTGTAATAAAGTTATAATTTCTCAAGTATTATTTATCTGTCTTGTAAATTTCTGTTCTGTCTACTAAAACGCTCCACCAAAGTTAAGGCATTCCCTTTGTGAGTGTCCTTAACGGAGGCTGGGTGTTACAGGGAAGAAGAAGATGGCCGGGGGAGGGGGGCTATCGCGCACGGCGGCGGCGCCTGGGGGGAGCGGCAGTTTCCGTTCATCGCTTTTTTTAATTTCCTTTTCTTTTTTGAAACTGAACGGGGATGGGGGGTGGTTTACCGTGTGAGAGAGAGATTATATAATTTTATTTTTAATTATTAATTTATTTTCAAAAAGTAAAATTTTCATTCGAATTCCAAACAAGACCAAACGACTGTCGCCCTAGCTAAATACCCCCATTTTGAACACAATGAGATATGCCTCGTAAGCCAATTTGGCTATTACGATTAGTTTCTGCTAAGTTTAAAATATAAATCGTTATATTTTAAATTCAAACGCACATTTTAATTTATAGGTGCCACATACTAACTCTAAAAATTCCAAAAAAATAAATCAGGCTATGTTTTGACGAAACGGTCCTAATAAAACTAATTTCATCGAATTTGGAGACCGTTTGAAAAACGGTCATTTTCCAGTCGATTAAATTCAAACAAAAATGACCAAACACATTTAAATTCACCACGCTCACATATTGATTCCAAAAATTATGAAAATTGGAATCAAGCAATAATTTGATATTCCGGATCCAACAAAAGTGGTCTCGTCGAAAATGGAGGTCGTTTGCAAAATGGCTATTTTTAAGGGCTATATTTCCATAGCGACCAGTTTGGATCTTCAACTAGACATAACTTTTTATTCCTGCTATGAGATTTCAATTATTCGGATTTGTTGGAAAGATATTTTCAAACAGATTCAAATATTTCTGGTTTCACCAAAATCCGATTTATTTGAATTCTGTACATTCATTTGAAATCGAATTTTCAAACTACCGCGCCATTTCCGGTTCCTTTTATAATGAAAAATAAATATTTATATTCTAACTTTGATTTAAATAAATATATACGCTCTAATTCTATTCAAAATAAATTTCTTTTCATTATTATTTAAAATAAATCATTTTAAATATTCAAAATTCATTAAAATTGCCAAATTAAATTTTTTAAACTGGTTCTGATTTTCTGGGTTGGTAAACTTATTCTTCCTCTGAAAATTCTCTTCTTTGTTAATTCATCTTATAAATATCCACCACCTCTCTCTCTCCTTCTAGATTCACAAAAAAACCTAAATCTCTAATCCTCTCCTTGTCAATTCATATAAATCTAAAAACCTATAAATCTCAAAACCTAGATATCCTAAAACCTAGATCCAATTTCTCCTATTTTCCTCATTCCTAGCAACCAAACCCTAACATCACCAACCAAGACAGCCATCACCTAGCCTCTACACCATCAAACCAGTGCCTAGAACCAACCAAGCCCTGCTGCACCTATTGGTTGCACTATACATCCATGACCTGAACCAAAATTCAAAAACTCAATCACTATTATACATGTTTCTATTCACTGTTTTTTTAGTTTTTTCACTCTATTCCTGCATCCATAACTTGCTCATAGAAAGGCCAAATCTACTTTTTTTTCTTTCCAGATTGGATGGAATTGAAATAGCTACAACTTTCATTTTCAACTTTTCTATATTTTGTGATTTTTTTGTTTCGAAATCGCAAAGTTTCCAAACATATTTTCAAATCTAGATTTCTGGCCAAAAAATGGCCTAACACTGTTTCTGCCTTTTCTTCCTAAAAAATTATCCAAATCCAATCTTTCTTTCATTAAATAAAGAGAACATAATTTCCTATAACTTTACTGCTTACCACTTTTTCAAATTTAGTGGTTAACATATCCAATAAAATGTTTTTAAAATGTCAAAAATCTTGTTCTATTTTATAAATTTTATGAAAATCAAAATCCATCTTCCCTGGCCAAATTCCTTCTACTTTTTTTTAATTTTCTTGGGTTATTGTTTTATAAATTTATTCATGCCATGGTGTTAAAGATTGCATAGTTGTGCTTGTAGTTGACTTTGTTTATCTTGCTATCAGTGTCTATACATTGTTATTTCCATTCAGTTCCACAACAGTGAGTTTATTTCACACTTTACAAACATTTTGTGAAAGTATTATCCAACATATGTGAATGGTCAAAATTGAAATGTTAGGATTGTTTTAGTTGACATGATTGTTAGATTATATTTAAATTTGCATTCATGACCTGAAATTATTCAATTTTATAGTATATGTTAATCTGTAACATGTATGATATGCCTTGACAATTATTGACATAAAAAACATTATATGCATTTGTTATGTCACATATTTGTATCGTTATGTTTTTAGTTTATGTTCTCACACTACAAGTTCCTCATAGATGTTGAAAAATCATTATGGGTTGAAATGAAATAAACCATAGTCATTGTAATTTTCGATATTGAATTAGGATACGGGTTGAAAAGATATATACCGATAAATTTAACTAAACAGATTGAAATGATACATACCCATTTCACTTAAAATAGAGTAGACAGTTGTATATGAATATAGTTGGTTAATAAAAACTATTTCTTGAAAATTATAACTATGTATTAATTTAAATAAACTGATTTTGAGATATAACACAGATATTTTATTTTAAACTAATATTTGAAATAATTTGACTTGAACTTATGAATTTGAGTTAAAATTGATTAATAAAAGGATTTACTATATTATAAACTAATTAAATATTGTATATTAGAATTTAATATATTAATTTATTTTAAAATACTTTAAACTCAATATTAAAAAAATATTTAATTTTGAAACATTTAATTTAAAAATTTAACATAATACAGAAATTTAATCTAATATAATAGCTTTAATCAATATAATTTAGATAAAGAAGTCATTTTAAGATTTCCTTAAGTAAAATGGGTGGAAGCGATTGATTTAAAGATTTAAATTGATAATTTGTTAATTTAACAAATTTTAAAGTTGAAGAATTTAATTTAAGAAATTACCTTGATAATCAAACTGTGAAAGTTATTTTGAATAATATAATTAAATGAAATGGATTTAAAATTGAAGTTTAAACCAAATAAAAGTAATCTTATAGAATTATGCTTTTAATTGCAGACTATTAGATCTGAAACTTGGATCAGTTTAATTTAAGTTAATTTGAATGGAAACTTGAGCTATGAATTTATGATAAGTCAAATTTTGAAATGCGACTATTTGGTATAGATTGGATTATTTTAATTAAACTATTTTATCTATTTTAACTTTATTAGTATTCTTAATGAAACTATTTTATATAATTTTAACTATTTAAATTTTATAACTATTTTCATAAAAACAATATTTAATTAAACAAATTTTATATTAAAGTTAATTATACACATATTGTAATAAACTGTTTTTAATATATTTTACTATTTTAAACTAAAGTTTATTTCCAATTCGACTACTATGTCCAGATTGATTTAAGATAAGGATTTTGATTTATAATGATATTTGTGGAATAAAACATAAAATCAGTATTTGAATTTGATAATGAATTATTTAACAATATGGATTTTGAAATTTGAATATGATTCAATCCTTAATAGTTTTACATAAATGATTATAATGAAACCAATACATGAAGTTAAATTGGCTTATGATATTGAAATATAATTTTAAAATGTTAATGATCATGGTGTGAAAAATATTAGCATCTGGTTGTTACAGAGACCGGGGCCGGATATTGTCATACTCTCAACCAATACCAAGAACCACTTTAACAGCTGTGAACGTGGTGGAGGAACTAGAATGTAGTAGGTTGGCTTGGCGAACGCTACTGGAATGAAGTAAGAGAATGATGATGGATAGAGTTAACCTTTGTATCATAATTAAAATGACTAAAGTATAAGACATACCCAAGCCAATTGAGTTAGCTTCTCTTATGTAACACCCCACCTCCTTTAAGGTCACTCACAAAGAGAATGCCTTAACTTTGGTGGAGCATTTTAGTAAACAGAACAGAAACTTACAAGACAGATAAAATAGTACTTGAAAAATTTATAACTTTATTTCAATAGATACCGAAATAAACTTGGTTACATCCATTCAAATCACATTTTCAGAATTCAAGTACAAAATATCAATCTTGTACAAAAGCCTTCAGAATGCATAGTTTAAAATCATAATCCCCATAGAACGGAAGCTATACAGAGCCAAGCCATACTTTAAGCACTTCAAGCAGAATAAATCCGGATCAAGCTAAAGTATTCCCTCCTTGGATAACCTGGGGGGAAACAGAAGAAAGGAGGCGAAACAACAAGGGTCAGACAAAAAGTCTGGCAAGTCCAGTGATTTTCAGTTATGAACAGATAATAATAACATGACATGAAAATAAAACTGGATGAGAGATAGCTGTAACAGGTGTAACATATATAATAGAAGAACAGAACGATATAAGCTATTGTTTTACACTTCTCTGCACTAATACTAGTATAACAGGATTAGGTGTCACCCTAATGTCTAAACTGAAACAGAAACGGGTACAGAATAATTTCCACAGAAGAGAGTGCTAGTAATGGGCCTTTACCACCCGAACAGAAACAGACAGAAGCAGAACAGATTAATCCCTACGGAAACAGAATGTAGAATTAGGTGTACACTAGTAATGGGCCTTTACCACCCGAATAGACGGTACCACACAGAAACAGACAGGTGTTACCACCCAACAGAAACAGACGGTACCAACAGAAATAGACAGAACTAAGTGTACCCTAAAACCCTACCCCAAGTGATCGGCTCCCTAATACATAAATACCCTGTGTCGGCCCCACAGTAGGGTGTATCACTTCCTAAAGTGACAACCAATTGGCACAGACCTATTTACAGATGTCACGACGTCTTACATCCTCAGAGGCAGACCAGGATCCATGCACGCACATGACCCGGTTGGAACGCACCATCAACACCCCTCGCCATTATCAGAATGAACTGCTTATAATTAGTTCAGTAAGCATGCCCGGACCCTACTTACTGTTGGGTCAAAGTTTTGATACCATAAAGGGTTACTGACTAATATGGGTCCCAAACAACAGATGACACAAGTAATTCCCCTCCTAACCTTGTGTCCCCAGACTAACAGATTTCAGCTTAACTTGTCTACAAGTTTCAGACATACAAAATTTAGATTAACTAGTTCACAGATCAGACAATCAAGTTAACAGGTTTTCAGACTAACGGATCAGATGTTCGGATTAACAGGCTTACAGGGTAACTGGTTACAGATTAACAGACTTACAGATTAACTGGTTACAGATTATCTAACTTTGTATTGCGCCTACGGATTCACGAAACGGGTTTATCAGATTCATTGGTCCAATTGGTTTAGCCTTACCCAACATGTTTTAGACATCATAATTATCTCAGATTTTCATTAATTAAATATTAGTGCCCAAACCTCTCACATTAGACTGACAGTTTGCGGCTACTGGTTAAGCCGGTTGGTTCCGGGCAGGTTTCTGTCGCAAACTGAGTCTAACCTCGGGTTTCAAGAATGTTATGACTAACTTCTCACATTAGAACCTATTGTTTGCGACCACTGGAATATGCCGGGCGGTTCCGGGCAGAATTACGCCGCAAACACATTCTAACCTTGAGTTAGCCATGTTTATCTTTGCGGCCAATTAATTAATGATTCACCATTTATACCCACGCCTAATATACATGTCAATTATTCATAACTATAGCCAATTCAGATTATGTCAATAGCGGACTAATTATATCAACTCAATAGATATTGCCAATAACAGATTTTTCAGATTAGGCGACTTAACGGATTTAGCAGATTAAGCAAACTAGCAGATCTAGCATTTTCAACAGACTTAGCAGATGACAGATTTGGCAGATGAACAAATCTAGCAGACTAGGCAGTAAAGCAGAACTAGCAGATTAAGCAATATAACAGAACTAGCAGATTAAGCAATATAGCAGAACTAGCAGATTAGGCAAATATAACATATTTAATCATTCCTCAAAGTTTCACAAACATATCTTGCCTAATTTTAAATTTTGGCCTAAGCATGCCTAAATAATTGTCATGATTCACACTATGATCATATACCAAATATAACCATCGATTACTATGCATGTCATATATCCCAAAGATCCCTTACTTAGGTGTTTATTTACATTTAATTGATGTCCTACCTTAATGTAAATCTTTATACCTAAGCCATATTTTCTTTGTCTCAAGTCATATGTTAACATTCCATGGTTCCTCTTCTTCCAATTCACAGAATATGCATAGATCTAAATCTAGTTTACAACCTATGTCATTTTTCTTAAATCTGTCACAGATTAACCATGTCCAATTATTCCACATTCATTATTTGTCCCAAACATTTTAGCGTTCGTTCGTTAATCTCTTAGGAGATTGGCGCAGGCTCGTAGTAGCCTGGCTATAGAACAGAAAGAAGAAGAGATACAGAATAAAATAGATCAGAACAGAACATACACAATCTCAAATTCAAATTTACAATCATGTCACAATTATGATTAAAGTTTATATCGGAAAATAAGTGCACTTGCCTTGGTTGGATTAAAGAAAGAACTTTAATTGTTGTAGAATTGTTGCAGAAGCTTTAATCTCTAATTTGAATTGAGTTGCTTAGGTTGATGTTGATTAGCTTCTAGTTTTGATTCCAGAAGAGTAGCGACGCCATTTTTATTTTTATTTAGAACAGAGGCAGAGAAAAAGCAGAATAGAATTGTGTGTAGAGAATGCTAGGTCTTAGGTTGTTTTTATAGGTGTAGCAATTCATTTCAGCCATCAGATTAACACTAAAACCAATCCGGACCATCAAAAATCGTCCTTGGGCTTCAAAAATGTGTTCTGGACCGAAACAGGCCGACCAGGTCGACCTGTAAGGGGGGAGGAGGTCGACACTATAGTCGACCCCCAATGGGGGAGGTCGACTCCCAGGTTGACCCCCTAGTCGACCTGGCCCCCAGGTCGACCTGCCTAGTTCTGTGCTGACCGAAACCTTCTGAATCTTCCACAGGCCATAACTTCTTCATCCGGACTCCGATTTTCGAAAACTCGGACTCTATTTCATGTAAAATTTCGAGAGGAACGCAATGGTGATGTCCATTTTTACCTAATTCCTGATTCTTAAATTAATTATCCTCATTTTACTATCTTTTTCGTTACACACACTGTTATCGAACTAATTATTCTTCTCTTTCATGTATTAATTAATTCTTCTTATGCATCACCATTATTTACCTATCATAAGCATATTTTCATATATTTTATTTCATTTTTAATTATGCTTAAAAGTGCGAGGTGTTACATTCTCCCCTCCTTAAAGGATTTCGTCCCCGAAATCTTCAAGTTAAGAAGATTGTGTCCTACCATCCAATCATCCATCTACTCAATCACCAATCACAGGCATTCATTGTCCTTAAGAGATTTCTAATGTTGTATGAACATATGCAAGAAGTGTGTGTATATGTTCCTTGTCTAATGCAAAGATCAGGCGGTCCACTGATTCAGTTGACCTCCTTAATGCGAATTATGCCAGTGCCATGAATTCAACATGTATGCAATTTTCCTACTCGATACATATCATTTCTATATGAGTGCACAACCATTCAGTCATATGCAACATCCATGTGCTGAGTCAATCATTTTGCATCCTCAAAAATTAAAAATGCTCACACATCCATATGCAATATGAGAGTGTTTTCGAGCCGATCTAGTGCCTAGTGTGAGTATATGCATCCACGGGCAACCACTAGCAACCACTTGCATCCACTTGCAACCATCAAACATAACATGTCTCAAACACATGCTTACACCCATTAGTTTCTACCTAAAGTTTGAAGATTCGATCGATAGGATACAGTCGAATGATGGAAGCGAGTACAGATAGAACAAAAACTTGGTTCTCATTAGGCATGGGTCCTAAGTATCGGCCCCGAAGACCGAAACCAACATCAAATTAACACCCAGAGGATTACCCTCTTTAGACAATGTCAAAACTGGAAATCTTATCAGAAGTATTCAGCTATTTACAGACTACTCGTACAGATCAGGTTCCCTAATGGCTCTTTGGAAGTTAAGCATGATAAAATCATACCCCACGAAAACTCAGAATGTATGCGTCATACTTGACGCCTAACACAGATATCCCTCAAACCCCAATCTCAAACAGATGAGCGATAACCCTTATGGGTCTGAGTCTACAACGGAATTCAGAAATAATACTAGTATTAAAGTGCAGAGTATCGATTACAAAATCAAAATACCAGAATCAGAAAAAGTCTTAACTCCATAATCAGATAAATAAATTAAACCTACTATAGAAATTTTCCTATTTCTATCCTAGCCACTAGCCTCAAGAGTGTTCGCCTACCCTCCTTGTCCTCGTCTCTTCGGGCAGTCCCTAGTGAAGTGTCCCATCTCACCACAGTTGAAGCAAGTGCCCTTCCTTTTTCTGCAATTCTTGTTCAGATGAGTCGAGCTTCCACAAGTAAAGCACTTTTTCCCTTCTTATCTTCAGACTTCTCATCCTTCCTTTGTGTTTCCTTTTTGGGCCCTGCTTTCTTATTCTGTGGTTCTTCCTTCTTTGTCTCTTTCGGGCCCTTGTCTTCCTCGTGCAGTAGTGCCATGTCCACCAATTTCTCGTTAGTCGCTCCCATGGGTACGTGGGTCATGGCTAGGTTGTGCAGTGCCTCGTTCAATCCTTTAACAAAGCGGAGAGCCTTTTTATGCTGAGTGTTGACTAAATCCAATCCGAACCTAGCTAGTTGGTTGAACTGGTTGACGTATTCCTTGACCGTCATACTTCCTTGCTTAAGAGATAAGAACTTTTCCAGTTGTAAACTCCATTCAGCTTGCGAGAGAAATTTTGTCTCAAACCTTGTTCTGAAATCCATCCATGTCTCAACCGACCTCTCGGCGTTAGTGACTTCCCACCAGTAGGAAGCTTCGTCTTTGAGCAGCCATACCGCCAACTGTACCTTCTGCCTATCGTCCACCTCGAAGATAACAAATAGATCCTCAGTTTCTTTGAGCCAGTTCCTTGCTTCGACGAATGATTCAGTTCCCTTGAAATCCTTTCCACCCATGGCCTTAAAATCTCTACAGATCTTCGAGAAAGCAATTGCACGAGGAGGGGGTGGAGGAGGAGGGGGATCATTTGCTGGACCTGCGGCGACGGTCCTAGCCTCAAGATATTGACGAAACCAACCGGGTACATGAACACCCTCTGGTGTCTCAGATGCTTCAGACATGCTGAAACGAAAAAAGGAAAGATTCAATACAAAAAGGACTGAAGGAAAGATATATGGCTCTTGGGGACCATGTTTTTCAAAATAAGCTTTATTTTTGAAAATACTTCCTTTCAAAACCTTTTTGAAAATAGTTTTCCAAAAACTTTACCCAATCTGGTAACCTTCAGCTCTGATACCAAGTGTAACACCCCACCTCCGTTAAGGTCACTCACAAAGGGAATGCCTTAACTTTGGTGGAGCATTTTAGTAAACAGAACAGAAACTTACAAGACATATAAAATAATACTTGAAAAATTTATAACTTTATTTCAACAGAAACCGAAATAAACTTGGTTACATCCTTTCAAATCACATTTTCAAAATTCAAGTACAAAATATCAGTCTTGTACAAAAGCCTTCAGAATGCATAGTTTAAAATCATAATCCCCATAGAACGGAAGCTATACAGAGCCAAGCCATACTTTAAGCACTTCAAGCAGAAGAAATCCGGATCAAGCTAAAGTATTCCCTCCTTGGATAACCTGGGAGGGAAACGGAAGAAAGGAGGCGAAACAACAAGGGTCAGACAAAACGTCTGGCAAGTCCAGTGATTTTCAGTTATGAACAAATAATAATAACATGACATGAAAATAAAACTGGATGAGAGATAGCTGTAACAGGTGTAATAGATATAACAAAAGAACAGAATGATATAAGCTATTATTTTACACTTCTCTGCACTAATACTAGTATAACAGGATTAGGTGTCACCCTAATGTCTAAACTGAAACAGAAACGGGTGTAGAATAATTTCCACAGAAGAGAGTGCTAGTAATGGGCCTTTACCACCCGAACAGAAACAGACAAAAGCAGAATAGATTAATCCCTACAGAAACAAAATGTAGAATTAGGTTTACACTAGTAATGAGCCTTTACCACCCGAACAGACGGTACCACACAGAAACAGACAGGTGTTACCACCCAACAGAAACAGACGCTACCAACAGAAACAAACAGAACTAAGTGTACCTTAAAACCCTACCCCAAGCGATCGACTCCCTAATACATAAATACCATGTGTCGGCCCCACAGTAGGGTGTACCATTCCCTAAAGTGACAACCAATTGGCACAGACCTATTTACAGATGTCACGGCGTCTTACATCCTCAGAGGCAGACCGGGATCCATGCACGCACATGACCCGGTTGGAACGCACCATCAACACCCCTCGCCATTATCAGAATGAACCGCTTATAATTAGTTCAGTAAGCGTGCCCGGACCCTACTTACTGTTGGGTTAATGTTTTGATACCAGAAAGGGTTACTGACTAGTATGGGTCCCAAACAACAGATGACACAAGTAATTCCCCTCCTAACCTTGTGTCCCCTGACTAACAGATTTCAGATTAACTTGTCTACAAGTTTCAAACATACAAAATTTAGATTAGCTAGTTCACAGATCAAACAATCAAGTTAACAGGTATTTAGACAAACGGATCAGATGTTCGAATTAACAGGCTTATAGGTTAAATGGTTACAGATTAACAAACTTATAGATTAACTGGTTACATATTATCTAACTTTGTATTGGGCCTACGGATTCACGAAACGGGTTTATCAGATTCATTGGTCCAATTGGTTTAGCCTTACCCAACACGTTTTAGACATCATAATTATCTCAGATTTTCATTAATTAAATATTAATGCCCAAACTTCTCACATTAAACTGACAGTTTGCGGCTACTGGTTAGGCCGGTTGGTTCCGGGCAGGTTTCTGTCGTAAACTGAGTCTAACCTCGGGTTTCAAGCACGTTATGACTAACTTCTCACATTAGAACCTATTGTTTCCGACCACTGGAATATGCCAGGCGGTTCCGGGCAGAATTACGCCGCAAACTCATTCTAACCTCGAGTTAGCCATGTTTATCTTTGCGGCCAATTAATTAATGATTCACCATTTATACCCATGCCTAATATACATGTCAATTATTCATAACTATAGCCAATTCAGATTATGTCAATAGCGGACTAATTATATCAACTCAACAGATATTGCAGATAACAGTTTTTTTAGATTAGGCGACTTAGAGGATTTAGCAGATTAAGCAAACTAGCAGATCTAGCATTTTCAACAGACTTAGCAAATGACAGATTTGGCAGATGAACAAATCTAGCAGACTAGGCAGTAGAGCAGAACTAGCAGATTAAGCAATATAACAGAACTAGTAGATTAAGCAATATAGCAGAACTAGCAAATTAGGCAAATATAACAGATTTAATCATTCCTCAAAGTTTCACAAATATATCTTGCCTAATTTTAAATTTTGGCCTAAGCATGCCTAAATAATTGTCATGATTCACACTATGATCATATACCAAATATAACCATCGATTACTATGCATGTCATATATCCCAAAGATCCCTTACTTAGGTGTTTATTTACATTTAATAGATGTCCTACCTTAATGTAAATCTTTATACCTAAGCCATATTTTCTTTGTCTCAAGTCATATGTTAACATACCATGGTTCCTCTTCTTCCAATTCACAGAATATGCATAGATCTAAATATAGTTTACAACCTATGTCCTTTTTCTTAAATCAGTCATAGATTAACCATGTCCAATTATTCCACATTCATTATTTGTCCCAAACATTTTAGCGTTCGTGCGTTAATCTCTTAGGAGATTGGCGCAGGCTCGTAGTAGCCTGGCTATAGAACAGAAAGAAGAAGAGATACAGAATAAAATAGATCAGAACATACACAATCTCAAATTCAGATTTACAATCATGTCACAATTATGATTAAAGTTTATATCGGAAAATAACTGCACTTGCCTTGGTTGGATTAAAGAAAGAACTTTAATTGTTGTAGAATCGTTGCAGAAGCTTTAATCTCTAATTTGAATTGAGTTGCTTAGGTTGATGTTGATTAGCTTCTAGTTTTGATTCCAGCAGAGTAGCGACGCCATTTTTATTTTTATTTAGAACAGAGGCAGAGAAGAAGCAGAATAGAATTGTGTGTAGAGAAGGCTAGGTCTTAGGTTGTTTTTATAGGTGTAGCAATACATTTCAGCCATCAGATTAACCCTAAAACCAATCCGAACCATCAAAAATCGTTCCTGGGCTTCAAAAACGTGTTCTGGACCGAAACAGGCTGACCAGGTCGACCTATAGGGGGAGGTCGACACTATAGTAGACCCCCATGGGGGAGGTCGACTCCCAGGTCGACCCCCAGGTCGACCTGCCCAGTTCTGTGCTGACCGAAACCTTCTGAATCTTCCACAGGCCATAACTTCTTCATCCGGACTCCGATTTTTGAAAACTCGGACTCTATTTCATGTAAATTTTCGAGAGGAACGCAATGGTGATGTCCATTTTACCTAATTCCTGATTCTTAAATTAATTATCCTCATTTTACTATCTTTTCCGTTACACACAACGTTATCGAACTAATTTTTCTTCTCTTTCATGTATTACTTAATTCTTCTTATGCATCACCATTATTTACCTATCATAAGCATATTTTCACATATTTTATTTCATTTTTAATTATACTTAAAAATGCGGGGTGTTACATCTTAGCGAAATGCTTCTTTAATACCATATCTATTACTTCATGATTGATTGGGTGTGCCTTTGAATATAGGAGTATTGTCTGAAGTGGGCGGTTGTTGCAGTTGTGCTTTATTACCAGCATGGATCTGCAATTTGGTAGAATCATACTATTGGGTATAGCCTGGGTGCATTGTCATATTATCCTGATCGAACTAGTATGATTTTGCTTTGTGTCATACCTATGGATTGCCCTCTGATAGCCACTAGTTTGTGGTAGATTTTATGGTATCTATATAGACTACGCTGCCTATAAACGATGTAAAGGTAAAAATATAATCTGGTTTACGCTATTTTAATACTTTACTTTACTACATAAACAATATTGTAATAACGTGTTATATTATATAATAAATAGTTCCACGGATTCTTAGAGGATGTGAATCCCAAACATCCTTTAAGTTACTTATGCATTTCATTTGAGTTGATTTACTTTAATGAAAATGTTAGTCCTGATCTGAGTGTCTTATCTTTGCATTATTGCTCGGGTCAGACTAGGTACTATTGTGTTGAGATTTCACCTTTCGGAGCTGGAGACTTATTGAAGAATACACATCTATCTATTTATGTCAATATTCCTTTTTGTATTAGAAATCCTTCTATTTAAACTTGTGGTGTATCAAATTTTGTTACTCTAATATTATGTATAAATTTCAAAAAAAATATTTAGTAGCTTTATGATCTACCACTACACCAAAAATGTGATTTTACAATACCTCGTATATTTACTTTTCTTACACTTTTAAATGTTATAATCAAACCAAAACAGAAAACGAGTTAGGATGCTTAAAAAATATTGTAAAAATTAAATAATTATCAAATATAAACTCTCTTACGTTAAGGAGTGTTGGAACTACAAGTAAATCGGTAAATAAGTTATAATCGATTGGGGTTCTTTGCAATTCTTCAAAGTAGATTCTTTGGAAACACTCTCCCCTTTACCCCTAATTCTTTGGCTGTAGCTTATTTTAATATCAATGCCCATCTAGTGTTTCTATATCCTTTCGCATACCCATTGGCACTATTCATAATGATGGAGCTCTTCGCAACTACTAACGGACGCCTTTTTCTGATTTCAACGTTTTCTCCCCAACATCTGATTTTGTCTCTCCCACAGCCTCTCATCACGATGTGATTTTCCTAGCACAACCACCAACATCGGCTCCACCATATACATTAGGTATGATATTTGCAACATCTGATTTTGCTACTACCTAGGTAAGATTGAGACATGTAATTGATTTAATTGGAAGAAGAGACCAGTAGATTACAAGTTCGAACTTGATTACCTATGGGATAAGATTTACTATTTTTTTTTAGAAATCAGGATAAACAAATTAACTTAATAATTAATTAAATGTTATTCATTTTGTCCTCTTTTTCGTTATGTTTGTTGTTGCTTATTATTGATTGTGCATTTTTTCATTAAAAAACATTTTATGCTTTAACTTTACATTTATATAGTTCGAACAGTTGGAATAATTATGTTTTTCTTCTTCTTTCATTTTTCAATGTTCATTTGTTTTGTTTCAATGTTTATTTTTTCATTTCTATTGTTTTGTTATTTTATATCCTATGTTTCATTAAACTATTGCACTATTTTCACCTTTTGTCTTTTGTTCTTTATTTACTGTAGAATACTAGAAAATCAAGCAAGTGTTCCTAAAACCAATTGGCAATAGGAAACACGGTCTCATAGTATATTTACAGGAAATAGGATACAAATTGCTCGATGTGGGACAAGACTAATACCACCCTGACATGTCAAGACATGCCCAAGCCACAACGAGCCGAAACCAAGCTGTGATACCGTGTAGAATACTAGAGAACGAAACAAGTGTTCCTAAAACCAACTGATAATAGGAACAACGATTTCATAGTATATATATAGGAAACTTGACACAAAATTGCTCGATGTGGGACAAGACTAAAACCACCCCTGCACGTTTGACACTAAAGGGCAACACGTGCCCGAGCCACACAAGCCGAAACCAAGCTCTGATACCATGTAGAATACTAGAAAACAAAACAAGTGTTCCTAAAACCAACTGGTAATAGGAACGACAATCTCATAGTGTATGTACAGGAAACACGATAAAGATTGCTCGATGTGGGACAAGACTAACACTAGACGTGCCCAAGCCACAACGAGCCGAAACCAAGATCTGATACCATGTAGAATACTAGAGAACCAAGAAAGTGTGCCTAAAATCAATTGATAATAGGAACAACAGCCTCATAGTACATATATAGGAAACATGACACAAATTGCTTAATGTAGGACAAGACTAATACCTCCCCTGGATAGGTGACACTACTGGACAAGATATGCTCAAGCCAAACGATCTTGAACCAAGCTCTGATACCATGTAGAATACTAGAGAATCAAACAAGTGTTCCTAAAACCAATTGGTCTTAGGAATGACAGTCTTATAGTATATGTATAGGAAACAAGATACAAATTGCTCAATGTGGGACAAGACTAACATTTACTACTTACCTTCACTCTAAAACACTACATAATACCTTTTAGCTTGCTCCTTTATCCATTATCTATAGCTTGCTATACAATATTTGCTTAATTACGTTAGATCTCCTCAATAGCTTGCTATACAATATTTTCTATAACTAGGTTGGATCTCCTTTGTAGCTTGCTAGAATTAGGTTTGACTGAGTTGCAAACTCGTTATAGAAAACTGAGTTTGCAACTCAGTTTTCAACTGAATCTCCACTTAAATCTCATTAGTGTTTAATGCTTTTGGATCGGCTGAATCTCCTACGAAAATATTTTTTTTCTAATTGTGATAACCCGGAAATCCAAGCCAATTTAAAATTTTTATTTTGGCAATTTTGAATATTTAAAATGAATTATTTTAAATAATAACGATGAGAAATTTATTTTGAATAGAATTAGAACGTATATATTTGTATAGATCGTCATTAGAATATAAATATTTTATTTCAATTATAAAAGGAATTGAAAATGAAGCGGTAGTTTGAAAATTCGATTTCAAATTTCAAATGAATGTACAAAACTCAAAATAAACCGAATTTTGGTGAAACGAAAAATATTAGAATCTATTTGAGAATATCTTTCCAAGAAATCCGAAAAATTGAAATTTCATAGCGGGAATAAAAAGTTATGCCCAACTGAAAATTCAGATTAGTCGCTATGGAATTTTGGCTCTTAAAAATAGAAATTTTGCAAACGATCTCCGTTTTCGAGGAAACCACTTTCGTTGGATCCGGGATGTTAAGTTATTGCTAGATTCCAAAATTCATAATTTTCTGAATCAATATGTGAGCGTGGCAAAGGAAAACGTGTTTTTCCAGTTTTAGTCAATTTGGATCGACCAGAAATTGGTCATTTTTCAAACGATCTCAAAATTTGACGAAATTAGTTTTGTTAGATTTGTATCGTCAATACGAAGCTTGAAAATATTTTTCGGGAATTTTTAGAGTCCGTATGTGGCCCCGGTAAATTGAAATGTGCGTTCAAATTCAAAATATAGATTTATATTTTGATTTTGACAAAAACTGATTGAAACAGTCGAATCAGCGTGTGGGACAAATCCTATTGTGTTCCAAATGGGGCAATTTCTAGGGGCGGTAGTCATTGGGTCTCGTTTAGAGTTCGAAATAAAAAGTTGCTTTATGAAATTAAATTAAATAAATAATATATATATATATATATTATAAAACCTTTACCCCCTTCTCTCTTCTCATTAGTCAATGACGGGATAAACAAAATAAAAGAAAAAAACTGCGTCCCTTAATCCGTCGACACCCATCGTCAGACCGCTGCTGCCGCGCCCCTCCATCGGCGCTGCCTCAGCGGCCGATCACTGGCACCCTCCGCCTGCGTCGACCGCACCCCCTATCCCTCTAATTGATTCGCCAACAAACCCTAACCCACCGACAGAACAAAGCCGCCAGCCACCAGTGCCTCACCTCCGCCCACCGTACCCACCACCGCCGTTTCCAGAGAAGCCCCGCCACCTATAGAAGCCCACCACCGCAGCCCCCTTCATCAAAGAGTCAATTTTTACAACGAAGTGAGTTCTTTCTTTTCTATTTTTAAATAACATGGTTTTTAATTCAGTTTTTACATGTATATAATATGATAGGATTTAAAATATGATTTTTAGTTTAAAAACATGATTTTTATATACTTAGTGATTTAAAAACATGATTTTTAATGATGTAGAGTAATAAAAATATAATCTTTACAGTATATGAAGTGAAATAAAAAATGGAACTTTATTTTTATCATGAAGTAATGAGAATAAAGATTTGATCTTTAGAAGTTTAAAAAAAAAAAAATTATTATGAAGTTAGCGCGATAAAAATATGATCTTTATTATATGAACATGGTCATAAAAATAGAATTTTTATCTCTATAATAGTAGTGCAAAAATGTGATTTTTATCCATATAGCTTAGTCATAAAAATGTGATTTTTATATACATGGCATTGATATAAAAATGTGATTTTTATATATGTAGCGAATACGAACGACGAAAGTGACAAAATGCGAGCTCGTCGAAGATCTCTACATATGAAGAGTCGCAGCGTTTGGTTTAGCTTATAGGTGAGAACTTCTCACTTTTAATTTGTTTTCTAGTTGAAATATATACTACGATGTAGACAATGCTTAGCAGCATCTGACACCCGTCGTCCATAGACAATGGACGACTTGTTTGTTTGTTGTTTGTGGTATGAATATTGATTGTGCAATGTGGAATGGAATAAAAAAAAATTATGGTTAAAAATATAATTTTTAACATGTATATATAATAAATATTTATAAATAAATCGGATGATTTATTTATGTACACCCATTTGACTGATATTGATTGGGACGATAAATTTTACACATCGCCCAACTACACAAATAAAAATCTGTGTTTGTTGAGTTGAAACCCCACACGGGTATTGGGATGATATTTGATGTACACTAATCCCGATTGTTTAGTTGTATGTCAATCGATGGGTTGACAGACTGTGTAAGCGTTAATTATTTATATTTAATGCTTATGCAGTTGTGTGGTGCACTTTGGATGATGGTTGATTATTTATGATTGCTATTATATACATGTGTTGTATAGGATCCATATAAATAACATTATATGGTAATTGAGTGGGTCTCATTTCAATTTAGAAAATAAATTATATTCATTTGTTGAATAAACAAAATAGTCATGTGTTGACAATACTCATGTGTTGAGAATATTCATGTGTTGAAACTATTCATGTGTTGAACGAAATATTTATACAATTAAATTCACATTATTATTGTAAGAAGGAAATAATAAATATTCATGTGTTGAATAAAATATAAATTCATGTGTTAAAGAAAATATTCATTTGTTGAATAGAATAACGAAGTTATTGAAATATATAAAGCCGTGTTGGTTAGATATGCGTCATTTTGACGTGAACGATATTTATATCGATTATATTCATTTTTATAATGAATATAGAAAAGGAAGTGATTTCAAAATATAACATTTTGAAAATATTGTCATTTATATATTAATGATATGGAATATTCAATTTTGATCTGAAATTGAATATTAAGTTGAAATGTTTTGAAAACGAATTTAAAACGATTTATAAAATATGTTTTGAAAGGAAATCGACGTAATATATATAATATATATTACATATATAATGGCCTGAATAGAACGCGCCACGCTGCGGTAGTTCGCGAATTTCGACCACTGACTTCAAATGGACATTACGGGAGATCCGACTGTCGCATTCTCCTAAAACCGGAACCGTTGGGTTCGTATCGAAAAGATCTTTCTAAAGAATATTAGAGATTTGAAATCTAATGGTTGGATTTGGAATTATGTCCAAATCAAATTTGGAAAAAGTCGCTGTAAATGCAGGTCGATGGCCGTTGATGGAAATCGACTGTACGGGCCTTGATAAAATTATTAAAAATAGCAATAATTTGTGTAAAATCATAAGAAATGATTTGAAAAGAACTAGGATGAAAAATTCCACATTTTAAAGATAAAAATAGTTTTTTATCGAAATGAACTAGTTTTGAACTAGAGTTATAATCCCATTTATTTTTAAAATAAATAAAGTGGATTTGAAATGGTTTTGAAAATAACCAGAATTTCCAATAATATAAATTGGAAATGGATTTGAATCGAAATTATCTTCGAAATCTTTCGATGTTGGATTTCGTGATTATACAGATATTGTTATGGAAATTTGAAAGATATATTTATATCGTTATTTCCAATACGATATTTGTTGGTTGTAGAATTTGATATTGAATATAAGCCGATATATTTTCTATTCAGAGCCTTGTATTTAATATCAAATGGGATTTGGGTTTGTCGTGAATGATGTCTTCATTAACACTGTTCTTAAACCCAGTTGAGAAAAAGATTAAATCTTTTTATTTAGATTTAATGAAGTGTACCAATTAAATGGTATTTAATTGGAATTGAATTTGAATTGATTTTTGGGTTTATCATGAACGGTGTTTTAAATAACACTTGTTCTTTAACCCGATAATTAATGTAATGTGAATTGGGTTTACCGTGAAATGTGTTTTAACGACATTCGTTCTTTAACCCGATTTAGAGTGAAATGTGATTTGGAATTTATAAATCTTTTGTTAAGATTTAAAGGAGATTTTCCACAGTAAAATTTAATAAATTGGGATGGAATGGAATTCGATTTGGTAATAATCACAGTGAATTTCTATGGAGGAAGACAACTAATATATCTGGAATTTATAAGGCTTTGCCGTTATTCCATTTACATTATTAGTCGAATATGGAAGTTTATATCGATTATACATATATCGATTTGTTTTCCATGAAGATTCCATCGTTAATGGAATGTGATTTCGGGTTTATCATCAACCGTGTTTTAAATGAAATTGGTTCTTTAACCCAGTTAAAGACGGGATATGATTTCCCAAGTTAAACAATCATTAATATTGATTTTTCGGAAGATTAAAACGAAGTGGAGTTTTAATGAATCTTTAATTAGATTGAAATGATCGAGAATGGAGTATCACCAATTTTGCTCCAGGCAATAGTTAAATCTTTAATTAGATTTGAACATGGAATGGTAACTGAATTTACTGATAACACCGTGGTGTTAGATATGAAGTATTACCATTTTTACTTCATGCAATGAATATGTTGGGGTTGGGAAATTTAACAAGTGATTACTTCGGTAAGGTTCGCTAATACTGACTAGTAGTGGATAAACCATAATGTGGTTTGAATTGATATTCAAAAGAAAATTAAAGAATAAATTTAAGGAATTTATCTTTGATAAAATTAATGGGAGCCTTTCTCAAAGTATAAGAATATTTGAAATATTCTGAATTGGAATGAGGTGTATGTTGTGTTTGTGTAACACTTGCTTATTATATACGCGAGTTATTCAGAAAGACCGGGTCTATCCTATTCTGAATAACTGGTTCGACGATGTGTCGAGGATGAAGATGGTGGTTATAAACCGGAGGTCTTCACATCATTTGGATAATTATTGATGATCTTGATTGGGCTGTACACCCAAAAGGAGGGAATCCGTTGGTAATCATCCAGACGTACTTGGAGATCGATGGATATGCCAGGAATAAGATTCCTCTGGTTTCGTTCAGACCCAGAACGGACTTGTATGGACTGTGTGCCTGACATTGGATTTTGCTCTGTGTTGATTGTTCTCTATTAAATATACATTTGCCTGGTGAAGGGGAATTTATTCCCTTACTTCACCCTTCTCTGAGACGTACGGGATCAGAGGTTGTATATCGATGGACATCAGTCGCATGGAGTGAATTGCCAGTGTGGCATGCCTAAGTGGCAATTGATCAAGGCTTCTGTTGAAAAGCAAAGTCTTGTGGTTGATGATCAAAGCACGACCTGTGTGGCATAGCTTTGTGTATGGCGTTAATTCGCGAGCCTCACATCCCAGTGTGAACCATAAAGGGAAGAAGGATCCAGGGAGAACGTGCGTCTCTTTCTAGCTAGGGTGGTGTCAGTGACCTACCAGCCCTGACATTTACATTATTTTCACTGTGTGGTTGTTGGAATGCGAGGCGCCTTGGATATGGAGTCATTTGGCTCATTTACGCCCCATAGTGCAGGGAGACGTAGTGTTCAGGGTTTTATTTAATCCACATCGAGTGGACCGACCCTGTTGCTCCAAAGGGTCGATGCGTTCGGATCCTGAGAGACAAGCTAAAGCATCTCGAATTCGGTAAGGACGATCCCTTGCCTTGCTTCACAGATGGAAATCCTACTTCCAATACGTGACTTTGCGGTTTTGATTGTAGAGCCTAGTATTGGCGGCATGATATATGGTACCCATGCCGTCTAGGATTGACACATTTATATTTGAAGTTGTTTTATACACTTTGCGCTTATAATAGTATCAAATGATTTGTTTCAAATGTACCAAGCATGTTTGGCTATTATAAGGGAAAACCCTATCCTCCGGCTTGCGTTGCATTTTGTGATGGGACCTGGGTCTTATAATAGCTTCATTTTTCCAAAAAGCATTATGCTGTTTTGTTATATGCACTGGTATTCTTGGGTGGAAACCCGTTCCGTGTTATACGGCATGGTCCCTTGACACATCTGATTTAAAGTAAAGTTTTAAATAATTGTTTTAGTTCTCACACCAGTCACATAACTGACCTGGAGTTTATTGTTTTAACTTAAACTCTGGATGTCCCTATTTTCTGCACGGGCAACTAGTAGTTTTGTTTTTGTAGATTTATATTCACATGATCCTGATTTGCAGCTGGAACGATACTCGGAAAGCTCTATATCCGTGTATTACTTTCAGTTGTGTTTTGTATTATTTTTCCGTTGCGATGTATTTAAATGTAATTTAAATCTCTGATACTTAATGCGTAATATTATTCATACTCTATATTTTCTTGTATTCTGATGAAATTGTTGTAAAAAGCAATGAAATGTTCTCCTGTTTGTGTTCCGATGTGGCTTGTTCTCAACTCAATCCGCGCTTTCCTTACCGGGGAAGTTCGGGTCCTTTCAGCGTGGTATCAGTGTTCTGGTTTACAGAGCTCGAGAACAAGGCACATTAGAACCATACGAAAGAATTCATCAGAGATTGGATTAGTAATATCCAATAAGAATGACTCGTTAGAGATGGGATTAGTAGTATCCTAGAACGAGTGTGAAGAGTATATTTTTAAAAATGAAAACAATTTTTGTTTTGAAATTTTAAATCAATTATTTGTATTTGATTATTTATTTTATATTGAATTTGGACAATCTAATATATAAAGATTTTGCGTATACGTCTGATCCACGTGTATTCGAAGTTTTAATATACTGGATAGATATAGAATCACACTCCAGTTGCTCGAATATGATTCTGATGATTGAGGCGTCATCATCAGAATTTATTTTCGTGTTTCGAAAGTGGGATTTCTATATGATTCCAATTGACTGGTGTGAGAACCAAAGCTAGATAGGGCTTATTGTTGTGATTTGGCATCAAAAATCTGATTTTTTGATATGTATTAAAGTTATGTGATTGAAAAGCTAATCAACTAATTGATTGTTGATTGTGTTGTTTGATTATTGGTTGATTAATTAAAATTTGAACCATTAAGCTAAATTGATCAAACATTGAACTGTATTGGAAATTGTTTGGAATTGCATGCATGCATGTACATATATGAGTATCCATTGAACAGGTCATTGCAAAGAGGCTAGAGAAGAGGAATAAAATTGTTTGCCTGACAAATAAGTACATGTTTATGGTATTTCTTGGGTTTTGGATGATTTTGTGAGCCGATTGGCTAGCCGCTTGGCTGTTTCTTTTTCTTTCTTTTTGGATTGGAAACGCCTGTATGGCAATTTTGGGATTTCCCGGTGCTCTCGTGCAGGGGAGATTATGGCGATTTTTTTTGAAAATTTAAGGTGTTAGCCAAATTTTTGAAGAATTTGAAAAGTTCTTAGAAACTGAAAAGTTGAAAAACTTAAGTCGTAAAGAAAATACTGGAAGTTGAGTTGATTAGTTAAACAACTTTCAGCTTTGTTCCTTTTCGGGGACGAAAAGTTATAAGTGGGGGAGATTGTAATAACCCGGAAATTCGAGCCAATTTAAAATTCTTATTTTGGAAATTTTGATGAATTTTGAATATTAAAAATGAATTAGTTTAAATAATATCGATGAGAAATTTATTTTGAATAGAATTAGAATGTATATATTTATATAGATCGTCGTTAGAATATAAATATTTTATTTTAATTATAAAAGGAAGTGAAAATGGCGCGGTAGTTTGAAAATTCGATTTCAAATTTCAAAGGAATGTACAGGATTCATAATAATCCGGATTTTGGCGAAATCAAAAATATTAGAATCTACTTGAGAATATCTTTCCAACTAATCCAAAAAAATTAAAATTTCATAGCGGGAATAAAAAGTGATGCCCAGTTGAAAATTTAGATTAGTCGCTATGGAATTTTTGCCCTTTAAAATGGAAATTTTGCAAACGATCTCTGTTTTTGACGAAACCACTTTCGTTGAATCTGGGATGTCAAGTTATTGCTAGATGCCAAAATTCATAATTTTCTGAATCAATATGTGAGCGTGGCAAAGGAAAACGTGTTTTGCCAGTTTCAGTCAATTTGGATCGACCCGAAATTGGTCATTTTTCAAACGGTCTCATAATTTTACGAAATTAGTTTTGTTAGAACCATATCGTCAATACGAAGCTAGAAAGTATTTTACGGAAATTTTTATAGTCCGTATGTTGCCCCGGTAAATTGAAATGTGCATTCAAATTCAATATGTAGATTTATATTTTGATTTCAATGAAAACTGATTGAAACAGTCGAATAAACGTGCGGGAGAAATCCTATTGTGTTCAGAATGGGGGTAATTAGCTAGGGGCGGCAGTCGTTGGGTCTCGTTTAGAGTTCAAAATAAAAAGTTGATTTATGAAATTAAATTAAATTAAATAAATAATATATATATATTATAAAACCTTTACCCCCCTTCTCTCTCCTCATTAGTCAACAATGGGATAAACAAAATAAAAGAAAAAAAACTGTGTCCCTCGATCCGCCGACACCCATCGTTAGACCACTGCTGTCGCGCCCCTCCATCGGCGCCGCCTCAGCCGCCGATCACTAGCATCCTTCGCCTGCGTCGACTGCACCCTCTATCCCTCAAATCGATTCGCCAACAAACCCTAACACACCCACAGAACAAAGCCGCCAGCCACCCAGCGCCTCACCTCCGCCTCCGCCCACCGTACCCACCACCGTCGTGTCCAGAGAAGCCCCGCCCCGCCGCAGCCCCCTTCATCAAAGAATCAATTTTTACAGCGAAGTGAGTTCTTTCTTTTCTATTTTTAAATAACATGGTTTTTAATTCAGTTTTTACATGTATATAATATGATAGTATTAAAAATATGATTTTTAGTTTAAAAACATGGTTTTTATATACTTAGCGATTTAAAAATATGATTTTTAATGATGTAGAGTAATAAAAATATAATCTTTACAGTATATGAAGTGAAATAAAAATAGGAACTTTATTTTTATCATGAAGTAGTGAGAATAAAGATTTGATCTTTAGAAGTTTTATAAATATAATTTTTATTATGAAGTTAGCGTGATAAAAACATGATCTTTATTATATGAACACGGTCATAAAAATAGAATTTTTATGTCTATAGTAGCAGTGCAAAAATGTGATTTTTATCCATATAGCGTAGTTGTAAAAATGTGATTTTTATATACATAGCATTGATATAAAAATGTGGTTTTTATATATGTAGCGAATACGAACGACGAAAGTGACAAAAGGCGAGCACATCGAAGATTTTCTACATGTGAAGAGTCGCGACGTTTGGTTTAGCTTATAGGTGAGAACTTCTCACTTTTAATTTGTTTTCTATTTGAAATATATACTAGGATGCAGACGGTGTTTAGCAGCACCCGACATCCGTCGTCCACAGACCATGGACGACTTGTTTGTTTGTTATTTGAGTGTGAATATTGATTGTGTGATGTGGAATGGAATAAAATATTTTGTAGTTAAAAATATAATTTTTAACGTGTATATAAAATAAATATTTATAAATAAATTGGATGATTTGTTTATGTACACCCATTTGACTGATATTGATTGGGACGATAAATTTTACACATCGTCCAATTGCACAAATAAAAATCTGTATTTGTTGATTTGAAACCCCACACGGGTATTGGGATGATATTTTACGTACACTAATCCCGATTGTTTAGTTGTATGTCAATCAATGGGTTGACAGACTGTGTAAGCGTTAATTATTTATATTTAATGCTTATGCAGTTGTTTGGTGCACTTTGGATGATGGTTGATTATTTATCATTGCTATTATATATATGTGTTGTATAGGATCCATATAAATAACATTATATGGTAATTGAGTGGGTCTCATTCCAATTTAGAAAATAAATTATATTCATGTGTTGAATAAGCAAAATAGTCATGTGTTGACAATACTCATGTGTTCAGAATATTCATGTGTTGAAACAATTCATGTGTTGAACGAAATATTTATACAACAAAATTCACATTTTTATTGTAAGAAGGAAATAATAAATATTCATGTGTTGAATAAAATATAAATTCATGTGTTGAAGAAAATATTCATTTATTGAATAGAATAACGAAGTTATTGAAATATATAAAGCCATGTTGGTTAGATATGCGCCATTTTGATGCGAACGATATTTATATCGATTATATTCGTTTTTATAATGAATATAGAAAAGGAAGTGATTTCAAAATATAACGTTTTGAAAATATTATCATTTATATTTTAATGATATGGAATATTCAATTTTGTTCTGAAATTGAATATGAAGTTGAAATCGTTTTGAAAACGAATATAAAACGATTTATAAAATGCGTTTTGAAAGGAAATTGATGTAATATATATATATATATATATATATATATATATATATATATATATATATATATATATATATATAATGGCCTGAATAGAACGCACCGCGCTGCGGTAGTTCGCGAATTTCGACCATTGACTTCAAATGGACATTACGGGAAATCCGACTGTCGGATTCTCCTAAAACTGGAACCATTGGGTTCATATCGAAAAGAGCTTTCTAACGAATATTAGAGATTTGAAATCTAACAGCTGGATTTGGAATTATGTCCAAATCAAATTTGGAAAAGGTCATTGTAAATGCAGTTCGATGGCCGTTGCTGGAAATCTACTGTATTGTCCTTGATAAAATTATTAAAATAGCAATAATTTGTGTAGAATCATAAGAAATGATTTGGAAAGAACTGGGATGAAAAATTCCATATTTGAAAAGATAAAAATAGATTTTTATCGAAATGAACTAGTTTTGAACTAGAGTTATAATCCCATTTATTTTTAAAATAAAAAAAGTGGATTTGAAATGGTTTTGAAAATAACCAGAATTTCCAATAATATAAATTGGAAATGGATTTGAATCGAAATTATCTTCAAAATCTTTCGATGTTGGATTTCGTGATTATACAGATATTGTTATGAAAATTTGAAAGATATATTTATATCGTTATTTCCAATACGATATTTGTTGGTCGTAGAATTTGATATTGAATATAAGCCAATATGTTTTCTATTCAGAGCCTTGTATTCAATATCAAATGGGATTTGGGTTTGTCGTGAATGGTGTCTTCATTAACACTGTTCTTAAACCCAGTTGAGAAAAAGATTAAATCTTTTTATTTAGATTTAATGAAGTGTACCAATTAAATGGTATTTAATTGGAATTGAATTTGAATTGATTTTTGGGTTTATCGTGAATGGTGTTTTAAATAACACTTGTTCTTTAACCCGATAATTAATGGAATGTGAATTGGGTTTACCGTGAACTATGTTTTAACAACATTCGTTCTTTAACCCAATTTACAACGAAATGTGATTTGGAATTTATAAATCTTTTGTTAAGATTTAATGGAGATTTTCCAAAGTAAAGTTTTCCAGTTTAATGAAATAAATTGGGATGAAATGGAATTCGATTTGGTAAGAATCGAAGTGAATATCTATGGAGGAAGACAACTGATTTATATGGAATTTAAAAGGCTTCGCCGTTATTCCATTTATATTATTAGTTGGATATGGAAGTTTATATCGACTATATATATCGATTTGTTTTCCATGAAGATTCCATCGTTAATGGAATGTGATTTCGGGTTTATCGCGAACCATGTTTTAAATGACATTGGTTCTTTAACCCAATTAAAGACAGGATATGATTTCCCAAGTTAAACAATCATTAATATTGATTTTTGGGAAGATTAAAACCAAGTGGAGTTTTAATGAATCTTTAATTAGATTGTAATGATCGAGAATGGAGTATCACCAGTTTTGCTCCGGGCGATAGTTAAATCTTTAACTTGATTTGAACGTGGAATGGTAATTGAATTTACCGATAACACCGTGGTATTAGATATGAAGTATTACCATTTTTACTTCATGGGATGAATAGGTTGGGGTTGGGAAATTTAACAAGTGATTACTTCGGTAAGGTTCGCTAATCCCGACTAGTAGTGGACAAACCATAATATGGTTTGAATTGATATTCAAAAGAAGATTAAAGAATAAATTTAAGGAATTTATCTTTGATAAAATTAATGGGAACCTTTCCCAAAGTATAAGAAAATTTGAATAAAAGAATATTCTAAATTGGAATGAGACGTATGTTGTGTTGGTGTAACATTTGTTTATTATATACGTGAGTTATTCAGAAAGACCGGGTTTATCCCATTCTGAATAACTGATTCGACGATGTGTCAAGGATGAAGACGGTGGTCGAAGACCGAAGTTCTTCACATCGTTTGGATAATTACTGATGATCTTGATTGGGCTGTACACCCGAGAGGAGGGAATCAGTTGGTGATCATACATACGTACTTGGAGATCGATGGATATGCGAGGAATAAATTTCCTCCGGTTTCGTTCAGACCCAGAACGGACTTGTATAGACTTTGTGTCTGACATTGGATTTTTCTCTGTGTTGATTGATCTCTATTAAATATACATTTGCTTGGTGAAAGGGAATTTATTCCCTTACCTTACCCTTCTCTGAGACGTACGGTATCAGAGGTAGTATATCGATGGACATCAGTCGCATGGAGTGAATTGCCAGTGTGGCACGCGTAAGTGGCAATTGATCAAGGCTTCTGTTGAAAAGAAAATTCTTGTGGTTGATGATCAAAGCACGGCCTATGTGGCGTAGCTTTGTGTATAACGTGAATTCACGAGCCTCACCCCTCGGTATGAGTCAAAAACGGGGGAAGGATCTAGGGAGAACGTGCGTCTCTTTCTAGCTAGGGTGGTGTCAGTGACCTACCAGCCCTCAAATTTACATTATTTTCACCTGTGTGGTTGTTGGATTGCGAGGCACCTCGGATATGGAGTCATTTGGCTCATTTATGCCCCATATGGCGGGGAGAAGTAGCGTTCAGGGTTTTTTTTAATCCACATCGAGTAGACCGGCCCTGTGGCTTCAACCGGTCGATGCGTTCTGATCTTGAGACATAGACTAGAGCGTCTTGAATTCGGTAAGGATGATCCCTTGCCTTGGTTCATAGATGGAAATCCAACTTCCAATACGTGGCTTTGCGGTTTTGATTGTAGAGCCTAGTATTGGCGACAAGATATATGTTATCCATGTCGTCTAGGATTGATACATTTATATTTGAAGTTGTTTTATACACTATGCACTTATAATAATATCAAATGATTTTTTTAAATATACCAAGCATGTTTGTCTATTATAACGAAAAACCCTATTCTACGGCTTGCGTTGCATTGTGTGATGGGACCTGGGTCATATAATAGCTTCATTTTTCCAAAAAGCATTGCGCTGTTTTGTTATATGCACTTGTATTCTCGGGAGGAAACCCGTTCCGTGTTATATGGCGTGGTCCCTTGATATATCTGATTTAAAGTAAAGTTTTAAATAACTGTTTTAGTTATCACACCAGTCACATGACTGACTTGGAGTTTATTGTTTTAACCTAAATTCTAGGTGCCCCTATTTTCTGCACGGGCAGCTACTAGTTTTGGTTTTGCAGATTTATATTCACAGGATCCTGATATGCAGCTGGAACGATAATCGGAAAGCTCTGTATCCGTGTATTACTTTCAGTTGTGTTTTGTGTTGTTTTTCCGCTGCGATGTATTTAAATGTAATTTAAATCTCTGATATTTAATGTGTAATATTTATTCATACTCTGTATATTCTTGTATTCTGATGAAATTGTTGTAAAAAGTAATGAAATGTTCTTCTGTCTGTGTTCCGATATGGCTTGTTCTCAACACAATCCGCGCTTTCCTTACCGGGGAAGTTCGTGTCCTTTCACTAATTGTCTTACATATGCTGTGTACTCTAGCCATGTAAGGTATATAACGGAGCAACATTTTTCTACTATCTACAAGTCCAATAAATTTTATGATAGAAAGTCTGGTCTATTTAGTGAATCATATGTGGTACTTAAATTATCTTGGCTAACATCGAAAAAAATAGATAAATTTGGTGAGGTTTGATGAATGCACTGTCATTCAAATGATGTATGTATTCTTTTATTTCAGAAATTTATTTTTACTTGCGTGTACTCTATGTCAAATTGTTGCCATTTTTATTTAAAAGTAGCTTATAATCGATGCCTCATTTCGCCAGAATTCATATATCCTCCTCCTTAGCATTGATAGGCATTTTTCATCGTGAGTCTCTAGGTGATTAACCTAGAATAAGGTATAGTTTTTTTTTCTAATTTTTACTTCTTTTCACAATTATTGTAATAACCCAGAAATTCTGAGCTAATTTAAAATTTTTATTTTGGCAATTTTAGCGAATTTTGGTTATTTGAAATGAATTATTTTAAATAATGATGATGAGAAATTTATTTTAAATAGAATTAGAACGTATATATTTATATAGATCGTCGTTATAATATAATTATTTATTTATAATTATAAAAGGAATTGAAAATGGCGTGGTAGTTCGATAATTTGATTTCAAATTTCAAATGAATGTACCGGATTCAAAATAAACCGAATTTTAGCGAAACAAAAAATATTTGAATCTAATGGAGAGTATCTTTCCAACGAATCCAAAAAATCGAAATTTCATAGCGGGAATCAAAAGTTATGCCCAATTGAAAATTCGGAATAGTAGCTATGAAATTCTAGCCCTTAAAAACGGGAATTTTGCAAACGACCTCGGTTTTCGATGAAACCACTTTTGTTGGATCCGTGATGTAAAATTATTGCTAGATTCCAATTTTCAAAATTTTTCGAATCGATATGCGAGCATGGCAAAGGAAAACGTGGTTTGACAGTTTGTGTCAATTTCGATCGACCAGAAAATAGCCATTTTTCAAACGGTCTCTGAATTTGACGAAATTTGTTTCGTTAGGACCGTATCGTCAATACGAAGCTAGAAAATATTTTTCGGGAATTTATAGAGTCCATACGTGGCCCCGGTAAATTGAAATGCGCGTTCAAATTCAATATATAGATTTATATTTTGATTTTGATGAAAACTGATCGTAACAATCGAATTAGCTTACGATACATATCCCATTGTGTTCGGAATGGGGGTAATTAGCTATGGACGACAGTCGGTGGGTTCGATTTCGAGATCGAAAGAAAAAGTTACTTTTTGAAGAGAAAATAAAATAAATATATATTTTAATATATACTCTCCCTCTCCTTTAATTTCCCTCAGTCAACAAATAAAAAAAATAAGAAAAAAACGACGGAACAGGAAATCGCTCCTCCAGACCACGCGCCGCCATCGACCGACCCCATCCCGTCGTCGCGCAACACCCTCTGACCCTCTCTTTTTCCTCCGCACCCCCTTCTCCTCTTCGACAGCCTCCTTCCTTCTTCATCGATGAACCCTAGCCCCAAAATCAATTTCTTCAACCGTTGCTCCACCCCCCCTGTCGCCACCCACAGCACGATGCCACCATGGCCAGAACCCGCCCTCCCCCCTCCCCCCGACGAAGCCTCTCCCTCCCTCCTATGTAAAAGAAAAGCAAAATAAAAAGGTGCATTTTTTTTAATATATTCTGATTTTGTTTCTAATTTCAGTTTATACATGTAGAAAGTTATAACAAACCTAATTTTATATAAATTATCAGAGCATAAAAATTAGATTTTTAATAATGTTAAAGATAGGATTTTTATATGATTTTTATATGAATGGTTTAGAAATGCACAACCTAGATTTTTAAAGTGATATAAAAAGATTACATTTTTAACTTTGAAAAGATTATATTTTTAACTTTGAAAAGATTATATTTTTAATAATGAAAAAGATTTGATTTTTGCTTTAGAAAAGGATTGATTTTTAATCTAGAAAAGAATTATTTTTTAGTGCATGAAGAAAATATAATTTTTATAACTAAGTATCGATGAAAAGTTTGATTTTTATCATGGAAGTAGCAGTGTATAAATAGAATTTTTATCTATATAATGGCAGTGTATAAATATAATTTTTATCTATATGGTAGCGGTATAAAAATGTGATTTTTATCCATAGAGAGCGATTATAAAAATGTGATTTTTATATACAGAAAAACAATATAAAAATGTGATTTTTTATATATGTAGTGGCTACGGACAATGAAACTGACAAAAGGCGAGCACGTCGAAGATTTCTACATAAGAAGAGTCATGGCATTTGGTTTAGCTTTTCGGTGAGAACTCCTCACTTTTATTTTTATTTCTATTTTGAAATATATACTAGGATGCAGACGGTGCTTAGTAGCACCCGACACCCGTCGTCCACAGACTATGGATGACTTGTTTGTTTGATTTCTCTGTTGTCAAATTTGATTGTGTGATGTGGAATGAAATAAAATATTTTATAGTTAAAAATATGATTTTTAACTGGTATATAAAATAAATATTTATAAACAAATCGGAGATTTGTTTATATACACCGATTTGATTGATATTGATTGGGATGATAAATTTTACACATCGCCTAACCTCACAAATAAAATATGTGTTTGTTGATTTGAAACCCCACACGGGTATTGGGATGATATTTGACGTACACTACTCCCGATTGTTTAGTTGTATGTCAATCGATGGGTTGACAGACTGTGTAAGCATTAATTATTTATATTTAATGCTTATGCAGTTTTGTGGTGCACTCTGGATGATGATTGATTATTTATTGTTGCTATTATATGCATGTGTTGTAGAAAATCTATATAATTAACATTATATGGTAATTGATTGGGCCTTATTCCGATATAGAAAATAAATTCATGTGTTGAATTGAAAATAAATTCATGTGTTGAATTGTAAAATATTCATGAGTTGAATAAAAGCCACGTTGATTAGATGGACGCCATTTTGATGTGAACGATGTTTATATCGATTTTATTCATTTTTATAATGAATATAGAAAAGAAGTGATTTCAAAATATAACATTTTGAAAATATTATCATTTGTATATCGATGATGTGGAATATTCAATTTTGATTCGAAATTGAATATGAAGTTGAAATCGTTTTGAAAATGAATTTAAAACGATTTATAAAATATGTTTTAACAGGAAATCGACGAAATATATATAATATATTTATATTATATATATATTGGCCTGAATAGAACTCGCAGTGCCGCGGCAGTTTGCGAATTTCGACCACTGACTTCGAATGGATATTACGGGAGATCCGACCGTCGGATTCTCCTAAATCCGGAACCTTGGGTTCGTATCAAAAAGAGCTTTCTAACGAATATTAGAGATTTGAAATCTAACGGTTGGATTTGGAATTATGTCCAAACTTGCTGTAAGTGCAGTTCGATGGCCGTTGATGGAAATCGACTGTACGGGCCTTGATAAAATTATTAAAAATAGTAATAATTTGTGTAAAATCATAAGAAATGATTTGTGAAGAATTGGGATGAAAATTTCCATATTTGAAAAGATAAAAATAGAATTTTTTATCGAAGTAAACTAATTTTGAACTAGAATAATAATTTATTTATTTTTAAAATAAATAAATTGGATTTGAAACGTTTTTGAAAATAACCAGAATTTCCAATAATTGAATTGGAATGGATTTGAATTGAAATCGTCTTTGGAAAATTTCAATGTTGAATTTCATGATGATACAGATATTTTTATGGGAATTTGAAAGATATATTTATAACATTATTTCCAATACGATATTTGTTGGTCGTAGAATTTGATATTGAATATAAGCCGACATACTTTCTATTCAAAGCCTTGTATTTAATATCAAATATGGTTTGGGTTTGTCGTGAATGGTATCTTCATTAACACTGTCCTTAAACCCAGTTGAGAAAAGATTAAATCTTTTTATTTGAATTTAATGAAGTATACCAATTAAATGATATTTAATTGGAATTGAATTGAAATTGATTTTTGGGTTTATCGTGAACGGTGTTTTAAATAACAATTGTTCTTTAACCCGATAATTAATGGAATGTGATTTGGGTTGTCGTGAATGGTATCTTTAATAATACTATTCTAAGACCCAATGGAGTTAAGAAAATCATGAATGGTTTCCTGGGTATTGATCCGATGTTGGTTTCAGCCTTTGGGGTTATTACTTAGGGAATTGTTCACTTGCTAATTTACGGTTAAAGGCTGATGGAAATGAAACGTGAATTTGATAATTAAAATTATCAAATTCAAGAAATGATCGATAATGGAGTATCACCAGTTTTGCTCCAGGCGATAGTTAAATCTTTAATTAGATTTGAACGTGAAATAGTAATTGAATTTACCGATAAAATCGTGGTGTTAGATATGAAGTATGTCCAGTTTTACTTCATGGGATGAATAGGTTGAGATTGGGAAATAAAATAAATGATTACTTCGGTGTGGTTCGCTAATCCCGACTAGTTGAATTGATATTCAAAAGAAGATTAAAGAATAAATTTAAGGAATTTATCTTTGATAAAATTAATGGGAACCTATCCTTAAGAATGTGAAATTTAGCAACTAACTGAACATTAGGTAAGATGAATGGTTTTCTGGGTATTGATCTGATGTTGGTTTCGGCCTTCGGGGTTAATATTTGGGGAATTGTTCCCTTACTAATTTACGGTTAGGGACTGATGAATCGGAATGAGGCGTATGTTGTGTTTGTTTAGCACTTGTTTATAATTCATGCGAGTTCTTCAGAAAGACCGGGTTTATCCCATTATGAATAGTTGATTCGACGTGGTGTCGAGGATGAAGACGGTGGTCGAAGACCGGAGGTCTTCACATTGTTTGGGTGATTACTGATGATCTTGATTGGGTCGTACACTTAAAAGGAGGGAATCAGTTAGTGGTCGTCCAGACGTACTTGGAGATCGATGGATACGTGAGGTACCAGGTGCCTCCGGTTTCGTTCAGACCCAAAACGGACATGTAAATGGACTGTGTGTCTGACATTGGATTTTATTCTATGTGATTGATTTCTATTAAATATATATCTGTTTGGCGACGGAGAATTTATTCTCTTGCTTAACGCCCTTCTCTGAGATGTACGAGCTCGGAGGTTATATATTGATGGATATCAAACGCATGGAGTGAACTGCCTTTATGGCATGCCTAAGTGGCAATTGATCAAGGCTTCTTTTGAAAAGCAAAGTCTTGTGGTTGATGATCAAAGCACGACCTGTGTAGTATAGCTTTGTGTAGCGTTGATTCGTGAGCCTCACACCTCGGTTGTGAACCAGAAACAAGAGAGGACATCAGGGAGGGCATGCGTTTCCTTCTAGCTAGAAGTGACGTCAGTGGTTTTACATGCCCTGACGAGTTTGACCTTTGTGGTTGTTACTATTGCGAGGCACGTCGGATATATCGGTGACTATGTGGAGCCGATGGAGTCATTTGTTGGCTCATTTATGCCCCAAAGGGTGGGAAACGCAATGTTCAGGCATTTTAATCTACATCGGTGGACCGGCCCTGACGATCCAATGGCTTGACTGAGTACTTGCCTGAGACTCGGGCTAGACAGTCTCGAATTCGGTAGAGGATTATCTTTTTCCTCGATTCACAGATGGAAATCCAACTTCCAAATACGTGACTTTGCGGTTTCGATTGTAGAGCCTAGTATTGGCGACATGATATATGGTACCCATGCCGTCTATGATTGATACTTATGATTTGAAATTGTTTTATACACTATACACTTATAGTAATAATAAATGATGAAGTTTAGCGTATCAAGCATTCTTTGGCTATTATAAAGTAAAACCCTATCCTCCGGCTTGCGTTGCATTGTGTGATGGGGTCTAGGTCTTACAAGATCTCCATTGTTCTTTATTTAGTATTGCGCTGTTGTTGTATGCACTGGCATCTTGGGAGGAAACCCGTTCCGTATTATACTGCGTGGTCCCTTGATTTACCTAACTTTAAAATAAAGATTAATAACTGTTTTAGTTCTCACACCAGTCACATGACTGACCTGGAGTTTATTGTTTTAACCTAAACTCTGGGTGCCCTCATTTTCCGAACGGGAAGCTACCAGTTTTGGTTTTGCAGATTTATATTCACAGGATCCTGATTTACAGCTGGAACGATACTCGGAAAGCTTTGTATTCGTGTATTTTTTCAGTTGTGTATTGTATTATTTTTCCGCTGCGATATATTTAAATGTGATTTAAATCTCTGCTATTTTTTATGTAATATTTATTCATACTCTGTATATTGATGAATTGTTGTAATTAACAATGAAATGTTCTTCTGTTTTTGTTCATTTGTGTGTTGTTCTCGAAGTATCCGTGCTTTCCTTACCGGGGAAGTTACGGGTCTTTACAATTATTCTGAAAAAATAGTCTATTCCACTGCTTCCATTTTTACTGGAATGCAGTAGTCATTGGTACTAGTTGAATTTGCTTTTCTTAATTCACTACACCAAAACAGGTGATTCCCAACGAGTATAAGCTTTGCAAACAATTTCAGCAACACTTATTAGTGTTGCTATGTGGGCGTAGCGATTTCTTTACAACGCTTATAAGTGTTGGTAATTTCTCTTTCCCAACGCTTATAAACGTTGGTAGATTTTCTCCACCAACGCTTATAAGCATTGGTAGATTTTCTCTCCCAACGTTTATAAACATTTGTATATCTTTGTTTGCAATGCTTATACATGTTGCAAGATTTTCATTCACAATGAATATAAATGTTAATAATAACATATGTATTATTAATTTCTATATTCTAGCATTAATAGTCAATTAATAACTAATATGACTATTACATAGACGATATTTAATATGAATCCAAAACAAATATTATTCTCAATTTAAAAAGTATAATTGAATGAATACCAACGGACAACATTCATAATCAAGTATCGACATAGAATCCGAGTTAACAACAGACAAGTACAATACATAATTTAGTTGCTTGATTCAATACATATACGAAACTCCGGTCATATAACGAAGTCTATATCTGAAAATTCACATAACTTGTATATTCCATTTGAGGGTCATCATAAATTGGTGCATCCGGTTCAAGATTTTCCACTACACCATTAGAACTACCATCCAATTTCCTCTTTTCTTCTACTGCCTTTGAAAGTGCCTGCATTCATTTAATATCACATTAAATTTTCAGTTCCTTGTTAAAAACATGAGTATGCATCACGTATAAAAAAACCATGAGTTTGCGCAAACGTGTATTCTTCTCCAGGATCAAACCACATGGCGTACTCATAAACCGATGTTCGCTTTGATTTACTATACTAGGAACAAAATTTTCATCAACAGACTCGATGTTAACATTAGATTTGACATATATGTCAACAACAATTGTTACAGATAAATCTTCAAGCAAACTTGAGTCCATATGGATTGACCCTTTGAGCAAGTACTTCTTTCCAACCAAATTTACAGGATGAAACAATGCAAAAGTGACAGCATGTTATATTATATGTACAAGTAGAAATTATAATTGAAAATTTATTAACAGCAGATATGTACCGTTGGTTGCAATGTACTAAACTTCAGTGATGGGCTTCAAAAGAATATGCAACGGTCAAAAAAGTGCATTTCGTATTCTCCAGGATTATCTACACAAATGTTTTGCGATCCCCTCTGCTATAAAAAAGAATAAAGCTCAAAACTCCAAGCATAATGCTATGAACTAAAATAAATAAAAAATAGTAAAGGAAATCTACCTTTATGAACAAAACAAAACGTGATGCATCAGGTTGTTCAATAATGACTTTTGTGTCATGGCTTGAAACAACAATTATCCAGTATCCTTTTTGATTAAATACAATTCCCTCTATATCTTGAGCCAACATTTAACTCAACAGAACTTTGTTCCCGGCACCAATTATCCTCTGAAGATTGCAACGTTGGGGTGTGTTTAACCTGGTGATAAGGTATCGGGAAAAAACAATTAGAGACAACATCATTTCATGATACCTTACAGATTTATAGCTAGATTATGCCAATATACTGCTAGTATCGGTAACAGCATTTCAAACATACAAAAGAAAACGAAAAGGAGTTAATGGTTGTTTACAAATTCTAACTGCTACCAGTATGCTACAAATTTGTAACTATATTATGCCAATACTGCTAGTATACATGATACCGTCGCATAATTGTGGCTTGTCCATAGCAAAATATGTTGATAAATTATGTAGCTAGTGTTGATGTTAAGGCCACGTTTGGTTTGTCATTTTTAGTTTTGTGTTTTCACCCACAAAAAGCGTACGATGCATGTATTTTTGAAAAACAATCAATTTGAAAATTGAAGCTAACATATAAATTTATCTTATATTTTGCAGTTTGAAAAATAACAAAAGAATGGTAAGCAGTCCATCCCCTCCTTCGTCCTTCAATCGCCATCGTAATGGCTTGAACTTTAAATTTCTCTTCCATAATCCTCATATTTTGTTATGAATCTTGAAAACACAAAACACAAAATGAAACCAATCATGTCGTAGGATTTTAATGTTGTAGGTATGATTTATTATAATATCATAGTTGCATCTAGAAATCGGAAGAGACCATAGTTGCATCTAGAAATTTTGTTAATTTTCTTTTATTAGAAGTACATTAACATAAAAGTCGAATGAAGACTGAAGAACTCATGAGATAGTGTACTAATATTTGCATATTATGGTGTTGATGCATCAACAAAGTTTACAGTGTTTACCT
The DNA here is from genome assembly GCA_030737875.1 of Allium sativum. Classification (NCBI taxonomy): domain Eukaryota; kingdom Viridiplantae; phylum Streptophyta; class Magnoliopsida; order Asparagales; family Amaryllidaceae; genus Allium; species Allium sativum. The sequence continues at coordinate 393,015,358 of CM060925.1, forward strand.
GAGAGAACTCCACGTCCAACAATGGTCGATCAACCTTGATATCAACATATGGTGGTGAAAATAGAACACTTGATGAAGTATCAACTGCCAGAGCAGATAGACGGTATTCCCAGCAGGCACCTATTGCATAATCATCCCCAGCAGGCACCTATTGCATAATCATCCCTAATAGGTTCTTATTTTTAACCGTAATAATTCTATTCAAATTTGTTCTGCTTTTATTTTTTTCTTCTTATATCTTATATTTATTTCTGCTTTTTCTTTTTCCAGAATGATTATAAAATTCCAACTTTCTTTGCATGGATGGCTGGTAGAAAAAACAGTATTATTAATGTTGTCTAAATGTTTATCTTCTGTGATATTTTTTGTATGGAAATCACATCACTGTTTTTAATTTAACTGAAATTTGGTAATGGATAATTTTGTTCTATTGTCTTCCACTTTAATTTAATGCCATAACAAGTTTATTTTCAAATAATAGTTTTACGTAGTTCATTACTACATGATTTTTATATCTATGATATGTATCCTTAACTGCTCCAACTTATATAAGGATAGCTCTTCTGACGTTCAATTATATAATATATTTTGTAGGTTATGCATATAACTTATTTGAAATTGGCTCTATTTGGGTGCGTTATTAATATGTGATTAAAACCTTCACATTTTCTTCAGTGCTATCTTATGCTCCCCAATTTCTAAATATTAGCAATTAAATTATAAATGCCCTATTAGTTGGAAGAAATATTATGATTTGTTACCATATCAAATATTGTATACATCATATAAACATGGTATATGAACAACAACGACATGCAAATTCATCATTTAAGTTGGGTGTAATCTGATCAAACAAGGTATGTTTACCATTATATAAGTTTTAGTGTAAGCAAGATGGCATTATCTAAATAGCACAAGCTAAAACTAATTTTGTAAAATTGGATTGATATTGAGTATACATACATATATTCTTATTTGTACCTGACATGTTCATTTGAAACGTGTTTTCATTCTTGCAGCCTTACTTGCTCAAGTGGCTGGGATATCACTCTGTGTGTGTGTTTTTTTAAAGAAAAAGAGAGAGTAGTATATAACTATTGAATGAAAGTATGAAACTATTAATCTCTAAAATCAGAAGAAAAAAATTGTAAGAATGTTTCATTTATCTAAAAGAAGTTAATCATTTCAGATTCTTCCAAAGTAAACAACAATGTTGCAAGAAATTACATGGAAGAAACCAAAATATTTAGATATACATAAAGCAGAAGCCGTAATGGAACTAAAATAGGTTAGTTCAAAGGAGTACTAAAGTGATCGGCACAAACATAGTTCTCAATAACTGAGTTTTGCAAACTGAGTTTACCTGAAGTAGACAATGATTTTTCTTTCAGAAATAAAATTCTATATAATATGAAAAACAGTGGTATAAATGAAATTTTTATAAATGTAAAACAAGAAAAATAGACCAAAAAGGAAGCTTTCAGAAGAAAAAAAAAAAGAATGAAATAATAAAATATTAAAGGGACTCACAAGTTTCTTTTCTTGTAGCTGAGGAAGGAATCCATGTTGATTTAATGACCAAAACACCAGCTGAGGAGGAGCGCATGTTGAATGCCACCATGAAGCGAATTGATGCATTGGAAAAGAGATCAAGGCTACAAAGAAGGCTCTTGAGGATTCACTTGAATGACAAAAGGAGTTTCTTGCTTATGTTGAACAGAAGAAAAATAAGAAGAGCAAATTTGTAAGAAGAAAATAAGCAATTTATTTCTTACCAGATTCAACCATTTAGAATGGCTATGTCTTCCACCAATGAAGTAAAAATTAGTCAAATTTCATTCATAACCGTTCCATGTTATGATCTAGTGTTACATATGCTGCTTGTTTTTGTAATTGCGGAGACTATGCTGGTAGAGATTGTGAATGTCTATGAAACCTGCAATGTGTCATTAGGAGCTATGAATTTGTGTTAGTTGTAAAGGGTCCAGGGTTTTGGATTAATGAAGTGTTGTGCATTAATATCTTAAAAAAAAAGATCTAAGCCACACCTCAATTTAAGTTACGTAAAATAATAAAAGCATTCCTACTTATTCCATAATGTTTCAGCTATTTACATCCTTCATGTGCATCAAAATCCTTCATTTGGTATTTCACAGAGAACCTTATAACTGCTTCAATGATGCAGTTAGTATTTACACGATCGCATTGCATTTCATTAACTTTCCTAATATGAAATCAATGAATTATGCAATAGAATACTTTATAGCTCTCTACAAATGCACAAAGTTTCCTAATATGAAATCAACGTATGAGCAAACTTATCTCAAGTTCGCAAATTAAAACAGGTCGTCTTTGCTACTGTCCAGATAAAGCTCCCTATGCAAAAATATAAATCTTCCCTGGAAATGTAAGAGTTCTTAAGAACAGTACAAAATGCATAAAATTGTGTAAAATGAAGTATGAACATGAACATCGATGAAATATTCGAGGTCGATACTGAATATAAGTAATAGCATATGCAAAATTTCATTCGACCCAACCATACATTATGTTATCATCAATCTTTAGTAATAGCAATTTTATTTAAGCCAGTTATATACATCATGAGACACGATAATTATTATCGTAACTAAGCTTTGAAAATATTGGAAATAATATATTGATTGACAAAGTGTTGGTGCTAATTCTTCTATTCACGAATTGTCCAGACACTCAAGATAAAAAGATTTTTTGTGCTAATTCTTCTATTCACAACAAAATTGACAGAGTGTTTACCAATAAACATACTTCAGTGCAAATCTGCCCCCATTTCTAACATGTTTATTCAGTGTAAAAATATATATACCTTAAGTGTAAATCTTCCCACATGTAGGTTGTAAAAAAAGATACCATCCACTGTTCATTTGAAATATGCATCATTTTCACTTCTTTAATCAATCTTCAACATAATGGGCAAGGAAAAAAAACATACCTGAACTCAAATTGCTTACAACATTATCGTCATACCTTTATATCTACAGAAGATAACCACCTTGGGGAGCCCTTGTGTTCCTTGAACTATCTCCAGCAGCCCGACCAGCAAAACGAGCACCGGTGCATCACCTAGCTAACTGTAAATGGACTGTCCAACCTACATCCTCTCTTGATTCAGTGCTTCCATTGCGTCTTTCATCCATTGTGTTGAATCGCTCGACATTGCCTCTTTTATTCCGCTCAGCTTCGTTCTTTGTGTCAACCAGCTCCATTCTTTGTGTCACCCAGCTTCGTTTTTTATGTCAAACCACATGACATTGCACCACCCAGCTCTTTCAGCTATTTCTCTGATTGGTATATTACTGAATCACTTGGTTCTTTATGTCTATTGCTAGTCTTCTCTCTTTGTCCTCCTTTGCACTTGTCCAAACTGACCAACAAAAGATCATGCATCTGAAACTGAAAATTACATTTAATTACAAGTTTATATATGATTTTATACATAACGATAATTGTAATAAAAGACATGTAAAAAATAAAATCTATCCAGTAAGATGATGATTGGAAAAAAATAGTGATGATGATTTGCGTGTGTACAATGAGTTCAATTTAAATAGGATACCCAAAAACGGTATTCTAAACTGTGCGTGTGTACAATGAGTGTGCCTGTGTATAATGGTATGCATGTGTACAATGGTTTATGTCGACGTCCAGCTCAGTTCGCTTAGTTCAAAACATCAACATTCGAAACTGTGCGTGTGTATTTGTCATATTTATTAATATAATTGCCTATGTTAGGTGTACATCTGTAGCTTAGCTCAGTTCGCTCATAGCTCAATTACGGAGCTAAGTCGGAACTACATATGTAGTCACATAAAATATTACAACCATTTAAATAAAGAAATGACATATCTTAGAGTATTGAACTTTTCATTTATAGCCAAAAAAGAATGGCCACTTATTAAGGGATGAGGAGGAGAGTTATTAGAGAGGAATAATTGCAATTTTTATTGATACAAAACATGATACAAAGAGCACATATATATAGTGCTATGAGCCCAACGGCTAGTACAAAATATACCAAATATGTATGAGCCTAACGGCTAGTATTAAATATAACAAGTATGCATGAGCCTAACGGCTAGTAGATAATGACAAAGCATGCTAAATATGATAAAACATGTTCACACTCTAACGGCTCTAGTGTAACGGCTCTATTATCTTCATTATGCCCCCTCAGTTCGAACTCAGGTTTCCTTGCTCATTCTGGCTTCCGCCAGCACTGATAACGCGAAGTTCCTCTCTCATTCTGATAAAATTTTTGGTCGAAAGGGCCTTTGTGAGAGCATCTGCTCTTTGATAGTATGCGGGCACATGACATATTGCAAGTCTTCCTGATTGCGTTCTTTCTCTCACAAAGTGGAGATCAATTTCAAGATGTTTCATCCTTGAATGTTGAATAGGGTTTAGAGATAAAGATACTGTGCTCTTATTATCGCACCAAATGACCGGCTTTCGTCTTGGAGTGAAACCAAGCTCCTCCATCAGTGATTCTATCCACATGATTTCGGCTGTAGCGCTTGCCAGTGCACAGTACTCAGCCTCTGTGCTAGATCTTGATGTGGTATGTTGTTTCTTCGTACACCAGGAAATGATATTGGAACCGAGGTAAACGCGGTATCCTGAGACAGACTTTCGATCGTCAATATCGTTGGCCCAATCGGCATCGCTAAAGCACTGTAAGTTAAGTTCCTTTTCTGAATTTAGGCGTATGCCGTAATGTTTTGTGCCTTGTAAGTATCGTAACACTCTCTTTAATGCCATCCAATGTTCTGATAAAGGGTTCTGCATGTATTGACTGAGTTTATTGACGCTGTAGTATATGTCTGGTCGAGTAATAGTTGTGTATTGTAACGCTCCTATTATTCTTCTATATTGTTTGGCATTGTCGATAGCTTCTCCTTTATGCTTAGATAGTCTTAGGTTACTAATCATAGGCGTAGGTAATGGGTTTGCCTTGTGCATATTTGCCCTTTGTAGTATTTCAGTGATATAATTTTGTTGGGATAATATTAATTCACCATTGTTTTTCCTAATCACTTGTATTCCAAGAAAATTTTTTAGTTCCCCCAAGTCTTTAATGGCGAAATTTTGATCCAGCTTGTGTACGATTCTATTTATTTCTTCGCTGTTGTCTCCTGTTATTAGCATGTCGTCAACGTATACTAGAATGAACACAGTTCCATGTATGCCCTTATTCATATATAGAGAATTGTCCGATTTAACTTGTGAGAAACCCATGTTAGACAAAGTTGACTTTAGCTTTTCATACCAAGCTCTCGAAGCTTGTTTTAAGCCATATATTGCTTTGTGTAGTTTGCATACTTTATCACCAGTACCATATCCTTCAGGTTGTTGCATGTATACCTCTTCAGTCAATTCCCCATTCAAAAAAGCATTGTTGACATCCAGTTGCCTAACATTCCATCCTTTGTTTAGAGCAATGGTTAGTATAATTCTGATGGTTGTGGGTTTTATGACTGGGGAAAAAGTTTCATTGAAATCAAAACCAAATTGCTGTGCGTAACCTTTTGCAACCAGTCTGGCCTTGTATTTGTCAATAGATCCATCTTCTTTTCTTTTTATTTTGTATGTCCACCTACAACCAATGACATTTTTGTGTTTTGGTTGAGTCACTAAGCTCCAAGTGTTGTTTTTTATGAGAGCTTTATATTCAGTGTCCATTGCCTCTTTCCATTTGTTTGATCTTATAGCCTAGTGAAATTCAATGGTTCGATCTCACTGGCAGAAATATTATATACTTTGGGTTTGAAGATTCCTCTCTTTGACCTGGTGATCATGTGATGTCCAGTTGATTGTGGTGGTGTTTGCTGCTGTGTATCATTGTTGTTGGTAGTGTCAACATGGTTGTTGTTTTCTGTATCTTCGCTATATTGCATGTTTTGATGTACTTTTGTATCTTCTGAGTCATTGTGTGTCTCATTGGTTTGCTCATTTGTTCGATCCATAGTTTCTTCCTGGGTGTTTAAATTGCTTGTACGTTGTTGCTCTTCATTTCTATCAATTGAAGGTGGTTCAATAATGAATGGCTCGAACCGTATGTTATTGTTTATGCTTTGTTCCCCATCCTTTTTGCCGATTTGCTTTTCTGCATAAGGAAATTGTTTTCATCAAATATCACATGTCTAGAAACATATATTTTTCCATTTTTGTCCATGCACTTATAACCTTTTTGGTTTGTGCATACCCGATGAATGTGCATGGGCTTGATCTCATACTTAGTTTATGATTGTTATAATCTCTAAAACATGGAAAACATAGACACCCATAGGCTTTCAAAAAACCATATTCTGGTCTAACACTGTATATCATTTCATGAGATTGTTTAAGACTTTGGTTGGCAACTTTTTAATGAGGAATACAGATGTGTAGAAAGCTTCATTCCAATATTTCATGGGTAATGAGCTTTGTGATAACAAAGTTAGACCAGTCTCTACTATGTGTCGATGTTTTCTTTCGACTAAACCATTTTGTTCGGACGTATGCGGGCAAGTTAATCTATGTTTGATCCCTCTTTTGAGAAAGTAATTAGTTAGAGGTTTAAACCCAGCTCCCCCATCTGTCTGAACAACCTTAACAGTATTGTTCATTTGTTTTTCGACATGAGTTATAAATTGCATAACTGTATTGCAAACTTCTGATTTAGTTTTCAGCATGTATATCCAAGTATATCTAGAATAAGCATCCACAAAAGAAAGATAATACCTGTGTCCCTGATATGAATTTAGAGGCGCGGGTCCCCATAAGTCAGCGGCTATAAGTTCCAGTGGCTCATTATAGCTGGTTTCAGAATCACTAAAAGGGAGCTTGTGGCTCTTGCCGAGTTGGCAGTGCGTGCATGTGTGTTTGATAGGTACATTTTTATAATGAATGTTATTATTACGCAGAATAGTCTTAACAGTTTCCAGATTAGGATGTCCTAATTTTACATGCCAAGAATTAATCACGTTACATTCACTGCTATTATTGTCATAATCAACGTTATTGCAACTATTCCTAATACAGTCATTGTCACTACTAGCATCTATATTATTATACCAGAATTCTCCACTTGAGTTTGCAGTCTTGAATTTGTATAAACCATCATATAGGTTACCTCGAAGTAATATTTCATGATTTAGGGAATCTTTAACTAAACAAAACTTAGGATGAAATTCAAAGTAAACATTATTGCCGTTGGCAAATTTGGATACACTTAAAAAAATTTTATTAATCTTAGGTACCCTAAGAAGATTGTTTAATTTGAGTTGTCTTTTCCCAAAAATAGTCCCTTTGCCTATGTGTGTGATACTAGCAGTACTACCATTACCCATATGCAAATTTCTCATACCTGAGTAATTTCTGCTCCCAATGTTTAAATTTTGAAGATTTCTAGTTATGTGGTGAGTTGCTCCTGAGTCAGGGTACCATTCTTCGAAGCCATTGTCTTCATTTTTTACTTCATCATCATCTGCATCATAATGTCTTTGGTTTGCATTATTATTATTTTGAGTTGAATTCCCTGTTGTTGCCATATTTGCTTGTGCTCTTCTTTGTGAAGAGTAATTTTGGCTTGCCTGTTGTCTACCTGTGTCTGAATTATACCTGAAGTAACATTTGTTCGCCATGCGACCAAACTTTTGGCATATTTGACATTTCACACGATAGTTGTTGTTATCTCCTTGTATGTGCTTATTTCTGACTGTGGTATAATTGGCAGAGAACTTATTTTGTGCTGTTTTTCTTTGGTCGATTCTGCCTTCATGAGCAAGGAGTGCTGATCGAACGAACTGTAAATCAGGTAAGGTTTGTTGTGTGGCTAGCACATTTACTAGAGATTCGTATTCTTCATCTAATCCACCAATAATAAATAGGATTTGCTCATTGTCGCTGATCTTATGGCCAACAGCATTTAGTTTGTCACACAGATTTTTAATTTTTCCTAAGTATTCTTTCATGCTTGCCTCCTTTTTTCTAGAATTTTGTAATTCCCTTCTATATTGCATGATTCTAGCAGCTGATTGTGAACTGAAAATTTGTTCAACTGTTTTCCAAATTTCATAAGACGTGCTACATCCAACTATTTGTGATAATAAATTCGAACTTACTGACGATAGGAACCATGAGGAGAGGAGGCTGTCTTGTTTTTGAAACTTTGTGTAGTCTGTGTTAGGCACAATTTCTCCTTCCGAATTGGTTATCGTCGCTGGTGGGACTGTTATTGTCCCATTAATGTACTGCAGTAAATCATACCCTCTTAAAGCGATCTCTACTTGATATTTCCATAGAATGTAATTGTCTTCGTCTAGAGATGTGGTGATAATTTGGCTTTTTGGTTTAATCAGGTCATGATGGTTAGGTGGAGCGCTGTACCCCATACTTCCTAAAACAGCGGAGGTTACTTCATTGTTGTTGGCCATAAAACAAAAACTACTTTCTGCTGGATGATTAAGCCTTTCGGCACTTTGGCTCTGATACCATATTAAGGGATGAGGAGGAGAGTTATTAGAGAGGAACAATTGCAATTTTTATTGATACAAAACATGATACAAAGAGCACATATATATAGTGCTATGAGCCCAACGGCTAGTACAAAATATACCAAATATGTATGAGCCTAACGGCTAGTATTAAATATAACAAGTATGCATGAGCCTAACGGCTAGTAGATAATGACAAAGCATGCTAAATATGATAAAACGTGTTCACACTCTAACGGCTCTATTATCTTCATTACCACTAAGGATGAAATGTAGTTATTTCCTTATTATTGGAATAAAATTAGCTATAAGAAAACGAGAAATTGAAAGAAAATAATTAGAACCTGAAGCAATAAGAATAGAATGTCAAGGCGAAAGGGCATTAACCATTGTACAGATGCACCAATATATGACGAACACAAGCCCAAATGAAACAAAATCGATCAAGACACAGAGGAAACATAGCCGACCAATCCAACAAACTGCCAAAAAAATATACATACTATCATTTTTTTTGGCAAATTTGAGAAATTCGCATCAAAAAAAGAAAAAGAAATGCAAGTAATCATATGTGGAATGATAAGAACTATCCAATAGCAAAGAAGAAGAAGAAAACTCTAGTCCGGTTTCTCTAATTAACTGAATATGTGACTACTGCATAAAGATTTTCATAAGCATGTACATAACTCATTGCACTATTTTACTTCATCTGTTAAAACAATCGCATGCATCAGAATATATGAATGAATATAAGCACAATCAAGTACAAATAGAAATAGACATTGCCCATGTATCGATTTCATAACAATAGCATAAAAAGGTAAAATAAAAATGAAATACAAGGTAAAAACCTACACAAAGCATGTGAAAATAATGTCAGACTAAATAAGCCAGAACTTGTAAGCTTAAGTGAAAATAAGATCAGAATATTTAAACCAAAACCAACATGCAGGAAAGAACATACTAGCTGCCAACAATGTATTCATAGAAGGATAGAGAACTAAAACAATAGCATCACCAAAGTGAGCAGTACCAAGTGCTTAGAAGAATGAACAGATTACATATTCAGATAGCACATCAAGTAGCTCAAAGCACAATGAACAACGTAGCAAACCAACTTTAACAAACAATATTTCCAAGCACGAAATAGATTAGATATGAAACAATACATACTCAGGCCAAAACATGGACTGGAAAGACATAGGCACATAGCACAACAACATAATTTAGATCAACAAGGCTATTATAGAAAACATAACAAAAAAAAGCTCAAACGTGAAATCATCATAGTAGACTAATCATTGGGCAGTTTAACAAGCAGCAAGACAAAAGACAATAGAATTAATAAGGATAAGGAGCATCAACATGAAATCAAGAAACACACAAGCACTTCACACGAAACCTTGTTAACTTGCAACTTTTTAGTGAAATATATCTTAATATGAGACCTTGTTAGCTTATTTGATTATTGAATATTCATATTATGGGAGTGTAAAAAAATAAACTAAGGCAAAAACTATTGGCTAGCAAATGAAAAAGTAAAAAAACCGAACACCAAGATTAAGATTGATAAATTAAAGACGATGGAAAAAACATATATTAAGGATGAAATATTGCTATTATCTTATTATTATAATTGACTTTATCCATCAAGACATCAATATGAACTCTATTTCTTTTAAGAAGCCCTTTAGAACTCTCATTTCTTTAAAGCTTATAACTCAACTTCAAAATTCATATACACCCAGCCTGTCCTTATATAAAGCCATTACGCCTGCAAGGTTAACACTAACTAACATTTTGGGTACTTCTTTTATGTTATGTTTATTGGGAGGGTTCATTGTTGATGCTTATCTAGGTTGATACCTTACCGTTGCTATCTTCACTGGCATTCAAGCTACTGTAAGTTTCTTATATGCATTTTGATTTTACATGAACATCTGTTATTTAGTTTATTATGTTTAAAAACTTCTAAGTTATGATATTGATGAAGTTATATGGCATTTATCAAAATTTTGGGTTGAAATCTTACTTTTGGTTCTCAAAACATAAAAGATATAAAATGTAATTTTAGTGATAATTCTTAATCCATCATGTTAGAGGTGTTTTGAGGAATTATTTTTTTCTTCTACTTCTGGTAAATATATAATAAAATTAAACTTCTCATTCAGTGCTCAAACCAACACTGGATGTGTATTAATATTACTTTCATAATGAAAACCGGTTAAGATCCCATCATCCAGTCTGGTATACTGCCACAATAAAAGTCACAAACACTTAATCTAAACATCTACTTTGTTATATTAAAGTTTACAGCGATGACAATCTTGGCAATGTCAACATAAGTACGGGGACTACATCCATCAAGTTGCGCAAATAATTCCAAAGAGGATAGCTATGTGAACAACAAAACTAACCTTCACTTTGCACCCATGGATTCCAATCTTTAGGATTGAAGAAAGCTAAAGAGGAAAATCGGTGAAGGAACGGGAAGAAAGTCAGGGAGGAATATCAAATCTCTTGAAGCACAAGCCGATTCATTTGAAGGACAATCGGTTGAAGGAGAGGCCGATTTCGTCGCCTGAAGGAGCGGAGATCTCTGATTCGATTGAAGGAGTAACCGATTTGAACGAGAAATTGATTTTTTCGTCTTTTTAGAGCCGTGTAATTTGATTTACATGCGGCTGAAGAATGGAAAGAGCGTTTAGAAGCGTTGAGGAGATGAGAATTAGGTTTACACATGGTCTTTTACATTTCTGCCCCCAAGAACGAAATTTAACAACTGGAATATGCGTTGGCAAAAAAAGAATTATGGATATGTATTTTCGGTAACACTTTTTTAATTTAGCAACTCTTATTTTGGTGATTAATCTACCACGTGAATAAGTGTTGGCGTCTATGAAAAATAAGTGTTGCCAAATGGCTGTTTTGGTGTAGTGATTCCTAACGGCTGCTCGAGTTCGGTTAAACTATCTCCTCTTTAAATTGTTGATTGCTTATAGGTTTCTGTTCCTCATTTTGGTCTTTTCATTATTCCACCAATGCAATCATATCGGAAAAATAATCAATTTTAACTTTCACTTCCTTTTCCTCATAACATACAAGTCAAGTCTATAGTGTATAACTTATTTAGCCAATCTATCTTTCGTTAGGAGTCCGTGGTTGATTGTGGGTAAATTATGAATATTATACTTAGGTTATTTGGTTTTTTTTCATATAATTGTTGTCCATTATTTAAATTCATGTTTTTCTTATTTGTCTTGGATATTTAGTTTTGAATTCACCATCTTTGGTAATCCCTTAAATCTATGGATCTTTATCTTAATTAACATTTAGTGAGACATAGTGTAGTCAGGTATGATGACATGCATGCAACTCATGTTTTAATGCACCATTTATTTTGAATTTTTTCCTACTATGTTGCCATACCTACCAACATTAGGAAGCGCGTATCCCAACCCAATTTTGATATGAAGCTCTGACAATTAAACTACGGATCTTTGTTAATATTTTTCATATTAGTAATTTTCCTTTGAATGTGCTTTTTAACCTATCTCTATAAGCTCACATGATTTTCCATATAGTTCAAGTATTTTTGTCACATTATGTAGTCTAGAAATTGTCTTTTATGTATCTATGTATCCATTTTTCCCTAATCATGTAAGAGGTCATGATCTTCCATGCTATCTTGACGCTATATATGCCTTTTTGAGTTTTAAATGTTAATCAGATCAACCCCCTCTTCTAGTTTATGTCGATAAATAATATCGTAACTGGATTTGTAGAGCCTTCTCCTTTAAACGAAACTGTATAAACTAAATTTAGCTTCTCTATTGAATAATTTGGAATTTTGAATTTTTGTCCCCAAAATTTAACTTTAGCTTATATAATTGTGTGTGCTAATTCGACCCTCCTGCAAAGGTAATACTTTGAAACTCAAACAGTTCTCTCTAATGTTTTTCTAAGAAAACAGTGCATTCTTTATCACTTATTACGTTTGATGATAAAGGCATCCTAAAATTCACTAGAAACTCATCCTCTTTTACCTCAAGTGCTTCCTAGTATGCTAGGTTTCCCCTTGCAAAATGTTGCAAAAATACCAGTTTGCATCTAACTTTTTCAATTGTAGACTTGGGCACTTTTCCAAATTACTGGAATTGTTCTTAATCCTTGAGCTTCTATCATTTAATTTTGCAACTATTAACAAGTCCTTTGCATAAAGGAGGTGGTGAATATTAGGTAAGTTATGGTAGAGAGGTTGAAAATTTCCATTATAGATTGCTAGTTCCATTTATAATGTAATGTGTTTCATAGCCATGGGGAATAGATAAGGTGATAGAGGATCACCTTGTCCTAGCTCTATACTACAAGTGTTATATTCTTTAAGAGTTCAGTTGATCATTGCAAAAACGGAACGGGTAGAAATACATTCTTTAATGAGAATTATAACTGAATTTGGAAGGCTACATGAGCTAGCATATATAGAATGAATTTTATGTTTATACTGTCAAAACCTTTATGGAGTTCCACTTTGAGACCTAGATTATCTACCTTTCTCTTATTGAAATTTCTGACTAATTCATAAACATGATTGAGATTTTAAAAGATATGTCTCCCCTTTATGAGTGCAGATTGACATTCTTACATTAAATCTAACAGAATTCTCACCAACCTATTACATATGATTTTAAAAAGTGTTTCATAGCTTGAAATTGGACGTATTCTTTATTTCTGTTTGGTGTGTTGATCTTTGATATTAGTGAGATAAAAGTGCGATTAATTTCATGTAGAATTTTCCCTAAGCGTAAAGGATGCTTGTACTACACCTAGCATTTTTTCCTTTTAATTACTACTAATGCAGCTTGAAGAATTTTAAGTTCCAACCATAAAGTGAAGGGAAAATTCCTCATAGATAGAGAAGATAGCTTCTTTAAATTCATGTTCAATCTCGGTGTCCAACTGTAAACGAGCCCTTTCTTCATTAACCAATCTCCTACAATTAAAATTTGGTAAGTATTCTATATATTATCCATTACAGATATATCAATGGAAGGACTACACTGTTTTTGAATTGCTTCATGTCTATTCTAAGTAGATTCTTGAAAATTTCCATGCATGATATTCCAGTATAAATTTGTTAGAGCATTTTCTCCTTCGTTAGCTAATTTTCCTTTTTGTTTCATGTCCACTACTGAAGTTAAAGCGCCAATTTTAACTAAGTTTTAGTTTAGTAGTATTGATTATAGAGAGTTCCATCAAGTAGAGCTTGATTTAGTATTTATAAAATTTCATTAAATTTATCCTAGAGCGCTTTTATTGAGTCTGATTGGTTAGGCCTTGGCTTATTCAAACTCTTTAATATATTTTTGCTATATTAAGAATGTAGCTAATGAAGTTATAAAAATTTAGATCTATTTTTGCAACTCAGTTTGCAAAACAGAGTTTGCAACTCGGTTTTGAAATCTGAGTTTGCCATTCAGTTTTCGAAACCGAGTTGCAACACAATTTCACTGTTTATCAATAAACTTTTATTTATCAATTTTGTAACTCAACAATAACTCAGTTTTGCTGTTTATTAATAAACTTGTCATTTATCAGCTTTGCAACTCAGAAATAACTCAGTTTAATTGTTTTTCAATAAATTAAGTTGCAACTCAGGTGGATATGTCATTATAAGGATCTATTTTTTTATTGTGGTTATACGTATGTATCACCTTCGTGAAAAATGTTCCATTGCAACTTGTTATTTCTGTTTCGTTTTCTGTAAAAATGAGTGTATTTATGTTTTGTAGTCACTTATAAAGGATAAGGAAAAAACATAATTTGGAATGTAATGGCAACATGGAAGTAATAAGGTGTCACCTTGACAATTTCCCTATCTCTAAGTTTTTGGTTTCGAGAAAGTGTTCTAAACCAAGTGCCATTTCAGAGAGATAGTGCAAGGTGTTGAGAAAGTTGTTTGGATAACAAAAGTTTTAGATCCAGAAGCACCGATTTACGATGGTCCTCAAAATGGACATTACAAGCTTTGTGAATTTTCAGATGGAGGCTTTGTTATATGGTCCACATTTTGCCTTCACAATTTCTAAAATTACGTGTACCTTTACTAAAACTTTGTCTTGGTTTTTCGAATTTGAACATGATATTATGGTATTTTGAAATTGGAAGCATGTAGCAAATATTTGAGTATTATGGGAATGTGACATTATTGAATTTGAAATATGGAAGTGTATTAAATCTTATATTGAATTGATATGTTGAATTATATATGCGATTGGAAACCATAAAGATATGTTATATTCATTTGTTTTAAGAATTTTAATATTAATTGTGCAAAAAACTAGGAAAGAGCATTGTTTTGTATTATAACGCAATAAGTGTTACAAATATTTTGGATTAACAACAGTTATAAATGTTGCAAAACTAAAAAATAACAAGGCAATTTATGTATGCCAACATTTATAAGTGTTGATTGGATGATGATATTGACACTTATAAGTGTTCTATATCTTATGGTTCCAACATTTATAAGTGTTAGCAATGAATATGTTGGTAACACTTTTAAGTATCACAGCATATTATGGGTCCAACGTTTATAAGCGTTAGCACTATGTCTGTTTGTCACTTATAAATGTTACAATATCTTATGGTTCCAACAATTATAAGCATTAGCAATTAGTCTGTTTGTAACACTTATAAGTTACAGATTTGGCCAGCCAGTTCCCCATCGACCATTAGCCATACTAAAAAAGTTATATAGAAATTATTTGTAACACTTATTCTCTTTGGGAATCCCTTGTTTTGGTGTAGTGTTGTGTTTTATTCTGCAGCAAGATATTCTACTTTCTATGTCAGCGAATTGTTTTTGTTTCTGTGATGATTTTATATTTAACTCTATAGCAGTTACAATCTTCTATTTTAAATGAATTGAGTTGGTTTTATTATCGACTTAAATGGTTAGGAATAGTTGAACAGTTGGTATTAGATCTTTGGTTTGATAAAACCTTATCTTATGGGATTAAAAAAAATCATTAAAGAAATGGTAGCGATATCCTAAAATGACTTGAATCAGTCTTTACATCATTCTTGAGAGAGCGTATTTTGAAAAGTATGAATAATTTTTAAAAGTATTTTTAGATATAGATTTTTTTTAAATTTATCCTTTTCCCTAGAGTTCCCTTCTTTTGTAATCCATTTTCCATGATAGGTATTCCCTCAATTAGGATTTCCTTAGCCAATCTAGATCCTTGCTCTGAATCTTTCTTAGGAAATTTATGATTGATAGCTTTCAAAATATTAATTATTCTCGAATTTATTTTAATTAAGGTCTCCATCTTTGGTAGATTCCTGTTGATTAGGTGTAACAACCCGAAAATCTGGGCCAGTTTAAAATTTTTATTTTGGCAATTTTAGCGAATTTTGAACATTTAAAATGAATTATTTTAAATAATATCGACGAGAAATTTATTTTGAATAGAATTCGAACGTATATATTATATACGTCGTCATTAGAATATAAATAATTATATATAATTATAAATAGAATTGAAAATGGCGCGGTAGTTTGATAATTCGATTTCAAACTTCAATTGAATGTACCGGGTGCAAAACAATCCAGATTTTAGTGAACCGAAAAATAATAGGATCTAACTGATGATATCTTTCCAACGAATCCGAAAAATTGAAATTTCATAGCGGGGATCAAAAGATATGTCCAAATGAAAATTCTGAATAGTCGCTATGGAATTCAGGCCCTTAAAAATAGTCATTTTGCAAACGACCTCGGATTTCGACGAAACCACTTTTGTTGGATCCGTGATGTCAAGTTATTGCTAGGTTTCAAATTTCATAATTTTTCGAATCAATATGTGAGCGTGGCAAAGGAAAACGCGTTTGACAGTTTTAGTTGATTTTAATCGACTGGAAAATGGCCATTTTTCCAATGGTCTCAGAATTCGACGAAACTAGTTTTGTTAGGACCGTATCGTCAATACGAAGCTAGAAAATATTTTTTTGGGATTTATAGAGTTCGTATGTGACCCCGGTAAATTAAAATGCGCGTTCAAATTCAATATATAGAGTTATATGTTGATTTTGACGAAAACTGATTATAACGATCGAACCAGCCTACGATACATATCCCATTGTGTTCTGAATGGGGGTAATTAGCTATGGGCGATAAGCGGTGGGCCTCGTTTTGAGTTCGAAAATAAAAGTTGCTTTTTGAATTAAAATAAATAAATAAATTAAAATAAATCCATCTCTCTCTCCTCTCCTTACATCACTCAGCCCCCCTCCCCCCCTCCCGTTAAAAATCAAAATCGACAAAAAAAGAGAAAAAAATGAAAAGAGGAGGCGGAGGAGCTGTTGCTCCTCCGGTGGTGGCGCCGCCACCTCTCCAGGCGGAGCAGCCGATACCCCTCCCCTCCGATCAACTCTTCCTCCTCCGTCTCCCTCACTCCTGTTTCCCCCCTTTTTTCTGAACGGAAACCCCAATCGCGCCCCCCCTAGACCCCTCAAACCACCAGCGGCCACCGCAAAGCCACTTGCCCCACTCCCAGACCCCGACGCCACCAGTCCACCCCTCCAATCCCTCCTCCTCGAATCAAAGCCGCACCCCCTGCCTGCCGACACCCACCTGGACCCGCGGGCTCATCCTCCCCTCAGCAACGTGAAACACTTCTCCCCCTTCTGGAAATCCAAATGAGCTGTGAGTTTTTATATTTATTTTAATTTATTAATGTAATTAGTTTTAGGAATATAAAATTCAGTTTTATTTATCTTTATCATGAAATGGTTTTAAAATAAAAATTAGATTTTTATTTATATATTTTTATAATAGAAAAGACTGAATTTTTGTAATTATAAAGATGCGATTTTTATACAATAGAAATAATAAAGATGCGATTTTTATGTAATAGAAATAATAAAGATGCGATTTTTATCATATATGAAATATAAAAATATAATTCTTACATAGGTAGTGTAGTGAAAATAGAACTTATATATAATAGTGAATATAAAAATATTATCTTTATATTTAAAAAGGTGAAATCTTTATTTTTGAAAAGGTGAAATCTTTATTTTTTGAAAAGGTGAAATCTTTATATTTGAAAAGGCGAAATCTTTATATAGGAAATAGCGTGATAAAAATATAATCTTTATTATATGAACACCGTTGTAAAAATAGAATTTTTATCTACATAGTAACGATGTAAAAATAGAATTTTTATCTATATAGTAACGATGTAAAAATAGAATTTTTATCTATATAGTAGCGATATAAAAATATAATTTTTATCTATATAGTAGCGATGTAAAAATAGAATTTTTATCGATATGGAGTAATTATAAAAATATGATTTTTATATACATGGCAATAATATAAAAATGTGATTTTATATATGTAGTGAAAACGGGCCTTGATAAAATTATTAAAAATATCTATAATTTGTGTAAAATCATAATACGTGAATTAGAAAGAACTGGGATGAAAAACTCCATATTTGAAAGGATAAAAATAGATTTTTGTCGAAATGAACTAGTTTTGAACTAGAATTAAAATCAATTTATTTTTGAAATAAATAAATTGAATTTGAAAGTGATTTTAAAAATAATCAATATTCCCAATACGTGAATTGGACTGGAGTTGAATCGAAATTATCTTCGGAATATTTCGATGTTGGATTTCGTGACTATACATATATTGTTATGGGAACTTGAAAGATATATTCAATATCGTTATTTCCAATACGATATTTGTTGGTTTCAGAATTTGATATTGAATATAAGCCGGTATATTTTCTATTCAGAGCCTTGTATTTAATATCAAATGTGATTTGGGTTTGTCGTGAACGGTGTCTTCATTAACACTGTTCTTAAGCCCAATAGAGAAAAAGATTAAATCTTTCTATTAAGATTTAATGAAGTGTATCAATTCAATAATATTTAATTGGAATTGAATTTGAATTGGTTTTTGGGTTTATCGTGAGCGGTGTTTTGAACAACACCTGTTCTTTAACCCGATTAACAATAGAGTGTGATTTTGGGTTTATCGTGAATCGTGTTTTAAATGACATTGGTTCTTTAACCCAGTTAAAGGCAGGATATTGATTTTTGAAAAGAATAAAACTAAGTGAAGTTTTAATGAACCTTTAATCAGATTGAAAAGTGAATTGATAATTTAAATTATCAAATCTGAAAGGTGATCGAGAACGGAGTACCACCAGTTCTTGTTGTAGTCATGATGTGGGGTTCTCACCATGTGGTTTGGTGGCGAACAGTGGGATCTTACCCCCACATGTCCCTTGCGGGGGTTGGTAAGGCAATGGCCGGGAGGCTCGAGAGGGTCGTCGTAAAATAAGTGTACTGGGGGACTGCTGGGAGCCACGGTGGGTTTTACCTGCTGCTTTGGGGGATGAAGGGATGGTTGCAAAGCCTACCGGATTTCTTCGGGCTATCTCAGTTTGGTATCAGAGCTTTGGTTTACAGAACTCGAGAACAAGACACATTAGAACCATACGAAAGAATTCATCAGATATTGGATTAGTAATATCCAATTAGAACGACTCGTTAGAGATAAGATCAGTAGTATCCTAGAACGAGTGTGAAGAGTATATTTTTCAAAGGAAAAACAAATTTTGTTTTGAAAATTTAAATCGCTTTATACGTATTTGAATATTTATTTATATTGAATTTGGACAATCGAGTATATAAAGATTTTGAATATACGCGTCATGAACGTATATTCGAAGTTTTAATATACTGGATAGATATAGAATCACACTCTAGTCGCCCGGAGATGATGTTGATAATGACCATGGCATCATCAATATTTATGTTCGTGTTTCGAAGGTGTGGTTTCTATATATATTTCCATTAGGCTGGTGTGAGAACCAAACTAATATAGATAGATTTATTTGTTGTGAATTGGCATCAAAAACATGATTTTCTGTATATATATCAAAATTATGAATTTGAAACGTTAATCCACTAATTGATTGATGGTTGTGTGGTTTGTTTATTTGTTTGATAATTTTGAACCATTTAGCCTAATTGAATCACATATTGAATTGTATTGAAAATTAGTTGCATTTGCTTGCATATACATGTACTTACATTGAACAGGTCATAGCAAGGAGGCTAGAGCAGAGAGTAAAATTTGTTTGCCCGACAAATAGGTACATGTTTATCATAATTTACTGTTTTGTTTGGGTGATGATGATTTTATGAGCCTATTGGCTAGCCGCTTGGCCTTTTCTTTTTCTTTTTGAGATCAGAAGGCTTATATGGGAATTTCGGGATTTTCCCGTTGCTCCCGGTGCAGGGGAGGTTATGGCGAAATTTTTCAAAAATTTAGGGTGTTAGCCAAATTTTTGAAGAATTTGAAAATTCTCAGAAACTGAAAGGTTGGAGAATGGAAGCCAGATCGAACGTAGAGTTGATTAATCAAACCACTTTTGACTTTGTTCCTTTTCGAGGACGAAAAGTTTTAAGTGGGGGAGATTGTAACAACCCGAAAATCTGAGCCAGTTTAATATTTTTATTTTGGCAATTTTAGCGAATTTGAACATTTAAATTGAATTATTTTAAATAATATCGACGAGAAATTTATTTTGAATAGAATTCGAACGTATATACTATATACGTCGTCATTAGAATATAAATAATTATATATAATTATAAGTAGAATTGATAATGGCGTGGTAGTTCGATAATTCGATTTCAAACTTCAATTGAATGTAGCGGGTGCAAAACAATCCGGATTTTAGTGAAACCAAAAATAATAAGATCTAATTGATGATATCTTTCCAATGAATCCGAAAAATTGAAATTTCATAGCGGGGATCAAAAGATATGTCCAAATGAAAATTCTGAATAGTCGCTATGGAATTCAGGCCCTTAAAAATAGCCATTTTGCAAACGACCTCGGATTTCGACGAAACCACTTTTGTTGGATCCGTGATGTCAAGTTATTGCTAGGTTTCAAATTTCATAATTTTTCGAATCAATATGTGAGCGTGGCAAAGGAAAAGGCGATTGACAGTTTCAGTTGATTTTAATCGACTGGAAAATGGCCATTTTTCCAAGGGTCTCATAATTCGACGAAACTAGTTTTGTTAGGACTGTATCGTCAATACGAAGCTAGAAAATATTTTTCTGGGATTTATAGAGTTCGTATGTGACCCCGGTAAATTGAAATGCATGTTCAAATTCAATATATAGAGTTATATGTTGATTTTGACGAAAACTGATTGTAACGATCGAACCAGCCTACGATACGTATCCCATTGTGTTCGAAATGGGGGTAACTAGCTATGGGCGACAGGCGGTGGGCCTCGTTTCGAGTTCGAAAATAAAAGTTGCTTTTTGAAATAAAATAAATAAATAAATTAAAATAAATCCATCTCTCTCTCCTCTCCTTACATCACTCAGCCCCCCCCCCCCCCCCGGTTAAAAATCAAAATCGACAAAAAAAAAGAGAAAAGAAATGAAAAGAGGAGGCGGAGGAGCCGTTGCTCCTCCGATGGTGGCGCCGCCACCTCTCTAGGCGGAGCAGCCGATACCCCCCTTCGATCAACTCTTCCTCCTCCGTCTCCCTCACTCCTGTTCCCCCCTTTTTCTGAACGGAAACCCCAATCGCGCCTCCCTAGCCCCCCTCAAACCACCAGCGGCCACCGCAAGCGCCACTTGCCCCACTCCCAGACCCCGACGCCACCAGTCCACTCCTCCAGTCCCTCCTCCTCCAATCAAAGCCACACCCACTGCCTGCCGACACCCACCTGGACCCGCGGGCTCATCCTCCCCTCTCCTCAGCAATGTGAAACCCTTCTCCCCATTCTGGAAATCCAAATAAGCTGTGAGATTTTATATTTATTTTAATTTATTAATGTAATTAGTTTTAGGAATATAAAATTCAGTTTTATTTATCTTTATCATGAAATGGTTTTAAAATAAAAATTAGATTTTTATTTGTATATTTTTATAATAGAAAAGACTGAATTTTTTTAATAATAAAGATGCGATTTTTATACAATAGAAATAATAAAGATGCGATTTTTATATAATAGAAATAATAAAGATGCGATTTTTATCATATATGAAATATAAAAATATAATTCTTACATAGGTAGTGTAGTGAAAATAGAACTTATATATAATAGTGAAAATAAAAATATTATCTTTATATTTAAAAAGGTGAAATCTTTATTTTTGAAAAGGTGAAATCTTTATTTTTTGAAAAGGTGAAATCTTTATATTTGAAAAGGTGAAATCTTTATATTTGAAAAGGCGAAATCTTTATATAGAGAATAGCGTGATAAAAATATAATCTTTATTATATGAACACCGTTGTAAAAATAGAATTTTTATCTATATAGTAACGATGTAAAAATAGAATTTTTATCTATATAGTAACGATGTAAAAATAGAATTTTTATCTATATAGTAGCGATATAAAAATATAATTTTTATCTATATAGTAGCGATGTAAAAATAGAATTTTTATCCATATGGAGTAATTATAAAAATATGATTTTTATATACATGGCAATAATATAAAAATGTGATTTTTATATATGTAGTGAATACGGGCCTTGATAAAATTATTAAAAATATCTATAATTTGTGTAAAATCATAATATGTGAATTAGAAAGAACTGTGATGAAAAACTCCATATTTGAAAGGATAAAAATAGATTTTTGTCGAAATGAACTAGTTTTGAACTAGAATTAAAATCAATTTATTTTTGAAATAAATAAATTTAATTTGAAAGTTATTTTAAAAATAATCAATATTCCCAATACGTGAATTGGACTGGAGTTGAATCGAAATTATCTTCGGAATATTTCGATGTTGGATTTCGTGACTATACAGATATTGTTATGGGAACTTGAAAGATATATTCAATATCATTTTTTCCAATACGATATTTGTTGGTTTCAGAATTTGATATTGAATATAAGCCGGTATATTTTCTATTCAGAGCCTTGTATTTAATATCAAATGTGATTTGGGTTTGTCATGAACGGTGTCTTCATTAACACTGTTCTTAAGCCCAATAGAGAAAAAGATTAAATCTTTCTATTTAAATTTAATGAAGTGTATCAATTAAATAATATTTAATTGGAATTGAATTTGAATTGGTTTTTAGGTTTATCGTGAGCGCTGTTTTGAACAACACCTGTTCTTTAACTCGATTAACAATAGAGTGTGATTTTGAGTTTATCGTGAATCGTGTTTTAAATGACATTGGTTCTTTAACCTAGTTAAAGGCAGAATATTGATTTTTGAAAAGATTAAAACTAAGTGAAGTTTTAATGAACCTTTAATTAGATTGAAAAGTGAATTGATAATTTAAATTATCAAATCTGAAAGGTGATCGAGAATGGAGTACCACCAGTTTTGCTCCAATGCGATAGTTAAATCTTTAATTAGATTTGAACGTGAAATGATAATTAATTTTACCTATAGCACTGTGGTGTTAGATATGGAGTATTACCAGTTTTGCTCCATGGGATGAATAGGTTGGGATTGAGAAATAAAATAAATAATTACTTCGGTGTGGTTCGCTAATCCCGACTAGTTTGAAATGATATCCAAAGGAAGATTATAGGATAAATTTAGAAGAATTTATCTTGGATAAAATTAATGGGAACATTTCCCTAAGAATGTGATTTTGTGGATAAAAGAATATTTTGAATTGGAATGCGACGTTCTTGTGTTTGTATAACATTTGTTTATCATATACGTGGGTTATTCAGAAAGGCCGGGTTTATACCCATTCTGAATAACCGATTCGACGAGATGTCGAAGAGGAAGACGGTGGTTGAAGACCGGAAGTCTCCACATCGTTTGGGTGATTACTGATGATCTCGATTGGGCTGTACACCCAAGATGAGGGAAACAGTTGGTGATCGTCCAGACGTACTTGGAGATGGATGGATATGCAAGGAGAGTGCCTCCGGTTTCGTTCAGGCCCAGAACGAACTTATAAATGGACTGTGTGTCTGACATTGGATTTTATTCTGTGTTGATTGATCTCTATTAAATATACATCTGTTTGGCGGCAGAGAATTTATTCTCTTGCTTAACGCCCTTCTCTGAGACGTATGAGCTCAGAGGTTGTATATAGATGGACATCAGTCGCATGGAGTGAATTGCCAATGTGGCACGCGTAAGTGGCAATTGATCAGGGCTTCTGTTGAAAAGCAAAGTCTTGTGGTTGATGATCAAAGCACGGCCTGTGTGGCATAACTTTGTGTATAACGTGAATTCGCGAGCCTCACACCTCGGTATGAGTTAAAAAACGGGATAGTGACTTCAGGGAGAGCACGGCGTTTCTTTCTAGCTAGGGTGGTGTCAGTGACCTACCAGCCCTGACATTTATATACTTTTCACCTGTGTGGTTGTTGGAATGCGAGGCGCCTCGGATATAGGTCTGTAAGGACCGGGAAACGTGTGTTCATGAATTGCCAATCCTCAAAAGTAAGAGAGGACCGGCCCTGAAGATCCAAGGATCATAGTGGGGTCCTGGGACATTTGCTAGAGTGTCTCGAACGTGGAGAGGAGCTTGCCCCTTGCCTCGACTCATGATGGAATCCAATTTCCAATACGTGTGTTTCGGTTTTATTTGTAGAGCCTAGTATGGCGACATAGTAGATGGTAGCTATGCCGCCCATGATTGATACTTATGACTGAAACTGTTTTGACATTATACACCTATAATAGTATCAAATAATGTGTTTTAAACGTATCAAGCATGCTTTGGCTGTTATAAGGTAAAAACCCTATCCTCCGGCTTGCGTTGCATTGTGTGATGGGACCTGGGTCTTATAACAGCTTCATTTTTCTTTATTTAGCATTGCGCTGTTTGTTCTATGCACTGGTATTCTTGGGAGGAAACCCGTTCCGTGTTATACGGTGTGGTCCCTTGATTTACCTAACTTTAAAACCAATATTAATAACTGTTTTAGTTCTCACACCAGTCCCATTACTGACCTGGAGTTTATTGTTTTAACCTAAACTTTGGGTGGCCTTATTTTCGACACGGGCAGCTAGAAGTTTTGGTTTTGCAGATTTATATTCACAGGATCCTGATTTACAGCTGGAACGATGCTCGGAAAACTCTGTATCCGTGCATTACTTCTAGTTGTGCTTTTGTATTATTTTCCGCTGTGATGTATTTAAATGTAATTTAAATCTCTGATATTTGTTGAATGTAATTTATTCATTTACACTCTGTATATTCTTGTATCTGATGGAATTGTCCTCAATTCTATCTGTGCTTTCCTTCACGGGGAAGTTCGGGTCGTCTCATTAGGTTCTTTCATTGATTCATCTTTTGGCTCATATTTAGGCTTATCTTTAACCTGATGGAATAAATAATTGAAGAAGTACTAATATAACTCATATTCTGAATCAATGAGAAAATATGAATGCGTCATTAACTAGAGTAATAATCATTAGTTCATTAATTGGTGAAATAAAATATTTTGAAATGTAATAGCTAAACATCAAAGATGATATTTTTGGAAAATCTTTTCAAATAGGATTATAAGATGGTTAATTGTAAATAAACAAGAAATTCAAAATTTTATATGAAATGATCTTGAAATAATATGATTCCTTGTTAAGCATAATATTAATAATGTTACATAAACATGATATTTTGAAACGGTTAACATTAATCGGTATGAAACATTTATTTGATTCAAGTAAATGAAATCAGAATATTAGTCTAAATTTGGAAAGATGTTTGTGGAATGATAAGATCCGCTTTATGTGGATATAAAATTTGCAAAAAATGAATAATGGTTATTAAATATATAACACCAATTGGAATTATAAAGAAAATGCATTGCGTAAGCACAAATTAGATAACTTTGTGACATGTTGCAAAGTTAATAAAACTTACTATTGTTCATTTAGACCTCAATTTGGTCATTTAGAAATAATCCTGAAACTTAGAAAAGGTTGAAATAAATTTAATTTTTTCCATATCAAGGATAACAAGAACAATATTGTTGTGAGATTGATTTAATGAGATAGAATTGAACATGAACTATTAGGATTGTTTTATATGAAAGTATTATTCAACATATATGAATGGTCAAAATTGAAATGTTAGGATTGTTTTATTAACCTGATTGTAATGTTAAATTAAAATTTTCCTTCATGGCATGAAATTATGCTATTTTTTATATATATTTATCCATGACATGTATGATATTCCTTGACTATTATTCACACAAATGACGCTATATGAACTTGCTATGTTGCATATTAGTATTGTTATGTTTTTAATCTGTGTTCTCACACTATAAGTTCCCTGTAGATTTAGGAAAATCATTATGCGTTGAAATGATATAAACCTGAATCATTGTATCTTTTGATATTGAATTGGGATATGGGTTGAAATGATATATATTCAAAAATTTAACTAAATGGTTAGAAATGATACATGCCCGATTCACTTGACCATAGGGTAGAAATTTTTATACGAACACCGTTGATCAATAAAAACTATTTTCTTAAACTTAGTAAGTATGTATTGATTTAAATAAACTGATTTTCAAATATAATTTGAACATTTTGGGTTTGAAGTAATTTAACTTGAACTTATGAATTTGAGTTAGAATTAATTAATGAAAGGATTTAATTTAATATTATATAAACTTATTTAATATAACAATTTATATTAAAATATTTTAAATTAATATAAAAATATAATTAGTTTTGAAAGATTTAATTTAAAATTTTAACATAATACAAAAAATTAATCTAACATAACAACTTTAAACAAGAATTCAATTTAAGATTTGTTTAAATGAAATTAAGGGAAGAATTTGATTTAAATATTCAAATCGATAATTTGTTAATTTAATAAATTTTGAAGTTGAAGAATTTGAATTAAGAAATTAACTTGATAATCAAACTTTGAAAGTTTTTTGGATTAACATGATGATATGAATTTAGAATTTAAGTTTTAAACCAAATCAAAGCAATGGTTTAGAATTGTGATTTTAATCACAAACCATTAAATCTGAAACATGGATCGTTCTAATTTAAGTTAATTTAAATGGAAATTTGAAATTTGAATTTAAGATAGGTCAAATTTTAAAATTTGTATATTTGGTATGGATTGGATTATTTTATTTAAACAATTTTATATATTTTTACTTGATTACGATTTTCAATAAAAAATATTTTAACCCATAAAATTTTATAACTATTTTCATAAAAACTATAATTAATAAAACCAATATTATATTAAACTTAGTTATATATATATATGTATGTTCTATTAAACCATTTTTAGATATATTTTGCTATTCTAAACACGCTTATTTCAATTCCGGGTCATTATGTCCAAATAGATTTAAGATAAGGATTTCGATTTATAATGATATTTGTGGAATAGAACGTAAAACCAGTATTCAAATTTGATAATGAATTGTTTGACAATGTAGATTTTTAAATTTGAAAATGAGTCTAATCCTTAATAGCTTTAAATAAATGATTATAAAGAAACCAAAACTGAAGTTAAACCGATTTATGATATTGATATATGATTTTTAAATGTTAAAGTAATGACCCGGAAATTCTGAACCAATTTAAAAAATTTATTTTAGCTGTTTTAATGGATTTTGAATATTTAAAATGATTTATTTTGAAAATTAATGATATAAAATTTATTTAAATCAAAGTTAGAATGTATAAATTTATATTAATTATAAAACGAACTCGAAATGGCGCAGTAGTTTGAAAATTCGATTTTAAATTTCAATTGAATGTATAGGATTCAAAATAAATCGGATTTCAGTAAAACAAGAAACGTTAATGTAATAACCCGAAAATCCAAGCCAATTTAAAATTTTTATTTTGGCAATTTTAGTGAATTTTGATCATTTAAAATGAATTATTTTAAATAATATCGACGAGAAATTTATTTTGAATATAATTCGAACGTATATATTTATATAGCTCGACGTTAGAATATAAATATTATTTATATATAAAAAAGGAATTGAAAATGGCACGGTAGTTCGAAAATTCGATTTCAAATTTCAAATGAATGTACCGGGTGCAAAATAAACCGGATTTTAGTGAAACCAAAAATATATGAATCTAATGGAGGATAGCTTTCCAATGAATACGAAAAATCAAAATTTCATAGCGGGAATCAAAAGATATGTCCAGTTGAAAATTCAGAATAGTCGCTATGGAATCCTGGCCCTTAAAAATGGCCATTTTGCAAAAGACCTCGGATTTTGAGGAAACCACTTTTGTTGGATCCGCGATGTCAAATTATTGCTAGGTTTCAATTTTCGTAATTTTTGAATTCAATATGTGTGCGTGGCAAAGGAAAACGCGTTTGACCAGTTTCAGTTGATTTTAATCGACTGGAAAATGGCCATTTTTCCAACGGTCTTGGAATTTGACGAAACTAGTTTTGTTAGGGCCGTATCGGCAATACGAAGCTAGAAAATATTTTTCGGGAAATTTTCTAGTTAGTATGTTACCCCAGTAAATTGAAATGTGCGTTTAAAATTCAATATATAGATTTATATTTTTGTTTTGACGAAAGCTGATTAAAACATTAGAATGGGCTCATGAAACATATCCCATTGTGTTCGGAATGGGGGTAATTAGCTTTGGGCGACAGTCGTTGGGTTTGATTTGGTGTTTGAATTTAAAAGTTACTTTTTAAAAATTAAAAATAAATATTAATATAATATATTATAACCTTTTCCCCTTAACACCCCTCCTTTTCTTCCCCTTACAGTCAACGCCTCAAATATAAAAAAAAGGAAAGAAAAAAAACCCTCCTCCCAGGCGATCGACGCTAACCCACCGCCCACCCTCATGCGTCGCTCCACCTCCCCTACCCGCAAGCGCCACCGACCTCCGACCCTCCTCCGGCCAGAAAAACCTGCTCCCCCCCAAATCGATTCGAGAAAAATCGCGCCCCCTTTCCATCAAACCACCGCAGTGGCCTACCGCACATCCACAGGCTAGCTCACCCGCGACCCAGCTCCGCCCCACCAGACTCAGACCACCTCTGACGTCAGCCCCTTCAGACACCGCCTCCTCTCGCTTCAATCCAGTGAGTTTTGTTTACCTTTTTCCCTCTTTCCTTATACGATTTTTATATACTGTAAAATATAGATTTTTGTGTGTAGAAAATATAGATTTTTGTGTATAGAAAATATAGATTTTTGTGTATAGAAAATATATATTTTTGTTTACAGAAAATATAGATTTTTGTTTATGGAAAATTTAGATTTTTGGTTGAATAGAAAGATTATATTTTTATATAGAAAGATTATATTTTTATATAAAAAGATTATATTTTTATTTACAAGAAAGATTATATTTGTATAATGGGAAAAGCTGATATTTTTAAACATAAAAAGACTTGATTTTTATAATATTTTTATTGTGATAAAAATGCGATTTCTATATAGGTGGCATGGTAAAAATATAACTTTTGTTATATGAGAAGTGAAATAGAAATATAATCTTTATGATATATAAACTTAGGAAGATAAAAAAATAAAATAAAAAATACGATTTTTATATTATATAGATAGAAAAAATTTGATCTTCATATATGTAGCAAAATAAAAATCTGATTTTTATTATATATATGTTGAAATAAAAATGTAATTTTTATAGCGATTATAAAAATCGAATTCTTATATAGAAAGAAGCGTTGTAAAAATATATGAAGCAGAAATAAAAATATTATTTTTATTTATTGAAATAAAGTGATAAAAATATAATTTTTATATATGAACAGCATGTAAAGGACTGCAATGGAATGTCAGACAGATCCAGATGGTTCAACAGTTCAAAAGCAAAGCATGTAGGAGTGGAACCCTCTGTGAGAACTTCTCACCTTTTAATTTTGTTTTCTACTTAAAATATATACTAGGATGCAAACGGTGTTTAGTAGCACCCGACACCCGTCGTCCACAGACCATGGACGGCTTGTATGCTTGTTTGTTTGATTTTGTTGTGTAGTTGATTGTGTGATGTGATGTGATGTGAAATGGAAATAAAATATTTATATAGTTAAAATATTTTATAGTTCAAAATAGAATTTTTATAGTGTATTTAAAATGAAATAAATATTTATAAACAAATCGGAGATTTGTTTATATACACTGATTTGATTGATATTGATTGGGATGATAAATTTTACACATCGCCCAACTGCACAAATAAAATCTGTGTTTGATTGTTTGAAACCCCATATGGGTATTCGGATGATATATGACATACACTAATCCCAATAATTAGTTGCATGTCGATCGATTGATGGACAGACTGTTATGAGCGTTAAATATTTATATTTGATGCTTATACAGTGTAGAATGCACTTTGGATGATGGTTGATTATTCATCGTTGTTATTGTATACATGTGTTGTAGAAAATCCATATAATTAACATTATATGGTAATTGATTGGGCCTCATTCCAGTTTTGAAAAAGAAATATTTGAAAAAGAAATATTTGATATAGAATATTTGAAAATAGAAATATATGAAGCCGTGTTGATTAGATTTACGCCATTTTGACGTGAACGATATTTATATCGATTTTATTCATTTTATAATGAACATCGAAAGTGATTTCAAAATCTGATACTGTGAATAGAAATGAATTCGAATTGAAATTGAATAGAATTGAAATTGAATAGAAATGAATCCGAATTGAAATTGAATAGAATTGAAATTGAATAGAAATGAATTCGAATTGAAATTGAATTGAATGGAAAACGAACTGAAATTGGTTTCAAAATCGATTTGAATTGAAATCAATATGAAATGAATTTAAAACAAATTTGTAAGGGAAAATTCAATTTTGAATTGAATTTGAAAAAGAAGTTGAAATCGTTTCGAAAACGAATTTAAAATGATTTATAAAATATGTTTTAAAAGGAAATCGATGAAGTATATAATATATATATATATATATATATATATATATATATATATATATATATATATAATGGCCTGAATAGAATGCGTTGCGCTGCGGTAGTTCGGGAATTTCAACCATTGACTTCAAATGGATATTGCGGGAGATCCGACAGTCGGATTCTCCTAAAACCGGAACCATTGGGTTCGTGTCGAAAAGAGCTTTCTAACGAATATTAGAAATTAGAAATCTAACGGTTGGATTTGGAATTATGTCCAAATCAAATTTGGAAAAGGTCGCTGTAAGTGCAGTTCGATGGCCGTTGATGGAAATCAATTGTACGGGCCTAAATAAAATTATTAAAAATAGTAATAATTTGTGTAAAATCATAAGAAATGATTTGGGAAGAATTGGGATGAAAAACTCCATATTTGAAAAGATAAAAATAGATTTTTATCGAAATGAACTAGTTTTGAACTAGAATTATAATTCTATTTATTTTTAAATAAATAATTTGAATTTGAAAAGGGTTTTAAAAGTAACCAGAATGAATTGGAATGGATTTGAATCGAAATTATCTCTGGAATATTTCGATGTTGGATTTCGTGATGATACAGGTATTGTGATGGGAATTTGAAAGGTATATTTATATCGTTATTTCCAATATGATATTTGTTGGTCATAGAATTTGATATTGAATATAAGCCGATATATTTTCTATTCAGAGCCTTGTATTTAATATCAAATGTGATTTGGGTTTGTCGTGAATGGTGTCTTCATTAACACTGTTCTTGAACCCAGTTGAGAAAAAGATTAAATCTTTTTATTTAGATTTAATGAAGTGTACCAATTAAATAATAATTAATTGGAATTGAATTGGTATTGATTTTTGGGTTTATCGTGAACAGTGTTTTAAACAACACTTGTTCATTAACCCGATAATTAATGGAATGTGATTTTGGATTGTCGTGAACGGTATCTTCAGTAATACTGTTCTTAGACCCAAAGGAGTTAAGAAAATCAGAAATTAACTAGAGATTAGTTAAATTGAATGGGCCTTCGGGGTTAATACTTAGGGAATTGCCCACTTGCTAATTTACGGTTAGGGACTGATTGAAATGTGATGTGACTTTGGGTTTATCGTGAACCGTGTTTTAAATGACACTGATTCTTTAACCCAGTTAAAGATTAAAACTAAGTGGAGTTTTGATAAATCTTTAATTAGATTGAAAAGATCGAGAATGGAGTATCACCAGTTTTGCTCCAAGCGATAGTTAAATCTTTAATTAGATTTAAGCGTGAAATGTTAATTGAATTTACTGATAACACCATGGTGTTAGATATGAAGTATTACCAGTTTTACTTCATGGGATGAATAGGTTGGGATTAGGAAATAAAATAAATGATCACTTCGTTGTGGATCGCTAATCCCGACTAGTTTAGATAAACCCAAAAATTTGGTTTGAATTGACTTTCAAAGAATGGTTAAAGAATAAATTTAAAGGAATTTATCTTTGATAAAATTAATGGGAACCTTTCCCTAAGAAATGCGAAATTAAGAAACTAACTGTAGGTTAGCTATGCAGAACGGTTTCCTGGGTATTGATCTGATGTTGGTTTCGACCGTCGGGGTTAATATTTGGGGAATTATTCTCTTGTTAATTTACGGTTAGTGACCTATGAATTGGAATGAGGCATATGTTGTGTTTGTGTAACACTTGTTTATTATATACGCGAGTTATTCGGAAAGACCGGGTTTATCCCATTCTGAATAACTAATACGATAATAAGTCGAAGATGAAGATGGTGGTTGTAGACTGGAGGTCTTCACGTCGTTTGGATAATTACTGATGATCTTGATTGGGCCGTACACCCAAGAGGAGGGAATCAGTTGGTGATCGTCCAAACGTACTTGGAGATCGATGGATATGCAGGGTATTAGGTGCCTCCGATTTCGTTCATACCCAGAACGAACTTGTAAATGGACTGTGTGTCTGACATTGGATTTTAGTCTTTGTGATTGATTTCTATTAAATATATATCTGTTTGGCGGCGGAGAATTTATTCTCTTGCTTAACGCCCTTCTCTGAGACGTACGAGCTCAGGGGTTATATACTTATGGATATCAAACGCATAGAGAGAATTGCCTGTGTGGCATGCCTAAGTGGCAAATGATCAAGGCTTCTGTTGTAAAGCAAAGTCTTGTGGTTGATGATCGAAGCACGGCCTTTGTGGCGTAGCTTTGTGTAACGTTTACTTCGTGAGTTCCACACCTGGTATGAACCAAAAACGGGAGACGGACCTCAGGGAGGACATGCATTTCTTTCTAGCTAGAAGTGGCGTCAGTGGTTTTACACGCCCTGACGAGTTTGACTTATGTGGATGTTGCTGTTGCGAGGCGCCTCGATTTGATCGGACGATCCGGGTCCGATGGAGTCATTCGTTTGCTCATTGACACCCCATAGGGTAGGGAAACGCAATGATCAGGCATAATAATCCACATCGGTGGACCGGCCCTGACGATCCAAGGCCCACCTGAGTCTGGGTCCTGAGACACAGGCTAGAGCGTCTCGAACCAGTAGAGGACGATCCCTAGCCTCGGTTCATAGATGGAAATCCAAGTTCCAAATACGTGATTCTGCGGTTTTATTTGTAGAGCCTAGTATGGCGACATAGTGGGATGGGGCGCTTATGCCGTCTATGATTGATACTTATGATTTGAAGTTGTTTTATACACTATGCACTTATAATAGTATCAAATGATTTGTTTTAAACGTATCAAGCATTCTTGGCTATTATAAGGTAAAAATCCTATCCTCCGGCTTGCGTTGCATTATGTGATGGGAACTGGGTCTTATAATAGCTTCATTGTTCTTTATTTAGCATTGCGCTGTTGTTTTATGCACTAATGTTCTTGGAAGGAAACCTGTTTCGTGTTATACGGTGTGGTCCCCTGATTTACCTAACTTTAAAATAAAGATTAATAACTGTTTTAGTTCTCACACCAGTCCCATGACTGACCTGGAGTTTATTGTTTTAACCTAAACTCTGGGTGCCCTTATTTTGACACGGGCAGCTAGTAGTTTTGGTTTTTGCAGATTTATATTCACAGGATCCTAGTTTACAGCTGGAACGATACTCGGAAAGCTTTGTATCCGTGTATCACTTCTAGTTGTGTATTGTATTATTTTCCGCTGCTATGTAATGTATTGTAATCTCTGATATTTTATCGAATGTGAAATATTTATTCATACTCTGTTTATTCTTGTATTCTGATGGAATTGTTGTAATAAGCAATGAAATGTTCTTCCGTCTGCGTTTGGTTGTGGCTTGTTCTCAACTCAATCCGGGATTTCCCGTAAGGGGTATCTCGGGTCGTTTCATTGTGGTATCAGAGCTTTGGTTTACAAAGCTCAGAGAACAAGGCACATTAGAACCATACATAATAATTCATCTGAGATTGGATTAGTAATATCCAATGGGAATGACTCGTTAGAGATGGGATCAGTAGTATCCAAGAACGAGTGTGAAGAGTATATTTTTGAAAATGAAAACAAATCTTGTTTTGAAATTTAAATCAATTATTCGTATTTGATTATTTATATTGATTTGGACAATCCAGTATATAAAGATTTTGCGTATACGTCTGATCCACGTGTATTTGAAATTTTAATATACTGGATAGATATAGAATTACACTCTAATCGCCTGGAGATGATTTTGATGATGGAGCTCCGTCATTAGAATTTATGTTCGAGTGATGAAAGTGAGGTTTCTATATATTTCCAACTGGCTGGTGAGAGAACCAAAATTAGATAGGGTTTATTGTTATGATTTGGCATCAAAAATGTGATTTTTGACTATATATCAAAATTACAAATTTGAAAAGCTAATCAACAAATTGATTGCTGATTGTGTTGTTTGATTATAGTTTGATTAATTAAAACGTTGAACCTTTAGCCAATTTGAACCAAATATTGAGTTGTATTGAAAATTTGTCGCATTTGCTTGCATATACATGTACTTACATTGAACAGGTCATAGCAAGGAGGCTAGAGAAGAGGAATAACATTGTTTGCCCGACAAATAGGTACATGTTTACCATAATTTATTGTTTTGTTTGGGTGATGATGATTTTATGAGCCGATTGGCTTTTTCTTTTTCTTTTTGAGATCAGAGGGCCTGTATGGCAATTTCGGGATTTTCCCAGTGCTCCCGATGCAGGGGAGGTTATGGCGAATTTTTTCGAAAATTTAGGGTGTTAGCCAAATTTTTGAGAAATTTGAAAGTTCTTAGAAACTGAAAAGTTGAAGAACTTAAGCCGTAATGAAAATAATGAAAGTTGAGTTGATTAATTAAACAACTTTCGTCTTTGTTCCTTTTCGGGGACGAAAAGTTTTAAGTGGGGGAGATTGTAATAACCCGGAAATCCGAGCCAATTTAAAATTTTTATTTTGGCAATTTTAGTGAATTTTGATCATTTAAAATGAATTATTTTAAATAATATCGACGAGAAATTTATTTTGAATATAATTCAAACGTATATATTTATATAGCTCGAGGTTAGAATATAAATAATTATTTGTATATATAAAAGGAATTGAAAATGACACGGTAGTTCAAAAATTCGATTTCAAATTTCAAATGAATGTACCGGGTGCAAAATAAACCGGATTTTAGTGAAACCAAAAATATTTGAATCTAATGGAGGATATCTTTCCAATGAATTCGAAAAATCAAAATTTCATAGCGGGACAAAAGATATGTCCAGTTGAAAATTCAGAATAGTCGTTATGGAATCTTGGCCCTTAAAAATGGCCATTTTGCAAACGATCTCGGATTTCAACGAAACAACTGTTATTGGATCCGCGATGTCAAATTATTGCTAGGTTTCAATTTTCGTAAATTTTGAATTCAATATGTGAGCGTGGCAAAGGATAACGCGTTTGACCAGTTTCATTTGATTTTAATCGACTGGAAAATGGCCATTTTTCCAATGGTCTCGGAATTTGACGAAACTTGTTTTGTTAGGACAGTATCATCAATACGAAGCTAGAAAATATTTTTCGGGAATTTTTCTAATTAGTATGTGACCCTAGTAAATTGAAATGTGCATTTAAAATTCAATATATAGATCTATATTTTAGTTTTGATGAAAGCTGATTAAACCATTAGAATTGGCTTATGAAACATATCCCATTGTGTTCGGAATGGGGGTAATTAGCTATGGGCGACAGTCGCTGGGTTTGATTTGGTGTTCGAATGTAAAAGTTACTTTTTAAAAATTAAAAATAAATATTAATATAATATGTTATAACCTTTTCCCCTTAACACCCCTCCCTTTCTTCCCCTTACAGTCAATGCCTCAGAATATAAAAAAAAGGAAAGAAAAAAACCCTCCTCCCAGGCGATCGACGCTAACCCACCGCCCCCCCTCATGCGTCACCCACCTCCCCTCCCCGTAAGCGCCACCGACCTCCGACCCTCCTCCGGACAGAAAAACCCGCTTCCTCCCCAAATCGATTCGAGAAAAATCGCGCCCCCTTTCCATCAAACCACTGCAGTGGCCCACCGCACCCCCATAGGCTAGCTCACCCGCGACGCAGCTCTGACCCACCAGACTCTGACCACCTCTGACGTCAGCCCCTTCAGACACCGCCTCCTCTCGCTTCGTTCCAGTGAGTTTTGTTTACCTTTTTCCCTCTTTCCTTATACGATTTTTATATACTGTAAAATACATATTTTTGTGTATAGAAAATATAGATTTTGGTGTATAGAAAATATAGATTTTTGTGTATAGAAAATATAGATTTTTGTTTACAGAAAATATAGATTTTTGTTTATGGAAAATTTAGATTTTTGGTTGAATAGAAAGATTATATTTTTATATAGAAAGATTATATTTTTATTTACAAGAAAGATTATATTTGTATAATTGGAAAAGGTGATATTTTTAAATATAAAAAGACTTGATTTTTATAATATTTTTATTGTGATAAAAATGCGATTTCTATATAGGTGGCATGGTAAAAATATAACTTTTGTTATATGAGAAGTGAAATAGAAATATAATCTTTACGATATATGAACTTAGAAAGATAAAAAAATATAAAAAATAATAATACGATTTTTTTATTATATAGATAGAAAAATTTGATATTTATATATGTAGCAAAATAAAAATCTGATTTTTATTATATATATGTTGAAATAAAAATGTAATTTTTATAGCGATTATAAAAATCGAATTTTTATATAGAAAGAAGCGTTGTAAAAATATATGAAGCAGAAATAAAAATATTATTTTTATTTATTGAAATAAAGTGATAAAAATATAATTTTTATATATGAACAGCGTGAAAAGGACTACAATGGAATGTCAGACAGATCCAGATGGTTCAACAGTTCAAAAGCAAAGCATGGAGGAGTGGAACCCTCTATGAGAACTTCTCACCTTTTAATTTTGTTTTCTAGTTAAAATATATACTAGGATGCAGACGGTGTTTAGTAGCACCCGACACCCGTCGTCCACAGACCATGGACGTCTTGTATGCTTGTTTGTTTGATTTTGCTGTGTAGTTGATTGTGTGATCTGATGTGAAATGGAAATAAAATATTTATATAGTTAAAATATTTTATAGTTCAAAATATAATTTTTAACGTGTATTTAAAATGAAATAAATATTTATAAACAAATCGGAGATTTGTATGTATACACTGATTTGATTGATATTGATTGGGATGATAAATTTTACACATCGCTCAAATGCACAAATAAAATCCGTGTTTGATTGTTTGAAACCCCACATGGGTATTGGGATGATATATGACATACACTAATCCTAATTATTAGTTGTATGTTGATCGATTGATGGACATACTGTTATGAGCGTTAAATATTTATATTTGATGCTTATACAGTGTAGAATGCACTTTGGATGATTATTCATCGTTGTTATTGTATACATGTGTTGTAGAAAATCCATATAATTAACATTATATGGTAATTGATTGGGCCACATTCCAGTTTTGAAAAAGAAATATTTGAAAAAGAAATATTTGAAATAGAATATTTGAAAATAGAAATATATGAAGCCTTGTTGATTAGATTTACGCCATTTTGACGTGAACGATATTTATATCGATTATATTCATTTTATAATGAACATCGAAAGTGATTTCAAAATATGATATTGTGAATAGAAATGAATTTGAATTGAAATTGAATAGAATTGAAATTGAATAGAAATGAATTCGAATTGAAATTGAGTAGAATTGAAATTGAATAGAAATGAATTCGAATTGAAATTTAATTGAATGGAAAACGAACCGAAATTGAATTCAAAATCGATTTGAATTGAAACCAATTTGAAATGAATTTAAAACGAATTTGTAAAGGAAAATTCAATTTTGATTTGAATTTGAAAAAGATGTTGAAATCGTTTTGAAAACAAATTTAAATCGATTTATAAAATACGTGTCAAAAGGAAATCGATGGAGTATATATTATATATATAATATAATGGCTTGAATAAAACGCGCCGCGCTGCAGTAGTTCGTGAATTTCGACCATTGACTTCAAATGGATATTGCGGGAGATCCGACCGTCAGATTCTCCTAAAACCGGAACCGTTGGGTTCGTATCAAAAAGAGCTTTCTAACGAATATTAGAAATTAGAAATCTAACGGTTGGATTTGGAATTATGTCCAAATAAAATTTGGAAAAGGTCGCTGTAAGTGCATTTCGATGGTCGTTGATGGAAATCGACTGTACACGCCTAAATAAAATTATTAAAAATAGTAATAATTTGTGTAAAATAATAAGAAATGATTTGGGAAGAATTGGGATGAAAAACTCCATATTTGAAAAGATAAAAATAGATTTTTATCGAAACGAACTAGTTTTGAACTAGAATTATAATTCTATTTATTTTTAAATAAATAAATTGAATTCGAAAAGGGTTTTAAAAGTAACCAGAATTTCCAATAATTGAATTGGAATGGATTTGAATGGAAATTATCTCTGGAATATTTCGATGTTGGATTTCGTGATGATATAGGTATTGTGATGGGAATTTGAAAGATGTATTTATATCGTTATTTCCATACGATATTTGTTGGTCGTAGAATTTGATATTGAATATAAGCCGATATATTTTCTATTCAGAGCCTTGTATTTAATATCAAATGAGATTTGGGTTTTTCGTGAATGGTGTCTTCATTAACACTGTTCTTGAACCCAGTTGAGAAAAAGATTAAATCTTTTTATTTAGATTTAATGAAGTGTACCAATTAAATAATAATTAATTGGAATTGAATTGGTATTGATTTTTGGGTTTATCGTGAACAGTGTTTTAAACAACACTTTTTCTTTAACCCGATAATTAATGGAATGTGATTTTGGGTAGTCGTGAACGGTATCTTCAATAATACTATTCTTAGACCCAAAGGAGTTAAGAAAATAAGAAACTAACTGGAGATTAGTTAAGTTGAATGGTTTTTGGGGTATCGATCTGATGTTGGTTTCGGCCTTTGGGGTTAATATTTAGGGAATTGCTCACTTGCTAATTTACGGTTAGGGATTGATTGAAATGTGATGTGATTTTGGGTTTATCGTGAACCGTGTTTTAAATGACACTGATTCTTTAACCCAGTTAAAGATTAAAACTAAGTGGAGTTTTAATGAATCTTTAATTAGATTGAAAAGATCGAGAATGGAGTATCACCAGTTTTGCTCTAGGCGATAGTTAAATCTTTAATTAGATTTAAGCATGAAATGGTAATTGAATTTACCGATAACACTATGGTGTTAGATATGAAGTATTACCAGTTTTACTTCATGGGATGAATAGGTTGGGACTGGGAAATAAAATAAATGATCACTTTAGTGTGGATCGCTAATCCCGACTAGTTTGGATAATCCCAAAAATTTGGTTTGAATTGACTTTCAAAGAATGATTAAAGAATAAATTTAAAGGAATTAATCTTTGATAAAATTAATGTGAACCTTTCATTAAGAAATGTGAAATTAAGAAATTTACTGTAGGTTAGCTAAGCAGAACGGTTTCCTGGGTATAGATCTGATGTTGGTTTCGGCCTTCGAGGTTAATATTTGGGGAATTATTCTCTTGTTAATTTACGGTTAGTGACCTATGAATTGGAATGAGGCGTATGTTGTGTTTGTGTAACACTTGTTTATTATATACGCGAGTTATTCGGAAAGACTGGGTTTATCCCATTCTGAAAAACTGATACGACGATAAGTTGAAGATGAAGTCGGTGGTTGAAGACCTGAGGTCTTCACGTCATTTGGATAATTACTGATGATCTTGATTGGGCCATACACCTAAGAGGAGGGAATCAGTTGGCGATCGTCCAGACGTACTTGGAGATCGATGGATATGCGGGGTGCTAGGTGCCTCCGGTTTCGTTCAGACCCAGAACGAACTTGTAAATGGACTGTGTGTCTGACATTGGATTTTTGTCTGTGTGATTAATTTCTATTAAATATATATCTGTTTGGAGGCGGAGAATTTATTCTCTTGCTTAACGCCCTTCTCTGAGACATACGAGCTCAGGGTTTATATACTGATGGATATCAAACGCATAGAGTGAATTGCCTATGTGGCATGCCTAAGTGGCAAATGATCAAGGCTTCTGTTGAAAAGCAAAGTCTTGTGGTTGATGATCGAAGCACGGCCTTTGTGGCGTAGTTTTGTGTAACGTTTACTTCGCGAGTTTCACACCCGGTATGAACCAAAAACGGGAGACGGACCTCAGGGAGGACATGCGTTTCTTTCTAGCTAGAAGTGGCATCAGTGGTTTTACACGCCCTAACGAGTTTGACTTATGTGGATGTTGCTATTGCGAGGCGCCTCGGTTTGATCGGACGATCCGGGTCCGATGGAGTCATTCGTTGGCTCATTGACACCCCATAGGGTGG
Organism: Allium sativum; assembly: GCA_030737875.1. NCBI lineage: Eukaryota > Viridiplantae > Streptophyta > Magnoliopsida > Asparagales > Amaryllidaceae > Allium > Allium sativum. The sequence continues at coordinate 393,055,742 of CM060925.1, forward strand.
GGAAATACAGTGTTCAGGCATAATAATCCACATCGGTGGACCGACACTGACGATTCAAGGCCTACCTGAGTCTGGGTCCTTAGACACGGGCTAGAGCGCCTCGAATCGGTAGAGGACGATCCCTGGCCTCGGTTCATAGATGGAAATCCAATTTCCAAATACGTGATTCTACGGTTTTATTTGTAGAGCCTAGTATGGCGACATAGTGGGATGTGGCGCTTATGCCGTCTATGATTGATACTTATGATTTGAAGTTGTTTTATACACTATGCAATTATAATAGTATCAAATGATTTGTTTTAAACGTATCAAGCATTCTTGGCTATTATAAGGTAAAAACCCTATCCTCTGGCTTGCGTTGCATTGTGTGATGGGAACTGGGTCTTATAATAGCTTCGTTGTTCTTTATTTAGCATTGCGCTATTGTTTAATGCACTGGTGTTCTTGGGAGGAAACCCGTTCCGTGTTATACGGCGTGGTCCCTTGATTTACCTAACTTTAAAATAAAGATTAATAACTGTTTTAGTTCTCACACCAGTCCCATGACTGACCTGGAGTTTATTGCTTTAACCTAAACTCTGGGTGCCCTTATTTTGGCACGGGCAGCTAGTAGTTTTGGTTTTTGCAGATTTATATTCATAGGATCCTGGATTACAACTGGAACGATACTCGGAAAGCTTTGTATCCGTGTATCACTTCTAGTTGTGTATTGTATTATTTTCCGCTGCTATGTAATGTATTGTAATCCCTGATATTGTATCGAATGTGAAATATTTATTCATACTCTGTTTATTCTTGTATTCTGATGGAATTGTTGTAATAAGCAATGAAATGTTCTTCCGTCTACGTTCTGTTGTGGCTTGTTCTCAACTCAATCCGGGATTTCCTGTAAGGGGGATTTCGGGTCGTTTTAGTTAGAATCTATTTAGCCATATCTTTCTAACGACTGAAAGAAACAGAGATTTCACATTATAAATTGAAAGTTATGTCCAGTTTAAAATTTAAAATAATCGCTATGGAATGTATATATATTTTAATATAATATATAGCCCTTAAAAATAGCCATTTTGCCAATGAACTCCATTTTCGACAAAACCACTTTTGTTGGATCCAGAATGTCAAATTATTGCTAGGTTTCAAATTTCATAAATTTTGGAATTAATATATGAGCGTAGTGAATTTAAAGGCGTTTGGTAAATTCAATTTGAATTTAATCGACTAGAAAAATGATCATTTTTCAAACATTCACCAAATTCGACGAAATTAGTTTTGTTAGAACCATATCATCAAAACATTGCTAGATTATTATTTTTTTGTAATTTTTGGAGTCAGTACGTGGTCCCGGTAAATCAAAATGTACGTTGAAATTCAATATTGAATGTTAATTTATATTTTAATTTCAATAAAAGCTGATTGAAACAGTCGAATTAGCTTACGAACATATCCCATTGTGCGACGACCCCGAACCCCGTACTAACGGTGGCAAGGGAAATCTTTGGAATATAACACATAAACAGATAACTGCAGAACAGAATTAAATAAATACACCAGATAATGCACAATAGAATATAGTGGATAAATGTAATCATCAGAGTTACACAGTATACAGGATCATACTTAGTACAAATACAGTTCAGCTATACATAAATGTCTACAGCGGAAAACAAACAAAATATGTACAATAGGAGTTGAACATCATAAAAAGAGATAAATGATAGAATCCATCTTCAGCTCCAGCTATCCAGGAAAGCCTGCTAAACCTGAATACAAGGCTTCCCGTGTAGAAAAAGGGGCACCCGAGTTTGAAAGTGAAACAAACTACGAGTCAGTCATGGGACTGGTATGAGAAATCTACTTCACACATTTATAATATGGCTAATCACAGGACCATGCCACTTTCGTGGAACGAGTTTACTCCAATGGATTGCCAGTGCTTTAAAACAAATCATTCTTTTAAACATCGCAATGCTTTTTATAAAAATTAAGCCATTATAAGACTCAGTTCCCATCACACAATGCAACGCAAACCGGAGGATAGAGTTTTACCTTATAATGGCCAAAATATGCTTGATACGAATAAAACAAAAGCATTTGATATTATTACTAGTGTTTATAAGTTTCAAAAACAATCTCGAATCATAACTATCAATCATAGACGGCATGGGTACCATATATCATGTCACCATATATATATACAATCAAAACCGCACGATGTCGTATTTGGAAATTGGATTTCCATCATGAACCAAGGCAAAAGATTGTCCTTACCGACTTCGAGACTGTCTAGCCCGAGCCTCAGGCAAGTACTCAGTCAAGCCTTTGGAGCGACAGGGCCAGTCCACCGATGTGGATTAAAATTCCTGAACACTACGTTTCCCCGCCCTTTGGGGTGTAAGTGAGCCAACGAATGACTCCATCGGACCCGGATCGTCCGATCTAACCGAGGCGCCTCGCAACAGTAACAACCACTTGAGTCAAACTCGTCAGGGCGTGTAAAACCACTGACGCCACTTCTAGCTATAAAGAAACGCTGTCCTCCCTGAGGTCCTCTCCCGTTTCTAGTTCATACCGGGGTGTGAGGCTCGCGAATTCACGTTATACACAAAGCTATGCCACATAGGCGGTGCTTTGATCATCACCACAAGACTTTGCTTTTCAACAGAAGTCTTGATCACTGCATCTTAGCATGCCACACAAGCGATTCACACCATGCAACTGATGGCTATCAATCACACAGAATAAATTCCGATGTAAGACACACCATCCATTTGCAAGTCCGTTCTGGGTCTGAACGAAACCGGAGGCACTATATACCTCGCAAACCCATCGATCTCCACGTACGTCTGGACGATCACCACTCATTATCCATATTTCGGGATGCCTCCCAATCAGGACAGCAGTTACCATCCAAATGAGGTGAAGATCTCCGGTCTTCGACCACCGTATTGATCTTCGATTTCTTATCGTCAATTCAGTTATTCAGAATGGGGTAGACTTGGTATATCTGAGCAACTCGCGTATATAATAAACAAGTGCAACACAAACACACATACGTCATATTCCAGTTCATTTGTCACTAACCGTAAATCAGTAAGAGAACAATTTCGCAAATATTAACCCCAAAGGCCGAAACCAACATAATATCAAAATCCAGGAAACCATTCGACTTAGCCAACCTTCAATTTGTTTCTAATTTCACTTCCAAATCATTTATAATATTTTATAACAATTTATCGCTACTTTTATTTATTTTAAAATAGCCAATTTATTCAAACGACGCTTCGGACCATAACGCGGTCGTGGCGCTGTTTTGCTTCAGATTTGATTTACACATATCTGAAAATCTAACAGTTGGATCTTCACAAAATTTACATCACTAGAAAGATCTTTTCAAAAGGAATCCAACGGTTCCAGTTTCGGGAAAATCTGACGGTCGGATCTCCCGGTACAATCGTTTGAAGTTTCGATTTCAAAATACGAACTGCAGAGTCATTATTCGATTTAAAATAATTATATTTATATATATATATATATATTAATATAATCGATTCTGGCGCAATTTTTCTTTAGATTTGAACTAAACATTCCAGACAATCCAACCGTTCGATCTTCAGAAAGTTGATGTTGGAAAGATATTTCCAAAGCGAACCCAACGGTTTCGGTTTCGGGAAAATCCGATGGTCGGATCTCCCGCACTAATCGTTTGAAATCACAGTTTCAAAACACGAACTACAGCTTCACTATTCGATATATTTTATTTCTATATATATATATATATATATATCGATTCTTCGATTTCAAAACTTTATTCTCTTCATACATTTGATAAAAATGATATTTTTATCCAACCGACAATTATTTCAACACTTCGCTATTTTTAACAACTCATGTGTACAGTAAAAATGTGATTTTTATTGTAAAACAATTCATTTCAAAATACGATTATTTTATATAGTTCATATAGGTAATAAAAATATGATTTTTATTATAAAACAATTTATTTCAAAACAAGATTATTTTATATAGTTCATATTGATGATAAAAATAGGATTTTTATTATAAAACAATTTCTTTCAAAATATGAATACCATTCAACACATGAATTTCAATTCAACGAATGAATTTCGATTCAACACATGAAGGTTTTCTATAGTTTATATATATAGACAAAAAGGTGATTTTTATATTTAAAACACGAATACCATTCAACACATGAATTTCTATTCAACGAATGAATTTCAATTCAACACATGAAGGTTTTCTATAGTTTATATATATTGATAAAAAGGTGATTTTTATATTTAAAACACGAATACCATTCAACACATGAATTTCTATTCAACGAATGAATTTCAATTCAACACATGAAGGTTTTCTATAGTTTGTATATATAGAGTAAAAAGGTGATTTTTATTTTTAAAACACGAATACCATTCAACACATGAATTTCTATTCAACACATGAAGGTTTTCTATAGTTTGTATATATAGAGTAAAAAGGTGATTTTTATTGTTAAAACAATTTATTCAAAACACGAATACCATTCAACACATGAATTTCTATTCAACGAATCAATTTCGATTCAACACATGAAGGTTTTCTATAGTTTATATATATAGATAAAAAGGTGATTTTATTCAAAACATGAATGTCGTTAAATAGATGAATTTCCATTCAACACATGAATGTAGTTTTAACACATGAAAATAATTCCAACTCATGAATATTGTTCAAAATTTCGGCAGCATAACGGCAGGGTAGTTAAAACCGGGACCGTCCCTAGTAAGGCTACTCGCTCTACCTTAAAGCCTCACAGCTTTTGACAATGGGGAATCATGCATCTAGTTCGCACGCAGGCAGCATGTATATTTTTTTCATTTCCACAAACTAATCCTATGTGGTTTCAACCAAATATTTCTCAACCACACACGGGTATTTTTCAACCACAATCAATCAATTTCAACCACAAACAATTTCAATCAACCATTCGCTATCAATCAATTTTCACACCAATCACAACCAATAAATATCGTCCATGGTTTGTGGACGAGGGGCATATATATATATATATATTTATTTATATATAGCATTTCACTTATATTTCAACACATATATAATTTTTACAATGCATATATAACTTATACATCGAACGTACAACTTATACAATGCTTATACAAGAGGTGTACAATGCTTATATAACTCATACATCAACTATATAATTTATACATCGTCGTTTTCCATATCTTTTATAAATTAGAAATCTCACATTGGGTTCCACTCCACCAAAAATAGCAGAAGGCTCGGAAAAATACGCGGTCTCTTCTACAATGTAGAAGACGTCCACACGAGTCCACTATCTCTTGTTTCTCTGAATTTCGTCAAGAAACCAAAAAATATGATTTTTACAGTGAAATCAAAAACCGTAGCGCTTTAAACTGCTATAATATAGTTTAAATTAACATAACCGTATACCTTACTATTTTGTTCAAAACTATGTTTTGAAATTTCACGAAATCCGTGCAATTGTTGGCCGATCGGACTACGCAGCGTTGTAGAGCTTCGAAAGGGGTTTCCGGCGAGGTAGGTCATGGCCAGCTCGAATCTCCGGTGGTGGCGATTTCTGGCTCGACGGCAGCGGACTTCCCAGGCGCGAGTCTCGAGAACGGCGCAACGGCAGAAGGCGAGGCTTGGATGGATTCGAAGCTGGAGGTGGGCGCTACATATTCTCCAAAGGGCAATGGGGTTTTGTCGCGTGTAGGAGGAGGAATAGGAGGGAGAAAGTTTGAAGGGGAGCTGCCGTTCAAACGAGGGTTACGGGGAGAGAGAGTGCTGAGATGGACGAATGATTATTTTTTTTTATATATTTTTAAATTCCAAAAATACCCTCTTTCACACACGAACCCCAATCCAAACCCAACGACTGTCGTCCCTAGCATTTTACCCCCATTCCAAACAAAATAGGATATGTTTCGAAGGCCCATTCGACTGTTTCAGTCAGTTTTCCTTCAATTTAAAATATATAACATTCAATATTCGATTTGAACGTACATTTCAGTTTGCCCGGGCCACAAACTGATTCGAAAAATTCCAGAAAAATAAATCTAGCTATGTATTGACGATATGGTCCCAACAAAACTAGTTTTGTCGAATTCTGAGACCGTTTGCAAAATGGCCCATTTCTGGTCGATCCAATTTAACTGTAATTGACCAAAACACATTTTCCTTTACCACGCTCATATACTAGCTTCAAAAATTATGAAATTTGAAACCTAGCAATAACTTCACATCCCGGGTCCAACAAAAGTGGTTTCGTCGAATTCCGAGGTCGTTTGCAAAATGGCCATTTTCACGGGCTATATAAATTCCGTAGCGACCTTTCTGAAAATTCATTTGGCCATAACTTTTGCTTTCCGCCATGAAACTTCAATTTTTCAAATTCGTTAGAAAGGTATTCACTAACATATTTAAATATTTTTGGTTTCACTCAAATACGCTTTGTTTTGCACCCGGTACGGTCAGTCAAAGTTTGAATTCAAATTTTGAAACTACCGCGCCATTTCAGGCCTTGTTTATAATAAGAATTAATTATATTCGTTTTTCAAACGTCGATTCAAACTTACTTTTCATTGTTATTATTTCAAATATTTATTTTAAATATTTAAAATCCATTATTTTAGCAAATTTAAAATTTTTAAATTGGTTCAGATTTTCTAGGTCGTTACAATCTCCCCCGCTTAAAACTTTTCGTCCCCGAAAAGGAACAAAGTCGAAAGTGGTTTGATTAATCGACCTTACGTTCAATCTGGCTTCCATTCTCCAACTTTTCAGTTTTTGAGAATCTTCAAATTCTTCAAAAATTTGGCTAACACCCAGAATTTTTGAAAATTTTCGCCATAACCTCCTTTGTACGGGGAGGGGTTTGGAAATTTATCGGGCCGTATTAGGTGCCCAATAAATCCTAAAAAGCATACACATATTTATAGTGATTTTGGTGTTTACAGGGGAGCGTGTATAGATAATAACTCCATAGAATAAATTCTCGTCACCCTGTCAAAGCCTGAGGGAGTGTGTATTTTAATTGCTCCAGAGGATAAATCCTCGTCACCTCGTCCCGTGTGGGAAATAAATAATCCATGTGCGGTATCTAATGACTAGAGAGACGTGATTATTGTCAACTCCAGACCCGTGTGGGGTTTTCATTAATCTGGCAATTTGTTGTTACAATTTTATATGGTCATATCAGTCATCAGTTCAACCTGTAATATATAGTCATCGCCATACAAGCCTCTCGCTCATATGGTAAATCTTCCACCTCGTCACACAAGCTCTAAATGCTTATGTGGTATATGATGAAGTATGCCTATCTTCCAGAAGTATGCCATGTAATGTAGTTCAAAATTAATTGTTACTATCCTATGGCGACATTTATTTTTACACACAGAATAACTAGCACTCCGCATCCAATGGCATTCAAAGGAGTTGATATAATAATATTTCACATCCAACTCATTAAGGTTTACCTATTTGTCGGGCACGCAAATAAATTCTTTACTCAACAACTAATCCAATTACCTGTTCAAACATATGTAATGCACATGTATATATTTCTATCTATTTTCAAATCAGATCGATGTGTGATATAATCGAACAAATTCTACCATTATTCTCTTATTAATTAAATTAACTATCATTCTAATAATTTAATTAATCAAATCTACTATCACACAACACAAATAACAAGCAGTTTGTTTTTAACTTTTCAAAAATATACTAATCAATTTCTATACTCTTTTAAAATCATTCAGACTATAGAATTAAAAGTGCACATCCATGGAAAGAAAATAACAACAGAGTAGAGAACTAATTGGTAATGCAAAGTATGGTAAATGTACCTTGCACTGGAGTCAATCAGAGATGTCTACTCAACACTTAGGATAGGCTTTCTGAATGCTCTCCTCAGTTCCCCAAGTACAATCTCGCGGATCTCCACTCCATTGCACTTTGACTAAGTGAACCTTCTTGTTCCTCAGCTCTTTGGTTTCTTTGCCGATAATCTTTAGCGGTTCTCTTCTCACAGCTAATTCTCGAGTAATTTCAATATCTTGTTGAGCTGCTTCTTCCATGATCAAGTCTAGATCATGAACGTGCTTTCGGAGTTGAGGTATGTGAAATACATCATGCACTCTAGGTAACCAATCAGGCAATTTAACCCTATAAGAGAGCGTTCCGTTCCGTTCAAGAATAGGAAACGGACCAATGAATTTGGGCGCCAACTTCCCAGTTTTACCGAACCGGATAAATCCTCTCATCGGCAATACTTTCAAATATACATAGTCGCCAACAACAAATGATATATCTCTTCTTCTCCTATCGGCATAGCTCTTTTGTCGGCTTTGAGAGGCGAGTAATCGTTTCTTAACGAAATCGACTTTGTCGGCAGCTTCTCGGATCATATCAGGTCCTAACACAAGTCTATTACCGGGTTCACCCAACAACCAGGGGATCGGTACGGTCTACCATACAATGCTTCGAATGGCGAAATTGTCAGGCTCGCCTGGTAGCTGTTGCTATATGAGAATTCAGCCAAATGCAGATGGTCTTCCCAGGATCCACCGAAATCTAGAACACAAGCCCGCAATAGATCTTCTAAAATACGATTCACCCTCTCAGTCTGACCATCTTTCTGAGGATGATAAGCGGTGCTCAAGTTCAGTTTTGTTCGCAGCTCTATTTGAAATGCCTCCCAGAATTTGCTAGTGAATATTGGATCTCTATCACTCATTATACTGATCGGCACTCCGTGTAGTCTAACAATTTCCTTGAAGTATATCTGCGCCAGACTCTGAGCAGTTCTGTTTGATCTGACAGGTATGAAATGGGCGGTCTTCGTGAAGCGATCTACGATCACCCAAATACTATCATTTCCTTTTCTGGTTATGGGCAAACCATCAATGAAGTCCATGGAAATATGTTCCCACTTCCAGCCTGGAACGTCCAGCGGTTGCAATAGTCCAACATGTTTCTGTTGGTCGCTTTTGACTAGCTGGCAAGTAGGGCATCGGCTAACATGTATTGAAACGTCTTTTTTCGTAGCCTTCCACCAGAATGTTCGATTGAGATCGTTATACATTTTGGCCATACCAGGATGGATACTCAGCTTGGACTTGTGACACTCGTCTTACACTTCCCGTTTTAGCTCAGGGATGCCAGGAACACAAATCCTTCCTTTCAATCTCAGGATTCCGTCGTTATCTATTTGAAAACACGAGTGTTCGCCTTTCTGAATCCTTTTGATCATATCCTTAATAAAGTTATCCTCCTTCTGAAGAATAGATATTTTGTCAATCAAGGAAGTCGTAATAATAAAGCTGGCGATCATTACATTCTTTCAGTTTAACACATCGGCCACGACATTGGCTTTCCCTGGAGTGTAAAATCGTATGCTGCAAGGAACTCCAGCCAACGTTGCTGTCTCAGATTCAAGTCTTTCTGGGTAAACAGATACTTTAGCGATTGGTGATCTGTAAACAGTTCAAATCTCTCACCTAGAAGATAATGTCTCCATATTTTCAAAGCGAATACTATAGCCAATAACTCAAGATCATGAGTGACGTAGTTCTTCTCGTGTGGCTTCAGCTGACGGCTAGCATAAGCAATCACTTGACCTCTTTGCATTAATACTGCGCCAAGGCCTTCTCTAGAGGCATCTGTCCAGACTTTCAAGTCCTGATTGCCGTCGATTATCGTTAACACTGGAGCAGTTGTTAATCTTAACTTTAACTCCTCAAAAGCCTCCTCACACGCTGGAGTCCATTTGAATTTTGAGTGTTTCTTTGTAAGCTTCGTTAAGTGACCAGATATCTTCGAAAAGTTTTTAACGAACTTCCGGCAATAACTAGCCAATCCAAGAAAACTGCGAACCTCTGTAGGAGTACTAGGCTGCTTCCAATTTTGAATAGCCGTGATTTTACTTGGATCCACAACAATTCCTTCTTTCGATACGACGTGGCCTAGAAATTACACTTCATCTTGCCAGAATATACATTTGGACAGTTTGGCTTTCAATACATTCCTTCTCAGAATTTCTAGAACCTGATCAAAATGTTTTTCATGTTCGGCCTTTGATTTAGAGAAGAATAAAATATCGTCAATAAAAACCAGAACAAACTTATTCAAGATACCTTTGAACACTCTATTCATCAAATCGACGAAGTATGCTAGAGCATTACATAAGCCGAGCGGCATTACTAACCACTCATAGAATAAGTCTGGACCTCTGAATGCTGTCATAGGAACACACTCTTCGGCAATTCGAAGCTTATGGAAGCCTGTAGCTAGGTCCATCCTTGAAAACACTTGTTCTCCATTCAGACGATCCAATAAATCATCAATTCGCGGCAATGAATATTTATTCTTTATTGTCTGCTTGTTCAAATCACGATAATCCACACATAGCCGCAGAGTACCGTCAGATTTTGGGACAAACACCACTGCTGCACCCCAATCAGAGAAAATAGGCCTGATCAGACCCTTCCATACGAGCTGTCGTGTTTGATTGTCTAATTCCTCATTCTCTTTCAAGGACATTCTTCGAATAGCGTGAACTACCGACCTTGCATTCGGAATCAAAGCGATCTTGAAATCTATTTCTCTCAACAGAGGTAAACGAACAACTTCTTCAAACACATCCGCATAATTCTGGACGACAGGAATATCTTTTATGAGGTCGGGAATATTCTCTGTAACTTCAGGGATATTTTCTATTTGGGCTGGAGAAACATCGAGAGCTGCCCAGAAGTCTTTTCTATTAGAATTCTGACCTTCGCGCGGTATGGTTATATAATTCCCTGATTTAATCTTAGCCCTAACAACTCTCTCAGCGCATCTAACCTCTGCTTCATATTTGGTTAGCCAATCCAATCCCAGAATAAATCGAATTCAGTAAAATTCATGAAGATAGAGATAGTAGGGAATTTATAGCAGGAAAAAGAGACAGGTACTGCACAAACCCAACTGAGATCGATGGAACCCCCAACCGGATTTTGGACAATCATTGGTTCTTTGAGCTTCTTCAAATTAAAATCGAGTTTCTTAACTGCATTCTTTGCAATAAAGCTTCGCGACGCGCCTGTATCAAATAGTACTTTAATTGGAATATTTTTGACACTAAACCTGCCTTCCAAAACATCAGCCCTTTCTTGACTGGCTGAGGGCTCAGAAGCTTCTGCTACTTCATTTATATGTACTGTTTCATATTTCTTTGAGAGTTGGCACTCCCGTGCAATATGACCTGCTTTGTGGCACTTATGGCACCTCCTTTCCTCATGTGGGTTCTTTTGCTTCTCAGTGGGTTTAGATCCACTCTTGCTTCGTTTGTTTAATGATTTACATTTTTGGACAATTGCCCCTTCTGATTGCAGTTCTTGCACATGGCAGTCGTTGCTGGTTCTTTTTCAGATCTAGCCCTTTTCCTCTTGGCACCGGGCTTCTTACTGACCTTGGGACTGTCAGCCACAAACTCCACTTTGTTACTCGAGCTGACTTCCTCTTCGTCGTGCAACATACCTTTCTTATGGAGATCTTCGTACTGATAAGCCGTATAAATCATTTCAGAAAAAAGAAGCTTCACATTCCTTATCACACTAATCTGATATTTTCTTTGCAGGCCATGAATAAATCTCAGATTCTTCCTCTTTGGATCTTGAATCAGATGAGGAGCAAAGTGAGAAAGTTCGTTGAATTTCTTATGATATTCTGGAATGGTCATATCTCCTTGTATCAGATAAGAGAATTCATCACATAATCGCTCCGTCACTTTAGGAGGAGTAAATCTTTCTAGGAAAATCTCTTTGAATCTATCCCAGGTGATATCACCTTCTGGATTATCTTTGATGATTGTTTCCCACCAGATTAAAGCTTCTTCTTTGAGCGCCCAAGATGCTACTAATCTTTTCTGATCATCTCTCAATTGGATACGTTCAAAAATTCTTTCCACAGAACTCATCCAAGCTTGAGTCTGAATTATAGATTCATTGCCCGAGAACTGTGCTCCGTTCAGATTTCGATATCTCTTTAATAGAGCCTCTAGATCGGGTTCTGCATTTCTTATGTTTCTGACACTCATTTTTCTAGTACTTCTGCAAATGGCAGATCAAGTGTCAGGTCATAGAAAAGGTATTTTAAAACATCGAAACATATACTTCCAATGTAAATGTGTCTATCGGGGTGTAATTTCATTCTTCTTTACTCATACTAGGATATTACTGATCCTATCTGTAACGAGTTTCCCATCCTAGAACACTACTGGTTCTATTTCTGACGAGTTCGTTAATATGTTATATTCCAGCACTAAGCTTAACCAAAGCTCTGATACCACGTTGTGACGACCCCAAACCCCGTACTGACGGTGGCAAGGGTAATCTTTGGAATATAACACATAAACAGATAACAGCAGAATAGAATTAAATAAATACACCAGATAATGCACAATAGAATATACTAGATAAATGTAATCATCAGAGTTACACAGTATACAGGATCATACTTAGTACAAATACAGTTCAGCTATACATAAATGTCCACAGCGGAAAACAAACAAAATATGTACAATATGAGCTGAACAACATAAAAAGAGATAAATGATAGAATCCATCTTCAGCTCCAACTATCCAGAAAATCCTGCTAAACCTGAACACAAGGCTGCCCGTGTAGAAAAAGGGGCACCCGAGTTTGAAAGTGAAACAAACTACGAGTCAGTCATGGGACTGGTATGAGAAATCTACTTCACACATTTATAATATGGCTAATCACAGGACCACGCCACTTTCGTGGAACGGGTTTACTCCATTGGATTGCCAGTGCTTTAAAACAAATCATTCTTTTAAACATTGCAATGCTTTTTATAAAAATGAAGCCATTATATGACTCAGTTCCCATCACACAATGCAACGCAAACCGGAGGATAGAGTTTTACCTTATAATGGCCAAAATATGCTTGATACGAATAAAACAAAAGCATTTGATATTATTACTAGTGTTTATAAGTTTCAAAAACAATCTCGAATCATAACTATCAATCATAGATGGCATGGGTACCATATATCATGTCGCCATATATATATATATATATATATATATATATATATATATATATATACACACAATCAAAACCGCACGATGATGTCGTATTTGGAAATTGGATTTCCATCATGAACCAAGGCAAAAGATAGTCCTTACCGACTTCGAGACTGTCGAGCCCGAGCCTCAGGCAAGTACTCAGTCAAGCCTTTGGAGCGACAAGGCCGGTCCACCGATGTCGATTAAAATTCCTGAACACTGCATTTCCCCGCCCTTTGGGGCGTAAGTGAGCCAACGAATAACTCCATCGGACCCGGATCGTCCGATCTAACCGAGGCGCCTCGCAACAGTAATAACCACATAAGTCATACTCGTTAGGGCGTGTAAAACCACTGACGCCACTTCTAGCTAGAAAGAAACGCATGGCCTCCCTGAGGTCCTCTCCCATTTCTAGTTCATACCGGGGTGTGAGGCTCGCGAATTCACGTTATACACAAAGCTACGCCACACAGGCGGTGCTTTGATCATCACCACAAGACTTTCCTTTTCAACAGAAGTCTTGATCACTACATCTTAGCATGCCACACAAGCGATTCACACCATGCAACTGATGGCTATCAATTGCACAGAATATATTCCGATGTTAGACACACCATCCATTTGCAAGTCCGTTCTGGGTCTGAACGAAGCCGGAGGCACTATATACCTCGCAAACCCATAGATCTCCACGTACGTCTAGACGATCACCACTCATTATCCATATTTCGGGATGCCTCCTAATCAGGACATCAGTTACCATCCAAACGAGGTGAAGATCTTCGATCTTCGACCATCATCTTCATCTTCGATTTCTTATCGTCGATTCAGTTATTCAGAAATGGATAGACCCGGTCTTTCTGAGCAACTCGCGTATATAATAAACAAGTGCAACACAAACACACATACTCCATATTCCAGTTCATTAGTGACTAACCGTAAATCAATAAGAGAACAATTTACAAAATATTAACCCCGAAGGCCGAAACCAACATCAGATCAAAATCCAGGAAACCATTCGACTAAGCCAACCTTCAGTTAGCTTCTAATTTCACTTCCATATCGTTTATAATATTTTATAATGATTTATCGCTATTTTTATTTATTTTAAAATAGCAAATTTATTCAAACGACGCTTCGGGCCATAACGCGGTCGTGGCGCTGTTTTTCTTCAAATTTGATTTACACATATCTGAAAATCTAACCGTTGGATCTTCACAAAATTTACATTATTAGAAAGATATTTTCAAAATGAATCCAATAGTTCCAGTTTTGGGAAAATCCGACAGTCGGATCTCCCGGTACAATCGTTTGATGTTTCGATTTCAAAATACGAACTACAGCGTCGTTATTCGATTTAATATAATTATATATATAAGCATAATCGATTCTGGCGCTGTTTTTCTTCAGATTTGAACTAAACATTCCAGACAATCCAACCGTTGGATCTTTACAAAGTTGATGTCGTTGGAAAGATATTTCCAAAGTGAACCCAATGGTTTCGGTTTCGGGAAAATCCGACTGTCGGATCTCCCGCACTAATCGTTTGAAATCACAGTTTCAAAACACAAACTGCAGCTTCGCTATTCGATATATTTTATTTCTATTTATATATATATATATTTATCAATTCTTCGATTTCAAAACTATATTCTTTTCATACATTTGATAAAAATGGTATTTTTATCCAACCGACAATTATTTCAACAATTCGCTATTTTTAACAACTCATGTGTACAGTAAAAATGTGATTTTTATTGTAAAACAATTCATTTCAAAATACGATTATTTTATATAGTTCATATAGGTAATAAAAATATGATTTTTATTATAAAACAATTTATTTCAAAACAAGATTATTTTATATAGTTCATATTGATGATAAAAATAGGATTTTTATTATAAAACAATTTCTTTCAAAATATGAATACCATTCAACACATGAATTTCAATTCAACGAATGAATTTCGATTCAACACAAGAAGGTTTTCTATAGTTTATATATATAGATAAAAAGGTGATTTTTATATTTAAAACATGAATACCATTCAACACATGAATTTCTATTCAACAAATGAATTTCAATTCAACACATGAAGGTTTTCTATAGTTTATATATATAGATAAAAAGGTGATTTTTATATTTAAAACACGAATACCATTCAATACATGAATTTCTATTCAACGAATGAATTTCAATTTAACACATGAAGGTTTTCTATAGTTGGTATATATAGAGTAAAAAGGTGATTTTTATTTTCAAAACACGAATACCATTCAACACATGAATTTCTATTCAACGAATGAATTTCAATTCAACACATGATGGTTTTCTATAGTTTGTATATTGTTAGATCAAAATTTGGCTCTAACACCCAAATTGTTCTGATTCGTAGAGAATTATGACTGAGAAATGAAGAGAAAACAGAGAACACACAAGGTTTATAGTGGTTCGGCGTTAACGAGCCTACGTCCACTTTATATGCTATTGATTATACCTTGAATGCTAGTACAACCAATGATTTCTCTCAAACTCACTCTTACAATTATGATTTCTCTCAATAATCTCGAAGTAAATCTGGTATAAAATAGTAGTATGACAGTAATGGTGGAATCAATCCTTAAAACTGCCAAAAAGATCCTGAAAAATGCCAAGCTCTGGGCTATTTATAGCTGATTTCTGGTGACGGATCGCGGTCATATGTGGCCCACATCCCGAAGATCTCGGGCCGGTTCGCAGCTTGATGAAGAATTAGTCAAATTAGCCGTTGTGGACAGGTGTCGCGATCTCCTTAAACATCGGATCGTGGATGACCAAGTCCGTGGCCATCATTGTGTCTTCCTGCTCGGATCGGATCGTGATCGTAGCTTAGTGAAGAATTGGTCAATATGGCAGTTGGTGACACGTGTCGTGAGATCCTGCATTCTTGGATCGTGGTGGACTTGATCTTGTCGTCATCCATCAGCTTCGGGGATCGGATCGGATCGAGCTAGCGATGGACGGATTAGATCGAGGTCAAAGGAGGGCGATCGCGAGCCGAGGGGAGCATGGCGATCCGATCAGGTCTTCGAGGGTTAAAGGTGTGAAACTTCATATTTTCTTCTTGTGTGTGAACCTTGGTGGCTTGGTCAAAAAGCTAGCCAACATTTTGCCCCCTCAAAGTATATTTTATCAGAGATGGAATATGCTTTGAAACTGCGGAAACATCTTTTCATAGGGAGATGCAAATCAATGGTTGCGTCTGCCTAAAGTGTTGTGTTACTTTGGAAAGTCGCATTCCTTGATTGGTATAAATATCGGTTAAATCTTCTATCATTTCCCTGTTTTCTGGATAATTTTTATCTCTGAAATTTTTTGGAGACTCCGTTGTCGAATGTCCAGGTAAACTCTTAAATCTTCACAAGAATTTTTGATCCTTTATTTTCGACAGTTGTTTGTTGAGTCGAATCGCCGAAATGTCCCACGGTTCGTGAGATGAAGCATTTGTTTCAGGTTGGTGGTCATCTGGGCTTTCCTTGCGAAACATGATGGGCTCGCTGGCTTCAATTACGAGTCACGTGAGGGAGAGTCCTTCCTTTTCTTCGTTTGGCTCAGGTCCATGGTCCACTGGTCTTCACGGTCTGAATGGGACAAAAACTGGAATATTAACGGTCGCATTTTTGGCTATATAAACCGAGCCCCCCTTCCCTTCTCTTTCTTCCTCTTCCTGCCGCCGCCAGTTTTCTTGAGAAAAACCCTAACTTTGATTTCCAAATTCCCTCCCGATTTCAAACTTTAAAAAGGTAATCAAACAACTTCTCTTTTGTTTCTATCGTGTTCGCACTGGTTTAGGGAGTGGAGACTGCGGAGTTTTGTGGGATTTGGTGATAGCAAACATGAACGTGCCAGGTTCGATTCCATGGGTTTAGGGGTGGAGAGGAGAGTTGAGGAAGAAGAAGGAAGGGATGACCTGGTCAGTTCGTAGGTAGGGGCTTCGACTCGGGTCGCGACAATGGTGAAAGCATAGAGAGGAGTGGGAGAGCAATCTTGGATCGGAATGAGGTAGCAGGAGCGGGTCGGATCGGGTCGTGAAAAGTCACTAGTTCACGAGGGAATAGGAAAAAGTGGATCGCGGGGGGTCCTTGCGATCCGTTTCGGTTTCAGGATCCGACGCTTTTTCATGAGTTAGTGCTTTTGCCACGGGTCCATACCCGCTTCACGATCCGTAGAAATACCACGATCCGGACCCTGCTGTGCGATCCAGTTTGATGAACTTGTTACATAAATGATGCGACCTAACTCTGATATATCGATGGACAGTTAGGCTAGAGCCCTTAAGTGGTCCTTCTGAACTGAATGACAACATAATTTGACTGCTGTTGACGACTAATCCTTCGATGAACTTGCTAACTTTTATGCTTTTCTTTATTGTATGCACAGGCACACACTTGCACTTACACATACGGGGGAACGGGTAATTATATTCTTATTTCTCATGTTTACTCGCCTAAACAGTAATGTCGGATAACCGTACCCCTTTAAGATCTGATACAGAGACGGATCCCGAGGTGTATGAGCACCACAACTCCGAGGTTCTTTCAATTAATCAAGAGGGTGAGGATTCTGGATCTGAATATGAGGCAGAAACGGAATCGGATCCGTCTGAGAGTACCTCGCTTGATGAGGAGTCCGAATTAGACGACCGAGCTCCCGACGAGATTACTGGTGCAATAGAAATAGAGAAATTCACTGACTCTTTAGCTTCCAAACTTGATGACATAAAGCTTAAGAGAATTTGCTTGAGACACGGGATCCCCTGGGATGATGTAAGGACACCTGGTAGCGAAGATAGACCTCATTTGGCTCCGAAGGGGTATATGACAGTTAGCCGTCTTATGTGCTGGGTATGCGCTATTCCTCCATTTCTTCCAATCGTCATTGAGACCCTAAAACGATTGGGTATTGCTCCAATGCAGCTTCATCCCAATGCCTACACAGCCCTATACACTCTATACATCGCATATGCGGAAATCCTGCAAACTGAGCTCACGTTTAAAGATTTGAAATTTTATTACCTTTTCCATGGCAACCCCAAATTTTTCTTTCTTCGAATCGGTAGCAAATAGGAAGGTCTTGTCTGACAGGTACAGCAACATAGGGGATCCCAAGGCCGATTGTTTCTATGTAAAGAGACAGGCCGGGTGTTCAAGAAGATGGCTTAAATCAAGTAAATTTTAAACCTTTGAATGAATAACTTGTTTAAGAAATCGAAGCGCTAACATGCTTCTTTTCTCTATGCAGATCACGCCTTTCCAAAGACGGAAGGCTCGGTGTACAATAATCGACTTTCCCTTCTTCTGCAAAGCAGATCCGACTTCCTAAAGATCAAGAAATGTATTACTGACGAGAATCTTCACAAGCACCGCCTTCTGGATATAAGGTTTGGACTTGGTGCGGGTGGCAAACCTTACAAATACGTGCCCCCGACCGAGGGAGAAGGAACGTCACAGGTATCAGAAACAACTAAATTTCGTAAGAGTCCTTCGCCGATAATTATCCGGGACGACGAAGACCTAAATGTATATAAAGGAGATGAGGCCCGTGCTGACGAGTCTAAGGAAATCCCAGTCTCTCCGGGGGGTTTCCCCTCAAGGGCCTCTCTACCGGTTGAACCTGCTGCTCCCGGTGATTTAACAGAGGAGCAGTTATTTAAAGAACTGTGCAAGATCCCTTTACCTGATGATGTATACACACAGGAAGACTACGAAGGGGAGCCATTTTTCCCTATTTCTGAGGAAACAACTGTTCCAGTTGGAGAACGAGAGACTACCCAGATGAGCCAGACTTCGGGCCCTGGTCTGTTAGGGGGAATTATATGGGATGCACAAATCACATGCACTGTCTGACCCCACACTTTTATACCAACATTATTCAAGGTTTTAATATGTACATGTTTCTTTTGCAGGAAAGATGTATCGCAAACGATCTTATCCATATCGCTCTCTTCGTGAAGGCACACCTAGTCTTCATCCAAATCCTGAACGTGCTCGTAGCAGCAACCGAGGGGGAGACAGTCATTGGTCCCGGGAATCTCACAAGCCTACTTCTTCACAGTCCAGATCTCCGTCAAAACAAACCTCTAGAAAGCCTCCCAGTCATCCGGTGCCACCTAAAGGGGGAAAACAACTTCCCAAAGACTTAACCCCTCCGAAGAGTGCACCCTCTCACAGCAGATCATCCAAAAAGCACCACGAGCTTAAGGATAAAAGCAAGGATCCAAACAAGGATTCTGAGAAGGAGAAAATTGACATTGTCCCTTCCAGCCAACAAAGTTTGAGTGCCCTCGGGTCACGAGACTATATCCATTGCCCTGAGACTCAGGCCAAGCTGGAAAAATTACGAGAATAATTCCCCGATATCTTCTTCGAAAGGATGATGTTTGTTCCAACTTTGGAACCAGTCCCTAGGAATTGGGATACTGAAGTCATCGGACACGTTCGCCATGTTGCCAAGCAGTATGAGGCGATGAAGAAACATGCTGTCAATCTTTCAGGCGTCATCCGAACGCTTGAGATGGAAGCGCATAGGTCCAAAGTGAAGATAGATGACAATGAAAGGGCAAGGGTAAAAATGGAGAAGGACTTAGAAGATGCACAATCTTTGCTTGCTTTGGCTCAACGAGATGATAAAAATTACAAAACAGATCTGTAGGAGGTCAGGCAACGTTTTCATAATGAGCTCGATTATAATAGCAAAGAGCGAGCGTCATTGAAGAAAGAGGTGGAAGATCTCAGGACGGCCAACACCGAACTGAAAATAGCATAGGATCATTTCGAGGCTGAAAGAGCTGCTTGGGAGAAAGAAATGGAAAGCTTGAAAGATAGCTTAGCTCTGGCCGAAAAAGAGAGGGCGATTCTGAATGATCAACTCGCGCGTGCAAAGAAGTGCGCGATCCTGGCTGAAAATAATGTAGAAAGTGCCATTGAAATGGTCACTGTTTCTAATGAAAGGCTCCTTGAGAGAGAAAGATATTGAAGGATTTGAGGAAATGCTGTTTGACTTCCTTGGCCAAGTTATCAAGACCCGCAACATCTCCTGGATCCCGGACTACCACGTCACTTTAGCCAACATATGAGATGCAATCGTCCAGAGCGAGAAACAACGATTAGGAGTTGATGAGATTGATGAGAATGAGTTGATGCGGACCATTCTTAGGGATAATGAACCTGAGGATTTAGAGAAAGGCAGACGCCTACTCCAAGAAGAAATTGATAAAGAGAAAACTCAGGCGAAGGGCAAAGATAAAATTGAAGGAGGCTTGAGCTCAACTGCAGAGCCTAAGGCCTCCGAAATTGAGGAATACAATCCCGACGATCCATTGATTCCTCTGGGTCCAACTCCTCTAGATGTCGGAGGTTCTGCTGCTAGTTTGGATGGAGGATCGACGGAAGGTATCCCTATATTTTCTCTGCAATTTGTCAAAGCCATTTTCACTTGTCGTCGTCTTGTCGGACAACCAATTGAGCAAACCGCATTCTCTCCCAAAATAACATTTGTTTCTCATGATACAGGTGGTGTGCCAGTTGACAAGGATGCTGAGAAGAGGACAGAAGCAGAGAAGGTTGACATCCCGCCAAGTGTTGGTGCTGATGTCGCCCCAGATGCTGAACCCATCGAGGCTTTGTGAGACATGGACGGGCGCCACGACGGCGATGAAGAGGAAGTCGCCATTACCAAAGAAAGGAGAGGCGATGATGAGGAAACCTTGGCTGAACAACAGGCCAAAGAGGGGAAGAAGTTGCTTCTTATGAAAGGGGGACAAGATCCAGTATATATGCCCCCTATTTCCGAGATCGACCCCAAAACTGGGTTGGTCGTCAGATTTTCCTCCCGGTCGATAACTTCACAACTAGCCTCTCAATCCTCTAGTTCTTCGCCAGATCCCCTTGTTGATAAGAGGAAGAGGAAAAAAAGTGATCGTTCGGATGTTGATAAGGAGGAGTCGGGGAAGCAGAAAAAGAGCAAGAAGCCTACATAGCCCCCTCAGCATAAGTAGGATGCATATATCAGTTCATATTTTGTCCTTAGGATTTTTAGGCTTTCCACTGGCCATGAAATGTAATTGTGATAATGGCCCTCACTTTTGTTTAGTTTCCTCTTTATCTTGTAGGTTTGCTGTTTATGAATGAAAATTTATTTCTTTTGCATCATCGTGTACCTGCATCGAATAAACTCTTTACACTTAGTCATAAATCATTTGACCATAACCAAGCTGAAATTATGTTACAAATCATTCAGGAAACAGAAAGAATTTAACAATTTCTATGTATGTTGCCCCCTTTATTTGAATACGGGGGACTTGGATTTTTTTTAGTAGGATTATAGTCCTTAAGGCGCCAAATCTCCGGTGCCTCTATACTTTCCCGATCCATCAGCGGGTTAAAGTTCGAAGTCGTATCAAGATCTGCTCACCGATCCTTTAACGGGGCAGGAATTCTGGGGACGCTGAGTCTCCAGCATCCTTGTCAGCGCTTAATCACAGACGCTTTTATACTCTCCTGGCGGTCGCCGAGGTTAGACTTCGAGCTCAGCTGTTCAGTCGCTCCCCGATCCTTCAGCAGTGTAGGAGCTCTTTCTCAGCGCATAATCATAGATGCTTTTATACTCTCCTGGCGGTCGCCGAGGTTAGAGTTCGAGCTCATCTGTTCAGTCGCTCCCCGATCCTTCAATGGGGTAGGAGCTCTTTCTTAGCGCATAATCATAGACGCTTTTATACTCTCCTGGCGGTCGCCGAGGTTAGAGTTCGAGCTCAGCTGTTCAGTCGCTCCCCGATCCTTCAGCAGGGTAGGAGCTCTTTCTCAGCACATAATCATAGACACTTTTATACTCTCCTGGCGGTCGCCGAGGTTAGATTTCGAACTTAGTTGTTCAATCGCTCCCCGATCCTTCAGCGGGGTAGGAGCTCTTTCTCAGCGCATAATCATAGACGCTTTTATACTCTCCAGGCGGTCGCCAAGGTTAGAGTTTGGTCAAGGCGGTTCTTATCATGGTGCATCGCCTTGCCATGTGGACGTTATTTTCGCGTACTTTACGTTTTCTCTCGGCTCTGGAGAGTTAGAGCGTAATCAATGGTGTGATTCACTTTATTGGACCTTCCTCGTTCTGGCTACGAATTACTCTCCATTCTGATGGAAAGCACCTGGAATTACATGTTTCTGTAATTGCTGTATCAATTTTACAACAAACTTTATAAAGATAGAAGAGCAGATAAATAATGGTGCAAATAAAGGTAAACGACACACAATATTTTTATAGTGGTTCGGTCAAATCGTGACCTATGTCCACTTTATAATCCTTTGCTCAAGACATTGGACTATTCTAGGCAAGTCATGCCTTTTACATGGTCCTATGAAACAAAAGGATAAATCTGATGACTTTACGTCAGATAAGGCCACAAATGTTGGGCATTCAACACTCTGGGGATTTCTTCTCCATCTACAGTTGCTAGCTTGAAGGTTCCATTATCAAGCCTTCATAGAACGGAGTATAGTCCTTCCCACTTCGCACCCATATGAGTTGGGGGTGGAAAGACACGCTTCAGAACCAAGTCTCCGGGTTCAAAGGTTCGGGCTTGGACTCTTTTGTTGTAGTATCCAGCGACCTATTGCTTGTGTCTCAAGGCACGCAGTTCTGCTTCATCTCTTTTCTCCTCTATTGTATCTAGGGATTCAAGGAGCAACTCATTATTAGTCATCGGATCGTAGTAAGTAACTCGGTGAGATGGTACTTTTAGCTCAACCGGGATGACTACCTCTGCTCCAAAAGCAAGGGAGAAGGGAGTATGGCCTGTTACCGATTTATGCTTTGTCCTGTAGGCCTATAAAGCCAAGGGTAATTCATCGACCCACATGGCTTTGGCCCGCTTCAATCTTCTTTTGATAATGGACTTAATCACTTTATTTACTGCTTCGATATGTCTGTCCGACTGCGGATGTGCCACAGAGGTGTACCGTTTCTCAATGTGGTACATCTGGCAGAAATCCCTAAACTCGTTGCTATCAAACTGGGTTCCATTATCAGTGATGACGATCTTCAGGATCCCAAATCGACAAATAATGTTTCTAAAAACAAAATTAATCACTCTCTTGGTTGTGATTGTAGTTAACGGCTCAGCCTCGACCCATTTGGTGAAGTAGTCTACAGCCACAATAACGAACTTTGCTCCGCCCTTTGCTATAGGGGGGCTTCCGATGATATCAATCCCCCACATAGCAAAAGGCCATGGACTCGCCATTGTCTTTAACTGGCCAGGAGGTGCCCTAGGAATTTTTGAAAATCTTTGGCATGCATCACAACGTCGTGCGTATTTTGCCGCATCTTTGTTTATGGTAGGCCAGAAGTAACCGTACCGCAACACCTTTTTTTCCAATGTTTATCCTCCAGTATGGTCACCACATTCACCCTCATGTACTTCCTGCTGTACACGCCTGATGTCGTCATGGGCTATACACCGGAGAAGAGGCATCGGAAACCCCTGTCTATATAGGACTCCGTCTTGCAGAACGTATTGGGAAGCTTTACGGATTATTTTACGCCTCTCACTCTTCTTGGTCGGAAGCGTTCCATTTATCAAGAAAATCTTTAGAGGGGTCATCCATGACTCCCTTTCTGGCTCAGTTTCTAGTATCTGATCAATTTCCATCTGACCTATGCTAGGGAACTGAAGTACTTCAACTGGGGCTAGCCCAGCTTCTTCAGGATCGTCGGAACTAGCCATCTTCGCTAACTTGTCCGTCTGTTGGTTCTCTGACCGCGGAATATGGGATGTACTGTAGTGATCAAAGCCAGTCAGCAACTCCTTCACTTTTTCCAAATATGAAATCAATCTTGGGCTCTTAGCTCGGAATTTTCCAGTAACCTGATTTACAACTAACTTGGAGTCACAAAATATGTCCAGCTTTGCGATCTCGAATTCCTTTGCGATCCTCAGCCCGACTATCAGGGCTTCATATTCGGAATCGTTGTTAGTGGCGTGAAATTCCAACCGGATATCATAGGATATCAGTCTTTTCTCAGGAGTTTCAAGCACCACTCTGGCACCGGATCGTTTATCATTCCTAGCACCATCAATATACAATTTCCATGCACTAGGATCGAGAAGTAACTTTGGTGGGTCAGCCTCTTCGTTTACCATGTCATCCTCCGAGACAGTAAATTCTGCTATGAAATCTGCCAGCACTTGCCCCCGTATTGACCGTCGGGGCTAAAAATTCAAATCAAATTGACTCAGTTCAATGTTCCACTTGAGCAGACTTCCAGAAGCTTCTGGTCTCTGTAGAACTTGCTTGAGCGGATGATCTGTGTACACGGTGATAGGATGAGCTTGGAAATAATGTCGAAGATTCCTAGATGCAATCAATAAACTGTACGCCAGCTTTCTGATCCTCGGATAATTGCGTTCAGCTGCCGCCAATTTTTTACTCACGAAGTACACTGGCCTTTGAACCTTGTCTTCTTCTCTCACTAACGCTGAGCTGATCGCGTGGGACAACACTGCTAAGTACACAAATAAATCCTCGTGATCCACCGGCTTAGACAGTATCGGGGGTCTCTCCAGATGATTCAGCAGGTTCTGAAATGCTTCAATGCAATCAGGAGTCCATTTAAAATTGTGTTTTCCTCGCTTTATCAATTCAAAGAACGGAATGCATTTGTTTGTCGCTCTAGAGATGAATCTGCTTAATGCTGCTACTTTCCTCACAAGGCTTTGCACATCTTTGATTTGTCTAGGCTCCTGAATGTCTCTGATCGTTGCAATCTGGTCTGGATTAATTTCAATCCCGCGTGAGCTGACAATGAATCCCAAGAATTTCCCGGATGCAACCCCAAATGAGCATTTCGTTGGGTTAAGTTTCATCCCATACTTTCAAAGAATACCAAACATCTCTGCCAAGTTTGTAGTGTGATCGGACGATTATCTGGACTTAACCAACATGTCGTCAACGTACACCTCCATCGTTTTCCCAATCTGGTTATAGAACATTCTGTTCACTAACCATTGATATGTAGCGCCTGCATTCTTCAAACCAAAAGGCATTACCACGTAGCAGTATAATCCCAGATTAGTAATGAAGCTAGTGTGCTCTTGATCTGGAACATGCATAGGAATTTGGTTATATCCTGAATAAGCATCCATGAAAGAGAGAAGCTCATGACCTGCCGTTGAATCTACCAACTGATCAATTCTGGGCAACGAAAAGCTATCTTTTGGGCAGGCTTTATTCAAATCCGAAAAATCAATACACGTACGCCACTTCCCATTGGTCTTCTTTACCAAAACTGGATTTGAAATCCAATCTGGGTAGGTTGAGTCTCTGATGAATCCGTTACTTCTTAACTTTTCCACTTCTTCTTTCAAGGTTGCGGACCTCTCTGGGCCTATCATTCGCCTTTTTTGTTTTACAGGGGGATGCTTTGGGTTAATGCTTAATGAATGGCTCATGATTGATGGAGATATCCCACACATGTCTGCGTGGGTCCTAGCAAATACATCCAAGTTATCTTCCAAGAAATCCGTCAGTTCTTTAGCTTGAACTGGATCCAACTGGGATCCAATCTTCTGGACCTTCTCTGGGTCGCTATCATCGATCGGTACATCCACAGTCATTTCGTTGGGAGCCACCATTCTACCCCCAGTTTCTTCGTCCTCTCTGGGATCTATATCCTCGGGCAGTTCTCTGGGCGACTCACCTATAGTCGTTCTCTTTAATTGCTATGACGTCTCCTCCCTTGTGGGGGAGGAAGCATCTTTAGTCTCAATATATTTTCCTTTACAGAGTAGCTTTAGCTCTGCAATGTAACATGCTCGTGCAGCAACCTGATCTCCTCTGACTATGCCAACACCAGCTTCCATAGGAAACTTCAATAACAAGCACCAGGGGGCTACACAAGCTCTAAACTTTGATAGGGCCGGTCGACCCAAGAAGGCATTATAAGGCGATTCAATATCCAAAACCACGAAGGGAAGAATTCTCACTCTCTGGCGTTCTCCTTCCCCAAGTGTTACCGGCAGCTCTACATATCCCATTGGAGTAGTTGAAGCTCCGTTAAATCCACGGATCCATCCTTCACACAGCTTTAAATCTTTCAATTCAAGGTTCATTAGATCGAACGTCTTTTTGAATAGAATGTTGACTGAACTCCCGTTATCCACTAAAACTTTATGGACAGTGGCCAGACCAATAGGAACTGTGATTACAAATGGATCTTCGGTCGGAGCATGGACTCCAATGCTCTCTCGGTTGCGGAAAATGACGTCATCTGACATCATCTTTTGTTGTTTTACCGGGACATTGTCCTTAGGGTTGCTACACTCTCCTGCCTCAAGATGATGCTTTGCTGCGTTTACGTACTGGTCCATCGCCTTGAAACTATGCCCGGCTAGGTGAAGCCCTCCTATTATGGTATTGATAACAAGATCCTTTCCATTTTTCTGGACAGTTGGCCTAGCAGTAGGTTGATTCTGGTTTTGGTTTGGGGTCTGAATAGCTTGTCCCCTGTCTCTAGGAGTCACCCGGTACTCATCCAACTTCCCTTCTCGGAGCAACCTCTCAATTACGTCTCTCAGATGACGACATTCATTTGTAGAGTGGCCGTGGGTCTGATGGAAGAGACAAAACTTCCCCGTCTCACGTTCTTTCTCCATCGAATCTCTTGGAGGAGGCCTTTTTTGTTGGAGAACGTTGTATGAGTCGACGAATATATTCTCCAAAGTATCATTTATTGGCGTATAATTTTCGAAAGACCTGGGACGGGTCCTTCTCTGGGAGTCGCTCCCTCGATTTCTCTTCCGATTATTGCCATTACTGTTGTTACCATTGTTTCCTGACTGGTGGCCGCCGCCCTGGTTTCAGTTTCCGACATTGACTTCGACCTTTCCCGAGTTGTCTTCGGTTTGCTTGATGGCCACATTACTTTGGATTTCCTCCTTATTTGCCATTTTCATCTTCCGGTTAGCATATAGCTCCTCCTGACGTAAGCATACGTTTGCTTCCTCGTAGAACAATTCTCTAGTATGAGGTGGCATGCCGGCCAGGTATCTCCCAAATTCAGTATCTTTATCTACCCCATCAATTAGGGCTGCCACAACAGTTGGCTCATGGGGATCCTTGACTTCGGTGGCGGCTACGTTGAAACGATCCAGATACACCCTCAAGCTCTCGCCTGGTCGTTGTTTGACGAGGAACAGGTCAATCACACTTTTCGATCTTTGTGCATAAATGCGGAACTGTTCCACGAACCTTTCACTCAATTCCCTGAAACTGGAAATTGATCTTGCCGGTAAGCGAGTAAACCATAATAACGCTACATCCTCCAGGAATATAGGGAATGCTTTGCACTTTACAGCGTCAGAAGCTGCGACAACGGTCATTGACCAAGAATATCTCATTAGATGTTGGATTAGATCATATCTACCGGCGTAACGGTTCATCTGAGGCATGTTGAAGCGCCTCGGGAATGTTACATCTAGAATGTCATCAGTAAAAGGGGTGTGACTGCGGTCAATTCCCCAATCTTCATTCCTTTGCCCACGGCTATCCGCCAGGATTTGATGGACCATAGCTGCAACATTTGCACTGGTCATCGGAGGCTCGGGATCAGCGCTCCTAGCTCGGTGGAATTCTCCGATCCCTCTTCTAGGAACATCTACGATGTCCGGGGCTCGGATCGGGCTTCATTGCCCCTGTTACCATGAGTATTCGTACGGTGAAGAGGCTGAGGTGATCTATTCTCAATAGGATTATCCACAACTCGAGCTCTAGGAGTTGCGGCATGATTATTCAAGTTGCAGTTTGAGGGTCCTACACCAAGTGTCTCTTCCTCTAGTGATGGCAAGGTTCCAAATCGAAGCTGCTCTATGTTTTCAGCCCTCTCATACGGTCGCCGCAGAGGTCTTGGCGATTCCTCTGACGAAGAAGAGTAATCTGGGGTGAGTGGGCGAACTGGGAGTGTTCTTTGTCTTGCGAGATCATCGATCCTTTTATCCATAGCAGTTAAGTTCTGCTGCAGCACAGAGCTTTGCTGCCTTTGAGCAGCTAATTCATCAAACAGCCTATCCCATATTTCGGAGAAGCGAGAGAGATCTCCTTCAGTGACCGGAGCAGAGGGGTCATATTGATCATCAGCATTTTCTCTTATGCGCAGAGAACTTGAGCCAGGTCGAACAGAGGTACCAGGATGGGTAGAGTGAGTCAAAACCTCCTTTACAGGTCGAGTTGTAGTCTGGTCATCACTTTGGATCGCAGTGGACCTGTGTATGTGGCTCGTAGCGCCCCCTGGAGTCGGATCATGGTTACATTAAGGGGAGGGTTCGCGGTGTTGTCTCGGGATCGAGTGACGATCCCTTCAGATGCTCGGTTCGTGTCGCCCTCAGTTCGGATCATGGCGGCACGTTCGGGTCGGATCGCCCCCATGTCTCCGCGATCCGCGAAGCCTTCCTCAACTTGCTCATGCACACTTTCTTCAACTGCTTCATTCGCGACTTCAATCGCCTGCGAAGTTCGTACTTCCTTAGACTTCTTTCCGGCCATGATATCAGATGCCGTTGGAATTTTCAAAAATCTGAACAGTGAAGTTTTGGGACTGTTTTCTTCGGACTTGGGTATCCAAACAACGGAGTAACAATCCAATACGCCGAGAAATCAATTCTCAGTAGATCAAAATTTGGCTCTAACACCCAAATTGTTCTGATTCAAAGAGAATTATGACTGAGAAATGAAGAAAAAACAGAGAACACACAAGGTTTATAGTGGTTCGGCGTTAACGAGCCTACATCCACTTTATATGCTATTGATTATACCTTGAATGCTAGTACAACCAATGATTTATCTCAAACTCACTCTTACAATTATGATTTATCTCAATAATCTCGAAGTAAATCTAGTATAAAATAGTAGTATGACAGTAACGGTGGAATCAATCCTTAAAACTGCCAAAAAGATCCTGAAAAATGCCAAGCTCTGGGCTATTTATAGCTGATTTCTGGTGATGGATCGTGGTCATACGTGGCCCACATCCCGAAGATCTCGGGCCGGTTCGCAACTTGATGAAGATTTAGTCAAATTAGCCGTTGTGGACAGGTGTCACGATCTCCTTAAAATCGGATCGTGGATGACCAAGTCTGTGGCCATCATTGTGTCTTCCTGCTCGGATCGGATCATGATCGTAGCTTAGTGAAGAATTGGTCAACATGACAGTTGGTGACACGTGTCGTGAGATCCTGCATTCTTGGATCGTGGTGGACTTGATCTTGGTCGTCATCCATCAGCTTCGGGGAACGGATCGAGCTAGCGATGGACGGATCGGATCGTGGTCAAAGGAGAGCGATCGCGAGCCGAGGGAAGCATGGCGATCCGATCAGGTCTTCGAGGGTTAAAGGTGTGAAACTTCATATTTTCTTCTTATGTGTGAACCTTGGTAGCTTGGTCAAAAAACTAGCCAACATATATATATATATATATATATATAGTAAAAAGGTGATTTTTATTGTTAAAACAATTTATTTAAAACACAAATACCATTCAACACATGAATTTCTATTCGACGAATGAATTTCGATTCAACACATGAAGGTTTTCTATAGTTTATATATATAGATAAAAAGGTGATTTTATTGCAAAACAATTTATTTCAAAACTTGAATGTCGTTAAATAGATGAATTTCTATTTAACACACGAATATAGTTTCAACACATGAAAATAATTCTAACACATGAATATTATTCAAAATTTCGGCAGCATAACGGAAGGTAGTTAAAACCGGGACCGTCCCTAGTACGGCTCCTCGCTCTACCTTAAAGCCTCGCAGCTTTTGACAATGGGGAATCATGCATCTAGTTCGCACGCAGGCAGCATGTATGTTTTTTTCATTTCCACAAACTAATCCTATGTGGTTTCAACCAAATATTTCTCAACCACAAACGGGTATTTTTCAACCACAATCAATCAATTTCAACCACAAACAATTTCAATCAACCATTCGCTATCAATCAATTTTCACACCAACCACAACCAATAAATATTGTCCATGGTTTGTGGACGAGGGGCGTATGTATATATATATATATATATATATATTATAGCATTTCACTTCTATTTCAACACATATATAATTTTTACAACGCATATATAACTTATACATCGAACGTACAACTTATACAACGCTTATACAAGAGGTGTACAATGCTTATATAACTCATACATCGACTATATAATTTATACATCGTCGTTTTCCATATCGTTTATAAATTAGAAATCTCACATTGGGTTCCACTCCACCAAGAATAGCAGAAGGCTCAGAAAAATACGCGGTCTCTTCTAGAATGTAGAAGACGTCAACACGAGTCCACTGTCTCTTGTTTCACTGAATTTCGTCAAGAAACCAAAAAGATATGGTTTTTACAGTGAAATCAAAAACTGTAGCGCTTTAAACTGCTATAATATAGTTTATATTAACATAGCCATATACCTTCCTATTTTTTTCAAAACTAGGTTTTGAAATTTCGCGAAATCCGTGCAACTCTTGGCCGATCGGACTACGCAGCGTTGTAGGGCTTCGAAAGGGGTTTCCGGCGAGGTAGGTCACGGCCAGCTCGAATCTCCTGTGGTGGCGATTTCTGGCTCGACGGCAGCGGACTTCCCAGGCGCGAATCTCGAGAACGGCGCAACGGTAGAAGGCGAGGCTTGGATGGATTCGAAGCTAGAGATGGGCAGTACAATATTCTCCAAAGGGCCATGGGGTTTTGTAGCGTATAGTAGGAGGAATTGGAGGGAGAAAGTTTGAAGGGGAGCGCCGTTCAAACAAGGGTTACGGGGAGAGAGTGCTGAGATGGACGAATGAAATTTTTTTATTTATATATTTTTAAATTCCAAAAATACCCTCTTTCACACACGAACCCCAATCCAAACCCAACGACTGTCATCCCTAGCGTTTTACCCCCATTCCGAACACAATGGGATATGTTTCGAAGGCCCACTCGACTGTTTCAGTCAGTTTTCCTTCAATTTAAAATATATAACATTCAATATTCGATTTGAACGTACATTTCAGTTTGGCAGGGCCACAAACTGATTCGAAAAATTCCAGAAAAATAAATCTTGCTATGTTTTGATGATACGGTCCCAACAAAACTAGTTTCGTCGAATTCTGAGACCGTTTGCAAAATGGCCCATTTCTGGTCGATCCAATTTAACTATAATTGACCAAAACACATTTTCCTTTTCCACGCTCACATACTAGCTTCAAAAATTATGAAATTTTAAACCTAGTAATAACTTCACATCCTAGATCCAACAAAAGTGGTTTCGTCGAATTCCGAGGTCGTTTGCAAAATGGCCATTTTCACGGGCTATATAAATTCCATAGCGACCTTTCTGAAAATTCATTTGGCAATAACTTTTGCTTTCCTCTATGAAACTTCGATTTTTCAGATTCGTTAGAAAGGTATTCACTAACAGATTTAAATATTTTTGGTTTCACTCAAATCCTCTTTGTTTTGCACCCGGTACGGTTAGTCAAAGTTTGAATTCAAATTTTGAAACTGCTGCGCCATTTTAGGCCTTGTTTATAACTAGAATTAGTTATATTTGTTTTCAAATGTCGATTCAAACTTACTTTTCATCATTATTATTTAAAATATTTATTTTAAATATTTAAAATCCATTATTTTAGCCAATATAATTTTTTTAAATTGGTTCAGATTTTCCGGGTCGTTACACATTGTGTCCGAAATGGGTGTATCTGGTTAGGAACGACAGTTGTTGGGTTTGATTTGGAGTTCAGAGCGTTAAACTGTTAACATGTGAATTAAATAATAATAAATATTATAATATATATAGGGGAAAAAAGAGGAAAACCCGAATCTAAATTTCATTTCCGTTCAACGCTGTCACTTGTGAATAGAGGGCCGATTTTATCCAGACTTCTTCACCAAAAATCTTCCAATCCACCTGAAATTTTTTCCAAACCCTATAAAGTGAAAATTAAAGAGCCTGACAAGATCTATAAAATGAACCGGCGTGATCGAATGTTGTGGAGCGGATTGGAAGAATTTCTCCCCCAAATGAATACGTTAGAACGCATTTTTAGTTGTTGGGGCACCTTCGAGTTCATCAATCTTCTAGGCATTGGGATGTGGTTTGAGGCTCTTCAAAGTGGCGGTGAGGGATCGGAGTCCGGTGGTGTCTTCAAGTAGCGGCGATGGAGTTTTTGTGGTGAGCGATGGGTTTGAGTGTTGGCCGATTGCAGAAGATAAAAGGAGAGTAATTAATGAAGTGATTAATTAATTTAATTTCTCGTTTAAATTGTCCAAAGTTAACTAGTCATAACTTTTTTCAAACGGAAACGAAAACGAATAATTTCAGGTGCGTTGGAATCCTATCGAAGAGCACTACATCATGGAACTGACTAGAAAAGAAATGGGGCACGTTAGAATTTCAGGCAAATTTTAATCCGAACTGTACTGAAATCATCAGTAAAAGACTGACGGAGTGTAAAACCAAAGTGAGAACTCCTTCTCACCTA
This sequence comes from Allium sativum, assembly GCA_030737875.1. Lineage (NCBI taxonomy): Eukaryota > Viridiplantae > Streptophyta > Magnoliopsida > Asparagales > Amaryllidaceae > Allium > Allium sativum. The sequence continues at coordinate 393,088,417 of CM060925.1, forward strand.
ATTATATTTTATCATGTTATTGTATTCATGTATAAAAATATATATAATTGCGAGTGTAGATTTTTTTATCAGTTTTAATCATTATAAATTGTATACGGTGCCCGTTAGCTCACCTCCCTTATCCACAGACCATGGACGATTTGATTGACTGTATCGTGTTTTGATTGTGTGTAACAACCCGGAAATTCTGGGCCAGTTTAAAATTTTTATTTTGGCAATTTTAGCGAATTTTGAATATTTAAAATAGATTATTTTAAATAATATCGACGAGAAAATTTATTTTGAATAGAATTCGACGTATATATTATATGCGTCGTCGTTAGAATATAAATAATTATATATAATTATAAATAGAATTGAAAATGGCGCGGTAGTTCGATAATTCGATTTCAAACTTCAATTGAACATACCGGGTGCAAAACAATCCGGATTTTAGTGAAACCAAAAATGATAGGATCTAATTGATGATATCTTTCCAACGAATCCGAAAAATCAAGATTTCATATCGGGAATCAAAAGATATGTCCTGTTGAAAATTCTGAATAGTCGCTATGGAATTCAGGCCCTTAAAAATGGACATTTTGCAAACGACCTCGGATTTCGACGAAACCACTTTTGTTGGGTCCATGATGTTAAGTTATTGCTAGGTTTCAAGTTTCATAATTTTTCGAATCAATATGTGAGCGTGGCAAAGGAAAACGCGTTTGACCAGTTTCAGTAGATTTTAATCGACTGGAAAATGGCCATTTTTCTAACGGTCTCAGAATTCGACGAAACTAGTTTTGTTAGGACCGTATCGTCAATACGAAGCTAGAAAATATTTTTCTGGAATTTTTCTAGTTAGTATGTGGCCCCGGTAATTTGAAATGTGCGTTTAAAATTCAATATAGTGATTTAAATGTAAATTCAACGGAAACTGATTGTAACGATCAAACCAGCTTACGATACATATCCCATTGTGTTCGGAATGGGGGTATTTAGCTAGGGGCGACAGTCGGTGGGTTCGATTTCGAGTTTGAAATGAATGTTGCTTTTTGGAAAATAAAAATAGAATAAAATATATAAATTATATATTGCCCCCTCTCTCTCTCCTTATCCCAAGTCAACGTTCATTTGAATTGAAAAAAAAAAAGAAAAAAACCTCGATCTGGCCGTCGCCCTTCCGTCCACCACGCCACCAGGTCGGCCACCCCCCTCTCCGACGATCGCCCCCGCCTAGTGCCGCCCTCCCCTACTCTCTCTCCTCTCTCTCTTCTCTAATCCGTCGACCAAGCCCCAAACCACCAGAAAACCCGCTCCCTAAACCGCAACCCCAGCTTCCACCGCCGACTGTGACTCCGACGAGCCCACCCCCACGCTGACCGATGCGCGCAGACTTCCCCCCCCCCCCCCCCTTCGAAGTTCAACAGTGGAAACCGCTGTAAGTTATTTTTTATTTTTGCTTTATGTTTAATTATAATTTATAAACTGATTTCTTATTTTAATTTAATTAACTGATTTTTTAACAAAGTAAAAACTGATTTTTGTTTAATGTTAAAAGCTGATTTTGAAAAATGATTTTTAAAAATGATTTTTAAACTGATTTTTGAAAAGTTTAAAAACTAACTTTTGAAAAGATTTAAACTTTATAAGTTAAAAGATTATATTTTTATAATATGATAAAAATGATATTTTTATCATATAAAGATGACATTTTGAGTCACGAAGATCAGAAATTATATATGGATATATATTGTTTCAAAAGGAGGATTTTCTATATAAAAGAAACATTGTTTTGAAAGGAGAAAATATACATGTGTTTTGAAAGAAAATTATATTTTGTTTTAGAAAGCAAAATATAATGATAAGATTTTTTAGTAGAATAAAAATTCGATTTTAATATATTGAACTTTGAAATAAAAATTCGATTTTTATATATTGAACTTTGAAATAAAAATTCCATTTTTATATATGGAACTTCGATAGAAAAATAGCATTTTTATATATGGAACTTCGATAGAAAAATAGGATTTTTATATATTGAACTTCGAAAGAAAAATATGATTTTTATATATTGAATAGCATACTAAAAATTCGATTTTTATATATTGAATAGCGAAGTAAAAATTCGATTTTTACATATGTAGTGGCTACAGCAATGGAGATGCGATAGCGACGAAGAACTCTGCAAAAGAAGAGTCAAGATGATTGGATAGCTATCTGTGAGAATTTCTCTCCTTTCAATTTCTTTTCTAATTATATATATATACTAGGATGCAGACGGTGCTTAGTAGCACCCGACACAATCGTCCACAGACCATGGACTTGTTTGTTTGGTTGCATAGCTTAGTTATATGATTTGAATTGAATTTGGTTGTTTGGTGATTTTGATTGATGTGTGAATGGCGTGGGCCTTCACTAGACCGGGGATAAGGCTAGGCCTTGTCCCGTTTCTAGTATCGTGCCGTTATGCCGCCGAAATTTTCTAAAATATATTAGAAAAATAAAAATATCATTTTATTGAAAAAAATGAATTGAATAGAAATTCATAGGTTGAAATAAAATGTTTTAACGTTAAAAATATAATTTTTTAACGTGAATATGAAAATAGTGAAGTGAATAAATAAATATTCATTTACAAACCAGATGGTTTGTTTATGTACACTTATTTGAATGACATTGATGTTGGATCTAGAATAACCCTAGAGGGGGGGTGAATAGGGTTTTTCACAGTTTTTAACTGAATTACAAACTTAACGAGATATATAATAATAAACTGATCACAGAAAATAGCAGAAACTGAAATGCAGAAAACAAATCACACACAGATATACCCAGCTTCGGCAAAACCCTGCCTACTGCTGCATTTCTAAGGTTTCTACTAGGTGATAGAACAGTTCCCGCATACAAGACCATGTACACTCGCAAACCCCTGCTCCTATTCTAACCCTACGCTCAAAATCCTAGACTGATTCAAACCCCTGAATCAGATTTTCCCCAGATTACAAGCCCGTAACCTGTATTCCTAGATTTTACAGATTCTAGTACTGTCAGTTAACTCCTAACTGAAACTCCCCTAGAGTTTTACAGACTCTATAAACTGTTCAGATTGGTTTACAGAAAAATTACAACAAATACACAAAGAAAAAAAAAAGGAGAAACAAAAATTAAAGCCCTAGGAAATAAAATAAAGGGTCATCCCCTTTAATTCAAGCTTGAATGGGCCGGCCTCTTTGTCATTTGATTGCACCATCCTTCATTTGTTAGCCCGATCCTTTTTATTCTCTGGAAAAACAAAAATGGCGGCGGCTCCTCTTTTAATCTCCTAGGGTTTTCTGAAATCCTCCAAAACTCTGATCGATTGCTGAAAAAGAATTGAATCTCCGAGGCTCGACTTCTATGGCATGCTTGTCTATCGATTTGGATTTCTCTGATTTTTGGATTTACAGTGGCGACCGAAACCCTAAAAAATTGTGAGTTAAATAAATTTAATTCTCTGCTTGAATTTTTGATGTTTGGTTTCGATTTGCGTTGGGTTCGATACACATTACTGCCTGTGATGATATGGGTGTAGTTATAGGGTAAACTTAAAACCCTAAAATCAATCCTCTGATTTCAACACGTATATGACTCGGCTGATTTTTGATGTTTCCCCTTTTGACTTTGCTGATAAATTCACTTGCGTGATTGATGTTTCCATGGTTTCCTCTTTTAGTTCTTCGACTTAGCTGATGTCGTGACCCATTCCCATGACTTCGATTTGTTGATTGAGCACTGAATGATTCACATAAAGAAATCAAAACTATTTAAGCTCAAAAAATGATTTCTTTCCATATATTGCTTTGATGATTTTCTGGCTTTATTTAAAACGAGCCTTGATTGACAAAAAACTGTCGTGAATTCCATTGATTTAGTTCTGGAAATGCTAGAAACAAAATTAGCAGATTTATTGCCTAAAACACAAATCTGATTTCTGGAAAATACTTTCCCCTTTGACATGGTTTATTGCCTGATATATCACCTTGCTGTCTTTTGCTCAATTTCCTCTTTTGAATTTGCTTGACTTTAAATTGGTTGCTGTGAATTCTTGGCATTGAATTGCTTATTTGTTGCCATACTTTTTCTCTGATTTCTTGAAAGAATTTCTTGAGAAAACTGTCTGATTTGTTTCCATATAATCTCCTTGCATGGATTTTGCATCAAAGAACATGTTTCTCGTTTCTTTCTAACAACTGGAAACAGATTGAAAAAGATTTTTCTTCCTTAAATTCTGGTCACCAATGCTCCTGACTGATTTGTCCCTGATTTGCAAGTTTCCTCTTTTTAATTCTCGGCTGTAAAGAATTGCTTGCGTGTATTCTCTTTTGTTGCCAAGATTGAATTTGGAATGTTTTTAAAACACTTGGCAAAAATGCTTCTCTGGAAATGATTTAACTCTTGCCAAACATTGATTATTGAAATTCAAAAAATTGATGCCGTGTTCACTGCTAATTTCTGACTTGGTGCTCGGCCATTTTGAAAAGTGTACTTGCTGAAACATACAATTCTGAACTGTTATACATGCACACATGCTCTAGGCATATCCAGATTTCTTTGCACCATTGTATATTGCATGTATATTTGTTTTATATGAATTCATTTGCACTCTTGAGACACATTGTGCAACTGTATTGCTCCTTGCTGTCACTGTTCATAATATGCTGTTGTACACTGTCTTGACGCCATCATGCTGCTGTAGCCTTGTTTCACTTGTGCTTTTGACCTAACTATTTGTTGCACCATGCTGGTTTGACCTTTGAATTTTTGAAACTGGCTCAACCTGCACCCATCATCATGCTGATCATTGATCTGCCATTGATCCATGTATACTGGACCACATTGAAATCTGTCTTGACACTTTGCTAATTTCACCATGCTGATCATGATGCTCATTCACTTTGAGCTCAACCAACTGCTTGCTGTGTACACCAGTTTGATATCTTGTAAACTTGCCTTGGTTTGACTTGCCACTTGTGCCACTTTTGCTGAAACAATTTGCTTTTGTGCATGCTTTGACTTGTGTACATTTTCCTTGTGTTTGTCGAGACTTGATCTCTGTGCACTGTCATTGCTTGGTCACCTAATTTGCATCCATGTATACATATGTGTATATATACACGTATGTGTGTGTATACATGTATGTATATTTGCTTTGCTTTAGAGATGCTTGCAATGAATTTGACCTTTATTTTGAATGTCTTGGCTCGACACTTGGGCTGCCTAGTTCATGAGCATGTACTATTTATTCTTGACTATTCTGGTTTGACTTTGTTGACTTGTGTTGACCATGTTGTTTTTCAAATATGCACTGAGTTGAGAAGGTCCACGTGGCTACTCCTCAGTTGCACGCTGAATTGGCGAGGCAGTGCACATGTGTATACACGTGTGTACATGCAGCCATCAGACGAGATGTCCCTGTCCCTGCATTGAAATATATATGTTGTCTGCCTTGTGGTATTTACAGTGTATCACTGTGAATATCACAAGCTGTCTAGACACAGATTGATGGTTTTATAATTCAGATCAAGTCATGAAAAATGATGAGAAACACACCAGAAATCTGAGGCAAATAAAATTTTAAAAAATAAAATTTAAATTTGCATGTATTCTGTTTTATTTCTATTGCAGTGTACTGTGTGTGTGTGTTTCATGTGTGACAGGTAAGCTGGGATGACTGGACTAACTGTGATGACAGGACTGACAAGCTGAAGACAAGAAGACAGTGTGTGGTGTCAATGAATGTATGAGTCTGTATATACAAGTGAAAATGAATATATATGAAATGTAAACTGAATGAATGTATGAGTGTTGCTGTGAGGAGCTGTGAAAATGTACTGATGTCTGTAATAAACAAGTTTGATTGAAATAAAATATCATTTTATTATTGTCAAACGAACTTGTCTATTTTATTCTGTTTATACAAGTACAAATATTCTGTGAATGTATAAATAGTGGAGTTACAAATAGTTGTACTGTTTGAATATTGAAATAAAATACTGTGTTAATATTTGAATTTCTGTACAGTCGTATTTTATTTAAATATTATATTCATTGCTGTGATGTATATATATAACAGTACAGTACCAAACACATAAAAATATATTTGGTTGTTATCATCAAACAAAAATCATATAATTGTGTATACAACACCGTTATATACAACAATCTCCCCCTTTTGATGATGACAAACAAATAAAAGATTTTGAATATAATCAATGTGTTTGTTCGTGGATATTTGAACTCCCCCTATTTAAATGCTCCCCCTACAACAGAAACTCCCCCTATAACTATGCATGAGTGAAATGTATGAATAATTAAATTTTCAAAATTAAAAATATTTATAAAATATTCACTCATAAATCAAAATCTAATCCATTCTCCCCCTTTTGTTATCATCAAAAGGATACAGATTTTAAAATACAGATGAAAAATGACTAAAAATATAATTTCAGCTTAAGAGGAAGAACGATCATTATAAATCCCAATCATTCAAACAAAAATCATAATAAACTGAGAACTAGTGGCATATTTCACATTGCAGAAAATGACGGATTTACGATAAATTTTATATAAAATGGAGAGAGTTAAAAAAAATGATTTTCAATTATTTTCCAATAGATTTTTTTTTTTAATATATATAAAAATAAAGCACAAAAACAGTGATGGATTTGGACTATAGTTAATAATTCAATTTAAGTGAGAAAATCGAATAATCTCAAATCTCAATATCTATCAATCAACAAATCATAATACGTCATAATATTTCAACACATTTCACAGATTAGAATATGGATTGATAGGCTAGTTTTTATATACACAAAGGAGAATTTCAAATTAATTTCAATTTATAGCACAATTTTTTTTTTTTTTTTTTTTTTTTTTTATATATTTAAGAGCACACTGACCACGCATAACCAGAGCTTGGATTTTTAAATGAAGTCAGTCGCAGCTTAAATTATAAGTCGTCTCTTAACCATGCATGACCAGAGCTTGGATTTTTAAATGAGGTTAGAGACACACTTATATATTTGTTATATATATATATATATTTATCATTTCATCTTTTAAAAAGAAACACTCCTTGGAATAAAACCAATATATGGATGATAGAAAATGTGGTAGGTACAGAAATGGACTGTGAAATAAATTTCTAAATTAATTATATTATGAAACATGACCAACTGTACCGGGATTATTGAAAATTTTCAATTATCACTAATTCTGAATAATAATATAATCATAATTCCATCACAAATATTTTCACTGTTTATTTAAAATGATTTTAAGAAAAAAAAAAATTAAACTCTCCACATTTATATAAAATCATAACGGATGGCAGAAGGATGATAAGTAATGAAGATGGCAGTGAAATAATTGCCAGTTCAAAGATATTATAATAAATATTCAACCATCATGAAAATCTAAATAAAATTCTCCTCTTGTTGTGAAATATACTGCAGTCACAGTTCATCACAATTTCTAAATCTGGTTATAATTTTGATGAATTATAAATACAGTTTAATTTGGATATTGATTTCAATTTCTGAAAGAATAATCAATAAATAATTTTAAAAATGAAAATCAATTACAAGAGGAATATGCTGATCTATGCATGACAAGAGGGAAAAAAAAATACATATATACAGCAAAAAATATGCAGCACTTTTAACCTGATACCACATGGTGTCTCTACAAAGTGAAAAATCAGAACAGATGGATGTGACAAATATAAGGCGCTTCTGATACCAAATGTTCTCACTTTCTCAAGGATTTTAATGACACCCCGGTGGCAAACAATGGTACCTCAGTCAACAGAAAAGACTTAATTACAAAGCAAGCAACTCAAGCACACAAATTTCATTTATCAGAACACGATAAATCTTTGATACCAAATCAAGTAGTCCAAGAAATATATTTACAAATCAATTTCTTATACTCAGAGCAGCATGATTCCAAAACAAACATTTTTCAAAAAAACAGTATCAGAGCAGCACATAGAAATCAGTATCACAACAGACTTGTCAAGATGTTGGTCACATAAGGTGGTTCATGATCCAAGATTTGCAAATATACTCTATTTTAAATCATTTGAAGAAATGTGAAAGTATTAGGATTTAATGAATCAATCACACCAGGTTATATTTCAGATTCAAGATATGTGTGAGATCCAATAAATCAATAATTTCGAATGATTTTAAACAAACATATATTCAAATCAAATAATCATGAAATAACAATGATTTTCAAAGACCATTTTCAAAAAGAACATATTCAAGAATTTCTCAAAAACTATTTCCGACAAGCCCAAGAGAAATTTCAGGTCATTTACATCAAATTTGAAAATATTCATGATCGGGATAATTTATTTGAAATCACATGAATCAATGTAAAGTTTTGGGATATAATGAATCAGTCACACGAGATTGTCAGTTTCAAAAATAAGAGGTGTGTGATATTCAAAATATCTAGAATTTCAGATGATTTCAAACAAACATATTTCAATATAATGATCATGAATAAAGATGAATTCCAAGATGTATCACTGATATAAGCTAATCTGAAAATCAATGAAATTATCACAACTGATAAATAACAGATTGTTGTAATGAGTATAATATTTTGAGCTTTTAAAATGAATTAGAATAAACTCAGAACAACAAAGGTGTGTGACATATCATTAAATATTCAAATCTTCAAAAAAATTTAGAATTCAAATTAACAGTGTTCAAGATATGATAAGAATACATCAACACTGTTATGAATTCAGAAATACACAAAATCTCAAGAACAATTGCAGATATTTACAAAATTAAATTCAGGAAATGGAAATGATTAACACACGATGATTTTATACAAATAAAGCATATTTCCAAAAAAAAAAAAAAAGATCATGAATTCTGCAACTGGAAGTTTAAGAAGTACAGACAAAGAAAAATATGGCAGTGTCAAATAAAAAAAATAGAGAAAGGAATAAAAGACAAACAAAGAGAATATACAAAGGTGAGTTTAGAGATCATACCAGAATCCAATGTAAAGCAGAATCTCTAACTCAACAGATATGGCTAAGGAACTGTGAATGATTCTGTGATATGAAGCAGTTTGAATCCGTTTCTCTTTTCAATACAGTTGTTCCTCAGCCTCCTTTGGTACCTAATGATTGAGATGATCAAGTGGTCGAACAAAATTTGTAAAACCACTCACAGTTGTATTCATTTGTTTTGGTACCCAGACTTGCTTATACAACAAACCATTAGAATTAACTTTTGTACCCTTAGGAACCCAAATCGATTTGAATTTAATAAAACCCGTTTTATTTTCATTTGAGATCCAAGAAGGTTTAAATGGTTTGTTATAAAACACATCCTCATTTCGATTGTGATTTACAAATCCTTTGAAGTTTTTAGAGTTAAAATTTTCAAAACAAACATTTCTAAAGTGATTTGAGGGATTTTTAAAGTCACAAGAATTTTGATTTCTAAAAACATCATTTTTCCCGAATCCAAGTCCAGATTTATTTCCACGATAAACTTGGTTTTGTAACAGCATATTCAACGATTTTTCCCCATTAGAAAATTTATCCAATGTTGATTCTAATCGTTGAATTTTGGATTTCAGATCGCTATTTTCTTTTAATAAATTTGAGCAATTATTTATAGCGATCATCTGTTCAGCATTGGTCTGTTTCAAAACCAAATTCTCATTTTCTAACGATCTAATTTTGGTTTGGGATTCGGAAATTTCAAGTTCAAATTGTTTTTGCTTTTCCGACTCAAACTTCTTGGATTTTTCAATCTCATTTTCAAGTTCTTTCAAAATCAAACCATTTTTCTCCAAATTTTCATTTTCAGCAATTTCAAATTTGGAATATATATCAGTCTTAAAAATTACAAATTCCTTTTGTAGAAGATTGTTCAAATTTGATAACTCAATCTTGTTTTCTTTTAAGATCAGAATTTCCTTTTCAAACTTTTGAATATTTTTATTGAGATGAACAAGATTGGTTTTCAATTTTAAACAATTTTTGCAATTAGAATTTGAAGAATTCTTAGTGTTTTTGAGTTTTGATTCCAAAACATTATTTTTGCAGATCAACTCAAGCCTCTCAGATTTCAGAAGTTTATTTTTAGCTTTTAACTTCTCAACCGATTCAGTTAAACCATTTAAACGGTGAATCAAAGAAATATTTCCTGTTGAGTCTCCATCTGGATTTCCATCTGTACAACCTGTCAGGCACAAATTTGAAGCCGAGTTATCTTTCTGGGATTTTGAGCATTTGTCAATTTTTCCATATAGCGCGTTGAGAGTCTGCCAGATTTCCTGCGCAGTCAAACAATGAGAAATAAGGCTATATTGAATATCATCAATATACGAATATAAAATATGAGTAGCATGTAAATTAAATTCAATATCAACCCTACTTACAATATCATACCCATTTTTAATACTATTCCAACATTTCATATCAACAGATTTTAAATAAGATTTCATTTCTGATTTCCAATTTAAAAAATCTGTACCATTGAAAACAGATGGAATATGACTGGACTGACTCTCTATGGACTGACAACTGGGATTCACCATTTCTCTAGAGTTAATGGAATTACCAGGCTCTGATACCACTTGTTGGATCTAGAATAACCCTAGAGGGGGGGTGAATAGGGTTTTTCACAGTTTTTAACTGAATTACAAACTTAACGAGATATATAATAATAAACTGATCACAGAAAATAGCAGAAACTGAAATGCAGAAAACAAATCACACACAGATATACCCAGCTTCGGCAAAACCCTGCCTACTGCTGCATTTCTAAGGTTTCTACTAGGTGATAGAACAGTTCCCGCATACAAGACCATGTACACTCGCAAACCCCTGCTCCTATTCTAACCCTACGCTCAAAATCCTAGACTGATTCAAACCCCTGAATCAGATTTTCCCCAGATTACAAGCCCGTAACCTGTATTCCTAGATTTTACAGATTCTAGTACTGTCAGTTAACTCCTAACTGAAACTCCCCTAGAGTTTTACAGACTCTATAAACTGTTCAGATTGGTTTACAGAAAAATTACAACAAATACACAAAGAAAAAAAAAAGGAGAAACAAAAATTAAAGCCCTAGGAAATAAAATAAAGGGTCATCCCCTTTAATTCAAGCTTGAATGGGCCGGCCTCTTTGTCATTTGATTGCACCATCCTTCATTTGTTAGCCCGATCCTTTTTATTCTCTGGAAAAACAAAAATGGCGGCGGCTCCTCTTTTAATCTCCTAGGGTTTTCTGAAATCCTCCAAAACTCTGATCGATTGCTGAAAAAGAATTGAATCTCCGAGGCTCGACTTCTATGGCATGCTTGTCTATCGATTTGGATTTCTCTGATTTTTGGATTTACAGTGGCGACCGAAACCCTAAAAAATTGTGAGTTAAATAAATTTAATTCTCTGCTTGAATTTTTGATGTTTGGTTTCGATTTGCGTTGGGTTCGATACACATTACTGCCTGTGATGATATGGGTGTAGTTATAGGGTAAACTTAAAACCCTAAAATCAATCCTCTGATTTCAACACGTATATGACTCGGCTGATTTTTGATGTTTCCCCTTTTGACTTTGCTGATAAATTCACTTGCGTGATTGATGTTTCCATGGTTTCCTCTTTTAGTTCTTCGACTTAGCTGATGTCGTGACCCATTCCCATGACTTCGATTTGTTGATTGAGCACTGAATGATTCACATAAAGAAATCAAAACTATTTAAGCTCAAAAAATGATTTCTTTCCATATATTGCTTTGATGATTTTCTGGCTTTATTTAAAACGAGCCTTGATTGACAAAAAACTGTCGTGAATTCCATTGATTTAGTTCTGGAAATGCTAGAAACAAAATTAGCAGATTTATTGCCTAAAACACAAATCTGATTTCTGGAAAATACTTTCCCCTTTGACATGGTTTATTGCCTGATATATCACCTTGCTGTCTTTTGCTCAATTTCCTCTTTTGAATTTGCTTGACTTTAAATTGGTTGCTGTGAATTCTTGGCATTGAATTGCTTATTTGTTGCCATACTTTTTCTCTGATTTCTTGAAAGAATTTCTTGAGAAAACTGTCTGATTTGTTTCCATATAATCTCCTTGCATGGATTTTGCATCAAAGAACATGTTTCTCGTTTCTTTCTAACAACTGGAAACAGATTGAAAAAGATTTTTCTTCCTTAAATTCTGGTCACCAATGCTCCTGACTGATTTGTCCCTGATTTGCAAGTTTCCTCTTTTTAATTCTCGGCTGTAAAGAATTGCTTGCGTGTATTCTCTTTTGTTGCCAAGATTGAATTTGGAATGTTTTTAAAACACTTGGCAAAAATGCTTCTCTGGAAATGATTTAACTCTTGCCAAACATTGATTATTGAAATTCAAAAAATTGATGCCGTGTTCACTGCTAATTTCTGACTTGGTGCTCGGCCATTTTGAAAAGTGTACTTGCTGAAACATACAATTCTGAACTGTTATACATGCACACATGCTCTAGGCATATCCAGATTTCTTTGCACCATTGTATATTGCATGTATATTTGTTTTATATGAATTCATTTGCACTCTTGAGACACATTGTGCAACTGTATTGCTCCTTGCTGTCACTGTTCATAATATGCTGTTGTACACTGTCTTGACGCCATCATGCTGCTGTAGCCTTGTTTCACTTGTGCTTTTGACCTAACTATTTGTTGCACCATGCTGGTTTGACCTTTGAATTTTTGAAACTGGCTCAACCTGCACCCATCATCATGCTGATCATTGATCTGCCATTGATCCATGTATACTGGACCACATTGAAATCTGTCTTGACACTTTGCTAATTTCACCATGCTGATCATGATGCTCATTCACTTTGAGCTCAACCAACTGCTTGCTGTGTACACCAGTTTGATATCTTGTAAACTTGCCTTGGTTTGACTTGCCACTTGTGCCACTTTTGCTGAAACAATTTGCTTTTGTGCATGCTTTGACTTGTGTACATTTTCCTTGTGTTTGTCGAGACTTGATCTCTGTGCACTGTCATTGCTTGGTCACCTAATTTGCATCCATGTATACATATGTGTATATATACACGTATGTGTGTGTATACATGTATGTATATTTGCTTTGCTTTAGAGATGCTTGCAATGAATTTGACCTTTATTTTGAATGTCTTGGCTCGACACTTGGGCTGCCTAGTTCATGAGCATGTACTATTTATTCTTGACTATTCTGGTTTGACTTTGTTGACTTGTGTTGACCATGTTGTTTTTCAAATATGCACTGAGTTGAGAAGGTCCACGTGGCTACTCCTCAGTTGCACGCTGAATTGGCGAGGCAGTGCACATGTGTATACACGTGTGTACATGCAGCCATCAGACGAGATGTCCCTGTCCCTGCATTGAAATATATATGTTGTCTGCCTTGTGGTATTTACAGTGTATCACTGTGAATATCACAAGCTGTCTAGACACAGATTGATGGTTTTATAATTCAGATCAAGTCATGAAAAATGATGAGAAACACACCAGAAATCTGAGGCAAATAAAATTTTAAAAAATAAAATTTAAATTTGCATGTATTCTGTTTTATTTCTATTGCAGTGTACTGTGTGTGTGTGTTTCATGTGTGACAGGTAAGCTGGGATGACTGGACTAACTGTGATGACAGGACTGACAAGCTGAAGACAAGAAGATAGTGTGTGGTGTCAATGAATGTATGAGTCTGTATATACAAGTGAAAATGAATATATATGAAATGTAAACTGAATGAATGTATGAGTGTTGCTGTGAGGAGCTGTGAAAATGTACTGATGTCTGTAATAAACAAGTTTGATTGAAATAAAATATCATTTTATTGTTGTCAAACGAACTTGTCTATTTTATTCTGTTTATACAAGTACAAATATTCTGTGAATGTATAAATAGTGGAGTTACAAATAGTTGTACTGTTTGAATATTGAAATAAAATACTGTGTTAATATTTGAATTTCTGTACAGTCGTATTTTATTTAAATATTATATTCATTGCTGTGATGTATATATATAACAGTACAGTACCAAACACATAAAAATATATTTGGTTGTTATCATCAAACAAAAATCATATAATTGTGTATACAACACCGTTATATACAACAATTGATTGGGACGATAAATTTTACACATCGCCCAACTGCACAACTAAAATCTGTGTTTGATTGTTTGAAACCCCACACGGGTGTTGGGATGAAATATGAATTTCACTCATCCTGATTGATTAAATATGTCGATCGATTGATTGACAGGCTGTTATTAGCGTTGAATATCTATATTTGATGCTTATACAGTGTAGTGCACTTTGGTTGATGGTTGATTATTTTCAATGTTATTATATACATGTGTTGTATGAAAATCCATATAATTAATTTTATATGGTAATTGATTGGGCCTCATTCCAATCGTGAAAATAAAGAATATTTTGATAATAACAAATATTTTGATAATAGGAAATATTTGAAATAGAATATTTGAAAATAGAAATTTATGAAGCCGTGTTGATTAGATTGACGCCATTTTGACGTAAACGATATTCATATCGATTTTATTCATTTTAAAATGAATATTGAAAAGTAATCTCGAAATCGAATATTTCGAAATGAATTGAATTGAAAACGATTTCGAAATGAATTGAATTGAAAACGATTTCGAAATGAATTGAATTGAAAACGATTTCGAAATGAATTGAATTGAAAACGATTTCGAAATGAATTAAATTGAAAACGATTTCGAAATGAATTGAATTGAAAACGATTTCGAAATGAATTGAAAGCGAATTGAAATGAATTCAAATTGAATTGAAATGAATTTTAAAACGAATTTATAAAGAAGAATTCAATTGTGATTGAATTGAAAAGGAAGTTGAAAATGTTTTTGAAACGAATTCAAAACTATTTATATAATCCGTTTTAAATAGAAATCGACGAAATATATATTATATATATTATATATATAATATAATGGCCTGAATAGAACGCGCCGCGCCGCGGCAGTTCGTGAATTTCGACCATTTATTTCAAACGGACATTACGGGAGATCCGACCGTCGGATTCTCCTAAAACCGGAACCGTTGGGTTCGTATCGAAAAGAGCTTTCTAAAGAATATTAGAAATTTGAAATCTAACGGTTGGATTTGGAGATACGTCCAAATCAAATTCGAAAAAGGTCGCTGTAAGTGCAGTTCGATGGCCGTTGATGGAAATCGACTGTACGGGCCTTGATAAAATTATTAAAAATAGTAATAATTTGTGTAAAATCATAAGAAATGATTTAGAAAGAATTGGGATGAAAAACTCCATATTTGAAAAGCTAAAAATAGATTTTTATCGAAATGAACTAGTTTTGAACTAGAATTATAATTCTATTTATTTTTAAATAAATAAACTGAATTTGAAAAGGGTTTTAAAAGTAACCAGAATTTCCAATGATTGCATTGGAGTGGATTTGAATCGAAATTGTCTTCGGAATATTTCGATGTTGGAATTCGTGATTATACAGGTGTTGTTATGGAAATTTGAAAGATATATATTTGTATCGTTATTTCCAATACGACATTTGTTAGTCGTAGAATTTGATATTGAATATAAGCCGATATATTTTCTATTCAGAGCCTTATATTGAATATCAAATGTGATTTGGGCTTGTCGTGAATAGTGTCTTCACTAACACTGTTCTTGAACCCAGTTGAGAAAAGATTAAATCTTTTTATTTAGATTTAATGAAGTGTACCAATTAAATAATATTTAATTGGAATTGAATTGATATTGATTTTTGGGTTTATCGTGAACAGTGTTTTAAATAACACTTGTTCTTTAACCCGATAATTAATGAATGTGATTTTGGGTTTATCGTGAACCGTGTTTTAAATGACACTGATTCTTTAACCCAGTTAACGATTAAAACTGAGTGGAGTTTTAATGAATCTTTAATTAGATTGAAATGGTCGAAAATGGAGTATCACCAGTTTTGCTCCAGGCGATAGTTAAATCTTTAATTAGATTTGAACGTGAAATGGTAATTGAATTTACCGATAACACTGTGGTGTTAGATATGAAGTATTACTAGTTTTACTTCATGGGATGAATAGGTTGGGATTGGGAAATTAAAATAAATGATTACTTCGGTAAGGTTCGCTAATCCCGACTAGTTTGAATTGAGATTCAAAAATAGATTTGAGAATAAATTGTAATGATTTATCTTGGATAAAATTAATGGGAACCTTTCCCTATGAATGTGAAATTTAGAAACTAACTGTCGGTTAGCCAAGCAGAATGGTTTTCTGGATATTGATCTGATGTTGGTTTCGGCCTTCGGGGTTAATATTTGGGGAATTATTCTCTTGATTAATTTACGGTTAGTGACTAATGGATTGGAATGAGGCGTATGATGTGTTTGTGTAACACTTATTTAAATATACGCGAGTAATTCGGAAAGACCGGGTTCATCCCATTTTGAATAACTGATACGACGATAAGTCGAAGATGAAGACGATGGTCGAAGACCGGAGGTCTTCACGTCGTTTGGGTGGTTACTGATGATCTTGATTGGGCTGTACACCCAAGAAGATGGAAACAGTTAGTGATCGTCCAGACGTACTTGGAGATCGATGGATATGCGGGGTACTAGGTGCCTCCGGTTTCGTTCAGACCCAGAACGGACTTGTAAATGGACTGTGTGTCTGACATTGGATTTTAGTCTGTGTGTTTGATTTCTA
The DNA here is from genome assembly GCA_030737875.1 of Allium sativum. Lineage (NCBI taxonomy): Eukaryota > Viridiplantae > Streptophyta > Magnoliopsida > Asparagales > Amaryllidaceae > Allium > Allium sativum. Next base: position 393,105,188 of record CM060925.1, read on the forward strand.
TTAAATATATATCTGTTTGGCGGCGGAGAAATTATTCTCTTGCTTAACGCCCTTCTCTGAGACGTACGAGCTCAGGGGTTATATATTGATGGATATCAAACGCATGGAGTGAATTGCCTGTGTGGCATGCCTAAGTGGCAATTGATCGAGGCTTCTGTTGAAAAGTAAAGTCTTGTGGTGATGATCAAAGCACGGCCTTTGTGGCGTAGCTTTGTGTAACGTTAGCTTCGCGAGTTTCGCACCCCGGTTGTGAACCAAAAACGGGAGAGGACCTCAGGGAGGGCATGCGTTTCTTTCTAGTTAGAAGTGGCGTCAGTGGTTTTACACGCCCTGACGAGTTTGACTTATGTGGTTGTTGCTGTTGCGAGGCGCCTCGGATTGATCGGTCGTTCTCGAACCGATGGAGTCATTTAGTTGGCTCATTTACGCCCCAAAGGGCGGGGAAACGTATTGTTCAGGCACTATAATCCACATCGGTGGACCGGCCCTGTCGCTCCATGGGGCAGTTGCGGCTGTTCCTGTGGCTCGGGCTAGAGAGTCACGAATCGGTGGAGGACGATCCCTGGCCTCGGTTCATAGACGGAAATCCAATTTCCAAATACGTGACATTTGCGGTTTTATTTGTAAACCTATATATGGCGACATGATATATGGTACCCATGCCGCCTATGATTGATACTTATGATTTGAAGTTGTTTTATACACTATACACTTATAATAGTATCAAATGATTTGTTTTAAACGTATCAAGCATTCTTTGGCTGTTATAAGGGAAAACCCTATCCTCGGCTGCGTTGCATTGTGTGATAGGACCTGGGTCTTATAACAGCTTCATTTTTCTTTATTTAGCATTGCGTTGTTTGTTTTATGCACTGGTATTCTTGGGAGGAAACCCGTTCCGTGTTATACGGCGTGGTCCCTTGATTTACCCAATGATTGAAAATAAAGATAAAAAAAAAACTGTTTTAGTTCTCACACCAGTCACATGACTGACCTGGAGTTTATTGTTTTAACCTAAACTCTGGGTACCCCTATTTTGACACGGGCAGCTAGTAGTTTTGGTTTTGCAGATTTATATTCACAGGATCCTGGTTTACAGCTGGAACGATATCCGGAAAGCTTTGTATCCGTATATCTCCTTCTAGTTGTGTATTGTATTATTTTCCGCTGCTATGTATTTAAATGTAATTTAAATCACTGATATTTCTGTGTAATATTCATTTATACTCTGTATATTCTTGTAATCTGATGCATTGTTGTAATAAACAATGAAATGCTCTTCTGTATGCGTTCTGTTGTGGTTTGTTCTCGAACTATCCGACGCTTTCCTTTACGGGGAAGTTGCGGGTCTTTACACGTGGTATCAGAGCTTTGGTTTACAAAGCTCAGAGAACAAGACACATTAGAACCATACGAAAGAATTCATCAGATATTGGATTAGTAATATCCAACGGGAATGACTCGTTAGAGATGGGATCAGTAGTATCCTAGGACGAGTGTGAAGAGTATATTTTTTTAAAATGAAAACCAATTTTGTTTTGAAAATATAAACCAACTATTCGTATTTGATTATTTATTTTGAAATTGAATTGGGCAATCCAGTATATAAAGATTTTGCATATATGTCTTGCAAACGTGTGTTCGAAGTTTTAATATATTGGGTAGATATAGAATCCCCCTAGTGCCCGGGAATAATTCTGGTGATGGGGCACTGTCGCCAGTATTTATATTCGGGTGTCAAAGGTGTGATATTTATATATTTCCATCAGACTGGTGTGAGAACCAAAATTAGATAGGGCCTATTGTTGTGGTTTGGCATCAAAAATCTGATTTTTGTAGATATATCAAATTACGAATTTGAGACTCTAATTCACTAATTGATTGATGTTTGTGTTGTTTGTTTATTTGTTTGCTAATTTTTAGCCATTTGGCCTAATAGCATCAGATATGGAATTATATCGAAGATTGGTTGCGTTTGCTTGCATATGCATATACTCACATTGAACAGGTCATAGCAAGGAGGCTAGAGCAGAGAATAAAATTTGTTTGCCCGACAAATAGGTACATGTTTACTACATAATTTACTGTTTTGTTTGGGTGATGATGATTTTATGAGCCTATTGGCTAGCCGCTTGGCTTTTTCTTTTTCTTTTTGAGATCTGAAGGACCGGGGAAGCTATTTGAAATTCCCCGATGCTCCCATTGCAGGGGAGGTTATGGCGAAATTTTTCAAAAATTTAGGGTGTTAGCCAAATTTTTGAAATTTTGAAAATTCTCAGAAACTGAAAAGTTAGAGAATGAAAGCCAGATCGATCATAGAGTTGAATAATCAAACCACTTTCGACTTTGTTCCTTTTCGGGGACGAAAAGTTTTAAGTGGGGGAGATTGTAACAACCCGGAAATTCTGTGCCAGTTTAAAATTTTTATTTTGGCAATTTTAGCGAATTTTGAATATTTAAAATAGATTATTTTAAATAATATCGACGAGAAAATTTATTTTGAATAGAATTCGACATATATATTATATGCGTCGTCGTTAGAATATAAATAATTATATATAATTATAAATAGAATTGAAAATGGCGCGGTAGTTCGATAATTCGATTTCAAACTTCAATTGAACATACCGGGTGCAAAACAATCCGGATTTTAGTGAAACCAAAAATGATAGGATCTAATTGATGATATCTTTCCAACGAATCCGAAAAATCAAGATTTCATATCGGGAATCAAAAGATATGTCCTGTTGAAAATTCTGAATAGTCGCTATGGAATTCAGGCCCTTAAAAATGGACATTTTGCAAACGACCTCGGATTTCGACGAAACCACTTTTGTTGGGTCCGTGATGTTAAGTTATTGCTAGGTTTCAAGTTTCATAATTTTTCGAATCAATATGTGAGCGTGGCAAAGGAAAACGTGTTTGACCAGTTTCAGTAGATTTTAATCGACTGGAAAATGGCCATTTTTCTAACGGTCTCAGAATTCGACGAAACTAGTTTTGTTAGGACCGTATCGTCAATACGAAGCTAGAAAATATTTTTCTGGAATTTTTCTAGTTAGTATGTGGCCCCGGTAATTTGAAATGTGCGTTTAAAATTCAATATAGTGATTTAAATGTAAATTCAACGGAAACTGATTGTAACGATCAAACCAGCTTACGATACATATCCCATTGTGTTCGGAATGGGGGTATTTAGCTAGGGGCGACAGTCGGTGGGTTCGATTTCGAGTTCGAAATGAATGTTGCTTTTTGGAAAATAAAAATAGAATAAAATATATAAATTATATATTGCCCCCTCTCTCTCTCTCCTTATCCCAAGTCAACGTTCATTTGAATTGAAAAAAAAAAGAAAAAAACCTCGATCTGGCCGTCGCCCTTCCGTCCACCACGCCACCAGGTCGGCCACCCCCCTCTCCGACGATCGCCCCCTGCCTAGTGCCGCCCTCCCCTACTCTCTCTCCTCTCTCTCTTCTCTAATCCGTCGACCAAGCCCCAAACCACCAGAAAACCCGCTCCCAAAACCGCAACCCCAGCTTCCACCGCCGACTGTGACTCCGACGAGCCCACCCCCACGCTGACCGATGCGCGCAGACTTCCCCCCCCCCCCTTCGAAGTTCAACAGTGGAAACCGCTGTAAGTTATTTTTTATTTTTGCTTTATGTTTAATTATAATTTATAAACTGATTTCTTATTTTAATTTAATTAACTGATTTTTTAACAAAGTAAAAACTGATTTTTGTTTAATGTTAAAAGCTGATTTTGAAAAATGATTTTTAAAAATGATTTTTAAACTGATTTTTGAAAAGTTTAAAAACTAACTTTTGAAAAGATTTAAACTTTATAAGTTAAAAGATTATATTTTTATAATATGATAAAAATGATATTTTTATCATATAAAGATGACATTTTGAGTCACGAAGATCAGAAATTATATATGGATATATATTGTTTCAAAAGGAGGATTTTCTATATAAAAGAAACATTGTTTTGAAAGGAGAAAATATACATGTGTTTTGAAAGAAAATTATATTTTGTTTTAGAAAGCAAAATATAATGATAAGATTTTTTAGTAGAATAAAAATTCGATTTTTATATATTGAACTTTGAAATAAAAATTCGATTTTTATATATTGAACTTTGAAATAAAAATTCCATTTTTATATATGGAACTTCGATAGAAAAATAGCATTTTTATATATGGAACTTCGATAGAAAAATAGGATTTTTATATATTGAACTTCGAAAGAAAAATATGATTTATATATATTGAATAGCATACTAAAAATTCGATTTTTATATATTGAATAGCGAAGTAAAAATTCGATTTTTACATATGTAGTGGCTACAGCAATGGAGATGCGATAGCGACGAAGAATTCTGCAAAAGAAGAGTCAAGATGATTGGATAGCTATCTGTGAGAATTTCTCACCTTTCAATTTCTTTTCTAATTATATATATACTAGGATGCAGACGGTGCTTAGTAGCACCCGACACAATCGTCCACAGACCATGGACTTGTTTGTTTGGTTGCATAGCTTAGTTATATGATTTGATTTGAATTTGGTTGTTTGGTGATTTTGATTGATGTGTGAATGGCGTGGGCCTTCACTAGACCGGGGATAAGGCTAGGCCTTGTCCCGTTTCTAGTATCGTGCCGTTATGCCGCCGAAATTTTCTAAAATATGTTAGAAAAATAAAAATATCATTTTATTGAAAAAAATGAATTGAATAGAAATTCATAGGTTGAAATAAAATGTTTTAACGTTAAAAATATAATTTTTTAACGTGAATATGAAAATAGTGAAGTGAATAAATAAATATTCATTTACAAACCAGATGGTTTGTTTATGTACACTTATTTGAATGACATTGATTGGGACGATAAATTTTACACATCGCCCAACTGCACAACTAAAATCTGTGTTTGATTGTTTGAAACCCCACACGGGTGTTGGGATGAAATATGAATTTCACTCATCCTGATTGATTAAATATGTCGATCGATTGATTGACAGGCTGTTATTAGCGTTGAATATATATATTTGATGCTTATACGGTGTAGTGCACTTTGGTTGATGGTTGATTATTTTCAATGTTATTATATACATGTGTTGTATGAAAATCCATATAATTAATTTTATATGGTAATTGATTGGGCCTCATTCCAATCGTGAAAATAAAGAATATTTTGATAATAACAAATATTTTGATAATAGGAAATATTTGAAATAGAATATTTGAAAATAGAAATTTATGAAGCCGTGTTGATTAGATTGACGCCATTTTGACGTAAACGATATTTATATCGATTTTATTCATTTTAAAATGAATATTGAAAAGTAATCTCGAAATCGAATATTTCGAAATGAATTGAATTGAAAACGATTTCGAAATGAATTGAATTGAAAACGATTTCGAAATGAATTGAATTGAAAACGATTTCGAAATGAATTGAATTGAAAACGATTTCAAAATGAATTGAATTGAAAACGATTTCGAAATGAATTGAATTGAAAACGATTTCGAAATGAATTGAATTGAAAACGATTTCGAAATGAATTGAAAGCGAATTGAAATGAATTCAAATTGAATTGAAATGAATTCAAATTGAATTGAAATGAATTTTAAAACGAATTTATAAAGAAGAATTCAATTGTGATTTGAATTGAAAAGGAAGTTGAAAATGTTTTTGAAACGAATTCAAAACTATTTATATAATCCGTTTTAAATAGAAATCGACGAAATATATATTATATATATTATATATATAATATAATGGCCTGAATAGAACGCGCCGCGCCGCGGCAGTTCGTGAATTTCGACCATTTATTTCAAACGGACATTACGGGAGATCCGACCGTCGGATTCTCCTAAAACCGGAACCGTTGGGTTCGTATCGAAAAGAGCTTTCTAAAGAATATTAGAAATTTGAAATCTAACGGTTGGATTTGGAGATACGTCCAAATCAAATTCGAAAAAGGTCGCTGTAAGTGCAGTTCGATGGCCGTTGATGGAAATCGACTGTACGGGCCTTGATAAAATTATTAAAAATAGTAATAATTTGTGTAAAATCATAAGAAATGATTTAGAAAGAATTGGGATGAAAAACTCCATATTTGAAAAGATAAAAATAGATTTTTATCGAAATGAACTAGTTTTGAACTAGAATTATAATTCTATTTATTTTTAAATAAATAAACTGAATTTGAAAAGGGTTTTAAAAGTAACCAGAATTTCCAATGATTGCATTGGAGTGGATTTGAATCGAAATTGTCTTCGGAATATTTCGATGTTGGAATTCGTGATTATACAGGTGTTGTTATGGAAATTTGAAAGATATATATTTGTATCGTTATTTCCAATACGACATTTGTTAGTCGTAGAATTTGATATTGAATATAAGCCAATATATTTTCTATTCAGAGCCTTATATTGAATATCAAATGTGATTTGGGCTTGTCGTGAATAGTGTCTTCACTAACACTGTTCTTGAACCCAGTTGAGAAAAGATTAAATCTTTTTATTTAGATTTAATGAAGTGTACCAATTAAATAATATTTAATTGGAATTGAATTGATATTGATTTTTGGGTTTATCGTGAACAGTGTTTTAAATAACACTTGTTCTTTAACCCGATAATTAATGAATGTGATTTTGGGTTTATCGTGAACCGTGTTTTAAATGACACTGATTCTTTAACCCAGTTAACGATTAAAACTGAGTGGAGTTTTAATGAATCTTTAATTAGATTGAAATGGTCGAAAATGGAGTATCACCAGTTTTGCTCCAGGCGATAGTTAAATCTTTAATTAGATTTGAACGTGAAATGGTAATTGAATTTACCGATAACACTGTGGTGTTAGATATGAAGTATTACTAGTTTTACTTCATGGGATGAATAGGTTGGGATTGGGAAATTAAAATAAATGATTACTTCGGTAAGGTTCGCTAATCCCGACTAGTTTGAATTGAGATTCAAAAATAGATTTGAGAATAAATTGTAATGATTTATCTTGGATAAAATTAATGGGAACCTTTCCCTATGAATGTGAAATTTAGAAACTAACTGTCGGTTAGCCAAGCAGAATGGTTTTCTGGATATTGATCTGATGTTGGTTTCGGCCTTCGGGGTTAATATTTGGGGAATTATTCTCTTGATTAATTTACGGTTAGTGACTAATGGATTGGAATGAGGCGTATGATGTGTTTGTGTAACACTTATTTAAATATACGCGAGTTATTCGGAAAGACCGGGTTCATCCCATTCTGAATAACTGATACGACGATAAGTCGAAGATGAAGACGATGGTCGAAGACCGGAGGTCTTCACGTCGTTTGGGTGGTTACTGATGATCTTGATTGGGCTGTACACCCAAGAAGATGGAAACAGTTAGTGATCGTCCAGACGTACTTGGAGATCGATGGATATGCGGGGTACTAGGTGCCTCCGGTTTCGTTCAGACCCAGAACGGACTTGTAAATGGACTGTGTGTCTGACATTGGATTTTAGTCTGTGTGTTTGATTTCTATTAAATATATATCTGTTTGGCGGCGGAGAATTTATTCTCTTGCTTAACGCCCTTCTCTGAGACGTACGAGCTCAGGGGTTATATATTGATGGATATCAAACGCATGGAGTGAATTGCCTGTGTGGCATGCCTAAGTGGCAATTGATCGAGGCTTCTGTTGAAAAGCAAAGTCTTGTGGTGATGATCAAAGCACGGCCTTTGTGGCGTAGCTTTGTGTAACGTTAGCTTCGCGAGTTTCGCACCCCGGTTGTGAACCAAAAACGGGAGAGGACCTCAGGGAGGGCATGCGTTTCTTTCTAGTTAGAAGTGGCGTCAGTGGTTTTACACGCCCTGACGAGTTTGACTTATGTGGTTGTTGCTGTTGCGAGGCGCCTCGGATTGATCGGTCGTTCTCGAACCGATGGAGTCATTTAGTTGGCTCATTTACGCCCCAAAGGGCGGGGAAACGTATTGTTCAGGCACTATAATCCACATCGGTGGACCGGCCCTGTCGCTCCATGGGGCAGTTGCGGCTGTTCCTGTGGCTCGGGCTAGAGAGTCACGAATCGGTGGAGGACGATCCCTGGCCTCGGTTCATAGACGGAAATCCAATTTCCAAATACGTGACATTTGCGGTTTTATTTGTAAACCTATATATGGCGACATGATATATGGTACCCATGCCGCCTATGATTGATACTTATGATTTGAAGTTGTTTTATACACTATACACTTATAATAGTATCAAATGATTTGTTTTAAACGTATCAAGCATTCTTTGGCTGTTATAAGGGAAAACCCTATCCTCGGCTGCGTTGCATTGTGTGATAGGACCTGGGTCTTATAACAGCTTCATTTTTCTTTATTTAGCATTGCGTTGTTTGTTTTATGCACTGGTATTCTTGGGAGGAAACCCGTTCCGTGTTATACGGCGTGGTCCCTTGATTTACCCAATGATTGAAAATAAAGATAAAAAAAAAACTGTTTTAGTTCTCACACCAGTCACATGACTGACCTGGAGTTTATTGTTTTAACCTAAACTCTGGGTACCCCTATTTTGACACGGGCAGCTAGTAGTTTTGGTTTTGCAGATTTATATTCACAGGATCCTGGTTTACAGCTGGAACGATATCCGGAAAGCTTTGTATCCGTATATCTCCTTCTAGTTGTGTATTGTATTATTTTCCGCTGCTATGTATTTAAATGTAATTTAAATCACTGATATTTCTGTGTAATATTCATTTATACTCTGTATATTCTTGTAATCTGATGCATTGTTGTAATAAACAATGAAATGCTCTTCTGTATGCGTTCTGTTGTGGTTTGTTCTCGAACTATCCGACGCTTTCCTTTACGGGGAAGTTGCGGGTCTTTACACGTGGTATCAGAGCTTTGGTTTACAAAGCTCAGAGAACAAGACACATTAGAACCATACGAAAGAATTCATCAGATATTGGATTAGTAATATCCAACGGGAATGACTCGTTAGAGATGGGATCAGTAGTATCCTAGGACGAGTGTGAAGAGTATATTTTTTTAAAATGAAAACCAATTTTGTTTTGAAAATATAAACCAACTATTCGTATTTGATTATTTATTTTGAAATTGAATTGGGCAATCCAGTATATAAAGATTTTGCATATATGTCTTGCAAACGTGTGTTCGAAGTTTTAATATATTGGGTAGATATAGAATCCCCCTAGTGCCCAGGAATAATTCTGGTGATGGGGCACTGTCGCCAGTATTTATATTCGGGTGTCAAAGGTGTGATATTTATATATTTCCATCAGACTGGTGTGAGAACCAAAATTAGATAGGGCCTATTGTTGTGGTTTGGCATCAAAAATCTGATTTTTGTAGATATATCAAATTACGAATTTGAGACTCTAATTCACTAATTGATTGATGTTTGTGTTGTTTGTTTATTTGTTTGCTAATTTTTAGCCATTTGGCCTAATAGCATCAGATATGGAATTATATCGAAGATTGGTTGCGTTTGCTTGCATATGCATATACTCACATTGAACAGGTCATAGCAAGGAGGCTAGAGCAGAGAATAAAATTTGTTTGCCCGACAAATAGGTACATGTTTACTACATAATTTACTGTTTTGTTTGGGTGATGATGATTTTATGAGCCTATTGGCTAGCCGCTTGGCTTTTTCTTTTTCTTTTTGAGATCTGAAGGACCGGGGAAGCTATTTGAAATTCCCCGATGCTCCCATTGCAGGGGAGGTTATGGCGAAATTTTTCAAAAATTTAGGGTGTTAGCCAAATTTTTGAAATTTTGAAAATTCTCAGAAACTGAAAAGTTAGAGAATGAAAGCCAGATCGATCATAGAGTTGAATAATCAAACCACTTTCGACTTTGTTCCTTTTCGGGGACGAAAAGTTTTAAGTGGGGGAGATTGTAACAACCCGGAAATTCTGGGCCAGTTTAAAATTTTTATTTTGGCAATTTTAGCGAATTTTGAATATTTAAAATAGATTATTTTAAATAATATCGACGAGAAAATTTATTTTGAATAGAATTCGACGTATATATATTATATGCGTCGTCGTTAGAATATAAATAATTATATATAATTATAAATAGAATTGAAAATGGCGCGGTAGTTCGATAATTCGATTTCAAACTTCAATTGAACATACCGGGTGCAAAACAATCCGGATTTTAGTGAAACCAAAAATGATAGGATCTAATTGATGATATCTTTCCAACGAATCCGAAAAATCAAGATTTCATATCGGGAATCAAAAGATATGTCCTGTTGAAAATTCTGAATAGTCGCTATGGAATTCAGGCCCTTAAAAATGGACATTTTGCAAACGACCTCGGATTTCGACGAAACCACTTTTGTTGGGTCCGTGATGTTAAGTTATTGCTAGGTTTCAAGTTTCATAATTTTTCGAATCAATATGTGAGCGTGGCAAAGGAAAACGTGTTTGACCAGTTTCAGTAGATTTTAATCGACTGGAAAATGGCCATTTTTCTAACGGTCTCAGAATTCGACGAAACTAGTTTTGTTAGGACCGTATCGTCAATACGAAGCTAGAAAATATTTTTCTGGAATTTTTCTAGTTAGTATGTGGCCCCGGTAATTTGAAATGTGCGTTTAAAATTCAATATAGTGATTTAAATGTAAATTCAACGGAAACTGATTGTAACGATCAAACCAGCTTACGATACATATCCCATTGTGTTCGGAATGGGGGTATTTAGCTAGGGGCGACAGTCGGTGGGTTCGATTTCGAGTTCGAAATGAATGTTGCTTTTTGGAAAATAAAAATAGAATAAAATATATAAATTATATATTGCCCCCTCTCTCTCTCCTTATCCCAAGTCAACGTTCATTTGAATTGAAAAAAAAAAAGAAAAAAACCTCGATCTGGCCGTCGCCCTTCCGTCCACCACGCCACCAGGTCGGCCACCCCCCTCTCCGACGATCGCCCCCTGCCTAGTGCCGCCCTCCCCTACTCTCTCTCCTCTCTCTCTTCTCTAATCCGTCGACCAAGCCCCAAACCACCAGAAAACCCGCTCCCAAAACCGCAACCCCAGCTTCCACCGCCGACTGTGACTCCGACGAGCCCACCCCCACGCTGACCGATGCGCGCAGACTTCCCCCCCCCTTCGAAGTTCAACAGTGGAAACCGCTGTAAGTTATTTTTTATTTTTGCTTTATGTTTAATTATAATTTATAAACTGATTTCTTATTTTAATTTAATTAACTGATTTTTTAACAAAGTAAAAACTGATTTTTGTTTAATGTTAAAAGCTGATTTTGAAAAATGATTTTTAAAAATGATTTTTAAACTGATTTTTGAAAAGTTTAAAAACTAACTTTTGAAAAGATTTAAACTTTATAAGTTAAAAGATTATATTTTTATAATATGATAAAAATGATATTTTTATCATATAAAGATGACATTTTGAGTCACGAAGATCAGAAATTATATATGGATATATATTGTTTCAAAAGGAGGATTTTCTATATAAAAGAAACATTGTTTTGAAAGGAGAAAATATACATGTGTTTTGAAAGAAAATTATATTTTGTTTTAGAAAGCAAAATATAATGATAAGATTTTTTAGTAGAATAAAAATTCGATTTTTATATATTGAACTTTGAAATAAAAATTCGATTTTTATATATTGAACTTTGAAATAAAAATTCCATTTTTATATATGGAACTTCGATAGAAAAATAGCATTTTTATATATGGAACTTCGATAGAAAAATAGGATTTTTATATATTGAACTTCGAAAGAAAAATATGATTTATATATATTGAATAGCATACTAAAAATTCGATTTTTATATATTGAATAGCGAAGTAAAAATTCGATTTTTACATATGTAGTGGCTACAGCAATGGAGATGCGATAGCGACGAAGAATTCTGCAAAAGAAGAGTCAAGATGATTGGATAGCTATCTGTGAGAATTTCTCACCTTTCAATTTATTTTCTAATTATATATATATATACTAGGATGCAGACGGTGCTTAGTAGCACCCGACACAATCGTCCACAGACCATGGACTTGTTTGTTTGGTTGCATAGCTTAGTTATATGATTTGATTTGAATTTGGTTGTTTGGTGATTTTGATTGATGTGTGAATGGCGTGGGCCTTCACTAGACCGGGGATAAGGCTAGGCCTTGTCCCGTTTCTAGTATCGTGCTGTTATGCCGCCGAAATTTTCTAAAATATGTTAGAAAAATAAAAATATCATTTTATTGAAAAAAATGAATTGAATAGAAATTCATAGGTTGAAATAAAATGTTTTAACGTTAAAAATATAATTTTTTAACGTGAATATGAAAATAGTGAAGTGAATAAATAAATATTCATTTACAAACCAGATGGTTTGTTTATGTACACTTATTTGAATGACATTGATTGGGACGATAAATTTTACACATCGCCCAACTGCACAACTAAAATCTGTGTTTGATTGTTTGAAACCCCACACGGGTGTTGGGATGAAATATGAATTTCACTCATCCTGATTGATTAAATATGTCGATCGATTGATTGACAGGCTGTTATTAGCGTTGAATATCTATATTTGATGCTTATACAGTGTAGTGCACTTTGGTTGATGGTTGATTATTTTCAATGTTATTATATACATGTGTTGTATGAAAATCCATATAATTAATTTTATATGGTAATTGATTGGGCCTCATTCCAATCGTGAAAATAAAGAATATTTTGATAATAACAAATATTTTGATAATAGGAAATATTTGAAATAGAATATTTGAAAATAGAAATTTATGAAGCCGTGTTGATTAGATTGACGCCATTTTGACGTAAACGATATTCATATCGATTTTATTCATTTTAAAATGAATATTGAAAAGTAATCTCGAAATCGAATATTTCGAAATGAATTGAATTGAAAACGATTTCGAAATGAATTGAATTGAAAACGATTTCGAAATGAATTGAATTGAAAACGATTTCGAAATGAATTGAATTGAAAACGATTTCGAAATGAATTGAATTGAAAACGATTTCGAAATGAATTGAATTGAAAACGATTTCGAAATGAATTGAATTGAAAACGATTTCGAAATGAATTGAAAGCGAATTGAAATGAATTCAAATTGAATTGAAATGAATTCAAATTGAATTGAAATGAATTTTAAAACGAATTTATAAAGAAGAATTCAATTGTGATTTGAATTGAAAAGGAAGTTGAAAATGTTTTTGAAACGAATTCAAAACTATTTATATAATCCGTTTTAAATAGAAATCGACGAAATATATATTATATATATTATATATATAATATAATGGCCTGAATAGAACGCGCCGCGCCGCGGCAGTTCGTGAATTTCGACCATTTATTTCAAACGGACATTACGGGAGATCCGACCGTCGGATTCTCCTAAAACCGGAACCGTTGGGTTCGTATCGAAAAGAGCTTTCTAAAGAATATTAGAAATTTGAAATCTAACGGTTGGATTTGGAGATACGTCCAAATCAAATTCGAAAAAGGTCGTTGTAAGTGCAGTTCGATGGCCGTTGATGGAAATCGACTGTACGGGCCTTGATAAAATTATTAAAAATAGTAATAATTTGTGTAAAATCATAAGAAATGATTTAGAAAGAATTGGGATGAAAAACTCCATATTTGAAAAGATAAAAATAGATTTTTATCGAAATGAACTAGTTTTGAACTAGAATTATAATTCTATTTATTTTTAAATAAATAAACTTAATTTGAAAAGGGTTTTAAAAGTAACCAGAATTTCCAATGATTGCATTGGAGTGGATTTGAATCGAAATTGTCTTCGGAATATTTCGATGTTGGAATTCGTGATTATACAGGTGTTGTTATGGAAATTTGAAAGATATATATTTGTATCGTTATTTCCAATACGACATTTGTTAGTCGTAGAATTTGATATTGAATATAAGCCAATATATTTTCTATTCAGAGCCTTATATTGAATATCAAATGTGATTTGGGCTTGTCGTGAATAGTGTCTTCACTAACACTGTTCTTGAACCCAGTTGAGAAAAGATTAAATCTTTTTATTTAGATTTAATGAAGTGTACCAATTAAATAATATTTAATTGGAATTGAATTGATATTGATTTTTGGGTTTATCGTGAACAGTGTTTTAAATAACACTTGTTCTTTAACCCGATAATTAATGAATGTGATTTTGGGTTTATCGTGAACCGTGTTTTAAATGACACTGATTCTTTAACCCAGTTAACGATTAAAACTGAGTGGAGTTTTAATGAATCTTTAATTAGATTGAAATGGTCGAAAATGGAGTATCACCAGTTTTGCTCCAGGCGATAGTTAAATCTTTAATTAGATTTGAACGTGAAATGGTAATTGAATTTACCGATAACACTGTGGTGTTAGATATGAAGTATTACTAGTTTTACTTCATGGGATGAATAGGTTGGGATTGGGAAATTAAAATAAATGATTACTTCGGTAAGGTTCGCTAATCCCGACTAGTTTGAATTGAGATTCAAAAATAGATTTGAGAATAAATTGTAATGATTTATCTTGGATAAAATTAATGGGAACCTTTCCCTATGAATGTGAAATTTAGAAACTAACTGTCGGTTAGCCAAGCAGAATGGTTTTCTGGATATTGATCTGATGTTGGTTTCGGCCTTCGGGGTTAATATTTGGGGAATTATTCTCTTGATTAATTTACGGTTAGTGACTAATGGATTGGAATGAGGCGTATGATGTGTTTGTGTAACACTTATTTAAATATACGCGAGTTATTCGGAAAGACCGGGTTCATCCCATTCTGAATAACTGATACGACGATAAGTCGAAGATGAAGACGATGGTCGAAGACCGGAGGTCTTCACGTCGTTTGGGTGGTTATTGATGATCTTGATTGGGCTGTACACCCAAGAAGATGGAAACAGTTAGTGATCGTCCAGACGTACTTGGAGATCGATGGATATGCGGGGTACTAGGTGCCTCCGGTTTCGTTCAGACCCAGAACGGACTTGTAAATGGACTGTGTGTCTGACATTGGATTTTAGTCTGTGTGTTTGATTTCTATTAAATATATATCTGTTTGGCGGCGGAGAATTTATTCTCTTGCTTAACGCCCTTCTCTGAGACGTACGAGCTCAGGGGTTATATATTGATGGATATCAAACGCATGGAGTGAATTGCCTGTGTGGCATGCCTAAGTGGCAATTGATCGAGGCTTCTGTTGAAAAGCAAAGTCTTGTGGTGATGATCAAAGCACGACCTTTGTGGCGTAGCTTTGTGTAACGTTAGCTTCGCGAGTTTCGCACCCCGGTTGTGAACCAAAAACGGGAGAGGACCTCAGGGAGGGCATGCGTTTCTTTCTAGTTAGAAGTGGCGTCAGTGGTTTTACACGCCCTGACGAGTTTGACTTATGTGGTTGTTGCTGTTGCGAAGCGCCTCGGATTGATCGGTCGTTCTCGAACCGATGGAGTCATTTAGTTGGCTCATTTACGCCCCAAAGGGCAGGGAAACGTATTGTTCAGGCACTATAATCCACATCGGTGGACCGGCCCTGTCGCTCCATGGGGCAGTTGCGGCTGTTCCTGTGGCTCGGGCTAGAGAGTCACGAATCGGTGGAGGACGATCCCTGGCCTCGGTTCATAGACTGAAATCCAATTTCCAAATACGTGACATTTGCGGTTTTATTTGTAAACCTATATATGGCGACATGATATATGGTACCCATGCCGCCTATGATTGATACTTATGATTTGAAGTTGTTTTATACACTATACACTTATAATAGTATCAAATGATTTGTTTTAAACGTATCAAGCATTCTTTGGCTGTTATAAGGGAAAACCCTATCCTCGGCTGCGTTGCATTGTGTGATAGGACCTGGGTCTTATAACAGCTTCATTTTTCTTTATTTAGCATTGCGTTGTTTGTTTTATGCACTGGTATTCTTGGGAGGAAACCCGTTCCGTGTTATACGGCGTGGTCCCTTGATTTACCCAATGATTGAAAATAAAGATAAAAAAAAAAACTGTTTTAGTTCTCACACCAGTCACATGACTGACCTGGAGTTTATTGTTTTAACCTAAACTCTGGGTGCCCCTATTTTGACACGGGCAGCTAGTAGTTTTGGTTTTGCAGATTTATATTCACAGGATCCTGGTTTACAGCTGGAACGATATCCGGAAAGCTTTGTATCCGTATATCTCCTTCTAGTTGTGTATTGTATTATTTTCCGCTGCTATGTATTTAAATGTAATTTAAATCTCTGATATTTCTGTGTAATATTCATTTATACTCTGTATATTCTTGTAATCTGATGCATTGTTGTAATAAACAATGAAATGCTCTTCTGTATTCGTTCTGTTGTGGTTTGTTCTCGAACTATCCGACGCTTTCCTTTACGGGGAAGTTGCGGGTCTTTACATTGTGATGCTGAAATGTTTAATATATTAAAAATAATTTAATATTGTTTTGTGGTAGTTGAAATTAAATTATAAATACATATATTTATAATTTAAACAGTGAAAATTGGCTAATTATAAAAATAATTCAAACCAAGTTAGAATTGGTTAAATTTGTTAACCAATAATTTATTTAAATAAACTGTTGTTGTTTGAAAACCCCACACGGGTCCGGGGATGATAATTTATGCACATCTCCCCTGAATTTAATTATACGTCAATCGATGGATCGACATACTGCGATAAGTGTTATTTGCTTATTTAATTCTTATACAGTAGTAAATTCACTCTGGATGTGAATTGCCTGTTTAATAGTTGTTTATAACTATTTTTGAATACATGTGATGTATGAAATTCATATAAATAAAATTATATGGTAATTGATTGCGCTGATTTCGATTTAGAAATAACGAATATTTTAAAATAACGAATATTTTAAAATAACGAATATTTTAAAATAATATTCAGAAAATGAATAAATATTTTAGAATAAAATTCAGTGAAGATTGAAAATATGGTTTTGATGTCCAGTTTTGGATGGACACAAAATTATTGAAGTATATAAAGCCGAGTTAAGTTAATATACGCTATTTTGACTCGAAAGAATTTTTATATTGATTTTATTCGTTTGGCAACAAATATGGAAAAGTTTTGATTTCAAAATATGATATTTTGAAAATATTATCATTTTAATATTATAATGATATAGAATATTCAATTTTGATTAAAAATTTAAAATGAAGTTGAAATCGTTTTAAAATGAATTTCTAAACGATTTATAAAATATGTTTTAATTGGAAATCGATGATATATATATATATATATATATATATATATATGTTATATGTATTTAGTGGTTTGAATAGAACGCGCCGCGCAGTGACCGTTTGCGAATTTCGACCATTAACTTCAAATTAATGTAACGGGAGATCCGACCAACGTTTTCTCTTAAAACCCGAACGTTTAGGTTCGTATCGAAAAGAGCTTTCCAATGAATATAAGAGATTTGAAATATAATGATTTGATTTTAAGATATGTCCAAATCAATTTTGGAAAATGTCATTGTAAATGCAGTTCGGTGGCCGTTATTGGAAACCGACTGTAAGGGCCTAAATAAAATTATTAAAAATATGAAAAAATTGTGTAAAATCATGATAAAATTATTTGGAAGGATTTTGGATGAAAATTCCAAGTTTGAAAAGATAAAAATATACTTTTATCGAAATGAACTAGTTATTAACTAGAATAATAATCGAATGTTTTTAGATAAATAAATTGGATTTGAAATGGTTTTAATCTAACCAGAATTTTCCAAAATATAAATCGAAATGAAAATAATCTTTGGAATATTTCGATATTGGATTCCGTGATTATACGGATATTGTTGAGGAATTTGGAAGATATAAATATCATTATTCCCAATACGATATTTGTTGGTTTCAGAATTTGATATTGAATATAAGCTGATAAAATTTCTATTCAGAGCCTTGTGTTTAATGTCATATTGGATTTTGGGTTTATCGTGAATGGTGTCTTAAATAACACTATTCTTAAACCCAGTTGAGAATGGAATAATTTTTTTAATTAAGATTTAAAGGAGTTTACCAATTAGTTTAATTGGAATTGAAATGAAAAATTGATTTGAGTTTATCGTGGACAATGTTTTGAATAACATTAGTTTTTTAACCCGATTAACAACAAAGATATGATTTGGAATTTATAAATCTTTTTATTAAGATTTAATGGAAATCTTCCAAAATTAAGTTTTCCAATCTAATATATTACATTGGAATTGAATGGAATTCGATTGGGTAATAATCGAGATGAGTTTCTATAAAGGAAGACTGTTACTATATATAGAATTTAAAAGGCTTTGCCTTTATTCCGTTTATAGTATTAGTACGATACAAAAATTTATATCGATTATGTACTATTATGATTTCCGTGAAGATTACATTTTGATGGAAGAGGATTTGGGTTTATCATGAACTATGGTTTTAATAACATTTATTCTTTAACCCAGATTTCCTAAAGTTTGAATAATCATTAAGTAATAATTTTTTAGATTAAAACTGAACTAGAGTTTTTAAGAATCTTTAATTAGATTGAAATGAGAATGGAATAATTAAATTTATGGAATAAGAAATGATCGAGAATGGTGTACCACCAGTTTTACTCCAGGCGATAGTTAAATCTTTAATTAGATTTGAAACGTTGAAATGGTAATTAAATTTACCGATAACACCATGGGTGTTAGATGTGGAGTACTACCTATTGTGCTTCATGGGATGAATAGGTTGAGACTGGATAACAAATAATAAATGATTACTTCGGTAAGGTTCGATGATGCCGGCTAGATTTATAAACCTTAATTTGGTTTAGAATTGTTAAAGGATATAATAAAATCTTTTGAAATTGATATCCAAAGGAAGATTAAAGAATAAGTCTAAAAGACTTTATCTTTGATAAAATTAATGGGAACCTTTCCATAAAGATGTGTTTGAATAAAAAATATTCTGGATTGGAATGAGGTGTATAATGTGTTTTTGTAGCACTTGATTATAAAATACGCGAATTATTCGGAAAGAATGGGTTTAACCCATTCTGAATAACGGATACGATGACTAATAGTCGATGATGAAGACAGTGGTTGAAGACCGGAGTTCGTCACATCGTTTGGATGATTACTGATGTCTTGATTGGGCTATACACCCAAGACAAGGTATTAAGTGGTGATCGTCCAGACATACTTGGAAATCGACCGGATATGCGAGGAACTCTCTCCTGTATTGGACATATGGGATGAGGAATAAGGTGCCTCAAGTTTCGTTCAGACCAGAATGGACTTGTAAATGGATATGTGTCTGATGTTGGATTTCATTCTTTGTTGATTTGTTTCTATTAAATATATATATATATATTTGGTGGCAAAGAATTTATTCTCTTGCTTAACCCCTTCTCTGAGACGTACGAGCTTAGAGGTTATATATTGATAGACATCAATTGCATGGCGTGAATTGTTATTGTGGCATGCTGAGATGCAAATGATTAAGACTTTTGTTCAAAAGCAGAGTCATGTGGTTGATGATCAAAGCACGACTTTAATTAGCATAGCTTTGTGTATAGCGTTAATTCGCGAGCCTCACACCTCGGCATGAGTCAAAAACGGGATAGGGGAAAGTAGGGAGTGCACTACGTTTCTTTCTAGCTAGGAGTGGTGTCATGGTATGGAGCCCAGAAATTTTTACTTATGTTGATGATGGAATGACGCGACTCAGATATTGAGTCTCTAGTAGCTTAGAAATAGGTCCTATAGGACCGGGAAAGGTGTGTTCAGGAATAACCAATCCACAAAAGTAAGTGTGGATAGGCCCTGCAAGATCTAGGGCTCGCCAGCGTCCGAGCCCTAAGGCATTTGATAGAGTGTCTCAAATCGGTAAAGAGACCCTCTCTTGCCTTGACTCAAGATGGAAATCCAATTTCCAATGCAAAAAAATTCGGTTTCAATTGTAGAACTAGTATGGCGACATGATATATGGTACCCATGCCATATATGATTGATATATATTTGAAGTTGATTTTGACACTATGCACTTAATATTAATATTAAAATGATTTGTTTTAAACGTACCAAGCATGTTTGGCATTTATAAGGGAAAACTCTATCCTCCAGCTTGCGTTGCATTGTGTGATGAGACCCGAGTCTTATACTAGCTTCATTTTTCCAAAAAGCATTGCGTTGTTTTATTTCTAAACTAATATTCATGTGGAGTGAACCCGTTCCTTATTATACGGCATGGTCCCAAGATTTACCAACTTTTAAAGTAAGGATTTAATAACTGTTTTAGTTCTCACACCAGTCCCATGACTGACTCGGAGTTCATTATTTTAACCTAAACTCTGGGTGCCTATATTTTCCACACGGGCAGCTAGTAGTTTTTGTTTTTGCATATACTTCTTTTCGCATAATCCTGGATTACAGCTGGAGCTATATTCGGAAAGCTTCGTATTAATATATCTCTTTCAGTTGTGGTTGTAGATTATTTCCGCTATACATTATACTTATGCATTATTTTTCCACTGCTATGTAATTTTAATCTTTGACATTTTCCACTATAAATTATTTATTCATACTCTGATATATTCTTGTACTCTGATGTAATTTTTGTAATAGCAATGAAATGTTCTGTTGTTTGTGTTCTGGTGCATCGTGTTCTCAAAGCAATCCAAGAACCTCCATCTCTTCGGGGATCGGGGAATTTTGGAGTGTTACAAGTTAGTATCAGAGCTTTGTTTTATAAAGCATGAGAACAAGACACACTAGAACCAAACGAAAGAATTCATCAGAGATAGGATTAGTAGCATCCTATAAGAATAAATCGTTAGAGATAGGGTTAGTAATACCCTAGAATAAGTTAGAAGATTGGTATTTATTAAAAAAAAAACGAATTTGTTTTGAAAATTGTATCTTATGATACGTATTTGAATACCTTATTTTATATTTAATTTGGACAATCTAGTATAAGAAGTTATTGAGTATATGCCTGTCGAGATGTATATTCGAAGTCTTAAATATACCAGATAGATATAGAATCACATTCTAGTCACCCGGAGATAATTCTGATGATTGTAGCTACATCATCAGTGTTTGTGTTCAAGTTTCTAAAGTAGGATATCTATATATTTCCAATCGACTGGTGCGAGAACAAAAACTTTGATACGGTTTATTGTTTGTGATTTGACAATAGAAATATGATTTTTGAGTATATAAAAATTTATATGATTGAAAATTTAATTCAATGAATGATTGCTGATTGTGTTGTGTGATTATTAGTTAACTAATAAAAATATTGGAATAGTTAAAATGATAAGAGAATGAAAGGTAAATTTTAGCCAAATTGGATCAAATATTGAACTGAATTGAAAATTGATTAGCATTGCATATATATACATGTGTATATAATGAACAGGTCATAGCGTGGAAGTATTTGAAGAGGAATAAAATTGTATGCCCGACAAATTGGTACATGTTTGCTATATTCATTGGATTTTGATGATTTTATGAGACGATTGGCAAGCTGCTTTGCTTTTTCTGTTTATCTTTCATTGTTGGGGGCCCTGTGAGGCAAGTGGTGGTTTTATCGATAGGGCTGTATAAAGGAAGTTCAGGAGAATTTTTTTGAAAACTTAGGGTGTTAACCAAATTTTTGAGAAATTAAAAAATTCTTAAAAACTAAAAAGTTGAAAAATGAAAGACAGAATGAAAGTTGAGTTAGTTAGTGAAACAACTTTTAGCTCCGTTCCTTTTTGAGGATGAAAAGAATTTAAGTGGGGGAGATTGTAACGACCAAGAAATTCTAAATCAATTTAAAATTTTATTTTAGATATTTTAAAGGATTTTGAATATTTAAAATGATTTATTTTGAAAATTAATGATTTAAAATTTATTTAAATCGTAGTTAGAATGTATAAATTTATTTTGATTATAAAACGAACTCGAAATTGCGCGGTAGTTTGAAAATTAGATTTTAAAGTTCAATTGAATGTATATATATGATTCAAAATAAATCGGATTTCAGTAAAACAAGACACGTTAGAATCTATTTAACCATATCTTTCTAACGAATGCAAGAAACTAAGATTTCACATCATAAATTGAAAGTTATATCCAGTTCAAAATTTAAAATAATCGTTATGGAATTAATATATTTTTTAATATAATATATAACCCATAAAAATAGCCATTTTGCAAATGACCTCTGTTTTCGATGAAACCATTTTATCGGATTCGAAATGTCAAATTATTGCTATGTTTCAAATTTCATAATATTTGGAATTAATATGTGAGCGCAGTGAATTTAAAATGCGTTTGGCAGATTCACTTGAATTTAATCGACTGGAAAAATAACCATTTTTCAAACGGTCTCAAAATTTGACGAGATTAGTTTTGTTAGGACCATATAATCAAAACTTAGCTAGATTAATTTTTCTGTAATTTTTGGAGTCAGTATGTGGCCCAGGTAAATTAAAATATACATTGAAATTTAATATTGAATGTTAATTTATATTTTAGTTTTAATAAAAACTGATTGAAACAATCGAATTGGCTTATGAAACATATCCCATTATGTTCGAAATGGGGGTATTTTGTTTGGAATGACAGTCGTTGGGTTTAGTTTGGGGTTCGGAGCATTAAACTGTTAACATGTGAATTAAATAATAATAAATATTATAATATATGGGGAAAAAGAGGCAAACCCTAATCTAAATTTCATTTCCGTTCAGTGCCGTCACTTGCGAATAGAGGGCCAATTTTATCCAGACTTCTTCACCAAAAATTTTCCAGTCCACTTGATAATTTCCAAACCCTATAAAGTGAAAATTAAAGAGCCTAATGAGATCTGTAAAACGAACGGGTGTGATCGAATTTTGTGGAGCGGATTGGGAGTATTTCTCCTCCAAACTGAATACATTAGAATGCATTCTGAGGTGTAGGCACCGTCGAGTTCATCAATCTTCTGGGCGTTGGGAGGAGGTTCGAGGCTCTTTAAAGTGGCGGTAGGGGATCAGAGTCTGGTGGCGTCTTGAAGTAGCGGCGATGGAGTTTTTGTGGTGAGCGATGGGTTTGAGCGTTGGCCGATTATAGAAGATAAAGGGAGGGGGTTTAAATGTAATTAATGAAGTGATTAATTAATTTTATTTCCCGTTTAAATTGTCCAAAGTTTAACTGGCCATAACATTTTCGAATGGAAACGAAATCAAATAGTTTCAGGTATGTTGGAATCCTCATGAAGAGCACTACAACATGGAGCCGACTAGAAAAGAGACAGGGCATGTTGGAATTACAGGCAAATTTTAACCAAAACTATATTGAAATCATCAGTAAAAGACTGATGGAGTTGAAAACCAAAGTGAGAACTCCTTCTCAGTGAATTATATTTTATCATGTTATTGTATTCATGTATAAAAATATATAGAATTTCCAATGTATAATTTTTATCAGTTTTAATCATTGTAATTGTACATGGTGCCTGTTAGCTCACCTCCCTTGTCCACAGACCATGGACAATTTGATTGACTGTATTGTTTTTTGATTGTAATGCTGAAATGTTTAAAATATTAAAAATAATTTAATAATGGTTTGTGGTAGTTGAAATTAAATTATAAATATATATATATTTATAATTTAAACAGTGAAAATTGGCTAATTAGAAAAAGAATTCAAACTGAGTTATAATTGGTTAAATTTATTAACTAATAATTTATTTAAATAAACTATTGTTTGAAAATCCCACGCGAGTCTAGGGATGGTAATTTATTCACATCTCCCCTGAATTTAATTATATGTGGATCGACAGACTGTGATAAGCGTTGTTTACTTATGTAATGCATATGCAGTAGTAAATTCACTCTGGATGTGAATTGGTTGTTTAATAGTTGTTAATTTTGAATGCATGAGATGTATGAAATCCATATAAACAAAATTATATGGTAATTGATTGAGTCTGATTCCGATTCAGAAATAACAAATATTTTAAGATAACAAATATTTTAAAATAAGGAATATTTTAAAATAATATTCAGAAAATAAATGAATATTTTAGAATAATATGCAGTGAAGATTGAAAACATGGCTTTGATGTCCGATTTTGGATGGACACAAAAATATTGAAGTATATGAAGCCGAGTTAAGTTAATATACGCTATTTTGACTCGAACGGACTTTTATATCGGTTTTATTCATTTTATAATGAATATGGAAAAGATTTGATTTCAAAATCTAATATTTTGAACATATTATCATTTTAATACTATAAAGATATAGAATATTCAATTTTGATTAAAAATTGAAAATGAAGTTGAAATCGTTTTAAAATGAATTTATAAACGATTCATAAAATACATTTTAAATGGAAATCGATGATATATATATATATATATTATATATATTTAATTGTTTGAATAGAATGCACCGCGCAGCGACCGTTCACGAATTTTGACCATTAACTTCAAATTGATGTAACGGGAGATCCAACCATTGGATTCTCCTAAAACCAAAATCGTTGGGTTCGTATCGACAAGAGCTTTCCAATGAATATAAGAGATTTTAAATATAACAGTTAGATTTTAAGATATGTCCAAATCAGTTTAAGAAAAGGTCGGTGTAAATGTAGTTTGGTGGCCGTTGTTGGAAACTAACTGTAAGGGCCTAAATAAAATTATTAAAAATATGGAAAAATTGTGTAAAATCATAATAAAATGATTTGGAAGGATTTTGGAAGAAAATTTCCAAGTTTGAAAAGATAAAAATATATTTTTATCGAAATGAACTAGTTATTAACTGGAATAATAATCCAATGTTTTTAAGTAAATAAATTGGATTTGAAATGGTTTAATCTAACTAGAATTTTCCAAAATATAAATTGGAATAGAAATAATCTTCGGAATATTTCAATATTAGATTCCATGATTACACGAATATTGTTGAGGAATTTGGAAGATATAAACATCATTATTCCCAATACTATATTTTTGGTTTCAGAATTTGATATTGTATATGAGCCGATAAAATTTCTATTCAGAGCCTTGTGTTTAGTGTCAAATTGGATTTTGGGTTTGTCGTGAATGATGTCTTAAATAACACTATTCTTAAACCCAGTTGAGAATGGAATAAATTTTTTAATTAAGATTTGAAGGAGTTTACCAATAAATTTAATTGGAATTGAAATGAAAATTTTATTTGTGATTATCAGGGACAATGTTTAAAATAACATTAGTTCTTTGACCCGAATAACAGTGAAAATATGATTTGGAATTTATAAATCTTTTTATTAAGATATAATGGAAAATTTCCAAAGTTAAGTTTTCCAGTTTAATATATTACATTGGAATTAAATGGAATTCGATTGACTAATAATCGAGATGAGCTTATGTAAAGGAAGATCGTTACTATATATGAAATTTAAAAGGCTTTGCTATTATTCCGTTTATAGTATTAGTATGATAAGGAAATTTATATCGATTATATACTGTTATGATTTCCATAAAGATTCCATTTTGATGGAAGAGGATTTGGGTTTATCGTGAATTGTGTTTTTAATAACATTGGTTCTTTAACCCAATTAAAGACAAGATTGATTTCCTAATGTTTTAATAATCATTAAGTAATGATTTTTGAGATTAAAACTTAACTAGAATTTTATAGAATTTTTAATTAGATTGAAATGAGAATGGAATAATTAAATTTATCGAATTCAGAAATAATCGAGAATGGAGTACCGCTTGTTTTACACCAAGCGATAGTTAAATCTTTAATTAGATTTGAAACGTGAAATGGTAATTAAATTTACCAATAACACCGTAGGTGTTAGATATGGAGTAGTACCAGTTTTGATCCATGGGATGAATAAGTTGGGATTGGGATAATAAACAATAAATGATTACTTCGGTAAGGCTCGATGATCCCAACTAGATTTATAAACCTTAGTTTGGTTTAGAATTGTTAAAGAATATAATAAATCTTTTAAAATTGATATTCAAAGGAAGATTAAAGAATAAATTTAAAGAATTTATCTTTGATAAAATTAATGGGAACCTTTCCCTAAAGATGTGAGTATTTGAATAAAAGAATATTCTGGACTGGAATGAGGCATATAATGTATTTTATAGCACTTGATTATAAAATATACGAAATATTAGGAAAGACCGGGTTTAACCCATTCTGAATAACTGAAACGATGACTAACAGTCGACGATGAAGACGGTGGTTGAAGACCGAAGTTCTTCACATCGTTTGGATGAATACTGAAGTCTTAATTAGGTTGTACACCTAAGACAAGGTTATAAGTGGTGATCGTCTAGACGTACTTGGAGATCGACCGGATATGCGAGGACCTCTCTTTTGTATTGTACATATGGGACGAGGAATAAGGTGCCTCCGATTCAGACCCAGAACAGACTTTTAAATGGATGTGTGTTTGACATTGGATTTCATTCTGTGCTGATTGATTTCTATTAAATATATATTTGTTTGTTGGTGGAGAATTTATTCTCTTTCTTAACACCCTTCTCTGAGACGTACGAGCTTAGAGGTTATATATTGATCGACATCAATTGTATGGCGTGAATTGTTATTGTGGCATGCTGAGATGCAAATGATTAAGACTATTGTTGAAAAGAAAGTCTTGTGGTTGATGCTCAAAGCATGGCTTTAATTAGCATAGCTTTGTGTATAGTGTTAATTCGCGAGCCTCATACCGCGGTATGAATTAAAAACAGGATAAGGGAACGTAGGCAGTGCACGACGTTTCTTTCTAGCTAGGAGTGGTGTCATTGTATGGAGCCTAGACATTTTTACTTACGTGGATGATGAAATGAGGCGCCTCGGATATTGGGTCCCTAGTGGCTCAGAGATAGGTCCTATAGGATCAGGAAACGTGTGTTCAGTAATAACCAATCCACTAAAGTAAGTGTGAACCGACCCTGTATGATCCAGGGCTCGCCAGCATTCGAGCCCTGAGGCATTTACTAGAGTGTCTCGAATCGGTAAGGAGACTATCCCTTGCCTTGACTCATGATGGAAACCTAATTTCCAATACGACATTTTTCGGTTTTTGTTTTAGAATTAGTACGGCGACATGATATATGGTACCCATGTCATCTATGATTGATACATTTATATTTGAAGTTGATTTTGATACTATGCACTTATAGTAATATTAAAATGATTTGATTTAAATGTACCAAACATGTTTGGCTATTATAAGGGAAAAATCTATCCTCTGAATTGCATTGCATTGTGTGATGGGACCTGCAAAAAGCATTGTGTTGTTTTATTTATAAATTGATATTCATGTAGAGTAAACTCGTTTCATGTTATACGGCGTGGTCCTATGATTTACCAACTTTTAAAGTAAGGATTTAATAACTGTTTTTGTTCTCGCACCAGTCCCATAAATGACTCGGAGTTTATTGTTTTAACTTAAACTCCGAGTGCCCATATTTTCCGCATGGGCAGCAAGTGGTTTTGGTTTTCGCAGGTACTTCTTTTCACAGGATCCTCGATTACAGCTGGAGCTATATTCAGAAAGCTTTATATCTATATATCTCTTTCAGTTGCGGTTGTAGATGATTTCTGCTGTACATTATACTTATGTATTATTTTTCCGTTGCTATTTAATTTTATTCTCTGATATTTTCCACTATAAGCTATCTATTCGTACTTTGATATATTCTTGTGCTCTGATGTAATTGTTGTAAGAACAATGAAATGTTCTGTTGTTTATGTTCTAGTGCGTCATGTTCTCAAAGCAATCCGGACTTCTCCGTCTCTTCGGGGATCGGGGAATTTCAGAATGTTGCAGTTAATGACTACAATGTGAATAATGTAAGCATTTGGTTCTTAAACCGAGGCTAAATATTGTCATACTCTCTGCAAAACTAGGAACTACTTTAACAACTGTGCACGAGGTGGAGGATGTAGATAGAAGTGGGTTCGTTTGGAAAACGCTACTGGAATGAAGTAAGAGAACGATGATAGATAGCCTTGACCTTCGGGTCATAATTAAAAGGACTAAAACGAGAGCCACACCCAGGCCAACTGAGTTCGCTTCTCTTAGCGGACATGCTTCTTCGATAATATATCTCTTACTCTTGATTGATTAGCTGTGCCGTCGATTATAGGAGTATCGTATGAGGTGGGCGATAGTTAAGGATATACTTTACCACCTGCCTTCGTCTATAATCCTATGGAATCTTACTGTTGGGTATAGCCTCAATGCCTTGTCGTATTATCTAGATCGAGTCCCTAAGATTTTGATTTGTGGCATACCTATGGAGTGCCCTCTAATAGCCACTAGTTTAAAGTGGATTTTATGGTATCTGTATAGACTACGATGCCTATAAACGGCGTAAGAGTAAGTGATCTCGCTTACGCTATTTTAATATTTCAATTTACTAAACAGTCACTATTACAATAGTGTACTATATTATCTAATAAATAATTCTATAGATCCTTAGAGTATGTGAATCCCGAACATTCTTTAAGTTACTTGTGCATTTCATTTGGTTTGATTTGCTTTCATGAGAATATTAGTCCCGATCTAAGTGTTTTGTCTTTGCATTATTGCTCGGGTTAGACCGAGTACTGTGGTATTGAGATTTCAACTTTCATAGCTGGAGACTTATTGAGGACCTCACCTATCTATTTATGTTAGTATTTCTTTTTGCATTGGAAATCCATGTTTTTAGATTTCCACTATGCTAAATTTTGTTACCTTGATATTACGTATAAATTTCGAAATTTAGTATTTAGTGGATTCATGAACTATTATTGGATTTTATTTTGTTCTGATATATTCTGCTTTCTATGTCTGCGATTTGTTTGGGATTCTATGATGATTTTATATTTAACCCCATAGATGTAATAGTCTGCTATTTTGAATGATTTGTGTTAGTTTTACTATCGATTTAAATGGTTTGAGATAGCAGTCCGTTACTGGCCAATCCGGATTAGCCAATCCAAATCCTGAAGTTTACCAAATCCTAAGCATTGATGCTAGAAAGGAATAATCTTGTAAAAATCACGTGAGCTGATGAGGCCACTGGGTGTTCTGACCTGAAAGCATTAAGGCCGACTTGAATCTGGTAAACGCTAATTTTCTAAATCCAAAACTAGGCATAAGGTTGGTATGAGATTTTTAGGTGATTATGCCTAAAGTTTACCAAGCCGATCTGCATTAGATAAATTCCTAATTTACAAATTACCATATTTCAAACTAAAGGATGATACAGGAGCCCAGAGGTCATCAGTGCTTCCCGGTCAAATATCAGTTTACACGACCGATCCAAGCTATGTAAATCCAAAATTTCAAGTGTCTATTGAATCAAACGCTTAGCCTAAGCATACCCGAGTTTAAGTAATCATGTGCTCTGGTCCCGAGTGATCCCGTGATGAGAAATTTAAAGTGTGATAGCCTTGCAAAGAGACAGTTAACAATTGTCCCCCAAAACATGTTTGTCAATGGAAAGAATATTTCGCATAATCTATAAATCTAGAAGTCATAATACCAAAGAAGTCCATGAGAAATCAAATAACCAAAGACTAGAAATCTAGAAAGCAACAATCTCTACAAATCGTATAAACAGAAAACAAGATTCTGAAATACAAAGAAACTCGAATCCGAAAGCCAATAGAATCACGAGATCTCTTTGGATCATATTATGAGTAATGTCCAGAAGTCAAAAAATCACTTTGGATCATTGTTACAACAAAAAACTAAAGTTTGAAATATCCAAAATCCTAATCCAAGAAATCCAAAATACCCAAAAAACCAATCTGGCAAATTCATAAAATCCATAAAATCTAAAAACTAGAGTATCAAACCAAAAATCCATATCCAAGATCCATGGCCTTCATAGGACTAGCTAGCGTGGGTATAATCTATGCCTGGAAAAAAACCATTCGGGCGGTTTTGCCAAGTGATGACAGACAACCTGAATCTTCTTGAATATAGTTCATAATTGAGGACTAACGAGGGGACCTTGCCATGTTCTGATAAGAAGGTTTAGCTGTTCTCAAGCATAATCCATAATTAGGGACCAGTTATTAATGCTTAAAATCCCCATTTCCAATTCCACATTTCACAAGAATTATCCATACAAGTGAAATGTTTTTTAAAGATCTAAAGTCCCTAAGTTCAAAAAAAAAAAGAAAAATTAACTGTTTGTTGTCAGGTACAGAGCACGCCTAGATATTACATACTAATCCCAAATGTGGATGAGCCAAATTAGCCATTTTTTTTAATTTATTAAGTAAAAGAGACTGATTGGTTTGTCATTTGCAAAGACTATATCTAGGAAACTAGCTTGATTTTGTTTATAAGTAGGAGTCATGGCCATCCAAAAATCCAAACCAATATTAATTGATTAACAATTATCCTACATGAGCTAAGTCCTAGGTCACACCATTGCCTAAGCCTATGTGCACTTGCAACCCAGTTCCATGATCCAAATTCCAAAATCTTGAATCCTATTTTTAGAAATGCCGAGTTGATCCATCCAGACAGCATGTCAAACCAGGGCCACGAGGGATCTAATCTAATTAAAATCAAACTAAGGCTACAGACCATATCCAATGCTAATAGGGGGTTTTCCTTTGGCCCGAGATGGGTTGGTGTAGATCCAAGGTAATATATATGGAAATGCCCCAGAGCCGAGTCTATTGACTTATGTGGTGCTGGGTCTGATTTCATAAATTGAATCTTGGTCTATTAGACTTTTGATTTGCTTCATCTATAAAAGAAAAGTAGCTATAATTTCCTCTTTCTGTTTGAGGAATTCTTCCTTCCATTTTATGTGATTTCCAAGATCATTCATAACCCCATCCATCACTTCTCGAATTAAATAGATGGAGTGGTTTATATGGAAGAAGCCTTATGGCTCCCTTCTAATCTAGCGCCTCCATCCTGAGTGGAAGCATCTTCTCTCTTACTTCACCATAGCTGAATCCTATAGCAATCTAAATCCTTTGAGCAATTCGAAACCAAATGCATCCTTCTCCTTCCTGATGCGCCAAAAATGTTATGTGGAAAAGTGATCACTTCTCACCAAACAGACCGGATGAAGTAAATACGAATAATAATCATATAGTATGTCATAGATCACGGACACAAAGTACAGAAATGTGAACAAACACACGAATTTATAGTGGTTCGACAAATGTGCCTACATCTAGTATGAAGTAGTCACTTGTTTATATAGCTTGATTACAATTATTGTCTTGATTTGGACAAAAGAAAGTGGAGAAAAGAACGTTGTAGTTTGGCAATGGAAGAGTCATTTCGTATGAGTGCTACAAATAAAAGAGAAGATCCTCCAAAAAAATTCACTTACTGGTGCATTTATAGCTATAAAGGAGTTCATGTCGACCATAAAGTAAAGAGTGAAAACATGATCTTAAAAAACCAAAAAATAATGGTGAGAAGTTAGGTTTGCATCCCAAGTCAGTCCAAATCAACTCCCGATCCAAGTGGTGAAGGATCGATCAGTTGGTAAAAATCCTGAAAAATCACATTGATCCAAGGGATGATCCGCTCTACGCCTTAGCTGATCTATGATACACACACAGTTGATTTATTCATTCTTGAAATGCTAAATTTATCAGATTCATCCAGTTCAATCTCTAAGGCTTTTTCTTGATTCGACAATTCTGTAAAGGCAATCTAGAGGTTTGGCTGATCCAGATTGGTCGATCTGGAGATCAAGCCCATCTGGTGTTGAAATTTACCAAATCCAAAGCCTTGATGCTAGATAAGGCCGATCTAGTGGAAATTATGAAATCTGATGAGGTTAGAAGGCGATCCAACTAAAAAGCATGAAGGCCGACCCAAATATGTAAATGTTGATGTATCAAATCCAAAACTAAAAGTCGGGATGATCCGAGGTTTTTAGGTCATCAAACCCAAAGTTTATCAGGCCAATCTGGATCTGCTAAATGACAAATTTAACAAATTAACAGATTTCAGGCACAAGGCTGATAAGGGGACCAAAGGTGATAAGTCCTACCCAATCAAGTGCAGTGTACATGATCAATCTGAGCCACATAAATCCAGAATTTGAGATTTCCATCAAATCCAATGCTTACCTAAGCATTCTCAAGTTTATGTAAGCCCGTGGTTGATCCCTACACAATCTAGTGATGAGTAATCCAAAGCTCGATGGACTTACAAAAAGGAGGTCAATGGTTATATAATTCATTAAGTATTTACATAAATAGAAAAATCCTTAAATGAAATGTTACGTGATTACAGTTTCAAATAATTACATTCATAAGTAATTAATCACAATAAAAATTACATTTTATTTTAAAAAATTTCATTCAAGATGATTTGAGAAAGGATATTGGTATATTTGTTTAGACCAGAGAGCATAATACAATTCAAAAGTTAGATAGCACACCATTCGTGGTTGCTGGAAGGACAATTTGGTTACATTCTTAAATTTATTGGTTAAATTTGGAATGACTCGCTCAAAGTTTCTTATTAGCTAACAATAACTACGTAAAATAAGAAATCTTAAGGTAATGATGTTATTAAGTTTTCTCAACTTGAGAACATTAAGGAATATGATTATGAATACTCTAATTTGATTATATTTATACCCTAATGTGACAATCTATCAGAAGTCTATTATTGGGTTTGAGTTAAAGCACCGAAAGTGAGAATTGTTCAATAGAGAATTCACCTCCTTGTTTTTATGAGGTTAGTATTACAATCAAATATAGCCAACCAAAAGTCAAAAATATTTCGCTAGAGTAGATTGAACTGGACTTGTTTTAGACTGATAGAGTCAATTACGTATTATATTCGAATATTAACTAAAATCTAATTTCATAAATCACAAAGTGATATAGTACTGGAGAAGAGTTGTATGTAAACTATTATTTCTAAAAGTATCACTTAAGTGATTGTGAAATTAAATTTTACAGAAAGCCTAATAAGTGATGAATTTGACTAAGCTATCATAACAATAGATAAGATGATGTGTGAATATCTATATTTGAAGTATCCAATATTAATCGCTGAGTGAATTAACACCTTTGAGTCACATAACCATATTTATGATTTCTTTAGAAATTACATGATTTAATTAATTTGTAAGGTGTTATAAATTAATTAATATTTATGATATACTAATTACTAGTAGTTTATTTGATGTTTCAAAGGTTGCTAGCAATTATTTAAGTGCATATAAAAAGGTAGATTATGATGTATCAATGTATAACATAAATATAGTTTTAAAAAGGTTTAGGTAATTATATACTTAAGTGGGGCGTTTCTTTGGAAAATATGCTTGCAAAGGAATGTATTAGGGTCTGTGCATTGGAAGGTAGAGGGGATCTATTAATTAAAATTTAGAAGTGAATTAAAGTAGAACATTTTTAGTTAGGAAAATAGGAAAGATTCTTTTAATATATTAAAGCAAAATCTCCTCTTTTGAGTTTGCAAGTGTAGCACAATGGAATGAGGTTCCTAGGTCTTATAATAAAGCTATATTCAAGTCCTACCTAGAATACACACTCTCAAAAAATACTACCTAGTGATAATAAGTGATATGAGTGGAAGCGAGCAAATAAAAATAATCTTCCTCAGGGGTCCACTACCTGCTAGGTTCTTTTAGAGTACATTCAAAATGAAAAATCTCCACATTTAATTCTTTTCTAATAAAAAACTCTCTTCCTCCTTTAATGTCAGGGCTAACCATTTTTCAAGATCTTCAAAAATAATTTACAGAAAGCATTCAAATCAACAAAAAATTAAATTAAACAATTATGGTTCATCGTACTCTTACAAAGTAGGATGCTAATTAACATAGAAATTTAAGAAGAAGACCTAAACCAAAGAGAGACCAAAGGCAGTGATTAAGGTATATTCCTTTTATATTTTATTCATGATGTTTAAAATGTTATTGTTTATATATATACACATTAGTGCTACTTATTAAGGTTTATTTTGAAATTCTTCTATGTGTTATAGCCAAGCATGGACTCTACACGCAAATGGTTTATTTGAATGTTTACATTTTGTTTAATTGGATCTAAAATGATTATAGCTGTGAATTTGATTTGTTATAAAATTTTCGTGATAATTCACTTATTAATTTCTAACTAAAAAACTTATGTTTTATTTCATTTAAGATAGGAAACAAATCATTTTGGTTATTAGATATACAATTGTATGGTGTTATAAATATGTCATGTTTCAATCAATTTCATTTGTTATTGTGGTTTAATCCATTTAAACATGGATTAAGTTTTGTAGATTAAATTACGAAAATAAATATAAAAATTATTACTTAATGTAATGAATACAATTTAAAAAAATATTGAATGAAAAATTATGCAATTATAAATTCAAATAATTACATCCATGATTATGTAATCAATATAAAATTCATATTTTATTTTAAATAACTTGATCAAGTTGTTTTGAACAAGGATATCGTTATATTTATTAAGGCTAGAGCATGTAATGCTCTCCAATAGTTTTACAACGTATTTTTCATGATTGTTGGGGGAACCAAAATGTTATATACTCATATTTATCAAATAATAAAGGAGTGGCTCAATCAAAGGTTTGTGTTATTTTACAATAACTAGGTTAAATATAAAATCTTATACATAGTTTGCTCAAGTTGAAAACATCGCGGAATTTTAATATGCATTGGAATTTTAATATGAATTCTACATTTTGATTATAGATAAATCATGGCATAACAATTTGTCAAGCAACTATATTTGGGTTTAAGTTGACGCATTGAAATGGAACATTATGAAATAGAGAATTCATCTCCTTAGTTATACAAGGTCACTATCATGGTCTATTGTGGAGGAACCAAAGTCAAAATCTTCGACTTAGATAGAAAAATTAATTAATCTCATTATTGAGCTAGAGTGTAACACCCCGTAATTTTATAACATTAAAATTCACAAATTAAAGTATACTTAATTTTTAGGAAAGAATTAAGTGAAATGGGTTGCGCAGAGAAATATATATATATTGATATATATATATATATATAAAATTAAAAATTAAATAAATAAATATGCGAAAAAGTTCAAAATAGCGAATTGGAAGGGGGAATAACCGAACCGGCCCATTTTTGAGGTCGACCCGAGCCTCGCTGGGTCGACTAGGGGTTAATCCAGGGTGTTTGGCTGTCAACCCATGGGCCGATTCGCTCAAATGCAGATTTTGCATTTGATTGGTTCTCATGGTTCAGGGTTAATCTAATGGTCCTAAATAACTTCCTACACCTATAAATACATCATAATGCTAACCCTAAACCTAATTAAAATAGAATAGTTACCGTCATACCATCGCCATGGAAATCAATGGAGCCGCCGCCAACTAAGAAAGAAGAAAAGCAAATTCAATTCTAATTCTCTCAACCCTAAAGCAAAGCAAAACTCTCTCTTTTCTTATCTAAATTGTGAGTATGATGATCTTAACAAGATTATTATCATTTTAATTAGGTTGAGTTATGAATGGATTATGAGTAGATGATGTGAATTATCATATATGTTGTTGTAAACCCCTTTTGCTATCATGTATATTGTAAATCCAATGTTATGTGATGATGATATCTTATATGTTTTAAATCATGCTATGATGATGTTATGTATGTTGAAAGTTTCTATGCTAAGTTGTGATGAATCATACATGTTAAAAAGGCCATGATGTTACCATCTATGCTAGTTAGTTCATTTTAATTAAATCATCATGTTTGGGTTATGTTGATCTATATGACAAGTCACACATGCAAGTTAGATTGATTAGAAAAGTTATGAACATATACCAAGACATCTATTATGACATCTAGAATTATGCTATGACATATGTGATATCCTATGCTAGTTCATACCATCATTATGTTGCCTAAAAACCCCATATGCAAGTTTATGTATAGATTTGGGCTATGATCATATCATATAAATTGAGACATTTAACAAGTTGACACCTTTTGATCCTTAACATGTGTAGTTTATGCAAGTTTCACCCCTATTATGATTAGATTTATTTTAATTGTCTATATGTTGTGATAATTTATCTTTGTGCTAGGTGTTAGACTATACAAGTCTAGCCCATATTATGTGTTGAATAAGCGAACGTATAAACGTGGGGTAGGGGTAATATTAAGGATTTAATATTAAAAAGTTGGGGTGCAATTGATATGATTTTGCATGCCATAAGTGGATGGCCATAATTGAGTCAATTATGGACATCATTAAAAGTTGACTTAATTAATAATTTGAATAGGGAATTATTAAAACTGGGGTAAAAGATTTTAAGTGTTAATCGATGCTTAGGACACGAGGTTGGACTCGTTTGTGACGTAAACCTGCCCGGACCCGCCCCGCAAATCCAGTGATCACAAATGTCAGACCAATGTGAGAGGTCCTAGGCCTAAACTAAAGCATAACGGTTGTAAAGACACGAGGTTAGACTCTTTTATGGTGTAAGACTGCCCGGACCCGCCAGCAAATCCAGCTGCCATAAATGCCAGTCTAATGTGAGAGGTCTTTATGAGGTTATGGTCTGAATGAATTAAGAAATACTTAACCAGGTAAACATGTAAGGTGGGACATGGGGGTTAAGTAGGTGCCTTGGGTGGCATGAGGAATCTAGGGGGTGCCCTTAGTGGCATGCGAAATACGATTAGTAAGACTTAACCAAACACACATGTAGGGTTAACTGGGATATACTAGTGACAAGCTTAGGTGGGTAGTTTTTGGGGGCCCATTTCGACCAGTATCCCTAACGTATCTTTGTGTGCTCGACCCAAGTCGAGGACGAGATACGCATGCTGGGTTCGACTGTAAGAGGCCAAAAGGGGAGCAGTGGCAGCGCATGTCCAACGGGTTTCGTATGCGTGTGTTGACCCGGGCTGGTAGGTAAGACGTTGTTGCATCATGTTGGTATAAGCCGTGCATTCTCAAGTTGTATCGGGTTGCCACTTTAGGGGTGTGATACACCCCACTATGGGGCCAGCACGGGTATCTACGAGTAGGGAGCGGATCGAAAGTGGGTAGTGGGGTACACCTAGCAGAGATAGGGGCAGACGGCACCTATGTAGTCAGCTAGGGGTACGTAAGGCTATTTATAAAGTTTCTGTGTGAAGCAAGTGGGGTCAAACAATAGGGTGACTGGTGTGTTGCAGTGTATTAATGTGCGGTGCAGTGTAGTAATCATTCGTTAGTAATTAGGTGTGCCTTTACCATTATCTTTAACGTTATCTTAAACGCTATCTTTATCTTCCTAAGAGTTCATAGACATTTACTTGTCTTCCAGCTTATGCCTTAGTCTATTTATTTTGATAATAGTATTGTTAGAATTATCATACTCGCCAGACTTTATGTCTGACCCCCTCTATTTCTATCCTTTTTCCCCCTTCAGGTCCTCAGGTTAGGCCCAGCTCTAGTGGAGTTTGACTGAATTGCTTCATCTCTCTTTGGAAAGCTTGGACCGTTGAAGTAAAGTCTAGCTTGTTATCTTTTTAATGGCTATTTATGTAATGGGATTATGTATTTTGTTTTTATGAAGATGGATATTGTACTTGGTTATGATCTATGGTTTTATGATGTAACAAACATGTTTAATTTCCGCTACAATAAAATGAAGTTTTAGATTTCCAAGTATTATTTATTATCTGTCTTGTTGTAATTTTTCTGTTCTATATTCACTTATAACCTCCATGGAAGTTAATGCATTCCCTTTGTGAGTGACATTAATGGACGTGGGGTGTTACACGTGGTATCAGAGCTTAAGGTTACCAGAACAGATAAAAATACTTTAGAAAATTAGTTATTTTTGGAAGAAGTGTTTTCAAAAACATGTTTTAATGAGAAATTTAAAGAGAAAAGTTTTTAAGAAAAACGTAATCCCCAATAGCCACATATCTTTATCTTTCGAATTCTCCATTTTGAATCTTTCCTTTTTCGTTTCAACATGGCTGAAGATCTTAATCTACCCAACGGTGTAACGATACCAGGATGGTATAGGAGGCTATTGGAGGCTAGGGCCACTGCAGGTCCAGCCAATGTTCCTCCACCACCAGTTGCACCCCTTCCTCCTCCTCCTCCTCCTCCTCACGTAGATACTTTTGCAAAGACGTGCAAGGAATTCAAGGCTATTGGTGGAAAACCATTTCAAGGGCCAGAAACGTTTGTGGAAGCTAGAGATTGGCTTAAGGAGGTGGAAGAATTGCTAGAAATCTTTGAAGTAGAAGAAGGGAGGGGAGTTCGTTTAGCAGCTTGGTTGATGAAGGGAGAGGCCTCGTTTTGGTGGGAGGTCACTAATGGGGAGCGTCCTATTGACTCTTGGGCGGATTTCAGACGTAGGTTCGAGGCAAAGTTTCTCTCAAGGGCGGAAAAAAATCTATATATGGAAAGGTTCTTGACATTGAAGCAAGGAAGCTCATCAATGAAAGAATATGTCAATAAATTTAATCAGTTAGCAAGGTTTGGCTTGGACTTAGTAAACACGCCGGAGAAGAAGGCTCTAAGGTTCGTGAATGGCTTGAATGAACCATTGCAAGGGTTGGCTATGACCCACATCTCGATGGGGGCCACCTTTGAGCAGTTAGTAGAAATGGCGCTCATGCATGAGGAGAAAAGCGCTAAAGCTGATAAGGCACCCGAGAAGAAGGGGGATCAGAAGAAACCACAACAGCAAAACAAGAAGGGTGGAAAAGACAATAATGGCAAGGGAATGAAGAAGTGCTTTAACTGTGGAACCCTAGGCCATCTCAGCAAGGATTGCCGAAAGAAAAAGAAGACAGACTGTTTTCATTGTGGTGATGCGGGACATTTAGTGAAGGACTGCCCAAAGAAGGGGCAGAGGGCAGAAGCTACCTCCGGAGGACAGGTGCAAGCTCTTATGGCACCAGGGCAGGCTAGGGGACATGTTCAGGCTCTCATGGTCCCACCGCTGCAAGAACGAGGTAGAACCATTTCTGTTGAAAGCTTAGTTTTTTTTGTTTGATCATCCTGTCCGTACCTTATTCGATTCGGGCGCATCATGTTCGTTTATCTCTACATCATTAGTTGAATCACTGCACTTAAACACCAGTTTAGTAGAGGATCCCTTAGTTGTTTCGAATCCAATAGGGGGCTCAGCTTATTTGTCCATGATGTGTTTGGATTTGAAAATTTCCATACTTAGCAATGAATTTAGATGTGATGCTTATGTGTTGGGCTACACGGGCTATGGGCTAATTTTAGGAATGGATTGGTTATCCAGAAATGGGGCCGTTCTTGATTTTGAAAGGAGAGTAGTTAGGCTCGTGACTCGCCTTGGCAACACTCTCGAAATCTTCTGTAATCCCATAAATTCGGTTATGCTAAGTTATCTAGAATTGCTTGATGCGTCTGAGGAAAATCTACGATCTGTTAGAGTGGTCCGAGAATATTCGGATGTGTTTGAGGAGGTGAAGGGCTTGCCTCCGAAGCGGGAGATATATTTTCAAATATATCTTATGGATAATGCGAAACCAGTATCTTTGCCAGTACGCCACATGGCTCCACGTGAAAGGAGGGAACTCGATAAGCAAGTGAAGGAGTAGCTTGAGAAGGGGTTCATAAGATGAAGTATATCGGAGTGGGGTGCTCCAGTAGTATTTGCCACGAAGGCGGATGGGTCCCTTAGACTGTGTGTGGACTATAGAGAACTTAATAAACTTACTAAGAAGAACAGTCACCCACTGCCGAGGATTGACGATCTCTTCGATTAGTTAGTTGGCGCCTCGGTGTTTTCGCAGTTGGACTTAACCACTTGGTTCCATCAGTTGAGAGTGGCTGAGGATAGCATATACAAGACTGCCTTTAGGACTCCGGACCGTTTCTATGAATGGCTAGTGATGCCCTTCGGTTTGACAAACACCCCAGCATATTTTGTTGATTTGATGAGTAGGGTGTTTAGGGAGTACCTTAACAAATTCGTGGTAGTCTTTGTAGATGACATCTTGATCTTTTCTAAGGATGAAGAAGAGCGTGCCCTACATCTTAGGGAAGTGTTGGAGACCCTACGAGCGCATAGCCTTAAGGCTAAATTTTCAAAGTGTCACTTCTGGAGGAAGGAAGTACGGTTCTTGGGGCACGTGGTTTCCAAAGAAGGGATAGCCGTGGATCCCGCGAAGGTGGTGGCCATCCAAGATTGGAAGGTCCCTAAAAATGCTACCGAAGTGAGAAGTTTCTTAGGGTTGGCTGGCTACTATAGGAAGTTTATCAAAGACTTCGCAAAGATATCAGCTCCATTGACACGCTTGACGAAGAAGAACCTAGTTTTCACATGGGACGTAGATTGTGATGATGCGTTCCAACGTTTGAAGAGAGCTTTGACTTCAGCCCCAGTCTTAGTTTTGCCAGACGGGAGTAAACCGTTTACCGTATATATTAATGCTTGTGGGACCGGACTAGGCGCAGTCTTAATGCAAGAGGGTAGGGTAATAGCCTATGGTGGAAGGCAGTTGAGAGCGCATGAGAAAAATTATCCTACATATGACCTAGAATTGGCCGTTATTGTTTTCGCGCTTAAGTCTTGGCGTCATTATCTTCTTGGCGAGAAATTCGAACTATTCACTGACCACAAGTCTTTAAAATACCTATTCTCTCAAAAGGACTTGAACTTAAGGCAGCAAAGGTGGATGGAGTTCTTAGCGTCCTACGACTTCGAAATAGCCTATACCCCTGGTAAGGGTAATGTGGTGGCAGACGCCTTAAGTAGAAAAAGATTATCCTTAAGTCCTTTGTTTGTTGAGCGGCGAAGTTTAGAATTCATTTTGATGTTTGAGTTTAGACCTTCCGTTGACTTCGTACCCGGTTTGCTAGCATCCTTGGAGGTCAGACCTACGCTTTTGGGACAGATTGGCGAGGCACAGCGAGACGACCCGCAGTTGGTTGAGTTAGTAGAAAAACTCAAAGGAGGGGAGTCATCAAGCCATCTCCGTAGGTATACCCTAGACGATAAGGGTTGGTTACGTAGGGACGGTAGACTTTGTGTACCAAAAGACGATGACCTAAGGAAGAATATTCTTGACGAAGCACATCATTCGAAGATGACCATTCATCCCGGCGGGGACAAGATGTACAAAGACATGAAGAGAGTTTACTTTTGGGCCGGCATGAAGAAAGATGTGGCCTAATATGTCGCTAGATGCTTGGTGTGGAAACAAGTAAAAGCGGGGCAAAAGAAAACCAGTGGGTTGCTTCACCCATTGGAGGTTCCACTATGGAAGTGGGAAAGTGTCTCAATGGATTTTGTGGATGGGTTACCGCGATCAAGGAAGGGTAATACGGATATTTGGGTTATAGTAGATAGACTTACTAAAAGCGCCCATTTCATTCCCGTAAAGAATAAGAGGACTGCTCCATGGTTAGCCTCCGTATACGTTCGAGAAATAGTTCGTTTGCACGGTGTTCCTTCTAGCATAGTGAGCGATCACGATCCTATTTTCACTAGCGAATTTTGGAGAAGCTTACAAGAGGCGGTAGGGACTCAGTTATGTTTGGGCACCGCATATCATCCTCAGACGGACGGCCAGACCGAGAGGGTGAATCACATTCTAGAGGATCTGTTGAGGCTATGTATCCTAGACTTTGGGGGTACGTGGGAAGAGCATCTTCCATTGGTGGAGTTCGCATATAATAACAGCTTTCAGTCCAGCATTGGTATGGCCCCATTCGAAGCTCTTTATGGACGACCTTGTCGTTCACCTACATGTTGGTGTGAATCTACGGATAAGATCTTACTTGGGCCCGATATGAT
Organism: Allium sativum; assembly: GCA_030737875.1. Lineage (NCBI taxonomy): Eukaryota > Viridiplantae > Streptophyta > Magnoliopsida > Asparagales > Amaryllidaceae > Allium > Allium sativum. The sequence goes on from CM060925.1 coordinate 393,146,970, forward strand.
TAGGGAGACTTCGGAGAAGATCGACTTGATTCGAAGGAGGATGAAAGCAACACAGGATAGGCAGAAATCTTATGCAGATAAGAGGAGGACAGATCTCGAGTTTGAAGTTGGGGACATGGTCTTTGTCAAAGTGTCTCCATTACGGAATGTTTTTCTCTTTGGGTCCGTTGGGAAATTAGCACCAAGGTTTGTAGGGCCGTTTCCTATTAAGGAGAAAATTGGAAAGATGGCGTATAGAGTGGAGTTGCCCAAGAGACTTAGTGGTGTACACGACGTATTCCATGTGTCACATTTGAGGAAGTGCTTGTACGAGACCGCGGAAGTGGTAGAGCCGAGCTTTTTTAGAGAGGTGGAGATAGAGCGTGATGCGACAATTCGACGAGCTCCTATGTGCATTCTTGGGTCGGAGATCAAGAGGTTGAGGAATCGAGAGGTCAGACTAGTCAAAGTGCAATGGGGAGATGATGAGAGCAACGCTACTTGGGAGACAGATGAGAAAATGCGTTCACGATACCCTTTTCTTTTTGAGGGTATGTCTTTTAATTTCTCCTTTATCGCTTAGCTTGTACTTTTCTTATCTTTAGTATATCCTCTCGCTAGAATCTTTGACCTTTAGTTAGGACAATCCTATGGTTGAAACATGTGTTTGAGACATGTTATGTATGGTGGATGCAAAGTGGATGCAAGTGTTTGCTAGTGGTTGCTCGTGGATGCATATACACACACTATTAGGCACCAGATCGGCTCAGTCACTTCATATTGCATATTGCATATATATGGATGTATTTAGTAAAATGGATGTATAATGGTTGTATTATCATATAGTTGCTGCATTCGGGTGGATGGTTGTGCACGCATATAGAATTAATATGTATCGTTAGGAATCTTTTGCATACATATTGGACACATGGCACTATCATGAATTACACTAAGGAGGTCGACTGAATCAGTAGACCGCCTAATTTTGCATTAGATATGGACATATACACACACTGTGCATATAAACATTAAAGCATTAGAAGTCTTTTAAGGACAAAGGATGCTGGTGTTTGATGGTTGAGTAGATGGACGATTAGATGGTAGGATATACATTCTTCTTGACTTGGAGATTTCGGGGACGAAATCCTTTAAGGAGGGGAGAATGTAACACCCCATAATTTTATAACATTAAAATTCACAAATTAAAGTATACTTAATTTTTAGAAAAGAATTAAGTGAAATGGGTTGTGTAGAGAAATATATATATATATATATAAATTAAAAATTAAATAAATAAATATGCGAAAAAGTTCAAAATAGCGAATTGGGAGGGGGAATAACCGAACCGGCCCATTTTTGAGGTCGACCTGAGCCTCGCTGGGTCGACTAGGGGTTAATCCAGGGTGTTTGGCTGTCAACCCATGGGCCGATTCGCTCAAATGCAGATTTTGCATTTGATTGGTTCTTATGGTTTAGGGTTAATCTAATGGTCCTAAATAACTTCCTACACCTATAAATACATCCTAATGCTAACCCTAAACCTAATTAAAATAGAATAGTTACCGTCATACCATTGCCTTGGAAATCAATGGAGTCGCCGCCAACTAAGAAAGAAGAAAAGCAAATTCAATTCTAATTCTCTCAACCCTAAGGCAAAGCAAAACTCTCTCTTTTCTTCTCTAAATTGTGAGTATGATGATCTTAACAAGATTATTATCATTTTAATTAGGTTGAGTTATGAATGGATTATGACTAGATGATGTGAATTATCATATATGTTGTTGTAAACCCCTTTTGCTATCATGTATATTGTAAATCCAATGTTAGGTGATGATGATATCTTATATGTTGTAAATCATGCTATGATGATGTTATGTATGTTGAAAGTTTCTATGCTAAGTTGTGATGAATCATACATGTTAAAAAGGCCATGATGTTACTATCTATGCTAGTTAGTTCATTTTAATTAAATCATCATGTTTGGGTTATGTTGATCTATATGACAAGTCACATATGCAAGTTAGATTGATTAGAAAAGTTATGAACATATACCAAGACATCTATTATGACATCTAGAATTATGCTATGACATATGTGATATTCTATGCTAGTTCACACCATCATTATGTTGCCTAAAAACCCCATATGCAAGTTTATGTATAGATTTGGGCTATGATCATATCATACAAATTGAGACATTTAACAAGTTGACACCTTTTGATCCTTAACATGTGTAGTTTATGCAAGTTTCACCCCTATTATGATTAGATTTATTTTAATTGTCTATATGTCGTGATAATTTATCTTTGTGCTAGGTGTTAGACTATACAAGTCTAGCCTGTATTATGCGTTGAATAAGCGAACGTATAAACGTGGGGTAGGGGTAATATTAAGGATTTAATATTAAAAAGTTGGGGTGCAATTGATATGATTTTGCATGCCACAAGTGGATGGCCATAATTGAGTCAATTATGGACATCATTAAAAGTTGACTTAATTAATAATTTGAATAGGCAATTATTAAAACTGGGGTAAAAGATTTTAAGTGTTAATCAATGCTTAGGACACAAGGTTGGACTCGTTTGTGACGTAAACCTGCCTGGACCCGCCCCGCAAATCCAGTGGCCACAAATGTCAGCCCAATGTGAGAGGTCCTAGGCCTAAACTAAAGCATAACGGTTGTAAAGACACGAGGTTAGACTCTTTTATGGTGTAAGACTGCCCGGACCCGCCCGACAAATCCAGCTGCCATAAATGCCAGTCCAATGTGAGAGGTCTTTATGAGGTTATGGTCTGAATGAATTAAGAAATACTTAACCAGGTAAACATGTAAGGTGGGACATGGGGGTTAAGTAGGTGCCTTGGGTGGCATGAGGAATCTAGGGGGTGCCCTTAGTGGCATGTGAAATACGATTAGTAAGACTTAACCAAACACACATGTAAATGAACTTGACTAAGAGGGTTAAGTGGGATATACTAGTGACAAGCTTAGATGGGTATTTTTTGGGGGCCTATTTCGACCAGTATCCCAAACGTATCTTTGTGGGCTCGACCCAAGTCGAGGACGGGACACGCATGCTGGTTTCGACTGTAAGAGGCCAAAAGGGGAGCGGTGGCAACGCAAGTCCAACGGGTTTCGTATGCGTGTGTGGACCCGGGCTGGTAGGTAAGACGTTGTTGCATCGTGTAGGTATAATCCGTGCATTCTCAAGTTGTATCGGGTTGCCACTTTAGGGGAGTGATACACCCCACTGTGGGGCCAGCACGGGTATCTACGAGTAGGGAGTGGATCGAAAGTGGGTAGTGGGGTACACCTAGTGGAGATAGGGGCAGACGGCACCTATGTAGTCAGCTAGGGGTACGTAAGGCTACTTATAACGTTTCTGTGTGAAGCAAGTGGGGTCAAAAAATAGGGTGACTAGTGTGGTGTAGTGTAGTAATCATTCGTTAGTAATTAGGTGTGCCTTTACCGTTATCTTTAACGTTATCTTAAACGCTATCTTTATCTTCCTAAGGGTTCATAGACATTTACTTGTCTTCCAGCTTATGCCTTAGTCTAGTTATTTTGATAATAGTATTGTTAGAATTATCATACTCGCCAGACTTTATGTCTGACCCCCTCTATTTCTATCCTTTTTCCCCCTCCAGGTCCTCAGGTTGGGCCCAGCTCTAGTGGAGTTTGACTGAATTGCTTCATCTCTCTTTGGAAAGCTTGGACCGTTGAAGTAAAGTCCAGCTTGTTATCTTTTTAATGGCTATTTATGTAATGGGATTATGTATTTTGTTTTTATGAAGATGGATATTGTACTTGGTTATGATCTATGGTTTTATGATGTAACAAACATGTTTAATTTCCGCTGCAATAAAATGAAGTTTTAGATTTCCAAGTACTATTTATTATCTGTCTTGTTGTAATTTTTCTGTTCTATATTCACTTATAACCTCCATGGAAGTTAATGCATTCCCTTTGTGAGTGACATTAATGGACGTGGGGTGTTACATAGAGACTATGCTTATAGGCTAATGTAGCTGAATGCAAATGTTATTGGAATACTGTTTAACATTAAGATCCATTGATCCTAAAGCGTTACAGCATTGGCAAAAAGAAAGTCCGTAAATCACCGGTGCTAAAGGTATCGGTGACGCGGGAAGTTTTTCACTTGCACACGTCAACCCCGAAGTGTGAGTTTAGTTATAAACTCAATAATCCAAAGTACGAGAAATGTAAAGGAGGGTTCAACATTAACGCCTACATCCAATTACAGTAATCATTCATCATATATTTTTCGATTACAATGATTTTACAAGTTCGGCCAATATATATTTACGATAAAACAACAAATAGATTGTTAATTCCAAACTTTGACCAAAATGCCCTTCTTCTTCTTTGAGTCAACGTGTGTATCAGTGTCCAAGAAATAGCTTTAATGTCCAAGAGTATGCAAATGTATCCAAAATTCGAAGTCAATGCCAAAAGATTATAGAAAAACTTCTATGTGAAGCACCGATGTCTACACAATGTCAAAAAGCCATAAAGATGATGATGACGGCCATTAATGGTGTCTTAGAGCTCCAATCCCGTATGCCAAAGTGTAGGCAAACTCCAAACGAGCTAACCTCTTAGAATACCAAGAAAGGGGGTATTTATAGGTGAGGTTAGGAGTCTTGGGCCCAAATTCGTATCCCGAGCGGATGCAAAATTCGCATACTGAAAACTTATACAAAAAACCATGTTGCATGGAAGAATTTCACATCCCGAGTTGTGCACACGAAAGCAGGTGATCGACGTGAGTCTATCAATAAAAATAAGGTGATCTGCACATCGCTTCCAGTTGGCCAATATTGCTTGCCAAGTACCAGATTTCAAATCTCAGGCACATGATGCGAATTTGCATCACTGTTGTGGCGGCCCGCCTCGCACCAGCCTGCATTTCCTCCAAGAGTGCGCTGTACACATGCCCGACTAGCACAAGACGGTCGTCAGAAGAAAGGAAAGAAGAGAATGAACTAATCAAAGAACCTGTAGAATGTCTCACAGCGCATGGGACAAAATATAATAATAACATACTTGACATAAAACAGGCGAGACAGTGCATAAGCTGATAACTAATAATCAATGTCAACATCAAAGCAGCGGAAATCCATATACAGCTTATTACAACTTTCCAAATTTACTGTCTCTAACCAAAAGAAAGCTAAAATAGAAGATACACCAACAATGCCCAAGCAGTGATCTTCAACAACACAGGGAGAATATTATGTATATAGTACGTGGAAGCCTCCTGCTCGTCTCCGGATCATCTACCCGTGCATCACCAGCTAACCTGTCTCTAGTCTGCTCGTGTGAGCACCCAGAGTAATAAGAAGAGACATAAAACTCTGGGTCAGACATAAAGCCTGGTATGAGCGATAAGCATCTAAACAGGGAAATAACAGGTATACTAAACCATACCTGAACCTGGACCTGCAACCAAAGAGTTAGTACCACATACCGTACAATACTCCAAGGTGCCATAATAAATAGTGTAAGAATACGGGGTGGGGTGTGCATGTCACAATGATAGCAAACAAATCATCCATAGCAACCATTCTCGCATCTCTCACTCAGTGCGTAAAGCGTACGGCATCTACCACTTTGAAACACTAGACAAACTGAGGCAACGACGAATCCCGACTTGTAGAAACCCTGCTATGACCAAGCCAAACACTTGGAGTCATGACCAAACATTTCAATGACCCACTTCATTGGTCATAGCCCTTGGTTCTACCAATGCCATAATGGCCCTGAATCCGCCTTCGTACCTCCTACCATAGTGGTCCAAAGCTATAGGTGTCGATAACTCCTTAGCACGCGTCCCGCAGCAAAGCCCAACCATGAAGTGAACTCGTTGATTCCCATCTGAATCTTAAGCTCGAACTTCTCATTTGGACTTCCTTTGCATCTCGGGTTTGGTCGAATTGGAGTGGGTCTTCAGAAGAGTTGTCGCGCATTAACAGTCCTAGAATTCTGTTCGGTTCGGTAGTCATCACCATCATCGGGTCGGGTCGGTAGTCCACTTCGGGTCGGGTCGGTGTCTCCCTCCGGGTCGGGTCGGGTTGCTGTTTTCCTTCGAGTTCATGCTCCTCCTTCGATCAACTTCCTCGTTTCCCATCTACTCCGATCCGATCCCTTCGTCTTGCTCCAGTCGTAGCCTCCCATTCGTGAGTCGGTCCGATCTGGCCTTTATTATGCTTCCGATCCGATCCCTCCTACTCCGATCCGATCCTGCTCCATAGTTCCAATCCGATCCCCCTGTCCACTCCAACTCTAAGTAAACGGCCTTCCTTCTCGCCAAGCTTCTTCCAGTGACAAGTCCCCATCCAGTTCGGTTTCCCTTGGTCAGTTCCCTAGTCCGATCCGACCCCTTTCTCCGATCCGAACCGGTTCGGGACCTGCACACTTCTGCAACTTTCCAGCGAGCTTTCTACGCCATTCGACGACGTTTTCGAGCAATTTAACTATTCTAATCAATCATGAAACATGCCACAGAGTCATAGCAACATGTAATAGCAACCACAAACAACAACCAACAATTCAAATGAATCAAAATGGATCAAAAGTAGCTAAAACTTCATATTTTCCCTTAAGCACTCTTAATCATGTTTAGGCATACAATTAACAAAACACATCGAAATTATCTCAAATTTCTAACAGAGCCTTAAAACATTATTTTAGAATTTTAAGAATTTTTCCAGAATTTATTTACGTATAAATTCGCTAATCTTCACTAATTACCCTTAATCACCGTAATTAGTGCAAAAACTATGCAAATCACTCACCTTGGCCACAAATGAAATTCTCAGAACTGAAACTCCTCTGATTTAGGGCGAATACTGATGTCTAACAGCGGCTCCAACCTTGCTTTGGTGCTTTTTCTCCTTAATTTGGTGTTGCTAAGCCTAATCTTCAATTAGAGAGTGATTTGGGTGTTTTAGATGTAGGAAGCCATTACTAAGGTTTCAAGGAGGTTTGTGGCGGCTCAAAACTGAAATGAAAGTGATAACCTAACCCTAATCAGACCTCCTATACCTCTAAACCCGAAATTCCCCTTGGGCCTAGCTGCTAATTACCCGCTTAAGCCCAATTAAGCTGTCTTTCACCATCTGAAACTTGTTTCAGCCATATCTCCCAAACGGTAAGTCCGTTTGGCTAATGTGACCACTCTACGGAAAGAGAAACCATCATCCGAAGCCAATGGAAGTGGTTTCAGGTCAAAATTCCTTTCCAGTCAAAAGTTATGGCCAAAACAGTGCCAACTAGGGGTAAAATGGTCATTTAAAAATCGGGAAAAATCATGAACATGGGAAATGACCCCAATAGTCGTCTCCCAAAGTTACATGACCATACGACTTCGTATGTGACAGAAATAAATATCCTACGATCCTATGATGCGTAGAATGCGGGTCGTTACACTCTCCCCCCCTTAAGAAATTTCGTCCCCGAAATTCCTTAACCCAAAACATACAAAGGATCCCGCATGCCTAACAACCACATATAACAAAAATCAAACATGCAAAACAAGCAAACAAGCCTATCCTAGCATGCGGAAAAACTAAATCGAATTCAAAATCTTACCAGGCAAAGAGTTCAGGATAAGTCTTCCTAATGTTCTCCTCTGTCTCCCAAGTACAATCGTTCTCGTCCTCGCCCCACTGAACCTTGACTAGTTTCACCGCCTTCCTTCGAAGTTGCTTCATGTCGTGCTCGACAATACGGGCCGGCTTGCGGTTCCCAACCGCCTCGGGTTCTACTTCGAAGTCCTCCAACTGATCAGGTGAAATAGTCATATCTGAGTCGTGAACGAACTTCCTTAGTTGGGAAACATGAAATACGTTATGAACTCCCGCCATCTTCTTCGGTAAGTCAATTCTATAGGCCAAATTCCCGACTAATTCAAGAACAGGGAATGGGCCAACAAACCTTGGTGCCAACTTGCCTCTCCTACCAAATCGTATTACGCTCTTCAACGGAGAAATCTTGACAAACACCAAGTCGCCAACGGAGAATTTTAAGTCTCTTCTCCTCTTATCAGCATAACTCTTCTGCCTATCCTGGGCAGCCTTCATTCGTTGTTGAATGACCTTGATCTTATCCGACGTTTCTCTCACCACCTCTGGTCCAAGCATAAACTTCTCGCCAGTCTCTATCCAACATGATGGTGAGTTACACGGTCTTCCGTACAAAGCTTCAAACGGAGCCATACCGATACTGGATTGGTAACTATTATTATATGCAAACTCTACTAGATGCAAATGGTCATCCCATGATCCACCAAAGTCCAACATACATGCTCTCAAGAGATCTTCCAAAATACGATTCACCCTCTCCGTCTGACCGTCGGTCTGAGGATGATATGCGGTACTGAGATGTAACTCTGACCCTAGAGCTTCTTGTAAGCTCTTCCAAAACCCACTAGTGAACAACGGGTCTCGGTCGCTCACAATGCCTTTAGGTACTCCATGAAATCTCACTACCCACTTCATATACAATTCTGCTAACTTAGCTGTCGTTCTTGTCGATTTGACTGGTATAAACCTTGCACTTTTAGTCAGTCGGTCTACAATCACCCAAATGCTATCATATCCCGATCTAGTCCTTGGTAAACCATCGATGAAATCCATCGAGACTTGCTCCCATTTCCATTCGGGAATTTCTAATGGCTGTAACAACCCACTAGGCTTCTTTTGCTCGGCTTTAACTAGCTGGCAATTCATGCACTTGGATATAAACTTCCCAACGTCTCTTTTCATCCCTTCCCAGTAGTAAGTCTGCTTCATATCTCGATACATCTTATTACCACCGGGGTGTATAGTTAGCTTTGAGTGATGACATTCTCTAAGCACTTCATCTCTCAATCCATTGACATTGGGTACAACAAGCTTTCCATTCCTTCTAAGCCATCTATCTTGATCAAGCCCGTACTTGCTCACCTCTTCATCGATACCCATCTCTAACTTGGAGATGATTTCCAATAGGTTAGGATCGTCCCTCTGACTAGAGCCGATCCGCTCAATCAAAGTGGGTCTGACCGTCAAACTCGCTAACATTTCTGGATCCAATTCGCACTTTGGTCTGAAATCAAACCCCGCGATAAACTCCAGTTGCTTCCGTTCAAGGAACATAGCCCCTAAGCTGGCATGTCTTCTGCTCAATGCATCAGCCACCGCATTGCCCTTTCCTGGTGTGTATGCGATGTCAAAATCATAGGAAGCTAAGAACTCTAACCATCTCTGCTGACGGAGATTTAAATCCTTCTGGGAGAATAGATACTTTAACGACTTATGATCCGTAAATAGCTCAAACCTTTCTCCCAAGAGATAGTGTCTCCACATCTTTAACGCGAACACGATCGCTGCCAATTCTAAATCATGGGTAGGGTATCTTCTCTCGTGCGGTTTCAATTGCCGACTTGCATAAGCTACAACCCTACCGCCTTGCATCAGTACAGCACCCAGTCCGGTACCACAGGCATCCGTGTATACCGTCATCTCTTCATCCCCCTTAGGAATGACTAACACTGGTGCGCTTGTTAACTTGTCCTTTAGGCTTTTAAATGCATTCTCACACCTTTCATCCCAAACAAAAGCTTGATTCTTCTTGGTCAACTGGGTCAATAGTGCTGCTATCTTGGAGAAACCTTGGATAAACTTACGATAATATCCCGCTAACCCCAAGAAACTTCTTACATCAGTTGCATTCTTGGGCGTAGGCCAATCTTGTACCGTAGCCACCTTCGCTGGGTCCACGGCAATACCATTCTCCGATACAACATGGCCCAAGAACCTCACTTCCCTCTTCCAGAAGTGACACTTAGAAAACTTTGCTTTCAATTGGTGTTTTCTCAACACCTCCATCACTATTCTTAAATGTCCCTTGTGTTCTTCCTCTGTCCTCGAATAGACCAAAATATCATCAACGAACACAAGGACAGACTTATTCAGCTGATCTCTGAATACCCTATTCATAAGGTCCACAAAATATGCCGGGGCATTAGTCAGTCCAAATGGCATAACCAACCATTCATAAAACCCAGACGGCGTTCGAAATGCCGTTTTAGCTATACTCTCAGCTTCCACTCTAAGCTGATGAAAACCTGTCGCGAGATCCAACTGGGAAAATACTCTCGCGCCACCCAACTGATCAAATAAATCATCTATCCGCGGTAGAGGATACTTGTTCTTCCTCGTCACTTTATTCAATTCGCGGTAGTCTACACACAAACGAAGGGAACCATCCGCCTTGGTAGCAAACACAACTGGTGCTCCCCATTCAGAAACACTCCTTCTGATAAATCCCTTCTTCAAAAGATCGCTGACTTGCACCTCGAGCTCTCGCTGCTCCCTTGGTGCCATACGACGAAGTGGCATCACTATAGGTCTGGCATCCTTTACCAAATCAATACGAAACTCAATCTCTCGGTGTGGTGGAAGTCCGGTCACTTCTTCGAAAACATCCGGATACTGGCCAACCACGGGCAAACCTGACAACTCACTATGCGGAATGTCGAGGGAGTTTAGAAAACTAGCCAATACCCCCTTACTGGGTAGACCACCAAACACTATCCTCCGCCCATCATCCGCTCTAGCTGTCACCAACAAGCCCTCACAGTCTACCACCACCCCGTATCTTTGGAGCCAATCTACTCCCAAAATAATGCCAAACCCAGTAAAGCCCAAAACAAAGCAATCACAAACAAACATGCATCCATGACTCGATAAGACCACATTACGACAAATCATGCTAAGGCTAGTAGAACCACCAATCGGGTTCGTCACTACTAAGGGTCTATCGACAATCTCGGGCTCCAATCCCAACCTACCTACCAGGTCACTAGATATGAAGGAACTGGAAGCTCCGGTATCAAACAAAACTCTAACAGGAACATCATAAACAGAAAGCATACCTTGAATGACGACATTCTTTCCCTTCTCCGCCGCAGTTGGGGCATTCGACGAAGAAGGAATAGCATTAAGGGCATATGCTTTCACCATTTGCTTTTCTTTAGGGGGCTGTGGACACTTGTCCTTGTGATGTCCCAATTGGCCACAATTGAAGCACTTCCTATCCGCTGGCTTGGCCCGACAATTACTAGCATAATGGCCCTTCTTACCACAGCTGAAGCACTCCACATCTTGCTTATTCTTTTTCTTCTGGCCATCCTTAGCCTGATTCTGCTTTCTCTTATTCTGGGAACCACCTTTACCTCCACCACTAGCTTGTGGCTTTGGCTCATCTACGGATGCAACCTCAGTCTTCGACTTAGGGTAGAGACTTTCTGATCTTAACGCTTTCCCCACAATCAATTCAAACGTCTCATCGATGTGGTTAATAAGCTTTTCCCCTAAGTACTGATCCAAACCAGTTATGAATTTCTCATTCTTTTTCTCGGCAGTATCAATAAGAGATAATCCATACTTTGACAAAGTGTCAAACTCAGCAATATACTCCGAGACAGCTCTGCCATTCTGCTTGAGCTCCAAGAATTTCTTAAACAGCATTGACTTCTGAGCAGCTGGAATGAACTTCTCGCTAAAGCGAGCCTTAAACTGCTCCCAAGCAATCTGGTCTTCGGGAGTAGCTGCCTTTATAGCATTCCACCAATTCATTGCCCGCCCTTGCAGCTGACGGGACGCTAGCTTTCTCTTCATCGCATCCTCGATGCCCAAATCCTCGAAGATACGTTCGCAGCTATCCAACCAATCTTGAACATCTGTGGCCGTCTCCGTTCCGTGGAACGGCTTCCCACCAAGGCTAGTATAATCCTTATTCAGCTTGGCGAAGTCGACCCTCGGCGCCTGCACTATTGGACCACCACCATTTCCGCCATTGGGAGCTGCCCTCTGAACATCCTTAAGCATCTCTCTCATGAGGTCTGTAAACATCGCCCTCATGTCAGCAGCATTCCCATTATTGGCTCCCCTACCCACACCTCTAGTATCTCGGCTCATCGTCAATCTGAAAAAGGAAACGATTAACGATTCCATAGTGGTGCTAGTGCAGTACGACTTCATCCTTATACTACTAATAGTATATATATATATAGCTTTTAAAAAAAACAAAGTAATCACAAATACGCTCTCTCGTATACGTATAATATCTCTCCCTGATAACTTCCCTAGGTTAACTACGCAACCTAGAGCTCTGATACCAAGTGTGGCGGCCCGCCTCGCACCAGCCTGCATTTCCTCCAAGAGTGCGCTGTACACATGCCCGACTAGCACAAGACGGTCGTCAGAAGAAAGGAAAGAAGAGAATGAACTAATCAAAGAACCTGTAGAATGTCTCACAGCGCATGGGACAAAATATAATAATAACATACTTGACATAAAACAGGCGAGACAGTGCATAAGCTGATAACTAATAATCAATGTCAACATCAAAGCAGCGGAAATCCATATACAGCTTATTACAACTTTCCAAATTTACTGTCTCTAACCAAAAGAAAGCTAAAATAGAAGATACACCAACAATGCCCAAGCAGTGATCTTCAACAACACAGGGAGAATATTATGTATATAGTACGTGGAAGCCTCCTGCTCGTCTCCGGATCATCTACCCGTGCATCACCAGCTAACCTGTCTCTAGTCTGCTCGTGTGAGCACCCAGAGTAATAAGAAGAGACATAAAACTCTGGGTCAGACATAAAGCCTGGTATGAGCGATAAGCATCTAAACAGGGAAATAACAGGTATACTAAACCATACCTGAACCTGGACCTGCAACCAAAGAGTTAGTACCACATACCGTACAATACTCCAAGGTGCCATAATAAATAGTGTAAGAATACGGGGTGGGGTGTGCATGTCACAATGATAGCAAACAAATCATCCATAGCAACCATTCTCGCATCTCTCACTCAGTGCGTAAAGCGTACGGCATCTACCACTTTGAAACACTAGACAAACTGAGGCAACGACGAATCCCGACTTGTAGAAACCCTGCTATGACCAAGCCAAACACTTGGAGTCATGACCAAACATTTCAATGACCCACTTCATTGGTCATAGCCCTTGGTTCTACCAATGCCATAATGGCCCTGAATCCGCCTTCGTACCTCCTACCATAGTGGTCCAAAGCTATAGGTGTCGATAACTCCTTAGCACGCGTCCCGCAGCAAAGCCCAACCATGAAGTGAACTCGTTGATTCCCATCTGAATCTTAAGCTCGAACTTCTCATTTGGACTTCCTTTGCATCTCGGGTTTGGTCGAATTGGAGTGGGTCTTCAGAAGAGTTGTCGCGCATTAACAGTCCTAGAATTCTGTTCGGTTCGGTAGTCATCACCATCATCGGGTCGGGTCGGTAGTCCACTTCGGGTCGGTGTCTCCCTCCGGGTCGGGTCGGGTTGCTGTTTTCCTTCGAGTTCATGCTCCTCCTTCGATCAACTTCCTCGTTTCCCATCTACTCCGATCCGATCCCTTCGTCTTGCTCCAGTCGTAGCCTCCCATTCGTGAGTCGGTCCGATCTGGCCTTTATTATGCTTCCGATCCGATCCCTCCTACTCCGATCCGATCCTGCTCCATAGTTCCAATCCGATCCCCCTGTCCACTCCAACTCTAAGTAAACGGCCTTCCTTCTCGCCAAGCTTCTTCCAGTGACAAGTCCCCATCCAGTTCGGTTTCCCTTGGTCAGTTCCCTAGTCCGATCCGACCCCTTTCTCCGATCCGAACCGGTTCGGGACCTGCACACTTCTGCAACTTTCCAGCGAGCTTTCTACGCCATTCGACGACGTTTTCGAGCAATTTAACTATTCTAATCAATCATGAAACATGCCACAGAGTCATAGCAACATGTAATAGCAACCACAAACAACAACCAACAATTCAAATGAATCAAAATGGATCAAAAGTAGCTAAAACTTCATATTTTCCCTTAAGCACTCTTAATCATGTTTAGGCATACAATTAACAAAACACATCGAAATTATCTCAAATTTCTAACAGAGCCTTAAAACATTATTTTAGAATTTTAAGAATTTTTCCAGAATTTATTTACGTATAAATTCGCTAATCTTCACTAATTACCCTTAATCACCGTAATTAGTGCAAAAACTATGCAAATCACTCACCTTGGCCACAAATGAAATTCTCAGAACTGAAACTCCTCTGATTTAGGGCGAATACTGATGTCTAACAGCGGCTCCAACCTTGCTTTGGTGCTTTTTCTCCTTAATTTGGTGTTGCTAAGCCTAATCTTCAATTAGAGAGTGATTTGGGTGTTTTAGATGTAGGAAGCCATTACTAAGGTTTCAAGGAGGTTTGTGGCGGCTCAAAACTGAAATGAAAGTGATAACCTAACCCTAATCAGACCTCCTATACCTCTAAACCCGAAATTCCCCTTGGGCCTAGCTGCTAATTACCCGCTTAAGCCCAATTAAGCTGTCTTTCACCATCTGAAACTTGTTTCAGCCATATCTCCCAAACGGTAAGTCCGTTTGGCTAATGTGACCACTCTACGGAAAGAGAAACCATCATCCGAAGCCAATGGAAGTGGTTTCAGGTCAAAATTCCTTTCCAGTCAAAAGTTATGGCCAAAACAGTGCCAACTAGGGGTAAAATGGTCATTTAAAAATCGGGAAAAATCATGAACATGGGAAATGACCCCAATAGTCGTCTCCCAAAGTTACATGACCATACGACTTCGTATGTGACAGAAATAAATATCCTACGATCCTATGATGCGTAGAATGCGGGTCGTTACAACTGTGATGCGATGTGAAATGGGAGAGAACTCAGATCCGCCTGATGCGATCCAAGAATTCTATTTTCCGAATTTACACATGGGATTTTGCATCCTGCTGCCAAGCCTAATTTTAGATCCTATGATGCGATGCGATCAGAAGGAAAAGATGGACCCGTTCGTGTTGCTAATGAGGATTCGAAATGCCAGATTTGTACTCGGTACTTCATACCCTATGATGCCAAGCTTGGATCCTACGGTGAGCACTTGGGGAAATTTGTGATCGAGCTAACGCGATCATCTCTTTCAAGCTTTGCCAGATTCCATGAAAATGTATCCCGTGAAGGGGGAAACGATTTCATGTCCCTATAGAGATAACAAAATACAACATTTCGTATCCCTGGAGGGATACAAAATATGTATTTCGTATCCTAAGGGGGATACATGATATCCGAGAACTTACCAAAGAATGGATCGTGCCATGGCCGGGGTGATCCACTGATTTTGAGTGATCAGACTAGAGTGTTTACTATTTTTTGAAGTGCCAAAACTTGAGTTCAACAAGTTGTCAGGTCGAGTTGCGCACAAATTTTTAAGTGATCGGCACGGTGGGCACAAGCCTTTTTGAGTGATCAACATGCATTTGCCACGCGTGGTTGAGTTGATGTTGATTTCAGGAATGAACTATATTTTGGCTCGATTCCAAGGGAATTTCAACTTCTACCAATTCTCTTTGTTCTTTATGATGGTTCTTTCTAGATTTGAGTGTGTTGTTAAGCTTGAACTTAACATGTGATGCTTTTACCAAAAGGCGGGTCAACACTTTACCCTCCAAAATATGTCTTTCTTGATTGAAGGAAGATTTATTTTGTGAGTAGTCCAAGAATCTGTTATTTGAGATTCTAGAGTAGTCTGACGCCATCTGAGAATGTAATAGAATAGAACACCAATTATCACTAAGATCATAATCGAATAGAACTTCGACGATTGCTGAGATCGCACCAGAATAGAAATTTGATGATCATTAAGATCGTATTTAAATAGAACTTGGATTATCAATGAGATTGTATTGGAACAAAAACCGACGATCACTGAGATTATAATAGAATAGTAATCTAACGATAAACGAGATCGTATTTCGGTAGACTGTTGTGTCTGGGATGTGTGAGGTCCAAAAAATAAGAAGTTGTGGGCTTGTTGGTTCCTGCCGAAGCTAGTCCGTACCTTTAAAAAGGGTTTTTGTACTTGGAGCACCAAATTATGTTATATTATGTACTTAATGGGCTTGATTTGTTAAAATTCCTGTGCTAATAGGGTAAGATAAAAAACTTTCATACTTAGTGGACCAATTCGTTAAGTTATTATGGTTCATAAACCCATTTGGAGAATCTTAACACCCGAAAGCCCAAGTTTTTGAAAAGTAGGGGACTGATGTCCAAAGTTGTGATTCGCTGACCAAATGTGGGATCGGGCACCGAGTTTTATACTTGACTGATCAAGTGGTTACTGAGTTCTAATTTTATACTTGGCGGACCAAGTGTGGACATGGTGCCCAAATTTTATACTCGACCAATCGAGTGGGGGCCTAAGACCATATTTTATATTTGATTGATCAAGTGGGAGCCTGAGCCCGAATTTTATTCTTGACTGATCAACTGGGAGCTTGAGCCTGGATTTTACACTTAACCGATCAAGTATAAGGTCGGAGCCTGAATTTTACACTTCACTAATCAAGTGGGATCCTAAACCCGAATTTTATACTTGACTGATCAAGTGGTGATTGGATTCCTAATTTAATACTTGGCGGACCAAGTTGGGGACAAAAGTAATGTAGTATTTTATTAACACCAAAAGGTACATGGTTGATAGTCCAATTCAAAGTATGGTGGGAGACCACTTGTTCGTTTCGTGCATGTATGAGCTGATGTAACCACCTTGACATATAGGGAAAAACAAAAAAGTCAAGAAGTTGCCAATGAGGGTTGACATAAGTAACGGACCGGAGTCAGGGAAGCCAGAAAGATCCATATATATAGATTAGTTGATTATGAGTCTCTAAGGAGTACCATCCTTCCCTTATCCTGAGACATTGTAGGGGTTAAGCATGAGATGCAGTCGTTGCTGGATTCCTGACATACTCCGGTAGCTCGCCATGCCTGATGCAGGCTTCGACAAGATCGTGAAACTTCCTACAATGTTCGGTGTCATGACCTGAGAGTTCATGAAAAAGAAAGAACTTGTCAGAGCTTTCTTGTTTTGGATGCGGGTCCCTCTTAGGAGGCTTCTAGAAAGGTGCAGTTTCATGAATGCCGAGATAAATCCATCCAAGCCACGAGTGATTTCAGCGTATGTAGGGAACTTTGGCTCGACACGAGGCCATGAGTTCCGATTGTCCCAAGATTTAATCTTTCCTTTTTCAAAGGCAGATGGTCTTTCGCTCATTGTAGCGTTGATTTATTGCACAGGTTTCTCATTATGGGATTCTTCCTCCCACGGAATTCTTTTTGCTTCGAAGTAGAATTCAGAAAGATCCCTTATCATGTCCCGTCGCAATGAGACTTTCAAGTCAGTTTTGTCAAGAATTTATGAGACGACGACCATCAGAACCATTGACGAATCTAGCCTGTCGACAAAGGCCACCACCGCGTTGAATGTTTCAAGAAATTTGCTCAAAGTCCCGCCCGTCCTCTGCTTAACTACTGTTAGAGTCATGCATTCTTGAATTGGGTGATATGGAGTCTGAATTACTTAGAAAACTTTCCAATTAAGAAGTTTCATTTGTTAATAAACTCAGGTTTCAACTATCTAAACCACAAAAGCAACAATGTCTGTGAGATAAAGCACGGAAGCACTTTGTATGACGATGTTTGATGCTGAAAGTACTTCTGAATGGAACATCTAGCGCATAAGATGAACTGTAGGAACCTTCCTACTATGGAAAGCTTTTAACAACAATAATTTGAAGTCCGATAGTTTTTAAGATTCCTGATGTCTAGAGTAACATGTGGTTTCTGAACCCACTAAGATGACCAAGAATTTCTCTATTTCGATTAAGAGAAGGGGCTGTGAGTAATATAACCCATCCCTGCATGAGAGGTCCTGCCTCTGGTGTAGCATCAAATAACATCAACGATTTGACTGTCACTTCCTATACCAAGTAACTATCTCCAATCATTTAAAGCGACATTGGTACCCCCAGCGCACATTTGCGAACTGTTGAGCCCCGATAAGGATATCAAGCTCAATTCTAACCATAGGTGCACCGATTAGCACAAACCCAGCATATGGAAATGCAGGAATTCTTGTATCTAAAGCTGCACGCATCGGTGCTTGACTGAAGTTACCAATGCCTGATCTGAAACCTGGTAAGCCACAACCTAAGCTAAAGATTGAGTAGGATAGAGGGCGCTTCCCCTAATCCTAGTAGATCTAGTAGCCATTTGTGAATCGTTGTCGACACAGGATTATTCTTCAGGAATTTCCCCGAAGTCCCGAGCTAATCATTAAGGAATACTAATGCTTGTTTCGATCACGTCGCCTTGGCTCAACTGCCTAGTAATTCCCTCGAGTCGAGTGGGAAGAGCATTCATAGTAGCTTCCTTCGATGGAAATATTCCTCTTGTTGTTCCAAATGAGAAGTGATATCCTTAATTAAATTCTTGACGATTTCATCGACATCATCTCGAGTGACATAATTTGACGGATGGCTGGTCGAGAAAATTTCTTGGATTTCATCCATCCTTGCTCCTTTTGAGTGAGCCAGCTATTTGCTCTTAACCATGGCAGAATACGAGAGAATCCCAAGTGAATCTGAGAAAGAATCCAATAACCAAAACCAAAGTCGATGTCGAAGTTGATGTTGAAACCCAAAACTAAAGTTTAAATCTAAAGGCAAATCCGAGAATCAAAACCAAATAAGAAGAAGAAGTTGTGCGCCTCCTTTTTGGCATGCCAAAGTGTTGATGCGGGAAGTTTGTCACTTGCGCACGTCAACCCCCAAAGTGTGAATTTAGTGATAAACACGATATCCAAAGTATAAGAAATGTAAAGGAAAGCAAAACTTTTATAGTGGTTCGGAACCAATGCCTATGTCCACTTTATAGTAATCATTCAACATATATATGTCGATTACAATTATTGTACAAGTTCGAACAATTTTTGTATAAAAAGCTGAATGATAGAACAACAAATAGCTTGTTAATTCCAATCTTTGACCAAAATGCACTTCTTCTTCTTTGTTCAGTCAAAGTGCGTATTAATGTCCAAGAAATAGCTTCAATGTCCAAGAGTATGCTGATATCTCCAAAGTCCAAGTCAAAGCCAAATGGTTGTAGACAAACTTCTATGTGCGGGCACTGAGGTCCAAGAAATGTCCAAAAGCCATGAAGATGATGATGGCAGCTATTAATGGTGTCTTGGACCTCCAATCCCGTATGCCAAAGTGTAGGCAAAGTCCAAATGAGCTAACCCCTAAAAATGCCAAATAAGGGGGTATTTATAGGTGAGGTTTGGAAGCTTCAGCTCGAATTTCGTATCCTGAGGGGATGCAAAATTCACATCTCGAAAACTTAGCTAAAAAACCATGTTGCACTGAAGAAATTCACATCCTAGATTATGGATACAAAAACAGGTGATTGACATGAGTCGATCAATGAAAAACAAGTGATCTGCATGTCATTTCGAGTTTTCCAATATTGCTTTCCAAATACCTGATTTCGCACCCCAGGCACGTGATGTAAATTCACATCCCTGCTACACGATGAGAAATGGGAGAGAACTCGGATCTGCCTGATGCGATTCAAGAATCCGAGTTGCCGAATTTACACATGGGATTTCATATCCCACTACCATGCTGAGTTTTCTCATCCTATGATGTGATTCGATCAGGAGAAAAAAATGGATCCGCTGGTGTTGCACAGGGGGATTCAAAATTCTAGACTTGTACTCGGGATTTCTCATCCCATGCTTTACCATATGCCAAACATTGATTCTACGATGCAGACTTAAGGAAACTGTGATTGAGTTGATGCTTCAGCTCTTACTTTCTTTGCTAAATTTTATGAAAACGTATCCTTTGGAGGAATACGATAATACAACATTTCCTATCCTTAGATGGATACAGAATCTGTATTACATACCCGAAGAGGGATACGAGACATTTGAGAACTTGCCAAAGAATGGCTCATGCCAGGGCCGGGGTGATTCGCTGATTCTAAGTGATCAAGCTGGAGCGGTCACTGATTTTTAGAGTGCTAGAACTTGTTGAATGAATGATTCAAAACTTAGCTTCTATTTTTAGGAGATTATTATTTACAGTTTTTTTGTTAGAGATCCTATCTTTCTGGTTGTTAGCTATTTAAATAATGCCACTGCTGAAGCTTTTCAAGTGGTATGCAATAAAGAGAAAGTTGCTTTTGCTTTTACTGCACAGTTCATTATATTTAACTCTGCTAATACTTACAACATTTTTGGTATCAGAGCCTCTTTTTACCAGGCTTCGGTCCTCTATCCTCATTAAAAATTTAAAAATGGAAGCAAACAACAACAACTCCTTTCAATCTTCCATTCCGATTTTTAAAGGGAAAAACTATCAATTTTGGAGTCTTAAGATGAAGACTCTTTTTAGATCCCAAGACTTGTGGGACTTTGTGGGAAATGGTTTTATCAATACTAATAATGACGCGCCTAGGCAGTAAGTGCGTGAAGCTCGCAAGAAGGATTCAAAGGCAGTTTTTATGATCCAGCAAGCCGTTGATGATGAAATATTTCCCTAAATTGCAGCAACAACCACTTCCAAGGAGGCATAGGAGGTCCTAAAGACAGAGTATTTGGGAGATGAAAAGGTAATTTCCATTAAATTGCAAACTCTACGATGTGATTTTGAAAAAAATTCAATGGGTGAGAAAGAAACCATTGAAGAGTATTTGTGTAGGGTTTCTGGAATTGCGTGTCAAAGAAAGACTTATGGTGATGACATAGGCAATGAAAGTGTTGTCGGTATATTTTTGAGAAGCTTAACCTCAAAGTTTAATCATGTTGTTTCTGCAATTGAAGAATCTAAGGATCTAACCACCTACAGTTTTGATATTCTGAGGAGCTCCTTGATAGCACATGAAGAGAGGATTAATAGGACATTTGAAAAGGTTGAGGTGAAGGCTTTTCAAGTGAAGGGGGAGTCATCTAACAAGGAAAATTATGATAATGTCGAGGCAGAGGCAGAGGTCATGTCACATTCCGTGGGCATAGTCATTGTGGTGGCAGAGTTAGTAATCATTTTGTAGATCACTATCAGAATAAGAGAAAAATCCAGTGTCATTATTGCAAAAAATTCGGACACAAGCAATTTGATTATTGGAATAGACAGAAGGATGAACAAAAGCAAGCCAATTTTGTAGAGAAATCTGAAGGGGAAAGAAAATTATTTGTTGCACACTCACCTGATCAGCAAGGAGTATACACCAATGCTGTTTGGTTTTTGGACAGTGGGTGGTCCAACCATATGTCTGGAGCAAAGTCATTGTTCAAGAATCTTGATGAGTCGCAGAAGGGAGAGGTTAGACTTGGTGATGACAAACAAATGCGGGTGGAAGGAAAACGTACAGTTGCTATTAAATCTACGCAAGGAGACGTTAAACTTCTTCATGATGTACAATTTGTGCCTAGTTTAGCCCATAATCTATTGAGTATTGGTCAATTAATGACTACTGGATATTCAATTACATTTAAAGATGATTCATGTATTATCTGTGATAAAAATTCAGGCCAACTTGTAGCTGACGTACGCATGACACAAAATAAGATGTTCCCTATTGATGTGTCAAGTTGTGGTAGCAGAGCCTTAGCTGTTAGGCAAGATGATGATTCTAAATTATGGCATTTGCATTACGGGCATTTGAATGTGAACGGGATGAAACGATTAAATCAAAAGGAAATGGCTGTTCGGTCCCCTAAAATTGGTGAACTTATTTTTTGTGAAGGATGTGTCTATGGAAAACAAAGTAGACACCCGTTTCCTATTAGAAAATCATTAAGGGCTTCAAACTATCTTGAACTTGTGCATGCTGATTTATGTGGGCCCTTGCAAACTGAGTCACTTGATGAGAGTCGTTATTTTCTATTGTTCACTGATGATTATAGTCATATGAATTGGGTTCATTTCCTGAAATACAAATCTGAAACCTTTGAGAATTTCAAAAAAATTCAAGGCTTTGGTGGAAAAACAAAGCGGGCCAGCTATAAAGGCTCTTCGTATAGATCGGGCTGGTGAGTTTTTATCTAATGATTTCACTAAATTTTGTGATGAGCATGGCATTCACAGGGAACTTACAACTCCATATACATCTCAGCAAAATAGAGTTTCATAGTGAAAGAACCATACAATGGTGGAAATTCCTTGGAGTATGTTGAAAGCAAAAGGTCTTCCAAATCAATATTGGGAGAAGCTGTAGCTACTGCAGTATATTTGTTGAATATTTCTCCAATGAAAGCTACCCTAAATCAAATTCCATATGAAGCACGGAGGGGTAAGAAGCCTCGAGTAAGTCATTTAAAAATATTTGGTTGTGTAGCGTATGCTTTGGTACATTCTCGCTCTAAGCTTGATAATAAAACTGAAAAATGCATCTTTATTGGCTATACTCCCCAATCTAATGCATACTGTCTCTACAATCCTATAAGTAAGAAAGTGATAATTAGTAGAGATGTTAAGCTTAATGAGGGGATATGTGAAAGCTGGAACTTTGACAAGAGAGAGAAAACTGATCAGAACTTCGCAAATTTTGATACTGAGCATACAGACTCATCAACTTTAAGTTCAAGTCCCACATCACCTGGAAGTTCTACTCCTTCCTCACCACCAACAACAACAATACAATACCTACATCTTCAAATTCTTTATTATTTAGATCCTCTAGCAGCAGAGAAAATTCACCTATAAATTTTAGACCCTTTGGTGAAATCTTCAACTCTTGTAGCTTTGCTTTATTAGCTACTGTTCCAATCAACTTTGAAGAAGTTATAGGAAAGAAGGAGTGGCAGGTTGCTATGACAGAAGAGATGCATTCAATTGAAAAGAACTCTACATGGTACTTGGTTGATGAACCCGAAGGCAAGAATGTCATAGGATTGAAGTGGGTGTTTCGTACAAAGTATAACGCTAATGGAAGCATACAGAAGAGGAAAGCTCGACTAGTCGCTAAGGGTTATGCACAGCTACTTGGTATAGACTTCGACGAAACTTATTCTCATGTTGCTCAATATGAATCTATAAGAATTTTGCTAGCTTTAGCTGCACAAATGCAACTTCTTGTCTGTCAATTTGGTGTGAATTATGCATTTTTAAATGGTAACTTGGAAGAAGAAGTTTATGTTTCACAACCAGAGGGCTTTGTTGTTGATGGTAGTGAAAGGAAAGTTTATAGACTGAAAAAGGCTCTTTATGGGCTGAAGCAAGCGCCGCGTGCTTGGTACAGTAAAATTGACACTTTCTTTGTGGATGATGGATTTATTAGAAGTGAAAACGAGCCCACTCTTTATATGAAGAAATATAGGAATGGGAATTTTTTGATAGTCTATCTTTATATATATGATATGATTTATATGGCCTAATTGAAGTCTTTAGTTGCTAACTTTGGGTCCAGTATGATGAAAAACTTTGAGATGATAGATTTGGGACTATTACAATATTTTTTGGGTCTGGAAGTGAAGCAAAGTGAAGATGGAATTTTTGTATGTCAAAAGAAATTTACTGCAGACCTACTAAAAAGATTTAATCTGAGTAATTTTGAAGTGGTGGCCACACCCATGAATGTTAATGAAAAATTGCAGTGTAAGGATGGGACAGGGAATGCAAATCCAAGATTGTTTAGAAGCTTAGTTGGTGGTCTAAACTATTTAACTCACACTAGACCTAACATTTCTTTTTCTGTTAGTATGGTGTCCAGGTATATGCACAATCCCATAAAGCTTCATTTTGGCGCAGCAAGGGGAATTCTTCGCTATTTGGCTGGAACTGCTGATTTTGGTATTTTGTATGCTAAGGTAAAGAAATTCAAATTGTTTGGGTTTATTGACGGTGATTGGGCGGGATGTTTAGATGATCGTAAATGCAGTTCGGGCAACTGCTTTGGCTTTGGTTCTAGAGCAGTGACATTGAGCTCTAAGAAACAAGAAACGGTGGCTCTTTCATCTTTCGAAGCGTAGTGTGTGGCAGCAAGTGCAGCATCCCGACAGGCTTTGTGGCTGAAAAAAGTTCTTGTCGATTTTGGAATTATGCAAGAAGAACCTACGATGATTTTCTATGACAACAGGTACGCTATAGCAATGAAGAAGAATCTCGGTTTTCATAATAGAACAAAGCATATCGAATTGTAACATTATTTCATTAGGCAGCTGGTTACTGAACAGAAAATTTCTTTAAGATTTTGTGACACAAATGAGAAAGTAGCGAACATATTCACAAATCGCTTCCTCAGGCTAAATATGTGTTATTTAGTCGCAACTAGGAGTATATAGTTTTGAATCAAAGGGGAGTGTTGAATGAATTATTCAAAACTTAGATTCTATTTTTTAGGAGAATATTATTTACAGTTTTTGTGTTAGAGATCCTATCATTTTGGTTGTTAGCTATTAAAATAATGCTTGAACCAAAGCTTTTCGAGTGGTATGCAATAAAGAAAAAGTTTCTTTTGTTTTTACTGCACACTTCATTATATTTAACTCTGCTAATATTTACAACAGAACTTGAGTTCACCAAGTTAGCATGTCAAATTGCGTTGGCTGTTTTAAGTGATCAGTGCGGTGTGCGCCAACCTTTTTGAGTGATCGACATGTGTTTTCATGCATGATTGAGTTGATGCTAATTTCAGGAATGAACTGTATTTTGGCTCTATTCCGTGGTGACGCTTTTGAGATTCGAGTGCATCGTTAAGTTTGAACTTGACGTGTGACTGCTTTGACCAAAAAGCGGGTCAACAGGAACCACTTAAGAAATTGTGAAATAAGACTTTATAGAAAAGTAATATAAGTGAAGAATTCGGCCAAACTAACATAACA
Organism: Allium sativum; assembly: GCA_030737875.1. Classification (NCBI taxonomy): domain Eukaryota; kingdom Viridiplantae; phylum Streptophyta; class Magnoliopsida; order Asparagales; family Amaryllidaceae; genus Allium; species Allium sativum. The sequence continues at coordinate 393,171,718 of CM060925.1, forward strand.
CTAACTAGTCTAATGTTTAAATGTTGGTATTTGAACTTTTCAAATATTAAACTTTGACTGAATTCGTACGTTTGAGTCGCACAATCACATTTGTGATTATGAGCAGTAAAATTCGATGTGGTTGATGTGGGATACTTGAGTGGTGTTTCTCAACTAATCAATTATGTTGGCCATAAGTTAATGGATGTTAGATTTGTTCTCTTGAGATGACATTGCATAATTTCTTTATTGCCTACATTTTTTAACAAAATTAAAAATTATGGTTGACATTGGCGAACTGTGAAGATCTTTTCTCAATCTTTCTTTCTATAAGATAAAAAAATATGAAAATGATGATAGGAATACAATTTAGAAACACATTCCTTTTCGAATGCCCTTGTATTTTAAGAGGGTGTTTCTCAACTAATCAGTTATGTTGGCCATAAGTTAATGGATGTTAGATCTGTTCTCTTGAGATGACTTTGGATTTGTATCATGTGTATCAGATTGTTAATAAGGTTTTTACGAGGAAAGGGGGCATTGCATGTGTTTAACACATAATGGCTATGGGTAACTTTTTGCACTAGCTTGGTTACATTATTTTAAGATAATTTTGATATCGCAATTGAGGAACTTCATATGATGGCACTTCTATTTCTTTAAACGTAGTCTCCTGTGAATATATAGTGATGGCTCTTTGGAAAACTTCTAATAATTTCTCTTTAGAGGGATCTTAGTGATGGCTCTTCAAATGATATCTCTTTAGAGGACTACTAGGGATTTCTCTTTGGAAGACATTTAAAAATGGTTCTTTAGAGGACTCCTACTAATGGTTATTAGGATGACTTATGGCGATGTTTCTTAGGATTACTTCTAGTATTGACCCTTGAGAAGGCTTCTAGTTACGGTTCATGTGAAAACTCTTTTAAGACATTGTACATTATGCTGGAGATATTAGCTCATTCTCTTGAGGTATAATGTTGTTGTAACAACATGATAAAAGCATTGAATCTTTGGATGGTGACTTATATAGGGAGTCCAAAGCCGTTGGCTAGATATTAGAAGGATCCATGTAATAAGGGAATGTGGAAGGGTTCTTCGAAGATAATAGAAATTAGATTATGAAAATGGAAAGTTGTAATGTAGTGCTAAGGGATTGTTTATACTTGGGGTGTTTTTTATTATACTCGAAGCATTGATTGTTATAACCGTTGTGATTAATCCGATTCAAAACCTCTCAAATCGAATATCTAAACCACAAAGTAACTAGCGGAAGACTGGATCGTTGTTAGACTTACAAAAACAACCAAACCATTAACTATAGTCACAAACAATGTTCAACTAATCATGAACAATCCAAATCTCAATCACAAGCAAGGAGCTAATGACAATAGTAGCACATAAGGATTTATAATGGTTCTACTAACATCTTGTTAGTGTAAATCCACTTTGGAGAGAGTATTTTATTACCACGATGAAAGGAATACAAGAGATTGATCCAATGATCACTATATTTCAATATAGAAAAGAGTTTGAGGAGAATAGAATTGAAGAATTTGAACTAGGTTATAAACCCTAATTAAACCCTTGATTTCAATCATGTATCCAAGCTCTCCCTTTGAACCTCTAAAATAGCTTATATAGAGATAGGCCAATTACTGAAATTGCCCGCAAGTCTTCACAAATCAACTTACAAAGTTTTCAACCTGAAATGGCCCAAATGCCTCATCGAAAATCTGTCAAGGGAGACGACAGATGTTTGTCCCTCCCTGGGAATTATTTGGGCTAGGATGTCTGTCCCTCTCAGACGTCTTTCGTGGGGATGACAGACATCTGTGGGAACTCTCGGGAAAATCCACCCTGATAACTCAAACGTCTGTCATACCCCACGACAGATGTCTATTGCTGAAGCCAGCAGACACCAAACACCAATTCGGCTCTAACTTTAATGTGTGAACTCCGATTTACGAACAGTCACTTACAACTCGTAGCTATCTTCATCCTCTTCAATCTAACTTATAGTATTGCATACTCCAATACTCCACCTCGATACTATAACCATCTCCATACACCAAACTCCAATGCACCCAAGCATTTCCTTCTACCTTCAACCAAGAAAGCTTGAATATTCCCCAACGAGCTCCAGCATGGTCACCGCCCATTGCACTACACCAACGAGTTCTGGCAACGCCCCCACCTGCCAATGTAGTGTTGAAAACATCCAACTCCAAAACTTGCCTCACCGAAAGATAATGTACTCGGGAGTGAAATGATTACTTGCCATGAAGATAGATTTCTAATATCTCACCGCTATTCCTTTCCATCAAACACAAACAAAATCACTCTCTACCCATGCCCCCTCGTGGCACCGAGCAACTCAACATGCGAATTAAGTTCGAGCAATGCTCGAACTTCCCAACAGGCAATGCTTTAGTAAACATATCCACCGCATTGTCTTTTGTGTACACTTTCCAAAGGTATACTAGCTTACCATCATCTACGGCTATAAGAAATGACCCTCTCACCTCAATATGCTTAGTCCGTGAGCTAAACGCCAAATTCTCCGCCAAATGAATATCACTTTGGCTGTCACATCGAACATCAATACTCTCACGTTTGAAACCCAAGTCACACAATAATCGCTTCAAGTAGAGTGCCTCCTTAGTCGCTTCCACCGCAGCAATAAACTCCGCCTCCATAGTGGATAAAGCAATACGGTTTGCAATCTTGATCTCCAACTAATGGCTGTCCCGCCAAGTGTGAAGATTTACCCAGAAGTTGATTTTCTCCGATCCCTTTCACCGGTGTAGCCCGAGTCACAATAACAAAGCAACTTGCAACTCCTCTCATCACTACTGCCAAAAACAAGACCATGAGATGTTGTGCCTTTCAAGTATCTCAATATAGCCTCCACGGTTTCCCAATGCAATTTCCCCGGATTAGCCATACACCGACTAACCACCCCGAAAACATTTGCAATATCGGGCCTTATACACACCATGACATTCATTAAACTACCAACTGCACTTGCATATGGCACATTTTCCATATAAGCCTTGTCTTTATCCCTGATAGGTGATCCCTTGTCTGAAAGATTCATATGCAAAGGTAAAGGTGTATTTAATGCCTTTGCATTCTCTATGCTAAATCGGCAAAGCACTTTCTTAATGTACTCCTTTTTAGTCAATCTTTACTCAAAATTCTTTCGGTCCCTTTCAATTTCCATGCCCAAGATTTTCCTTGCTTCTCCAAGATCTTTCATTACGAATTCCGATTTCAAAAGCATCTTCAACTTGTTGATTTCATTTTTATCTTTGGAAGCAATGAGCATATCATCGACATACAAGAGCAAATACACCCAACAATCATTTCCCAACCTCTTGAAATATACACAAGCATCCTTGATGCTTCGATGGAAGCCACTTTCAAGACTAAAACGATCGAATCGCTAATACCATTGTCTAGGTGATTGCTTCAACCGATATAGCGATTTCTTCAACTTGCAAACCATTTTAGAGTTACCATCTACAACAAACCCTTGATGTTGCTCCATGTAGATAACTACATCCAAGTCTCCATGCAAGAAGGCGATTTTTACATCAAGTTGCTCCAACTCTAAGTCATGAATAGCAACTACGGGTAGTAAAACCCGGATAGAAGTATGACGTACCACCGATGCAAAAATTTCATCATATTCCTTTCCTTTTCTTTGTGCAAACCCCTTTTTCACTAACCTTGCTTTGTACATTCCATCATCCTTCACCTTGTAAATCCATTTGTACCCTATAGCACGGTTTCCTTGAGGAAGTGGGACTAACTCCCAAGTTTGGTTCTTCACTAACAATTGCATCACTTCCTCTATGGCACAAATCCACCTCGAGCTCTCTCTCGACCCCATGACATCATCATGGTCCATCGGCTCATCTTGGACCATATTGAGAGCATAGTCCAAGTGATCACAAATGCTAAGGTAGTTCCAATCACCAAATCTTTCGAGAGGTCTAATTGCACGTCAACCAACCAAAGTAGTAATACTGTCACCCGAACCCCTTTCGGCTCCACCTTGAGTCGAAACTTCTCTAGTATTATGTACATCACCAAAATCACTAGAGGAACCATGTGGACTATGTGATGTTTCATCAACCACTTCAACCCCATGAACTTCATCTTCAACTCTACTACTGCGTGGACGGAATGTGAGAATGACTTCCTTCTCTTTTGATTCACCATGAACCAGATCCAGAACATCCGATGAGCTTTCATTCTCCTTGAATAAAGCTGATTCATCAAAAGTGACATGATGAGAATAAACAACCTTCTTCATTTCCGGATTCCAAATCCGATAGCCTTTCACGTCGTCCGTGAAACCAAGCAAGACCCCGTTGAATGCTCTAACTTTAAGCTTATCATTCCTTGGATCATGCACATAAACCGGACTACCAAACACTCGAAGATATCTCAAGTCAACACTCTTCCCCTTCCATGCTTCCTCCGGAATTTTGTTACCAATAGCCGAGCACGAAGTTCGATTCACTATATGCACTGCGGTTGACAAAGCTTCGGCCCAAATCCCTTAGACAAGCCCGATGTCAATCTCAAGCATCGAGCTTTCTTAAGTAGAGTTCGGTTCATTCTCTCCACTACTCCATTCGACTGCGGAACTCTTGGTGTAGTAAAATGTCTTCGAATTCCGCGATGCTTACAATAATCCAAGAATTCCTGGGAAACATACTCGCCGCCATTGTCGGTCCTTAACACCTTCAAAGTCTTGCCACTCCTGTTCTCAACAAGACCCTTCCACACTTTGAACTTAGAAAATGCCTCCGACATGGCCTTCATTACATACACCCATACCTTTCGAGATAAATCATCAATGAAAGAAATATAAATATATAATAACGAGCTCCACCCAATGAAGCAATCAGTGCTGGTCCCCAAAATCCGAATGAACATACTCAAGAACCTCCTTTGAGTCATGTTTGCCTTCATCAAGTGATACCCTTTTTTGCTTCCTCATGACACATTCCTCGTAAAACTCTAGTTTTTTGAAACTCTCACCCTCGATCATCTCCCGCTTTCGAAGAATATCAAAAATCCTCTCTGGGACATGACCCAATCTCAAATGCCACAACCGTGTCGCATCCAAGTCACAAGAACAATCAACACCTATACAAGTCTCACCTCCTACGGTCACTTTTTGAAGCAAATATATACCATGAATCCTAGCACCCTTCATAACCATAAGTGCCCCCTTTGAAACCCTCAAGCAATCCTTCTCGATAGTGATTTTGCATCCTAGAGAATCCAATTGCCCCAAAGATACAAGCGACTTCCTAAGTCCTGGAACATAGCGAACATTGGTGAGCTTGCGAACAATTCCATCGAACATCCTTATTTTCACGGAGCCATTACTCATCAACTTGCAAATAGCACCATTTCCCATAGCAATTATATTTCCCTCTTTAACTTCAAAAGATGAAACAAAATTCTATTTGGCGTCATATGATACAACGCACCCGAATCAAGTACCCATTCGTTACCTGAAACACCTGATGCCACCACCGTCAACACATTCTCATGTATCTCACCATCCCCACTCTCCACCACAACAGATTAAGACGCTACTTCCTTCTTATCTTTGTCCGGACATCCATTCTCCCAATGTCCCTATTTCTTGCAAACAAAGCACTTTCCATTTCTCTCTTTTTATTTACCTCTTCCACCGAGCTTTCTTTGTTTAGAACACCCCCGGTTTCCTTTCTTCACATTCTTTTCTCTACAAACAACTCGTGAACACTACTAGCTCCACTACTACCCTCACCCATCTCCTTCATTTGATCTCTCAACTCATCACTAAGAAGACCCGTCTTGACATCATCTAGAGTTAAAGTATCCCATCCATACATCAAACTACTTGAGAAACCCATATAACGGTCTGGCAACGAACACAATAATTTCATCGTCTTTTGCTCTTCCTCAATCTTCAAATCAACAGATTTCATCTTCATGAGGAAGTCATCAAAGGCATTCAAGTGTTCCTTAAGCGAATTACCCTCCTTCATCTTGAAGGTGAAAAACGTTCACAACAAGATCAAATGGTTAGTGAGCGACTTCTTCGTAAAAAATTCCTCCAACTTGTCCCAAATACCTTTAACGGTTGTCTCAGAACTAATTTCGGAGATCACATTCTCCCCCATAGCATGTTGAAGAGTAGTGTAAGCCCATTCGTCCATCTCCTCTCTCTCAACATCCGAGATATCACATGGCAATAAGTGAGTATCAAATACCACTTGGTGCACCCGATTCCATTTAAGAACCGCTTTCATTTTCCATTGCCACTTCTCAAAGTCATTATTACCATTCCACTTGTCGATTACCGATTGAGAACCCGACGCCGCATATGAGCTACGTACATAAGGCGCCACACTATTAGGACTTCCAATTGAAGGACTTACCCAGCTATTATCCGTTTTCGGCATTTTTCATACACCTAACAAGCGCCAATTGCTCTGATACCAACTGTTATAACCATTGTGATTAATCCAATTCAAGACTACTCAAATCGAATGTCTAAACCACAAATCGCCTAGCGGAAGACTAGATTGTTGTTAGACTTGCAAAAACAACAAAACCAATAACTCTTGTCACAAATAATGATCAAACAATCCCGAACAATCCAAGTCACAAGCAAGAAACTAATGACAACAGTAGAAAACATATATCACACGAGGATTTGTAGTGGTTCCACTAGCATCTTGCTAGTGTATATCCACTTTGAGAGAGTATTTTATTGCCACGATGAAAGGAATACAAGAGATTGATCCAATGAACACTATACTTCAATATAGAGAAGAGTTTGAGGAGAATAGAATTGAAGAATTTGAACTAGGTTATAAACCCTAATAAAACCCTTGAGAACAAACCCTTGATTTCAATTAAATATCCAAGATCTCCCTTTGAACCTCTGAAAATAGCTTATATAGAGATCATCCAATTATCGAAATTGTCCCCAAGTTTTCACAAATCAACTTACAAAGTTTTCAGCCCGAAATAGCCCAAATGCCTCGTCAGATTCTGTCAAGGGAGACGACAGACGTCTGTCCCTCTCAGAGAATTATTTGGGCTTTAGCACTCAGCTTAGATGTCTGTCATGGGACCTGACAGATGTCTGTTCCTCTCAAACGTCTGTCGTGGGGATGCCAGACGTCTGTGGGAACTCTCGGGAAAATCCACCCTGACAACTCAGACGTCTGTCGTACCCCCACTACAGACGTCTATCGCTGAAGCCAGTAGAAACCAAACACCAATTCGGCTCTAACTTTCACATGCGAACTACGATTTGCGAACGGTCACCTCCAACTCGAAGCTATCTTCATCCTCTTAAATATATCTTCAATTAATTATACCTCTATAAAAGCAACCTAACTCTCAAACCTAAATCACAAATATTCATACCAAGAGCCGCCATGCCGTCAATGGTGAACCTAGAATAGCCGTCATCTCTTTCAACTCAAAGGCAAGATAGAAGCTACATCAAAATCAAATCAAATCTAATCTAATTCAACTAAGAAAATTCAAACAATATACATCAAAGGCGATCAATTCAGTTTCATAATGCAGATCCCAAAACTCAAGAATTCCTTTTTGGTTGTAAGTATAGTTATCTTTCAGATGTGAATAAATTAAGAACATGGTTTGTAATGAATTGTAAATTAGAATTGTATCAAGTTGTATGTGATGCTTATTTATGTTTATTCATGTCTATTCTATCATATATGTCTATGAACTATTGTCGTCTATCGAACCTATCATGTTATGTGGAAATTGGTGAATAAACCTATGGTGTCTTATAGGAATTTGGGAATTAAATTATCATATGTAAGTTTGGTGATATTATACAAGTTTTAGGCTAAATCATGTCGTCTATGCCTAACTGTTTAGATCCATTCTGCATACATGTTTAGATCCACGACCTTGTATAATTTGGTGATGACATCTATATGTTGTATGTCAAGTCCATGTTTATGCAAGTTAAGTGATGCTATCACGTTATGTATACATGCATGTTTATAGGTTAAAAACATGATTATGTAAACCTATATGTTTAGATATACGCTTTATATGTTAGATCCATATGCTTCTATGTTAAATCCATATTAGCATGATTCAACCCCTACGTAAGTTCACCACTACATGTCTAATTAAGTTTTGGTAGTTCTATGTAAAACTATTATTTTATGACTCATGTTGCATAGATCTAGTTTGCAAGTTCATAATTAAATGTTTAATATGCCAAGTTCATGTGACACATCTGTAGTGAGATCCATATTTTTGTATGATGTTGGAATGTTGTAAGTTCCTTTTTTTCCCCTTTTAATTTATTAGTTAGGCTAAAATGTCGAGCCTAACATCCTATGTAATTTTGTGAAGGTACAACGGGGGTAACATTGGGGAAAACATGAAACTATACGTAATTAACATATTTGGCTCATAACCATGTAAATGGTATGGCATTGAAACGGTATAATTTACATACCAAAAATTATGAATTTGATTTAGAAGGAAAGTGGGCCATGACAATAAATTGTTGAAAAATTTACATATAAGCATAAAAGGGATTAATATGTAAATTTAGAAAAGACGAATATGCCTAACCCGAGGTTAGACTGAGTTGTGGTGTAAAACTTCCCGGAACTAACCAGCACATCCAGTGACCACAAAAATACCTGTCTAATGTGGGTGGTTAGTGCATTGAGCCCAAAAGGGACTTGAGGTTAGACTGAGTTGTGGTGTGAAACTGCCCGGAACCAAACGACACATCCAGTGACCACAACAATACCTATCGAATGTGAGTGGTTGGAGCTTTAATAAAGCTAAGTCAAGATTGGTAGGGTTAAGTCAATTAAGGAAACACTTAACCAATTCAATATGTTAACTAAACTGATGGGTGGGGTTAGGACACTTAACCAATTTAACATGTTGGCTGGAAAATCCTAGATATGGGGACCCATTTTAGCAGTAACCCACATAGATGTATCATGGGACCCTGAACTAGACAGGGTGGGGGCACAATTATTGTGCTGAATTGTAAGCGGTCAAAACATCGGCGGGTGGTGCGTTAGTGTAGGTTCCGACGGAGTACGGGCGTGCACATAGTCTAGAGTGGAAAAAGCAGGCACTGGGCATCAGTAGTCATACACTGTGCATCTTGAATCGTGTCGGGTTGCCACCATACGATTTGATACACTCTGAGGTGGGACCAGCACAGGTATCTACAGTCAAGCGGGGGCCGAATGACACAAGTGATAAATGCATGCGAGTAGGAGCCGATCGATATAAGGGATTCATTTCACCATGAACACGTGATGCTAGTTGGACAAGTATAAGTAGATGCAGAGAATTAAACATGGGTGCGATGTAAATTCGGTTTATCCTGCCTTATATAGTTTTATGTTAGTCTGTTGTTCTGGTACTGTTCTATTTTCAGTTTATTCCTATCATGACCTTTTCCTTATTCACACTCTGAAAAGTCACTGGACTTACTCAGACTTATGTCTGACCCATTTTCTTTCGTCTTCTTTTCTTTTGTTTCCCCCCTCTCAGGTAGTCAGGGAGGGAATAGCTCAGCTTAATTTTGACCGTTCATCTTTCCAAGCTTGAAGACTGTGGAATGTACGGCTTGGAATCTCTTATCTTTGGCTATGGCTTTGGACACACGAGACTTGGAGATTTATGCAGTTTTATTTATATGCTTCTTTATGTTTTAATCAAGACAGAGATTATGATGAAATGTTTTGGAAGTTATTTTGAGACAATTTACTGTAATGGTTTTTGTATTGAACCATGTATGAAATAAATGTTTGTTTTCCGCAGCTTATATTACTGTCTTGTAAATTTTTTGTGTCTTTTACCTATAATACTTCACCAAAGTTAAGACATTCCCTTAGTGAGTGACCTTAACGGAGGTGGGGTGTTTCACTTGGTATCAGAACGAAGATTTACTAGATCAGATAAAAGTTTTTGAAAACTATTTTCAAAAAGAAGTATAAAGAAGTGTTTTTCAAGAAAAAGTGTTATTTTACTTTAAATGGCATAATCCCCCAAACCCACATGCACTATCTTTCTATCCTTTGTTTTGATTCTTTCCTTTTTTGTTTCAGCATGTCTGGGAATCTTAACCGTCCAAAGGGTGTACCGATACCTGGCTGGTTCAGGAGGTACCTTGAGGCTAGGGCCAACGACGCAGGCCCAGCAGACATTCCTCCTCCTCCAGCTACAGCGGTTCCTCCTCCTTCTCCTCATGCAAATGCTTTCTCAAAAATATGTAGAGACTTTCGAGCCATGGGTGGAAAGAACTTCAATGGAAATGAATTCTTCGTGGAAGCAAGAAACTAGCTCAAAGAAACTGAGGATTTGTTCGATATCTTCGAAGTGGATGATAGGCAGATGATACAGTTGGCGGTATGGTTGCTCAAATACTAAGCTTCCTATTGGTGGGAAGTCACTAACGCTGAAAGACAAATTGAAACTTGGATGGATTTTAGGAAGAGGTTTGAAATGAAACTCCTCTCACAAGCTAAATGAAGCCTACAGATGGAGAAGTTCTTAGCTCTCAAACGGGGAAGTATGTCGGTCAAGTAATACGTTAACCAATTCAATCAGCTGGCTAGGTTCGGATTGGAGTTAGGGAACACTCCACACAAGAAGGCTCTCCGCTTTGTTAAAGGATTGAATGAGCCACTACACAGCGTAGCTATGTCCCGTATACCTATGGGTGCAACTTATGAAAGACTGGTGGACATGGCACTATTACAAGAAGAAGATAAGGTTGGCAAGAAGGAGACAAAGGTGGAAGCATCTCAAGATAAGAAAGGGGAAGGATCACAGAGTAAGAAGACAGATTCCAAGAAGGGCGGAAAAAACAGCAAAACCCGTGACAAGAGGAAGTGTAATTTTTGTGGCATTCCTGGACATCTGGTTAAGGATTGCAGGAAGAAGAAAAGGATTATGGGTGGCTGTTTCCATTGTGGCGAGGCATGACACATGGCTAGGGACTTCCCAAGAAAACAAGGGCAAGGGCAGAGAGCTGGATCTACTTCTGGAGAACAGGTTCACGCTCTCATGGCGCCTCCGCAAGAACGAGGTAGAAATGTTTATGTTGAGAGTTTAGTTTATCTTTTTGATCATCCTGTTCGTACACTCTTTGATTCTGGCGCATCGCATTCTTTTATATCTACTGCTTTAGTTGAATCTCTACACCTAGACACCAATTTAGTAAAGGATCCCTTAGTTGTTTCAAATCCAATTGGGGGCTTAACTTATTTGTCAATTATTCGTTTGGATTTGGAAATTTCTATATTAAGTGTGGGGTTTAGATGCAATGCCTATGTTTTGGGCTTCACGGGCTATGGGTTGATTATGGGCATTGATTGGCTATCCAGTAATGGTGCCATCCTCGATTATGAAAGGAGAGTGGTTAGACTCATGACTCGCCTTGGTAACACTCTCGAAATTTCTTATAATCCCATGAACTCTGTTATACTTAGCTATCTAGAATCTCTTGAAGCGTCTATTGAGAATTTGCAGTTTGTTAGAGTAGTCCATGAATACTAGGATGTCTTTGAGGAGGTTAAAGGGTTACCTCCGAAGCGGGAGATTGACTTCTGCATATACCTCCTTGATAATGCAAAACCCGTCGCTCTACCCGTTAGACACATGGCTCCAAGGGAGAGGAAAGAGCTCAGCAAGCAAGTTAAAGAGCTGCTAGAAAAGGGGTTCATCAGGCGAAGTATTTTTGAATGGGGTGCTCTAGTAGTGTTTGCAACTAAAGCGGATGGTTCGCTTTGCCTATGCGTTGATTATAGGGAGCTAAACAAGCTGACCAAAAAGAATAGGCACCCACTTCCAAGAATAGATGACTTGTTCTATCAGCTTGTTGGTGCATCGGTTTTCTCCTAACTAGATTTAGCTACCGGGTTTCATCAGCTGAGAGTGGCTGAAGACATCGTTGATAAGACTGCTTTCAGAACTCCGGATGGTTTATTTGAGTGGATTGTCATGCCTTTTGGTCTGACAAATGCACTCGCTTACTTCATGGATTTGATGAGCAGGGTGTTCAGGGAGTTCCTCAATAAGTTTGTGGTGTTCTTCATAGATGACATTTTGGTTTTCTCAAAGAGTAAGGAAGAACATGCTCAGCATTTAAAAGAAGTGATGGATACTCTTCGAGCACATCAATTGAAAGCCAAATTCTCCAAATGCCACTTCTGGAGAGAGAAAGTAAGATTTCTTGGATATGTGGTATCCAAGGAAGGGTTAGCCGTGGACCCCGCAAAAGTAATTGCGGTGCAAGATTGGATGGTTCAATTGAATGCGACCGAGATCCGGAGCTTCCTCGGGCTAGTGAGCTTTTACCGGAAGTTCATCAAAGATTTTGCGAAAATATCAACTCTACTTAAAAAGTTGACAAAGAAGAACCTAACTTTCAATTGGGATTTGGATTGCGATATTTCCTTCCAACGATTAAAGAGAGCTCTAATAATAGCCCCAGTTCTGACATTGTCGGATGGGAGCAAGATGTTTACCGTATATACAGATGCATGTGGTACGGGATTATGTGTTGTCTTGATGCAAGACGGGAAGGTAGTAGCTTATGGAGGCAGGAAATTGAAAATACATGAGAAAAACAACCTAACCCACGATCTAGAGTTGGCTGCCATTGTCTTTGCGCTTAAGTCTTGGCGCCATTGTCTCCTACGTGAGAAATTTGAATTGTATACTGACCATAAATCATTGAAGTACCTTTTATCGCAGAAAGATATTAAGTTGAGGCGACAAAGGTGGATGTAATTCTTGGCATCCTACGATTTCGAGATTTCCTATACCCCTGGCAAGGGCAATGTAGCAGACGCCTTAAGTAGAAAGAAGCTAACCTTAAGCCCTCTCTTTGTTGAAAGGCAGAGGTGGAGTACATAGCCAACTTTGATTTTAGACACTCTGTCGATCATGTGACTGGTTTGTTAGCATCGCTAGAGGTGCGGCCTCCTCTTTTGGACTCAATAGGGACCGCACATATTGAAGACCCTCAGCTAGTTGATGTGATAGATAAGTTGAGTAGGGGTGAGACTTCTAGTCACCTCAATAGATACTCCATCAATGATAAGGGATGGTTAAGGCGGAATGGAAAACTATGTGTCCCATAAGCAAAAGGCTTGGTGAAGAAAGTTCTTGAAGAAGCACACCATTCCAAGTGGACCATACCCCTCGGTGGAGACAAAATGTATAAAGACATAAAAAGGTTTTTTTTTTGGGATGGCATGAAGGGAGATGTAGCTGAATTCGTCTCGAAATGATTAGTATGCCAGCGAGTCAAGGCGGAACAAAAGAAGCCTGGGTGTTTGCTTCATCCTATGGAAGTCCCGCAGTGGAACTGGGATAGCATTTCAATGGACTTTATTAATGGGCTGCCTAGGTCAAGAAGAGGCAATACCAGTATTTGGGTAATAGTGGATAGGCTCACAAAAAGCACTCACTTTATGCCCGTCAAAAGTAGGAGGACTGCCTCATCTTTAGCATCCATTTACCTTAAAGAGATAGTTCGACTCCATGGGATATCCTCCAGCATTGTTAGCGACTGAGATCTTATTTTTTACGAGTGAGTTTTGAAAGAGCTTGCAGGAGGCTGTAGGCACACAGCTATACTTAAGCACGACCTATCACCCCTAAACCGATGATCAGACGGAAAGAGTGAATAGAGTGTTAGAAGACCTCTTGAGATTATGCATTCTTGACTTCGAAGGAACATGGGAGGATCATCTTACTTTGGTGGAGTTTGCCTGCAATTATAGCTACCAAGCCACTATAGGTATGGCACCCTTCGAAGCTTTATATGGAAGACCGTGCCGATCACCAACTTGTTGGTGAGAGTCTATAGATAAGCTCATACTTGGATCAGATATGATTAGAGAAACTTCAGAGAAAGTGGACTTGATACGAAAAAGAATGAAGACTGCCCAATATAGATAGAAGTCCTACGCAGATAAGAGAAGGACCAACCTTGAGTTTGAGGTTGGGGATAGGGTTTTTCTTAAAGTATCTCCTTTGAGGAACGTCGTTCGCTTCGGATCCATAGGAAAGTTGGCACCAAGATTTGTAGGGTCGTTTCCTATCATTGAAAGGATTGGGAAGATGGCTTACAGAGTAGAGCTGCCCGAAAGATTGCTGGAGTTCATAATGTCTTTCACGTTTCTCACTTACGAAAGTGCCTACATGAGTCTGCGGAAGTGGTCGAACCAAGCATATTAGAGGACGTAGAAGTAGAATGAGAGGCGACTGTGAGAAGAGTTCCAACTCGTATCTTGGGTACAGAAGTCAAAAAGCTACAGAACCGCGAAGTCAAACTTGTAAAAGTTCAATGGAGTGGCGCAGAGGAAGACGCAACTTGGTTGACTGAGGCCAAAATACGCGCAACCTACCCTTTTCTTTTTGAGAGTATATCTTTGATCTCTTTTTCCTTAAGTTTGTTCATGCTCGTATCTATCTTTTTATTATTTTCCTCAGTGGTGTTCTCGATCCTTAGGTATTAATCAATGGATGTAAACATATATTTGAAACATGTTATGATTGATGGTTGCAAGTGGTTGTTAGTGGTTGCTCGTGGATGAATATACACACACATTAGGAATTAGATCGGCTCAATCACTTTCATATTGCATATGCATATATGTACTTATATATGATTGAAACTTGATGTGTTATCATGTGGATGTTGCATTTGTATGAATGATTGTGCACTCATATAGAAAGCATGATTAGGGGTGATTACATACATATCAGACTCATGACACCGACATGACTTGCATTAAGGAGGTCAACTGAATCAGTAAACCGCCTGATTTTGCATTAGATAGGGACATATACACACACTGTGCATATGATCATGAAGCACTAGAAGTCTCTTAAGGACAATGGACGCCTGTGTTTGATGGTTGAGTAGATGGACGATTGGATGGTAGGATATACGTTCTTCTTGACTTGAAGATTTCGGGGCAGAAATCCTTTAAGGAGGGGAGAATGTAACACCCCGTATTTTTCGTAAACCATAAAGTAACGAATTAAAGAATAATTAATTTTAAATGTGAGAATTAAGGGAAACGGGTTACTCCATTGCGTTCATCTCGGAATTCTGGTTGAGATAGAGTCTGAGTTTGCATGAATTGGACTTCGTATGAAGAGGATATGGCCTTCGGAAGATTCAAAAAATCAAAATTCAAATTTAAACACAGAAGAGGGCAGGGCAGGAAAATTCCCACCCCAGGCCAGGTCGACTAGGGGGTCAACACTAGTGTCGACCTACCCTAAAGGTCGACCTAGGGGTCGACATAAGGGTCGACCTACCCCCCTTCCCCGGGCAAATCTGAAAAAATGACGAATTCTGACTCCTTGTTGAGTCATTGGGCTGAGGTGTTATCCTATCTCGACTGGATGGTCTTGATTGCTTCTAAGGTTAATCTGATGGCTCTAAATTAATTAAACCTCTATAAAAGCAACCTAACTCTTAACCCTAAATCACAAATATTCATACCAAGAGTCGCCATGCCGTCAATGGTGAACCTAGAATAGCCGTCATCTCTTTCAACTCAAAGGCAAGATAGAAGCTACATGAAAATCAAATCAAATCAAATCTAATTCAACTAAGAAAATTTAAACGATTTACATTAAAGGCAAGCAATTCAATTTTAGAATGCAGATCCCAGAACTCAAGAATTCCTTTTTGGTTGTAAGTGTAGTTATCTTTCAGATGTGAATAAATTAAAAACATGGTTTGTAATGAATTGTAAAATAGAATTGTATTAAGTTGTATGTGATGCTGATTTATGTTTATTCATGTCTATTCTATCATATATGCCTATGAACTATTGTGGTCTATCGAACCTATCATGTTATGTGGAAATTGGTGAATAAACCTATGCTGTCGTATAGGAATTTGGGAATGAAATTATCATATGTAAGTTTGGTGATATTATACAAGTTTTAGGCTAAATCATGTTGTTTATGCCTAACTGTTAAGATCCATTCTGCATACATGTTTAGATCTACGACCTTGTATAATTTGATGATGACATCTATATGTTGTATGTCAATTCATAAATTATGCCATATTTATGCAAGTTAAGTGATTCTATCACGTTATGTATACATGCAAGTTTATAGGTTAAAACATGATTATGTAAACCTATATGTTTTGATTTACACTTTAAATGTTAGATCCATATGCCTCTATGCTAGATCCATATTAGCATGATTCAACCCCTATGCAAGTTCACCACTACATGTCTAATTAAGTTTTGGTAGTTCTATGTAAAACTATTATTTTATGACACATGTTGCATAGATCTAGTTTGCATGTTCATAATTAAAGTATATTATGCCAAGTTCATGTGACACATCTATATTGAGATCCATATTTTTGTATGATGTTGGAATGTTGCAAGTTCCTCTTTTTCCCCTTTTAATTTATTAATTAGGCTAAAATTTCGATCCTAACATCCTATGTAATTTTGCGAATGTACAACGAGGGTAACATTGGGGAAAACATGAAACTATACGTAATTAACATATTTGGCTTATAACCATGTAAATGGTATGACATTGAAACTGTATAATTTACATACCAAAAATTATGAATTTGATTTAGAAGGAAAGTGTGCCATGACAATAAATTGTTGAAAAATTTACATATAAGCATAAAAGGGATAAATATGTAAATTTAGAAAAGACAAATATGCCTAACCCGAGGTTAGACTGAGTTGTGGTGTAAAACTGCCCGTAACCGATCGGCACATCCAGTGACCACAACGATACCTGTCTAATGTGGGTGATTAGTGCATTGAGCCCAAAAAGGACCCGAGGTTAGACTGAGTTGTGGTGTAAAACTTCCCGGAACCGATCGACACATCCAGTGACCATAACAATACCTGTCTAATGTGAGTGGTTGGTGCTTGAATAAAGCTAAGTGAAGATTGGTAGGGTTAAGTCAATTAAGGAAACACTTAACCAATTCAACATGTTAACTAAACTGATGGGTGGGGTTAGGACAATTAACCAATTTAACATGTTGGCTGGAAAACCCTAGTAACAGGGACCCATTTCAGCAGTAACCCACATAGATGTATCATGGGACCCTGAACTAGGCAGGGTGGGGCACGATTACTGGGTTGAATTGTAAGCGGTCAAAACATCGGTAGGTGGTGCGTCATTGTAGGTTCCGATAGAGTACGGGCGTGCACATACTCCGAAGTGGAAAAAGCAGGCACAGGGCATTAGTAGTCATACACCGTGCATCTAGAATCGTGTCGGGTTGCCACCATAGGATTTGATACACCCCGTGGTGGGACCTGCACAGGTATCTACAGTCAAGCGGGGGCCGATTGACACACATGATAAATGCATGCGAGTAGGTGCCGATCGATATAAGGGGATAATTTCACCATGAACACGTGATGCTAGTTGGACAAGTATAAGTAGATGCAGAGAATTAAACATGGGTACGATGTAAATTCGGTGTATCCTGTCTTATATAGTTTTATGTTAGTTTGTTGTTCTGGTACTGTCCAATTTTCAGTTTATTCCTATCATGACCTTTTCCTTATTCACACACTGAAAAGTTACTGGACTTACTCGGACTTATGTCTGACCTATTTTCTTTCGTCTTCTTTTCTTTCGTTTCCTCCTCCCTCTCAGGTAGCCAGGGAGGGAATATCTCAGCTTAATTTGGACCGTTCATCTTTCCAAGCTTGAAGACTCTGTGATGTACAACTTGTAATCTCTTATCTTTGGCTATGGCTTTGGACACACTAGACTTGGGGATTTATGCAGTTTTATTTATATGCTTCTTTATGTTTTAATCAAGACAGAGATTATGACGAAATGTTTTAGAAGTTATTTTGAGACAATTTACTGTAATGGTTTTTGTATTGAACCGCGTATGAAATAAATGTTTGTTTTCCGCTGCTTATATTTCTATCTTGTAAATTATTTGTGTCTTTTACCTATAATACTCCACCAAAGTTAGGGCATTCCCCTAGTGAGTGACCTTAACGGAGGTGGGGTGTTTCATAAAGTAACATAGAAACTTTTGGAGTTGGAGTGGAGCAAACTTGCAAAATGCCCTTAAGATCTTAATAGCTCAGTAGAGAGGCTTAATTCATTGTAGTGTTGGGAGAGTTTACTTGGGGCATATGTTAGAATGGCCATTGAAATACCGAAACTAAATGACATTGGAGCAAGGAATGTAGATCTAAATAAAAGGGTGTAATAAACAGAAGAATATTAGCTAGAATCTCCACATAGGAACATTAGACAGAATGATGTTAGAGGTGCTGATCAAAACGTGATCAGATAGCGATTGGAGGATTACGTGCAAAAGCATATGCTAGAGGTTCCCCATATAACTGACAATAAGATATGCTTTTGATGAAAAATTTCTATTGGACAACAAAACCCAAATGGAAGAACCCATTGGGAGAATGGTCAGAGGTAGACCATGGAATCAAAACTTGGAGGACTAAAACAAGATTTTATTCAATTTTAAGATTCAAATTGCAAGGAATCCCTTGATTTCACGCTTCTGATGGAGACGTATGATAGAAAACCAGACTTGGTGGTTCACTAAATGAAATATATCTGACATATCAAAGTGTTGGTTGCTTGGAGGAGGTCTTGGGACATTATTTACAATATATCTGAATGATTTAGTGGAAATGTGGATTAGGAAATTGAAAAATAGTTCCATCACCACATGGATCAAAATGGTGGATAAGTTCTTGAGGAAATTTAGAGTTTACTTCTCAAGACCAAAGAAGGTAATGACACTTTTTAGTGAAAAACAAAGGCTTAGAGATAGCCTTAAAAGTTTATTAACAAGGTTCAGTGCAGCAACTATTTTAGCTAATAGTATGAGTCCTTCAATAATTCTAATGGTGGTTATTTTTGGAGTTTCAACAAGATTGATTTATAGATTTCCACGGAAATAGACCCAGTAATGAACATAAAAATGTTATATACCATGAGTCTGAAAGATAACTCCATTAAAGGGACATGGAAGCATTGGATAGTGATCTCGATGAAACAATGTTGTAAATGGAGGAGGATAGCCTAAAATTGAATTTGAAAAGATTAAAGGGAAGTAAAAATTAAAGATGGTGGTAGGGAAGCAGAAAGGAGAACTTCAGTTTTCTTCTCATCCTTTCTGGTTCCGTACCACCATCTTTACTTTTTACTTCCCTTTATTGATCGACCCAAAGGGAAATCAAGAGGATTGGCTCACTTCTCCATTCAATTCTGGTGGGAACTTAAGAGACTAGGACTCATGAGTGTAGGAACGCTGAGAACTATCAGGTCGGATCTAAGCTCAACGGATGAGGTTCGACCGCCATTCGAGGAAACTGAAGGGTGTAACCCATGTTTCTCTACAGAATTAATGATAACTACGGCTACTATGACTAGGGAAATATTAATACACAGTTACAAAGCAGTTTTCACATAGGAAGATCCCTTTTCATTAAGCTTTTATTGGAAGTACATGAACTCTATATAGGGGAATTTTCCATTAATCATCTTTCTCAAGTTATTTCAAGTGGTACAAAAAGTTCAGAAAAAAAAGATCCCCCCTAATGTGATCTCTGGGGTCTTATTTATAGTGGTTTGGGGTCTCTCCGTCGGAGGGCTATCTGTAATAACCCGGAAATCCGAGCCAATTTAAAATTTTTACTTTGGCAATTTAATGAATTTTGGATATTTAAAATGATTTATTTTAAATAATAACAACAAGAAATTTATTTTGAATAGAATTAGAATGTATATATTTATATAGATCGTCTTTAGAAAATAAATATTTTACTTTAATTATAAAAGGAATTGAAAATGGCGCGGTGGTTTGAAATTTCGATTTCAAAGTTCAAATGAATGTACAAGATTCTAAATAAACCGGATTTTTGCGAAACCAAAAAAAATAGAATCTATTTGAGAATATCTTTCCAACGAATCCGAAAAATTGAAACTTCATAGCAGGAATAAAAAGTTATGCCCAGTTGAAAATTCAGAATAGTCGTTGTATAATTCTGGCCCTTAAAATAGCCATTTTGCAAACGACCTCGGTTTTCGACTAAACCACTTTTTTTGGATCCGTGATGCCAAGTTATTGCTAGGTTTCAAATTTCGTAAATTTTGAAATCAATATGTGAGCGTGGCAAAAGAAAACGTGTTTTGTCAGTTTAGTCAATTTCATCGACCAGAAAATGGCCATTTTTCAAACGGTCTCGGAATTTGACAAAAATAGTTTTGTTAGGACCGTATCGTCAATACAAAGCTAGAAGATATTTTTTGGGAATTTTTAGTGTTAGTATGCGGCCTCGGTAAATTGAAATGTACGTTTGAATTGAATATATATAGATTTATATTTTAATTTAAACGGAAACTGATCGAAACTTTAGAATTGGGTTATGGGACATATCCCATTGTGTTCGGAATAGGGGTAATTAGCTAGGAGCGACAGTCGGTGGGTCTCGTTTGGAGGACGAAATAAAAAGGTACTTTTATGGAAAATTAAAATATTAAATATATAATAATATAAAAAAATCAACCCTTTACCCCTCCCCTCTTTCCCTTTCCATCAAATCTCGAATCAAATAAATAAGAAAAAGAAAAACACGTCGATACCCTGTCACAGCCCACCTACATCACTGCGCCACCGTCGACGAAGCCTCACAGCCCCCCTCCCCTCGCGCGCACCACCCTCTTCCATCGTCCACCATCTCCTACTTCCATAGCCCCTTGGTTCGAACCACTCAGCTGCGAAATCGAGCACTCCAAAACCCACATACCTGCCACTTCCTGAACCTCATAGCTCCGCCGCGCTTTCAGGCAGCCGATGCCGCGCCTCTGCCGCCCCACGCCAGCTCCGACGAGCCACTACCGCGAGCAAAGCCCCCCTGCTCTGTAAAACCTAAAACGGTAAGCCTTTATTTTTATTTATATTTTATATGAAAGCATTGTTATATCCCATTTTATTTAAATATAGGAATGAATTTTATTTATATATGAAGTTATGAATTTACATAATTGAAAGGTGATATTTTTATCAAAGTAAAAATGAAATCTTTATATAGTTGCTAGCGAAGTAAGGGTGAAATCTTTATATAGTTACTAGCGAAGTAAAGGCGAACTCTTTATATGTGTAGCGAATAGAAAAAGATATGATTTTGTTTCTATAAAAATATGATTTTCATATTATAGAGATAATAAAAATATGATTTTTATATTATAGAGATAATAAAAATATGATTTTTATATTATAGAAATAATAAAAATACGATTTTTATATATGTTGTAGCGAAATAAAAATTCGATTTTATATGAGTAGCGGATTGAAAATAGAACTTTTATATGATAGAGAATATAAAAATATAATTTATATATAGCGAAATAACAATCTGATGTTAATATTAAATCTAGTGTTGAAATAAAAGTGTGATTTTTATATATATGTAGCAAATACAGATAACGAAAGTGACAAAAGGCGAGCATGACAAAGATTTCTACATATGAAAAGTCGTGGCATTTGGTTTAGCTTATGGGTGAGAACTTCTCACTTTTAATTTGTTTTCTAGTTGAAATATATACTGGGATGCAGACGGTGCTTAGCAGCACCAGATACCCATCGTCCACAGACCATGGATGACTTGTTTGATTGATGTGTTGTGAAAATTGATTGTGGGATGTAGATTTAATAAATATTTTATAGTTAAAAATATAATTTTTAACGTGTATATAAAATAATAATTATAAACAAATCAGACGATTTGTTTACATACACTGATTTGACTGATATTTATTCGGACGATAAATTTTACACATCGCCTAACGGCACAAATAAAAATCTGTGTATGTTGACTGTAACCCCATACGGGTGTTGGAATGAAATTGGCCATAAACTAGTCCCAATAATTATCTGTATGTCGATCAATTGATTGACAGGCTCTTATAACCGTTAAATATTTATATTTGATGCTTATGCGGTGTAGAATGCACTTTGGGTGATGGTTGACTGTGTTTGATTGTTGTAGTGTACGTATGTGTATGAAATCCATATCAATCACATTATATGGTAATTGATTGGGCCTCATTCCAAGTTGGAAAATAAAAGAAAATTCATGTGTTGAATAAAATATATATTCATATGTTGAATAAAAGAAATTTCATGTGTTGAATAAAATATATATTCATGTGTTGAATAAAAGAAAATTCATGTGCTGAATAAAATATATATTCATGTGTTGAATAAAAGAAAATTCACGTGTTGAAGAAAATATTCATGTGTTGAACAAAATAACGAAGTTATTGAAATATATAAAGCCGTGTTGATTAGATATGCGCCATTTTGACGTGAACGATATCTATATCGATTTTATTCATTTTTATAATGAATATAGAAAAGGAAGTGATTTCAAAATATAACGTTTTGAAAATATTATCATTTATAGATTAATGATATGGAATATTCAATTTTAATTAGAAATTGAATATGAAGTTGAAATCATTTTGAAAACGAATTTAAAAAGATTTATAAAATACGTTTTAAATGGAAATCGATGAAGTATATATTATATATATAATATAATGGCCTGAATAGAACGCGCCGCGCTGCGGCAGTTCGCGAATTTCGACCATTGACTTCGAAAAGATACTACGGGAGATCCGACCGTCAGATTCTCCGAAAACCGGAACCGTTGGGTTTGTATCGAAAAGAGCTTTCTAAAGAATATTAGTGATTTGAAATATAATGGTTGGATTTGGAATTAGGTCCAAATTTGGAAAAGGTCGCTGTAAGTGCAGTTCGATGGTCGTTGATGGAAATCGGCTGTATGGGCCTTGATAAAATTATTAAAAATAGTAATAATTTGTGTAAAATCATAAGAAATGATTTGGAAAGAATTGGGATGAAAAATTTCATATTTGAAAAGATAAAAATATATTTTTATCGAAATGAATTAGTTTTGAACTAGAATTAAAATCCATTTATTTTTAAAATAAATAAATTGGATTTAAAATGGTTTTAAAAGTAACCGGAATTTCCAATAACTGAATTGGAAGGGATTTGAATCGAAATTGTCTTTGGAATATTTCGATGTTGGATTTCGAGATTATACAGATATTATTATGGAAATTTGAAAGATATATATATATATATATATATATATATCGTTATTTCCAATACGATACTTGTTGGTCGTAGAATTTGATATTGAATATAAGCCGATATATTTTCTCTTCAGAGCCTTGTATTTAATATCAAATGTGATTTTGGGTTGTCGTGAACAGAATCTTTAATAGTACCGTTCTTAGATCCAATGGAGTTAAAAAAATCAGAAACTAACCGGAGATTAGTTAAGTTGAATGGTTTCTTGGGTATTGAGCTAATGTTGGTTTCGGCCTTCCGGGTTATTACTTAGGGAATTGTTCACTTGCTAATTTACGGTTAAAGACTGATGAAATAGAATGTGATTTTCGGTTTATCATAAACCGTGTTTTAAATGACATTGGTTCTTTGACCCTGTTAAAGACAGGATATGATTTCCCAAGTTAAATAATCATTGATAGTGATTTAGGAAGATTAAAACCAAGTGGAGTTTTAATGAATCTTTAATTAAATTGAAATGATCGAGAATGGAGTATCACCAATTTTGCTCTAGGCGATAGTTAAATCTTTAATTAGATTTGAATGTGAAATGGTAATTGAGATTACCGATAACACCGTGGTGTTAGATATGAAGTATTACCAGTTTTACTTCATGGGATGAATAGGTTGGGGTTAGGAAATTTAACATGTGATTACTTCGGTAAGGTTCGTTAACCCTGACTAGTTTGGATAAACCATAATTTGGTTTGAATTGATATTCAAAGGAATATTAAAGAATAAATTTAAAGAATTTATCTTTGATAATATTAATGGGAACCTTTCCCAAAGTATAAGAATATTTGAATAAAAGAATATTCTAAATTGGAATGAGGCGTATGTTGTGTTTGTGTAACACTTGTTTATTATATACGCGGGTTATTCAGAAAGACCGGGTTTATCCCATTCTAAATAATTGATTCGACGATGTGTCGAGGATGAAGATGGTGGTCGAAGAACAGAGGTCTTCACATCGTTTGGATAATTACTGATGATCTTGATTGGGCTATACACCCAAGAGGAGGGAATCAGTTGTTGATCGTCCAGATGTACTTGGAGATCAATGGATATGCAAGGTACAAGGTGCCTCCGGTTTCGTTCAGACCCATAATGAACTTGTAAATGGACTGTTTGTCTGACATTGGATTTTATTCTGTGCGATTGATTTCTATTAAATATATATCTATTTTGCAGCGGAGAATTCATTCTCTTGCTTAACGCCCTTCTCTGAGACGTACGAGCTCAGAGGTTATATATTGATGGATATCATTCGCATGGAGTGAATTGCCTGTGTGGCATGCCTAAGTGGCAAATGATCAAGGCTTTATTTGAAAAACAAAGTCTTCTGGTTGATGATCAAAGCACCGCCTGTGTCTCATAGTTTTTTGTAACGTTGATCCGCGAGCCTCACACCTCGGTTGTGAACCAGAAACGGGAGAGGGATCCAGGGAGAACGTGCGTCTGTTTCTAGTTAGAGGTGGTGTCAGTGACCTACCAGCCCTGACATTTATATTTTTTTCACATTTGTGGTTATAGGAATGCGAGGCGCCTCGAATATGGAGTCATTTGGCTCATTTATGCCCCATACGGCGGGGAGACGTAGTGTTCAGGGTGTTATTTAATCCACATCGAGTGGACCGGCCCTGTGGCTCCTATGGGACGATGCGTTCTATTCCTGAGGCTTGGACTAGAGAGTCTCGAATTCGACAAGAACGATCCCTTGCCTTGGTTCACAGATGGAAATCCAACTTCCGATACATGACATTTGCAGTTTTGATTGTAGAGCCTAGTATTGGTGACATGATATATGGTACCCATGCCGTCTAGGTTTGATACATTTATATTTGAATTTGTTTTATACACTATGCACTTATGATAGTATCAAATGATTTGTTTTTAATGTACCAAGCATGTTTGGCTATTATAAGGGAAAACCCTATCCTCCGGCTTGTGTTGCATTATGTGATGGGATCTGGGTCTTATAATAGCTTCATTTTTCCAAAAAGCATCGCGCTGTTTTGTTATATGCACTGGTATTCTTGGGAGAAAACCCGTTTCGTGTTATAAGGCATGGTCCCTTGATATATCTAATTTAAAGTAAATATTAATAACTGTTTTAGTTCTCACACCAGTCACATGACTGACCTGGAGTTTATTGCTTTAACCTAAACTCTGGGTTCCCCTATTTTCCACACGGGCAGCTTGTAGTTTTGGTTTTGCAGATTTATATTCACAGGATCCTGGTTTAAGCTGGACTGATATCCGGAAAGCTCTGTATCCATATATCTCGTTCAGTTGTGTTTTGTATTATTTTCCGCTGCTATGTAATGTAAATTGAATCTCTGATATTTTTATGATGTGCAATATTTATTTATACTCTGTATATTCTTGTATTCTGATGGAATTGTTGTAATAAATATTGAAATGTTCTTCTGTTTGTATTCCGATGTGGCTTGTTCTCAAAACAATCAGGGGTTTAGAATGGTCTTGGTCGGTTTAGCGATCGATTCGGATCGAGCGAAATTTCCTATCGTTGCATTTGGTATCAGAGCTTTGGTTTACAGAGTTCGTTGAACAGGACATGTTAGAACCAAATGAAAGAATACATCAGAGATTGGATTAGTAATATCCAATAGGAATGGCTCGTTAGAGGTAGGATATGTAGTATCCTAAAACGAGTGTGAAGAGTATATTTTTAAAATGAAAACAATTTTTGTTTTGAAAATTTAAACTTTATTATTCATATTTGAATATTTATTTTAAATTGATTTGGACAATCCAGTATATAGAGATTTTCATATACGTCTGATCCACGTGTATTGGAAGTCTCAAATATACTGGATGGATATAAAATTACACTCAAGTCGCCCGGGGGTGACTCTAATGATTGATATATCATCATCAAAATCTATATTCGAGTGCCGAAAGTGGGATATCTATATATTTCCAATTGACTGGTGTGAGAACCAAAATATAGTTAGAATATATTGCTGTGACTTGGCATCAAGAATATGATTTTCTGTATATATATATCAAAATCATGAATTTGAAACGTTAATTCACTAATAGATTGCTGATTGTGTTGTTTGATTATTGTTCGATTAATTAAATGTTGAACCTTTAGCCAAATTGAACCAAATAGTGAGTTGTATTGAAAATTAGTCGCATTTGCATGCATATACATATACTTACATTGAACAGGTCATAATAAGGAGGCTAGAGAAGAGGAATAAAATTGTTTGCCCGACAAATAGGTACATGTTTATTGTATTTCTTGGGTTTTTGATGATTTTATGAGCCTAGCGCTTGGCTGTTTCTTTTTCTTTTTGGACCGGTGAGGGCCATGGGAGGCTATTTGAAATATCCTGAAGCTCCCGGTGTAGGGTAGGTAATGGCGAAATTTTTCAAAAATTTAGGGTGTTAGCAAAATTTTTGAAAAATTTGAAAAGTTCTTAGAAACTGAAAAGTTGAAGAACTTAAGCCATTATGAAAATAATGAAAGTTGAGTTGATTTGTAAAACAACTTTCGGCTTCGATCCTTTTCGGGGACGAAAAGTTTTAAGCGGGGGAGATTGTAATAACCTAGAAATCCGAGCTAATTTAAAATTTTTATTTTGCCAATTTAATCAATTTTGGATATTTAAAATGATTTATTTTAAATAATAACGACAAGAAATTTATTTTGAATAGAATTAGAACGTATATATTTATACAGATCGTTGTTACAAAATAAATATTTTATTTTAGTTATAAAAGGAATTGAAAATGGCATGGTAGTTTGAAATTTCGATTTCAAAGTTCAAATGAATGTACAGGAATCAAAATAAACCAGATTCTAGCGAAACCAAAAATATTAGAATCTATTTGAGAATATCTTTCAAACGAATCTGAAAAATTGAAATTTCATAGCGGGAATAAAAAGTTATGCCCAATTGAAAATTCAGAATAGTCGTTGTGGAATTCTGGCCCATAAAAATAGCCATTTTGCAAACGACCTCGGTTTTCGATGAAACAAATTTTATTGGATCCATGATGTCAAGTTATTTCCAGGTTTCAAAATTCATAATTTTTGAAATCAATATGTGAGCGTGGAAAAAGAAAACGTGTTTTGTCAGCTTCAGTCAATTTCGATCGACCAGAAAATGGCCATTTTTCAAACGGTCTTGGAATTTGACGAAATTATTTTTGTTAGGACCGTATCGTCAATACGAAGCTAGAAGATATTTTTCGGGAATTTTTAGAGTTAGTATGTGGCCCCGGTAAATTGAAATGTACGTTTGAATTGAATATATACAGATTTATATTTTAATTTAAATGGAAACTGATCGAAACGTTAGAAATGGGTTATGGGACATATCCCATTGTTTTCGGAATGGGGGTAATTAGCTAGGAGTGACAGTCGGTGGGTCTCGTTTGGAGGCCGAAATAAAAAGGTACTTTTATGGAAAACTAAAATATTAAATATATAATAATATAAAACGGTCAACCCTTTACCCCCTCTCCTCTTTCCCTTTCCATTAAATCTCGAATCAAATAAATAAATAAAAACCGTCGATACCCCGTCACAGCCCCCCTACATCACCGCGCAGCCGCTGACGAAGCCTCACAGCCCCCCTCGCACGCACCTCCCTCCTCTATCGTCAACCACCTCCTATCCTCCATAGCCCCCTCGTTCGAACCCCTCAGCCGTGAAATCGAGCACCTCAAAACCCACAGACCTACCACTTCCTGAACCCCACAACTGCGTCGCGCCTTCAGGAAGTCGACGTCGCGCCTCTACCGCCCTTCGCCAGCTCCGACAAGCCACTACCACGAACAAAACCCCCCTCCTCTGTAAAACCGAAAACAGTAAGCCTTAATTTTTATTTTTATTTTATATGAAAGCATTGTTATATCCTATTTTATTTATATGTAGGAATGAATTTTATTTATATATGAAGTTATGAATTTACATAATTGAAAGGTGATATTTTTATCAAAGTAAAAATGAAATCATTATGTAGTTCCTAGCAAAGTAAAGGTGAAATCTTTATATAGTTGCTAGCAAAGTAAAGGTGAAATCTTTATATGTGTAGCGAATAGGAAAAGATATGATTTTGTTTATATAAAAATACGATTTTTATATTATAGATATAATAAAAATATGATTTTTATATTATAGAGATAATAAAAATATGATTTTTATATTATAGAGATAATAAAAATATGATTTTTATATTATAGAGATAATAAAAATACGATTTTTATATATGTTGTAGTGAAATAAAAATTCGATTTTTATATGAGTAGCAGATTGAAAATAGAATTTTTATATGATAGAGAATATAAAAATATAATTTTTATATATATAGTGAAATAAAAATCTGATTTTTATTATATATCTAACGTTGAAATAAAAGTGTGATTTTTATATATGTAGCGAATACAGATGACGAAAGTGACAAAAGGCGAGCACGACAAAGATTTTCTACGTATGAAAAGTCGTGGCGTTTGGTTTAGCTTATGGGTGAGAACTTCTCACTTTTATTTTGTTTTCTAGTTGAAATATATACTAGGATGCAGATGGTGCTTAGCAGCACCTGACACTCGTCGTCCACAGAGCAAGGATGACTTGTTTGATTGATGTGTTGTGAAAATTGATGGTGGGATGTAGATTGAATAAATATTTTATAGTTAAAAATATAATTTTTAACGTATATATAAAATAAATAATTATAAATAAATCGGATGATTTGTTTATATACACTGATTTGACTGATATTGATTGGGACGATAAATTTTACACATCGCCCAACTGCACAAATAAAAATCTGTGTTTGTTGACTGAAACCCCACACGGGTGTTGGGATGAAATTGGCCATACATTAGTCCCAATAATTAGCTGTATGACGATCGATTGATTGATAGGCTATTATAAGCGTTAAATATTTATATTTGATGCTTATGCAGTGTAGAATGCACTTTGGGTGATGGTTGACTTTGTTTGATTATTGTAGTGTACGTGTGTGTATGAAATCCATATCAATCACATTGTATGGTAATTGATTGGGCCTTATTCCAAGTTGGAAAATTAAAGAAAATTCATGTGTTGAATAAAATATATATTCATGTGTTGAATAAAAGAAAATTCATGTGCTGAATAAAATATATATTCATGTGTTGAATAAAAGAAAATTCATGTGTTGAATAAAATATATATTCATGTGTTGAATAAAAGAAAATTCATGTATTGAATAAAATATATATTCATGTGTTGAATAAAAGAAAATTCATGTGTTGAATAAAATATATATTCATGTGTTGAATAAATGAAAATTCATGTGTTGAATAAAATATATATTCATGTGTTGAATAAAAGAAAATTCATGTGTTGAAGAAAATATTCATGTGTTGAATAGAATAACGAAGTTATTGAAATATATAAAGCCGTATTGATTAGATATGCGCCATTTTGACGTGAACGATATCTATATCGATTTTATTCATTTTTATAATGAATATAGAAAAGGTAGTGATTTCAAAATATAACGTTTTGAAAATATTATCATTTATAGATTAATGATATGGAATATTCAATTTAATTAGAAATTGAATATGAAGTTGAAATCATTTTGAAAATGAATTTAAAACGATTTATAAAATACGTTTTAAATGGAAATTGATGAAATATATATTATATATATAATATAATGGCCTGAATATATGCGCCGTGCTGCGACAGTTCGCGAATTTCGACCATTGACTTCGAACGGATATTACGGGAGATCCGACCGTCGGATTCTCTTAAAACCAGAACCGTTGGGTTCGTATTGTATCGAAAAGAGATTTCTAACGAATATTAGAGATTTCAAATCTAACGGTTGGATTTGGAATTATGTCTAAATCAAATTTGGAAAAGGTCGCTGTAAGTGCAGTTCAATGGCCGTTGATGGAAATCGGATGTACTGGCCTTGATAAAATTATTGAAAATAGTAATAATTTGTGTAAAATCATAAGAAATGATTTGGAAAGAATTGGGATGAAAAATTCCACATTTGAAAAGATAAAAATAGATTTTTATCGAAATGAACTAGTTTTGAAGTAGAATTAAAATCCATTTATTTTTAAAATAAATAAATTGGATTTGAAATGGTTTTAAAAGTAACCAGAATTTCCAATAATTGAATTGGAATGGATTTGAATCGAAATTCTCTTTGGAATATTTCGATGTTGAATTTCGAGATTATACAGATATTATTATGGAAATTTGAAAGATATATATATATATATATATATATATCATTATTTCCAATACGATATTTGTTGGTCGTAGAATTTGATATTGAATATAAGCTGATATATTTTTTATTCAGAGCCTTGTATTTAGTATCAAATGTGATTTTGGGTTGTCGTGAATGGTATCTTTAATAATACCGTTCTTAGACCCAACAGAGTTAAGAAAATCAGAAACTAACTGGAGATTAGTTAAGTTGAATGGTTTCTATGGTATTGATCTGATGTTGGTTTCGGCCTTCGTGGTTATTACTTAGGGAATTGTTCACTTGCTAATTTACGGTTAAAAGTTGATGGAATAGAATGTGATTTTGGGTTTATCGTGAACTGTGTTTTAAATGACATTGGTTCTTTAACCCTTTAACTCAGTTAAAGACAGGATATGATTTCCAAGTTAAATAATCATTGATAGTGATTTTTAGGAAGATTAAAACCAAGTGGAGTTTTAATGAATATTTAATTAGATTTGAACGTGAAATGGTAATTGAGATTAACGATAACACCATGGTGTTAGATATGAAGTGTTACCAGTTTTACTTCATGGGATGATTAGGTTGGGGTTGGAAAATTTAACAAGTGATTACTTCGGT
Organism: Allium sativum; assembly: GCA_030737875.1. Taxonomy (NCBI): domain Eukaryota; kingdom Viridiplantae; phylum Streptophyta; class Magnoliopsida; order Asparagales; family Amaryllidaceae; genus Allium; species Allium sativum. The sequence continues at coordinate 393,202,792 of CM060925.1, forward strand.
AAGTTTTGTTAATCCTGACTAGTTTAGATAAATCATAATTTGGTATGAATTGACATTCAAAGGAAGATTAAAGAATAAATTAAAAGAATTTATCTTTGATAAAATTAATGGGAACCTTTCCCAAAGTATAAGAATATTTGAATAAAAGAATATTCTGAATTGGAATGAGGCGTATGTTGTGTTTGTGTAACACTTGTTTATTATATACGCGGGTTATTTTGAAAGACCGGGTTTATCCCATTCTGAATAACTGATTCGACGATGTGTCGAGGATGAAGACGGTGGTCGAAGACCGGAGGTCTTCACATCGTTTGGATAATTTTTGATGATATTGATTGCGCTGTACACCCAAGAGGAGGGAATCAGTTGGTGATTGTCCAGACATACTTGGAGATCGATGGATATGCGAGGTACAAGGTGCCTTAAGTTTCGTTCAGACCCAGAACGAACTTGTAAATGGACTGTGTGTCTGATATTGGATTTTATTCTGTGTGATTGATTTCTATTAAATATATATCTATATGGCGGAGGAGAATTTATTCTCTTGCTTAACGCCCTTCTCTGAGACGTACGAGCTCAGAGGTTATATATTGATGGATATCAATCGCTTGGAGTGAATTGCCTATGTGGCATGCCTAAGTGGCAAATGATCAAGTCTTTTGTTGAAAAACAAATTCTTTTGGTTGATGATCAAAGCACCGCCCGTGTGGCATAGCTTTCTGTAACGTTGATCCGCGAGCCTCACACCTCGGTTGTGAACCAGAAACGGGAGAAGGATCCAGGGAGAACGTGCGTCTGTTTCTAGTTAGAGGTGGTGTCAGCGATCTACTAGCCCTGACATTTATTTATTTTTCACCTTTGTGGTTGTGGGAATGCGAGGCGCCTTGTATATGGAGTCGTTTGGCTCATTTACGCCCCATATGGCGGGGAGACGTAGTGTTCAGGGTTTTATTTAATCCACATCGAGTGGACCGGCCCTGTGGCTCCTAAGGGACGATGCGTTCTGTTCCTGAGGCTCGGACTAGAGAGTCTCGAATTTGGTAAGGAGGATCCCTTTCCTTGGTTCACAGATGGAAATCCAACTTCTGATATGTGACATTTGCGGTTTTGATTGTAGAGCCTAGTATTGGCGACATGATATATGGTACCCATGCCGTCTTGGATTGATACATTTATATTTGAATTTGTTTTATACACTATGCACTTATAATAGTATCGAATGATTTGTATTTAACGTACCAAGCATGTTTGGCTATTATAAGGTAAAATCCTATACTGTGGCTTGTGTCGCATTGTGTGATGGGATCTGGGTCTTATAATAGCTTCATTTTTCCAAAAAGCATCGTGCTGTTTTGTTATATGCACTAATATTCTTGGGAGGAAACCCATTCCATGTTATACGGCGTGATCCCTTGATATATCTGATTGAAAGTAAAGATTAATAACTGTTTAGTTCTCACAGCAGTCACATGACTGACCTGGAGTTTATTGTTTTAACGTAAACTATGGTTTCCCCTATTTTCCACACGGGCAGCTTGTAGTTTTGGTTTTGCAGATTTATATTCACAGGATCCTGGTTTACAGCTGGAATGATATCCGGAAAGATCTGTATCTGTATATTTCATTTAGTTGTGTTTGTGTTATTTTCCGCTGCTATGTAACGTAAATTGAATCTCTGATATTTTTTTTGTGTGTAATATTTATTTATACTGTGTATATTCTTGTATTCTGATGGAATTGTTGTAATAAACAATGAAATGTTCTTGTGTTTGTGTTCCGATGTGGCTTGTTCTCAAAACAATCAGGGGTTTCGAACCTTCTTGGTCGGTTTAGCGATTGATTTGGATCGAACGAAATTTCCTATCGTTACACTATCAGACCTGCAAGGGTCTTAGTCGGTTGTTTTATTCTTGGCATTGGGAGCTTATCCTTCGACCGCTTTTGATGAATTCGGTCACGATACTCGAACTCTTACGGTAGCTTCTGAATTTAAGCTTGCGGTCGTGAACTTCAGGATGTAGGCTCTCGGCTTTATCGCGAATATTTAAAGGGGCTCGACCCCATGGCGTATGTTGATAGTCGCTCGGTTGAAATCGCTACGAGTTTCAGTACTAGGTAGACTAGTACGGGTAGCCTATATCCTTGTCCGAGCTTCGGTTAGCCCTCCGGAGGGGTCTTAACGATAGCCTGTATCCTTGAAGGGTGGCTTCCGGAGTTAGTCTTATTTATTTGTGGATGTGACCTTTCGGTATTTATGCAGTAGATGCTCCAGAAGTTGGTTTTGAGTGGCCTTCGTGTTCTCCCGGGTTAGTACCTTCGATACTTGCATCTTCATGTGTATCGGTATTTGGGCAGGTAGCTAGCGAAGATTCCTTTGGGTTTGGTCTGTTGGATTTATTGCTTCTAAATCACTTGGTTTCGGGTTTGGATGACCTTTTGCTGTAGGACTCCTTTCTCTTGTCGATGCTGCTTGGAGAATCCCTGTCGGATTGGCCCTGACGGATAAATCCCGCCAGCTATACCCTATAGCTTTCATGATCCCTTTTCCCAGAGGGTTTCGTTTGGTGCCATGTCTCAATTTATTCTTTCCAGCTTTTAGCCCTTCCTAACAATGTGTTCTGCTTTCTGGCGAGCTTTTAGTGAGCCTTCACTTGCCTGATACCCCTTCACCGCCAACTCGATTCTTTGTTAATTTTGGTAATAACAAGTGTTGATACCTTTGAGTACTAATTGAAGAACTTGTTCGGAGTAACCAGCTGCCATAGTACATCAGAAATGATGGTGCAGAATGAGCAACCATATGTGCAGTGAATCCTTCAAGGAACAACAAGGGATCTAGTTCAAGACTCCTAATCCCATGATCATGATAAATAGATGGCAGGTTTATCGCTTTCTCCAATTTTTCTTACTTTAGATAAATAATGCGTTGTAATTTATATCTGGATGATCCTTGATTGGACCACAAGCATTTTGAATTAGATCCTGAGATGACTACCTTGGACTATAATAACCTCAAATCGCATAAACATGTACATGACCAAAATTGGACCTTATGATTCTCTAAGTCAGATGTATGGGATGATTATATATTATTCATGTGTGCTTGCTTTGATTTGAATTTCGGAAAATTCATCATAGTTTAATGACTAGCTTTGATCAATTTATATTATGATCGCAGAATCGAGACCAAAACGCAAGGTGTAAGTCCCCTATCTATGATTTAGTGGATACGCTTGCACGTATTTGATGAATTTATGTTACCATTAGAAGAGACAGGGTTGGAATGCAGAAAGTAAAACAACTTGCAGTAGGGTAAGTTAATGGGCTTTCTTTCCATTGACACCCTTTATCGAATAATGAGTAGACAGGGTTTAAGAGTGGGTCCTTACTAGAGAGTAAGCGGACAGGCCTCCTTTGCTATTAGATCCCCTTGTCGAAGAGTAAGAAAACCACACTTAGCAAGTGACCGCCAAAGAGATTAAACACCATTATGGATGAAGAACAATCTGGGGAAATCAAATCTAAGATTGAAAGATGAATGGTTTGGACAGACCAAGCCTCGGAGATGATGGAGATTTGCTAAAAGGATTTGAAATTGAAGAAACAAAGCTAAGTCTTAGGAAAACACGGGACGTAGATATGAGATATGCTACTTCCAGGTGATGGATCTAAACCGAAATGATTAAAGAGTCCAAATGAACTAACTGGATAACTCAGCTATTTGAGATTGATTACTAATTGTCAAAACATGTTCTTGAGCAAAGCCCAACTTACCTTCAAAAGGCATACCTCGGGGAAAGGGGAAGGAGAAGTGTAACACCCTAGTACTTTGCCAATAATTAAGTTTGTTATTTGATTAGATTCCAAAGTGCAATTTTCACAAATAATGGAATCTGACCATGAAACTTATGCTGTTGCATTCATAACGGAGTCCATATGAAAAATTCATGGATGAAGTATGATGGACAAAAAATAATTAAATAGCAATTACATATTAATCATAATAAATCTGATCTGACCCATAGCTTCCAATCAATCCTAGCGGTCGACCGAGCAATCGAACTTTTGTCTTTTCTTCGAAGTGTTGCTTCTGTGCCCCCCGCCTTCCTTCGATATGGTGCATTGAATGTTCTCCTTTTGAGTGATCTGGATTATGAATACGAAGTATATTTTCTTTCTTTATCCTCTTATAGTGTCCTTACTTTCCTCATATGAATCTCGTCCGTTGATTCTGTCTCAGGTGGACAGCTGAGAAGCAAGGTATGTCCTTTTCTCTTTCTCTCGCCTATTTTCCCTGCATAGCTTTTCACCAAAGCAAGATTACTGTTGATCAAAATTTGTTGTATTATTTTCCCAAGATTTCAGCTCTAGCTAGTAGTAAGTTTTTTTTGTAGATAGAACTCTTATTGATCGTCTGAATTGACGATTAATAACAACCCTCTATGAGGTCATACCCATCCCGTTCGCCACTGGGGCTTTGGGAAGTAAAACCTGTATAAACGAAAAAAGTGTGGCAGTGGGCAATTCAACATATCAATATCAATTTTCTTAGCTAGGATTGTTTTTCTATAGGATAATGAAATTCCAAATCATTCGTATGCCTATGTAGTATTTGTGTAAAATCATCAAAGAAAAATTAGATTGAACTACATATTTATGTTACGGTATCACCTGACAGGGCTATGTATAAGATTACACAAATTGGAAATTTCATTCCGAATAAGTCAGGGCTTTTTTTGATGGAGGAGGAGCTTGGGAAGAAGGAACATCAAGTGAGCAATGTTTTGAGTGAAATCCTAGGTGTCCTGAATCAGCATTTTGAATTGTTATTCTCGAACTTTTCCTCCAGGTATGTCTCTTCTTCTTTGGGACAAGTTCTTCTAGAGCAAACTTCTCCCTCTTGTTTTGCGTTTCTTGGAGATGGTTTGTTCCCACCCTCCATGATTTCTTCTTTTCCTGAATTTCTGCTAAGAAGAGATCTGCTTCAGTTTTTGGCAATGATTCCTTTTGGAATCCTAAAAAGGTAAATTCTGTTTCCCGTTTTTCTGGTGGTGAAATTTTTGCGTCGCCTTGTCGTCGGCTACTGCATACCCCTCATGTATTTTCTCCTAGAAGTTTTCATAATGTCTATCCCACCTCTGCAAAGACCGTTGAAAGTGATTTTGTTGCTAGTTTTCTAAGATTCGATTTTTAGGGGGATCCGGATTTAGGAGAGCGTGAACCTTCCCTTTCTCCCTATTATCTATGTGACCCCGCGGGTCCCTCTTTTCAAGCCCCGGATTTCGGCACCATTATAAGATCTGTTTTATCCTCTATCGAAGCCTCCGACATTCAGGAACCTGCTTCTGAAGGGTGGTTTAAGTTTTACCTCAACTTCGTCAAATGACAACTTTTAGTACGTATCTTTTATCCCCTTGCGGCTCTTTACTCGCCTTAATTATGTAAGGACTAAAATCGTATCGCTCTTGCCTTCTTCTCCCCTCCTTTTTTAGATATCCAAGTGTTGGTATGTTACCAAGTCTACAACTACATCTCCATAAGGAAGAACTCCAAAGGGAGAAAGCCGTGTTGGAGTCTAGATCTCATGATCTATCCTTTGCTAAGAGTGGCAACGAAGAGGTTTGTAGTCAAATGAAGGAGTCCCTTAAGAGGGAAAGGGCTGCCAATAGTTCCTTAACTGTCGAAGTTTTGTCCCTCAGGCGTGAGTAATCAAATATGCTGATGAAATACGTGGGGTGGTTGAAAACAAGGGAAGTGACTCTTTTTGATGCCAGGCGAATAATTTGCAAAACTAGGGATCGGATTTCTTTGTTCTTGAAAGTGCACTTTCTAGATATGATGTCTGACTGTTATGAAAAGGCTCTCCTCTTAGTTTACCATGATAAATGTGGAAAGTTTCCTGACATGGACTTTCCTTCCCTTCCTTCGTCCCTATGGAACAAAATCTTGAGAGGTGATATTGCCTTAGATCTAGGTACTAGAGATTCTAAAGGAGAGAAAGCGAAGGTCGAGAATCTTTTGTTCGTTGAAAAGATGTTTGACAACTAATTACCTGGGTGTGATGAAGATCTGACCTTGCATAAAGAAGGAGGTGATGTTGATAGCCCATATGGAGATGATGGATTTACGGAGGGGGTAAATCTTCCGGAGGTTGGTGAGAGAGAACAGGCGGTGCACACTGGTTCTCCTATTCCCTGGGTATAGATTCCATCCTCTGAATTCTTTCTTTACTTGTACTAGTTGATCTTTGACGACTTTTTCCCATGGTGATAGGAATGATGTCCTTGTTGCTCACCCATCCTCTTTTATTTTTATTTTTTATTTTTAAGGATGATCTTCATTCTCTTTCTAAGCTGAAGATTGAATGCCTCACAAAGCCTTCCTTTAGATTTGGCACATAATGCTTCTTCAAAGAACTCAAACATATTTACATGAAATATTCTCAGTTATCTTTCAACTTCTTGGGGAACGATAAGGAGATAATATTAAAGAAACTTAGGACTCATCATACAAAGTTAATATGTAACATGAAAGATAAGAACACTGGGGAAATATGACTATTATATCTATATATCTTTTGATGACAATGCATATGAATGTGAATCGTATTTGTTTTTACCTCCTTTTTGTCGCATGCTTTTTCTGGGTTTGGAATACTCTTGCAAAAGATAGCTTATCTGTTTATTTAAACACAATGATTTACCTGAAGACACTTCTTCTTTTCTGGATAGAGATGCATTGTTTCCTTTATGTTTGGGAATTTTTTTGGGAACTTCTCCTACCACCATAGGTGGCAGATGTGCCATATTTGGGAAACGATTGGCACAATGTTTGGTAGAACAAATATTTGTGTTGGAGAATCAAATAAGGCAAAATGATAAAGACATCCTCGAGGCAAAGAGGATCATAAAAAAGAATCCTACCATCGATTTTTATGGATAAAGGGATGAGCTACAACGTCAAGTTAGGGATTTAGAGGCGAGATGCAAAGACATATTATTGAAATGCAAAGAATGGGAGACTACATTTGGATGTGCTCTTGGGGTCACTGTCTCTAATGAGTCGTGTTTCTCGACGGAACCTGTCTATTCGTAATTTGGTATTAGGGTTCCTCCCACAGGATAAACCATTCCTTTGCTGCCAGGTGGCATAGGCAGGTTAAGGCAAGCGTGAAAAGTCTTTATGACAGAAAGGAGGTTGAGGGCAACTCTAGTTTTGTTGACTTTTATCCTTCCAAACTTAAGCAATTTCAAAAGAAGAAACGATGCTTACGCGGAGATGCTTTCGACCTGAGGAAGGAAGACAAAAATATCTGTGCGATGGGCAAGACTTTTAATCAAGCTTTGAAGTAGAAACCTAAACCCTCGGATGACCTTGGTGTGGTGATGGAAAAGGTGCAAACGGTCGACGAGCTTTTGCATGCTGCGATTCGTCGTTCGGCCACTTCCTCCTGGATCCATGAATAAAGCGTATCCTATTGGAAGATGGTCTATTGCCCATGCGGGAGTTGTTGTGTCAGGGCATGCTTTATTCCCTTTTTTTATATAAGCATTTATGTAACGCGTAAAGTACACTGTATTTTAACAACGGAATGTAGCATTTTATATAAACCGCACACATGGAAGAAGGGTAAAATCTATAATGATATGATTTGGCATGCAATTGTGTATCTTAATCTAGGTGCTTTCCTTTTAGTCATTGCTATATCGCGACTAGGCAGAAAATGCTATGTTGGGGTCTATCTCGTGGTCTTGAAAACAGTGTCCCTTTTTGGGATTACCAGTTTCATAGTGCGTTCAGTCATAAAAGATCCAAAATGTCCGTTCGTGTTTTGTGTGTTAGTGTGAATATTTGGTGTATGTAAATCGGAGATACTTTCCTGCGTACAAAGGAGAGGTGATAAAGGCTACTGGTGTGCAATTTACGCGGTGGTTAAATGTTGAGTCGAAGTTGAATTGCTTGTCCCAAAATTTGCCAAGGACTGGGTTGACGCTGATTCGAATATGCATAGAAGACCAGAATTTCCTGTAGTATTTGGGAGGCACCGAATTATCTCAGATTTGGGTCTTAGTATAGAAGACTTGATCCCCCTCCGGTATTGGTAAAGCGTCGAATTGACCCAAGTTCGGGTATTAACATAAATGGCTGGAAACCCCCTCCGGTATGGTGAAGTTTCGTACCGGGATTCGGGTATTAGTATAGAAGACCGGTATTGGCAAGGCGCCGAATCGAACCAAATTCGGGTATTACTATAGAAGACCGGAACTCCCCTCCGATATTGGCAAGGCTCCGAATCGACCCAGATTCGGGTGTTAGTATAGAAGACCGAACCCGTTCCAGTATTAGCAATGCGCCAAATCGACACAGATTCAGATATTAGTATAGAAGACCAGAATTCCCCTCCGGTATTGGCAAGGCGCCGAATCGACCTAGATTCGGGTATTAATATAGATGATTGTAACAACGTCATTTTTACAATGGGCATCGACTGCCCGTTGTAATAGAGGGATATTACAACGGTCAATTAAGAACCGTTGTAATAGATGCCCTATATAACCCCTTTTTTACAACAGGCACAGGAAGCCCGTTGTAATAGGTGTCTATTACAATGGTTTTTTCTGGCCCGTTGTAATATATATCAATTTTACAACGTTCCCAAAATGCCCGTTGTAATAGATGTCAATTTTACAACGGGCAAAAAGTGACCGTTGCAATAGATGCCAATTTTACAACGGTCAAAAAATGCCAATTTTAATCGTTATAATAAATGTCTATTGTGAGTTTTTAATAATAAACAATTCATAATCACAATGCTTTCTTAAAATTAATATTTATTATTTATTAGTATTTAATAATTTATCATTAATAATATTATATATATTAGTCATATGTTACTAATTGCTAACTATAATATTGCATTACTAATAATATTTATCATATTAATCATATGCTACTAATATTAATTAATCATTAATAATATTATATTAATCATATGTCACTAATATTTACAACATTTGTTTTAAAAGCATTGTAAATACAAACTTTGTTGCGACACTATTTGGACAAATGTTAGATTTGATTTGTTCATAAAATATTTGTCAAAAATGTGGTCAATAATCAGGTTTAAGAACATATTTATAAAATCATTATATATATATAATTTCATTTATGTCAATTATTATAATGTGATAACCTATATATATATATATATATATATATGTGAAGAACAAATAAACTGTAATTCTTTATATGAATATATATATAGTGGATGGTTAAATTGGTGTGCACAAATATATATATATATATATATATATATATATATATATAGTGGATGTATGATAGATTGTATATTGTGTGTGTAACATAGCAATTGGGATAAGTGTTGGTATAATTATAAAGGGTTAATATAAATCCTAGGGGTAAAATTGGTAATGGCAACGAATGAAAACCCTAGCCGGTTTAACAAATAAAAGAAAGAAAGAGGCCGACCCTTTATACCATTCTCTCGTCCAAAATAAAACCCAAAAACGGTCGATGACCTAGCAGCGAAAAATTAGGAAAGACAACCATCTCGCTATCAAATTGGAGACGGATTCGTGATGGAGGGAACTCGAGAGAGAGAGAGAGAGCAACGAGTCTAGGAGAAGCCCGAAGCCTGAAATCGAGATCTGGGAAATAGAAATCGAGATTAAACCCTATGTGAGTGTATTTCCTGTTCTTATTTGACAATAAGCCTTTTTACAGGCAGCCGATTTACTTATATGTTTATTGTAGGATTGTTATAAACAAACATACATGTTTGTTGAGTGATTTTGTATGTTTGTATGGCTGTTTGTTTGATATACAGTTTTGGAATTAAAGTGTTAAAATAGATTTAGGCACTGTTTGCTATGTAAATAGGGTTGGAAGAGTGAGTACAGGCAGTGTGGGGAAGTAGATACATGCTTATGTCTACACTTACCTCTAATCATATTTACACAGTGATAAAATACTTAAATACTGTTGTAAAAACAGTAAAGTATTCCTGAGTAAGATACATAAATATGAATAGCATGCTAGTTTAAATGAATAGATGCTTGACCCAGTAATCCATTTTACATTTGTCTGGACACATATTTCCAGTGCTAAGGAATTGAAGGGTAAGTTACTATACTTAATGTATGCTGAGTGTAATGGATGCACTAATGCAATGTGTGAACAATGTTTGTATGCATGACATGCACATGGATGATTTGTTGTGAAGGTTTGATTGATTTCAGATTTATAGGTGGGATGTTTCGTTACCTGTTAACTAAACTGATGCACAAATTTAACATATGACATTTGATAAGTGTTTAGAGAAAAATTGCTTAACCAGAACGGGTACCAGTTTAGTAAACACAGGCCAATATAGAATATATAGATATACATGTGTATATTTCAATGGCTTGTCCATGGGTGCAATTGAATAATCCGCTCTCAGAAATAAGAATTTGTGTATGTGGTATGTGTTCCTTTTTGGATGTATGGTTGTGAAGGACTCAGTTTTAGATGTATTTATAAATTCTGAAATTGAGGGGATATAAGTATACATACAGGAAGATGGGTGTGTATACATGTACATTATAAATGGTCTATATGATATGGATGTACATGTATACATACCGGAAATTGGGTGTGTGTGTATATATATTTATATATGAGGACTGGGTTTAGAAATTAAGTGGGATTATAGGTATACATACATAAAAGATGTGTGTATATTTATATTAGAGGATGAATTGTTGTGTTAAGAAGGAGGTTAATTAAATAAAGTTAATACATATATAAATGCCTCGACTATATTTATCTGCCATAACTGTTATGAAAGTGAGTTTGTTGTTCACTATAAATGATTCGGCATATGCAGGGTAGTTGTAAAACGACATGTATTTGCAAAATAGCCTGATATGCAAATTTATATCCATTGAGTATGCCGGCTAATGGTAGGAATTACTGATGTATACCATTCGCTGAAATTGAATGAATTGATCTATGTATTTGTTTATACCCAATGTAAATTTGTGTGTGGAGTTTGCCTGAATATAACTGTGAAGTAGAAAAGGCATGCACCACTGAACATAACCGGTTTTTATATAATCTGTTTGATCAGTTTTGACATGCATATTGAAAACTTGATTAAAAGGTAAACTTTGAACTGCACTGTACATTGAGCATATACCTGATAAGTAAAACCATTGAATCATAGAAATATTCACTTGTATATTTTTGGACATAGAAATACTCATAAGAGAAGCTCGAACTGGTACGGTGAGCTCACATTGTGATGGCAATGAAATCCGTTAGACTATTTCCAATGCCACCGGGAATGGAGCCAGTAAGTTGATTATCATCCAGGTAGGGAGTGTCAAGTTTTTCTCCATCATCCATTGAATCATTTTATAAGGTAAATGGAAATCAACATTCAGAATGTATTGGCATCAAAGTTTGTACATCTTGAAGCATTTTGTTTTGAAATCTCAAATCCTTGTTGTAGAAACCATGCATTACTGCTTCAGAAACAATAATTTGCTTACTCATTTTCATGTACTTATTTTTGATCTCTAGGTAATTGTTCTTCTCTCACACAAATTGTATTTTATCATTTATTTATATTGATTTTCTTGCATAAGGCTTCATCTATTTGTTGATTATTTTAATCTCAGGTTTTTCATCCTGTTGCCAATGACAGAGGCATGAAGAACTACAGTCCATTCAATTGACACAGAGCTTGGTGGGTTTAACATTTCTATTGTTGCCAAAAATAAGGTGAGATATTTATTTGTTGGCATAGTTAATTCCTTTTAGTAACAAGCGGCGTAACCTGCTTCCATTTTTTATTTCATTCCTTTTTTCTCTTTATTTAACATAATCAATTTTTTCGATTATACATAGGTTACCAGTGATATAAAAAATTACTAATTTTTGGTAAATACTTGTGGTTTCCATTTATTTATCATATATGAAAAAGCTAAAAAGGGAATTGTATGTCCATATGTGCATTACACAAAATGTATCTCTTTGAATATCACTCCATTGGTAAACTCATCTTAGTTTGAAATTTCAGGTTTAAAAACAAGATATGGGAAGGGTTTTCCTAAACCGTCCCAATTTTTCAAAGAAATAAACAAAAACAATTATAATTGAATTCAGCCTATATTGTTTCAGATTTCCTAAAAATTCAGCCTATGTTGAATCATCTCCCAGTCTTTATTACTGCCTACATGTAATAGAAAAAAAACCGCTTATGTATAGGTTTGGACCAACATAAAAAAAAGGAACATATAAGGGCAACAAAAGTAATACGTACTTTAATTTTTTTTAATATGCCTAAAGTCGAATCATGGCAATAGCAAATCAAAGAGTAAAGAACTGCATTATGCATTTAATTGTGACATTTTGTTTTAAGTAAACTTTTTCATCTGTCATGGAAAACAAATGTTTCATAATTAAAACGTATTAAAGAAATTTAATGCCTTGAACAACAACTTAGTTGCTGTGCCTTGAACAGCAACTTAGTTGTTGTGCTTTGGCACAACAACTTAGTTGTTGTGCCGAGGCACAACAACTAAGTTGCTGTGCCGAAGCGCAGCAACTAAGTTGTTGAAGCAACCTAGTTGCTGAAGCAACCTAGTTGCTATGCCGAGGCACAACAACTAAGTTGCTGTGCCGAGGCACAGCAACTAAGCAATGCTGTGCAGAGGCACAACAACTAAGTTGCTGTGCAGAGGCACAATAACTAAGTTGCTGTGCTCTGCACAGCAACGCTTAGTTGCTGTCCCGAGGCACAGCAACTTAGTTGCTGTGCACAGCAACTAAGTTGCTGTGCCTCGGCACAGCAAAGCGTTGCTGTGCAGAGCACAACAACTAAGTTGCTTCAGCAACTAAGCTGCTGTGCCGAAGCACAGCAACTAAGCTGATGTGCCGAAGCATATATTTGGACTTTCAATACAAGCCTATTATGTAATTAATTCTTCCTTTGGTCATATAATTGTAGAAATAAAAGTTTGTATATAATGTCAGTTACAAATACAAATATTTTTACTTAAATACAACTGCAAACTGTGGATATGATGGTGTCTAAACTGTGTCTAAACCGAAGTAGGAAGACCATGGAACCAAAGGCAGTAAGGTTACAACAATGCAAGACTTAAATGTTGTATAATAAGTTTTGACTGGTGTAAAATAATATATTCTCTCTACATTTGGTAATTTTTTTTGCTTTTTTTGCAGTCACCCCGTGCTAGTAACTATATGCAAACTCGAAGATCAACAGGCCGTTGGATCTACCGTCGCGTGGCACAAAGATTACCTTTCCTTGGTCTAGTTTTGGTACTTATGAAACTAGTTATGTAATTTAGGTTAGAATTATGTCGACGTAACTTATCTAACCTTTTGGAATGTAAACTTATCTGGTCTTTTGGAGTATAAACTTATCGAACTTTTTGAAATGTGATGGAATTATATGATTCTTGCTTCAGTCTTTTAGTATGTGTTATTATGTGATTTTGATTGTTGCATTACAGTATTTATTGCATGTTAAAATATTTATTATTATTATGGAAGTATATCGCAGCAGTTATATTTAAATTTGCTATTACAACGGGCAAAAACCGTTGTAATTTACTGTATTACAACGGGCAAAGGCCGCTTGTAATTTATTAGCTATTACAACGGGTTAATAACCATTGTCATAGAGTCATTGCACGTGATAGAGGAAGTTATTACAACGGTCATTTACAACAGTCACTGCCCGTTGTCAAATAGTCAGGTGCTATTACGACGGTGCATATTCAGACGGGCATATGCCCATTGTTAAATGCATATTACAACGGTTTTTGCCCGTTGTAAAATGACTGTTTTGTTGTAGTGGGCCCCTTTAGTATTGATTTGGAAGGCGGAGGTTGTACGTGCTTTTGAGCCTCCCATTGGGCTTTTGATGTCAAAGAAGAGGATGTACGTGCTTTGTTGGCCACTCTCTGGGCCTGTGCGACCGGAGCGCTTGGCCAGCTTATCCACAAGCAAGGCCCAAGGACTTACCCGACCTCCCTCCAGGACGTGCCTTATTCTGACCATCATAGGCGATGATAAGGGCTTAGAAACTTAGATTAGGCTATCGTAGGCACATAACTAAAGTTTACTCTTTTCACGCTCCATACAGGCCATCGTAGGCACTGATAGAGACTTATACACCACCCCCTCCAAGGGGTGCCCTATCATGACCATCGTAGGCGATGATAGGGGTTTGCGCTCCCTTCTGTGGGTAACATGGAACATAAGCGGAGGTAGGACATGCTCTTCTGCGAGCGTAGGTAGGATGTGCTTAGTTCTAGCAGAGGCAGGGAGTACTCTTCTACGAGCAGAGGCAGGGCATGCTAATTTTAGATGCATCGCCATGACCATTTCTGGTGTGAAATGATGGCTTACGCTTTTGATGCTTTAACCCTGCCCCCTCTTGTTTAGGCATGGAGAAAGACTAACACACCATCCCCTTTCGGGGGATGCCTCGCCTCGGCCAATTTGGCGATGACGAGGGATTTAATCCGTTGATGATTAGGACCCTTTGGGTTTTCCTTTTAAAATCATGAGGGATGGAACTTCCGTACATTGGAATATGTGTATTGATCCTTTTCTTATGTATTTTCTCAGAATTGTCTCAATTTTTTGATAAACACTTGTAATCGGCCTTGACTGACGAATCTGGTGATGGCTTCCTTGAGAGCTCTGCAGTGATTAGTCCCGTGCCCATTCACTAAGTGGTAATGGCAGTAAGGTCCTTCTGTCTTTCTTTCGTATTTAGGTCTTTTTTTCATGGAGGTCCAATAGTCGAGTTCGTGTTTGGTTAGGAAGTAAACATTCCCCTTCGAAATAGTGAGGTAACGTCCCTGGGGTATCTTTGGCGAACACTTACCTTTTCTCCGAGGGGTCTAATCTTCCTATGAATCATCCATGTTGTGGTTCCTGTACTTTCGACCTCTCTTTCCAGAACATACCGGAATCAAGTTGTCATCTCTTTAGTCTATTTGTCGGCGAAGCGGTTGAAATCGTCCATTATTTCGCGTTCGAGCATCATTCCCTTAACTTACCATTAGAGAGCATCCTTTAAGTGGGGGAAAATGCTAATGTCCTATGATGTAGATCCACTAGCTAGGAATACCATAGTTTGTCCTATGTGGGAAGAGCTGCTATTCCTCATCTCGTAAGCACGCAGTTCCATTTTCATCTTCCGCTTTATTACTCGCAAAGCCTCTGCTCTTAACTCTTTCTCTTCCATTACCCTACATCTGGTGGTTCTCGACTTATCCGCTCGAGATCCTGAAAGCCTTCGTTTGGGTTTCTTGCTCATAACTTCGCTTCTTCAAGGCTAGTCCAATCAGGGATGGAACAACACAGGTAGATGTGTGGCTGTAAACCAAAAGGTCGGAGGTTCAGGCCCCTCCCTCGAGCACCAAAATGTTAACGATATTTTTCCTCAACACCGAAAATGGATCAATAGGGATAGACCCAATGGGAAATCAAGAGGATTGGCTCACTTCTCTGATCAATTCTACTGGGAACTTAAGAGGCTAGGGCTCATGGGTGTAGGAACGCTGAGAACTATCAGGTCAGATCTAAGCTCAGCGGATGAGGTTCGACTACCGTTCGAGGAAATTGAAGGGTGTAACCCGTGTTTCTTTGCAGAATTAATGATAAACTATGGCTACTATTACTAGGGAAATAACAATACACACTTACAAAGCATTTTTCACATAGGAAGATCCCTTTTCATCAAGCTTTTATTAGAAGTACATGAATGCTATATGGAGGAATTCTCCATTAATCTTCTTTCTCAAGTTATTTCTAATGGTACAAAAAGTTAGGAAAAAAAGATTCCCCATAATGTGACCTCTAGGGTCTTATTTATAGTGGTTCAGGGCCTCTACGTCGGAGGGCTATTAGACTAGCATGAGCCTTAGTCAGTTGTTTTATTATTGGCCTTTGGTGCTTGACCTTCGACCGCTTTTGATGTATTTGGTCACAATGCTCACACTCTTGAGGGTATCTTCTGAATTTAAGCTTGCTGTCATGAACTTTCGAATGTAGGCTCTTGGCTTTATCGTGAATACTTAAAGGGGCTCGACCCCATGGCGTATGTTGATAGCGGCCGGGTTGAAACCGTTACGGTGTTCGGTACTTGGTAGACTAGTACGGGTATCCTTGCCCGAATTTCGGTTAGCCCTCCGAAGGGGTCTTCACGGTAGCCTATATCCTTGAAGGGTGGCTTCCAGTGTCACGCTTATTTATTTGCGGATGTGACCTTCCGGTATTTATGCAGTAGATGCTCAAGAAGTTTGTTTTGAGTGGCCTTCATGTTATCCTGGGTTAGTACCTTCGATGCTTGCAACTTCAGGTGTATCGGTATTTGGGCAGGTCGCTATCAAAGATTCCTTTGGGTTTGGTCCATCTGATCTACTGCTTCTGGATCACTTGGTTTCGGGTTTGGATGATCTTTTGCTATAGAACTCCTTTGTCTACCCAATGCTGCTTGGAGAATCCCTGTCGGACTAGCCCTAATGGGTAAATCCCGCCAGCTATACCCTGTAGCTTTCGCGATCCATTTACCCAAAGGGTTTCGTATGGTGCAATGTCTTGAGTTATTCTTTCCAGCTTTTAACCCTTCCTAACAATGAGTTCCACTTTCTTGCGAGCTTTTAGTGAGCCTTCGTTTGCCTGATACCCCTTCACCGCTAACCCGATTCTTTGTTAATTTTGGTAGTAAGAAGTGTTGATACCTTTGAGTACTGATTGAAGAACTAGTTCAGAGTAACCAGCTGCAATAGTACATCAGAAGTGATGGTGTAGAATGAGCAACCACTATGTGCAGTGAATCCTTCAAGGAACAACAAGGGATCTAGTTCAAGACTCGTAATCCCATGATCATGATAAATAGAGGGCAGGTTTACCGCTTTCTCCAATTTCTCTTACTTTAGATCAATATTGCTTGGTAATTTATATGTGTATGATCCTTGATTGGACCATAAGCATTCTGAATTAGATTCTGAGATGACTACTTTGGACTATAATAACCTCAAATCGCTTAAACATGTACATGACCTAAATTGGACCTTATGATTCTTTAAGTCAGACGTACGTGATGATTATATATTATTCATGCATGCTTTCTTTGATTTGAATTTGAATTTTGGAAAATTCATCATAGTTTAATGACTAACTTTGATCTGTTTATATTATGATCGCAAAATTAAGACCAAAACGCAAGGTGCAGGTGCCCTATCTAAGATTTAGTGGATAGGCTTGTACGTATTTGATGAATTTAAAGGTACCATTAGAAGAGACATGGTCGGAGTGCAGCAAGTAAAACACCTTGCAGTAGGGTGAGTTGATGGGCTTTCTTTCCATTGACACCCTTTATCGAATAATGTGTAGATAGGGTTTAAGAGTGGGTCCTTACTATAGAGTAAGCGGATATGCCTCCTTGGCTATTAGATTTTCTTGTCAAAGAGCAAGAAAATCACACATAACAAGTGACCGCCAAAGAGATTGAACCCTATTATGGATAAAGAACAATCGAGGGAAATCAAATCTAAGATTGAAAGATGAACGGTTTGGAGAGATCAAGCCTCAGAGCTGATAGAGATTTGATAAAAGGATTTGAAATCGAAGAAGTAAAGATAAGTCTTTAGCAAACACGGGATGATGTAGATATGAGATATGCTACTTCCAAGTGATGGATCTAAACTGAAATGATCAAAGAGTCCAAATGAAGTGAATGGATAGCTCAACTATTTGAGATTGATTATTAATTATTGAAACATGTTCTTGAGCAAAGCCCACCTCAGCTTCAAAAGGCATACCCCGGGGAAAAGGGAAGGAGAAGTGTAACACCCCAATATTTTGACAATAATTAAATTAGTTATAATTATATTCCAAAGTGGAATTTTCGCAAATGATGGAATCTGACCACGAAACTTATACAATTGCATTCATAACGGAGTTCGTATGAAAAAGTCACGAATGAAATATGAAAATGGACAAAAAATAATTAAACAACAATTACATATTAATGGTAATAAATCTTACCATAACTCCCCGTGACCCATAGCTTCCAGTTAATCCTAGCTGTCGACCAGGGCAATCGACCATGGTTTCGACCGCTTTATCAACCTCCGGGTCGATTTGTGCAGGTAGCGAGTAGGGTTTATATAATATAAAGTTATATTAATGGACGAAAATTTCTAGAATTAAATCTAATGGTTTGATGTCATTTCTTACCTATAAATGAAGGGCTAGACCCCCACTCTTTTGCTCATATTTTCTAGAGGCAACAGCGAAGCCTTGTCATTCCCAATTCTCTATTCTCCTCTAAATTTATAAAATATAAACGTATACAAATCAACTGAACAAAGATTGGAAAGATTGAATCTGAATTTTTGCAAAAGGGTTGGTACTTCGAATAGGTAATATTTATTATAAATTTTCCTTTTTCTTTTCCAGTTTCTCTTTCAGATCTACAAATCTTAATCAGTATATATACACCTTTTGTATCCAAATTATAGATCTATAAGGTTTGGATATTATAGGCCTAAAAGTCGTGTTTAGATTTGGATTTTTATAGCTTTCAGGTAAGTGGGAAATATATTCGTTACTTAGAATATCTTATATAATTCATTTGTTTCAAATCTGGATTGTATGCCTAAAATATGAAAAAAAATTGTTAATGTTAAATCTAAAATAATATGTGAAGTTGGGTACAAATTTGTAGGCCTCTTAATTTAATATTCTTTCATTCCTTACAATTTATCTTTGATTGTTTGTAGTCATTATAAACATCCTGAATCTGAAATCAGTCCCAAAATATTGTCAAATGTGTAGTGTTATTATTCCATACTCATAGGATTCGGGTGTAAATAATGATTTGTTCAGTCACAGCTTTGGAATTATAAACTTGTTTTTGTTTTTATTGTTGTGTTTTTTATTTGATTATTGTAAATTAGCCCTTTTTTCTTTTTAAAATAAAAAGGCATTATTTGAAATCTACGAGAAACATAAACAAATCAAATAGGAAGAGATTTGTAAATTCATGTATTCTGTACGTGGTTTAAATCATCCATTTAAATCATCCATTCCAAATAAAAATATTACCCATTTCCTTGTGATTATAAATGTACTAGCATTCCTCTTTTTTATATTTGGCCAAAATTTACAATAATTACAGTAAATAGTCTTCTGATGAGATTTTGAATCTCAAACAAGATTAGATATTAAAAGGGTTGTTCTAGTCGTCAATTAAAACTAGAATATAAAATACTAATAATATTAAAATATAATTAGTAACTTTGTTAAAATCCCGCTTAAAATATAAATATATAGCTACTATAATCTTATCTGTCCAAATCTACATAAATAATGTTACTATATTTTTAATAAATAAATGTTTGTTGTGTGTTTGAATTTAAATGATTTCCATTCTAATGAGAATATATATATATGGTAATGTTCCACAAAATAAATGGAAATGAATATTTGTGACCGTTATAGAAATAAATATAGAGTTGATTGTTATAATTAAAAGGTTGAAAATAATGGAATAATTATTGTAAACATGAATATTTTGGGAAAATAAATTGAATAGGAAATAAACGCCAAATTGGTTACAGTATAAATGTGATTAAGAGTAGGTATTGTGACTCCTATTAGGAAAACTAATAACAGTAATAAACCTATATCTATATTTTCATATAAGAACTAATGAAATTAAATAAATATAGTAATATTTGGGACTAACAACAATTAGAATTAGTGCAATTAAATGGGACTAGCATAAATGACATTTAATGGATTATTGTTGTCTTAGGAAATTTGACCATTAGGGTCATTAATGGAATATAACCGTTGTAGTAGTAAATTGAATTAAAGGGGATTTAATGGGCAATAATTACCATACTAAATACTAAGTGCAATAAGAAAATCTAAATTAAATGTCCTAGGATAGGAAGCTATAGATAATTACCCTTATCTATTCTAGTTTAATTCAAGAATTTCTTTAGTTAGAAATAAGGACTGGACTTAGTAGGTTAATGATGCAAGGTCAGTTGCATCATTCGACAGAACTCTGCACTTTCTGTTTGTCGAATATATGTACAACCGATATGAGATATCATTAGCCATAGGAACTTGTGATGATGGTTAATTATGTAACGAGAATTATTCCAAAACGGTTTACTTCAAGTATTGAGGTATTAAATGGTTGTAGGGCCTTCCTCCTTCCCAAAAGAAGGAACGAAAAAGAAGTTAATTCATAGCATAGCCAACTTCGGGATGAGAGGTATTAAATAGTGGGATCTGCCTTTTGTGTACTAAGTGGCTGGATTCGCCCTTCCCCATAAGGGAAAGGCTATTTGGGTTCGAGATTGTTAATCTCCGTGATGTTTTGCTTCCTCCAGGTAGTAAGTGACTAGGTTAGAGTCCGCCTTGGGACAAGGTATTAAATGTCCGTAGGACTGCCTATCCCGCAGGAAGTATTAAGTGACTAGGGAATTATCTAATAAGGCCAGCTAGATAGTAACATAGGGGTCCATCAAGGGAATATCATAAATGACATTAGTCGTCTACCTATCATGGTGGTCATAAATGACTGCTTACTATCTCTCCCTTATGCGGGGTTTGGGAATATGCGTGAATGAGAGAGGTCTTAAATTAGTACGACCTAGTAGCAAGTGTCCTTTAATTTATATTAGTGCATAGTAAACTACCTAGTAAGGTATTAAGTGATCAATGTATTCGTCTTGGGTCTTAATTGATCATAAGGACCCGCCCTTCAGTTATATTATGAGTGATGCCATAATTGGCTATATAGAATAATCCACCTCCTTTATAGGGTATTGAGTAATTGGTGAACATTCCTCTTAGTTTTGGTATTTGGTTGAGTGCTGGTTTAAAGGCTTAATACTGATGCACAAAAATTCTATCTCGGTATTACGATGACATTATCTTTGGGAAGCACTACCTTGGGTATCGTAGTTTATCATCATGCGTAATCCTTGTAGGACTAGGATAGAATTGCTAGTCTTGTTAGACTTATAATTTTGGTAAAAGCGAATGAGATGAATTTGTATATTATAGACAGTGTAACGCATTTTTTACTCATCAAAACTTGTTGTTCTGACCCCTCCTCATAACAACTCTCAGTTTTATCTAAGGGAAGACAAGTCTTTACAAGTACTCAGGTTTGGTTCTCTGTTCTAGTTATCTCATGCTCGATATTAATGTGGTGATTTCATTTTAAGGTAGTTACCTAAGTCGAGCTTGTTATCCTATCTTATTTTCCTTGTGAATTAGTTTTATTGTACTCTGGTCTTGCTCTTGCTCATTGTTTTGCAGGTACCAACTTTATACTCTCAAAGCTCATATGGGGTTGAGTTTCAATTTATACCGAAATTCAGCCTCAGAAAAGCATGGGGTGTTACATTTGGTATCAGAGCTTAGGTTAAGATGATTAAAGGAATTAATAAATTAGGATTAGTGAGAGAATGTATTCAAATTTCTTTTCTATTTCTTTGGTCTTTCTTACTTAACTCCAAATTATTTCTAGGATGAGATTGTCATGAGCCTATTTATTTAACATAGGTTTAAAATGACTAAGAGTTAGAAGTGTTTGAGTTCGAGTTTCTTCCCAACCCTGACTTACCCCCTCCCCCAGTGCGTTTGGTGATTTTTCATGAAGAGCATGAGGACGAGATATTGTTAATCCCATAGATTTGAGCTAGGTGACTGGACGAAAAGATATCCACAACTGAGGTAGTCGTGATTTCTGGTTTTCGGTTTCATTTAGCAATTCTATTCGAAAACCTTTTCTTGATTTTAGAGTCAAATGTGAAATTCGTGTCGATATATCGTATTTTTCCAGAAACAAAATGAAGAAGTATAACCATTTAATACTTCATATTGCAAATCTGGATATTCTTTTGTTAGAGAATGCTCCTTTGAGTTCTTAGTCTTATATTCATGTTGAACTTTATTTTAAAATAGTTTTAGAAAAGAAAAATGGTTTCAAAAGTTTTAAATTATAGTTTTCAAGAAAATGGTTCAACAAATGAATATTTTAGAAAGTAAATAAATTACCTGATTTCAAAATCTATCCATGTTACGGCTTATTTTGGTTTTGTGCAGTTTTAATAAATAGGGAACTTGAAAATAAAAAGAATTATGCCAAAAATCAGAACTATTATTAATACTCTTTCCTTGTGATTTTTAATATTCCTTTTTTTGATATTTTGGATGATATATGGAAATTATTACAAATAACTTTTTAGAGATTTAAAAACCTCAACAATTCCGAGCATGGACGGATTATTCTAGTCAGGAATTTGAACAGAAATATTAATTAATTAAAAAATAAAATTGATTTATAGTGTGAGACCCTTAGTTTGTAAATAAAATTGAATCTCAAAAAATGTTTTCAAAAAAAAAACTTCTTTCGAATTAGACTAAGGAAAATTTCTATTCAGTTTAGGCTATTTGTTTCTCAAATCTTTTGGTTGCTCATCAGCTAGACAAGAGATATAATTCCGTAGATATACAAATGAGAAATATTATTTGAAGTATTTTCGAGTATTCCATTTCTTAATCATTCAATTTATATGTCAGCTAGGCAAGGAGAATATCCGTAATTTTTGTTAAGGATTTCTAGCCGAATTATTTTGGAAATTCGTTCTTGAGTGGTCGCAGCCTTTTGTTGGGACTACTATGAATCTTTGGGGATGGTTCAAAGTTCGCCTACGATCTATGATAACACTGTGATGAGGCAAGTATTTTTGGATTCGGTAAAATCTTAAGAGATGAAGAGGGAAGATCAGTATTGACGTCAAAAGTTGATCTAATGACGACCGACCCCAAACATGTGTGTAATGACCCGGGATTTTCTGGACAAACTAAAAATTTAAGAAGAAATTTAAACGAACAAATATCGATAACTAAAACTCATCAATGAATAATAATCCATTTTGTAATACCAGCAGAAGTAAGAAAAAACTTTCTTTGCTACAACGAGAGACGAAGCTAAAACCTTACCTTAACATTTAATTGTTTTTTTAAAACAAATTAAAGGAGCTGAAATTTTGAGAACACTTGTATTCTCGTACACCGATTCTAAGCTACTAAAATCAAGCACTCTCGACCGTTTAAACCAGAAATTAAAACCCTTTCTTTACGCTAGAAGAATGGGAGGAAAATCGAGTACATTTGCTAAAAAGAACAAGTGATATAAATAGGGAAGAACTTCAACATTTTTATCCTGAGACTCTAACATGAATGACGCCAGTTTTTAGCAGCAAAACAAAGGGGTTAATGAGTTAAAAACCACAACACTAAACGCTGAGATTTTCACAACTTAAAAGCCTCAAAAACTTGGGCATTTTCTGCGCAAGAACCATAGTGTACAGATAAATGATTTAAGCCCATGTAAGCGCAAGATATACATCATTCCAGCTGAAATTCCAAAGCCCATTAAAGTAGGATTTCTTCATAATAAAGCATAAGGTACACATGAGGAGACAATGGATTAGAGAGGGGAAAAACACTTGAGTATTAGATATTATTTTTAGCCATAAATATGGAGTGCACATAGCAGCATTTAATGAAATATGTACCTGAGAAAAACCTTTCTAAAATTAAGTAAAAATGGATTTAAGGTGTGTAAAGAAATTGGCCAAGAAGTCTGCCGTGGGGGTTTTTATCCAAGAAGAAAACTGAATATACATAAGGAATAAAACAGAGAAGTACTCCCAACAATAAATGCTTTGGCAAGTGGGGGTGCAAGTGTATGGCCAAAACTTTATCCAACCATAGTTGTGTACATTTTTACACAGAGAAAGAAAGTATTAAATGAACATTCTTCTGAGATGTCTGCGCCTAATGTAATGATGGATGAAATTCTGATTTAGTTGTATTAATAGTAAATGGAAAAGGCAATTAAATAATATTTGGGTTAGCCTATATATATGGGGGGTATCCTTCCAGTTCATTTCACCTGAAGTCGAGAGAGTTAAGGAAATTCTGGAATTTTATTTGCACAAGAAATCTGCTATTTTAAAAGTGAGTAAACACTCACCTTTTATCAAATCTTAGAACTGCAAGTGATGAGAAAATGTGATATGAATTGTTGAGATGTTAACTGCTAAGAACACACAAGTATATAGGCTTACTGTTAAACTGTTTTACTGCTGTGATAATCATGTATGGATTCAAGTATTGATGTAGATCTGAACCATGTAGAGACACCACTCATGTATACATATGTATATCACCTAGATGCTGAATTGTATGCTTATTTAACTAGAGGTGCTTAGTCATATGTGTGCTGCCATGAACACCCACATATATGTGTGTATGATGAACTGTTTCTCCCCTATGTATGATGATGTGTATAAGTGTAGTTGTATATGAAATCTGAGTCATGCACACACACAGATCACCTCATAATTATGTGTATATAAGTATGCTAAAGAGGACACAGGGAGATAGCTGAGGACATGAACATGTGAAACATGTTCTGTCATAAGTTTTCAAAACCAGAAATCAAACCTCAGATTTTTAGACATCAGTGTGATGAAATGATTTTCCATACCATATCAGGATTTAAAAAAAACAAACATTATGATTTTTACGTGTGTAGATCAAGAGGAAAAGAAGTAAAGTCGAGCCTTGGATTTTTGCCAAGTACTAAAAATACATATCACTATAAATCTGATGATCAAATATTTATATGTATGACCTAGTCTAGATTATAGGAAAAATAATTATATGAAGTTTAAAAGCATAGATTTAGAGGGGGGGTAAATTTCTAGTATGCTGTTGTGGTGTGGAGAACTGTTCGACTATTGTCGAAATGCACTGCAACCAAGACATGTGGGACCGCCGTACCACCGCTAACTGAAGCGTCTGGTCACGTGCATCACGAGATCGGAGTTGCATGGTCTCCGATGAACTGGGGTGATGGAACGAGGGACTTTCTCCGATGAGAAAGTGTTGAATACTGGAAGCTGTTGCATGTTGATGTCTCGTTTTTAACGAGGAACTGTGCATCGCCTGAGGCGAGGTGAACCACCACGCCAGCGTCAATCGAGACGACTTGGCAGTGGCAAGGCATAGGCAAACTCGCCTGGTCTCCGATGAACCGAGGCTAGAGGTAGGGGAAGATTCTTGGATGAGTAGCGAGCTGTGTAAGTAGTGTTGATGTATATGAATAAGGTGATGAAGTTTTCTTTGTTAACTGGAGAGGATGAGGTCATGGCGTAATCAATTCAGTTTGATCAATCCAAAACCGTGATCTGCTTCAAGGATCCAACGTGAAGTGTTGATCTGTCGAGCTGAGGTAGGCCAGTGAGCAAGAAGTTGTGTGGGTTTTGTCGAGTTCAAATGATCAGATCCAAGCGATCACATGAGTCGAACAAGATCCGAGGAGTCGAACACGTCGGGGTATATAAGAGGGTAGTAAACTTAGTTCTGGAATTTTTTTAATTTACTTAGTTAAAATTTAATTAAATAATTAAAGAAATAAAATTTAATATTTTATATAAATTAAGTGTAATTTATATAACCGGTAGTCAGATTGTGAATAGAGATAAAGGGGTAGATTATTTAATCTGGACATAGGGTGATGATTATTTATTTATTAGATCGAGTCAAAAACGATGAATAAAAAATTAAAGATGTAGATCAAGAGAAAAAGAACGGTGTTAAAAATAAAGATTTCAAATGTTTTGAAATAAGCGACAAATACAATTTTGTCAACTTAAGTCAGAATTTATTTAAAATGATTTAACGAATCAAAATCATTTGTAAATAAGAATAAAGTAATTATATACTTAAAAAACAGATCACTTTAAGTCTCACTTGTCCCTAAAAGATATTAACGCAAATCATTTCGAAGAGTCCGGAATTGTATTCCACTTCGATTCAGACGTTACGTCGCCAGTCAATTATTATCGAAGATAATAGAAGACGATGAAATGCAAGGATTATTCTATAAATCCTAGGTATAATTACCTATGATGAATTTATGGAATAATACCTTCGGTTTGTTCAATCCCAGAACAACTTGTATAGACGAGTGTCTGACAGAGTAATTCTAACTAATCTCGTACATTGATCTTTCCAAACGTATGTACGTAGTGGTAGAAGAACTCGTTCTTCTTGCCTTATACTCATATTATATTTTTGGGGAAATCAATTAGAGAATTGGTGAGTTTTGACAATGTGACATTCAAAGAAATTACCGAATGTAAAGGTAAGATTAGCCTCAAGCCTCACAACCGGATATGACAAAAATCGGGCAGGCAGCATGGCTATGTGGTTGGCTTCCATTAGGATGTATCATCACCTATCTAGAGATGTTTCCTTGTTTCTTATTCTATCGATTCCGTCCCATCGGGAAATGGTTGATATATACTACCATTGGTGATGTGCATTCGATACACTCAAGAGGAATGAGTGGTCGGTCATGTGTGGCCGGGTTGCAAGATGTTCTTGATGAACCCGTGTATTCGTATCTAGAGATACACCTCCGGAAGGTGATTCCATACCTTGTCATAATTGGAAACCCAATATCCATAAGCGCCAAGCGATTTTGTTTGTATAACATATAGTAGAATGTGAGATGTAAGCATTCTACTAGATTATGAATTATTTGTGGAAACCCTAGACATAATCATAATATCTGGTTTTAAATATGCAAACTGTTTTGATCTCATAAGGTAAAAACCCGTTCCATATTCACGGCGTGGTCTTATGAAACATTTTGATTTATTTAACTTGTTTATAAATCGTTTACTCATACCAGTCCATGACTGACCCGAAGTTTATTTTTCTGTGTTTTCCTTAAACTCTTGGGTACTCATAATATTTATTATGAGTAGACAAGTGATTCAGGTACTTACTTAACTCGGAGCAGAAGAATGGTGGACATTGGCACGTTGGTTTACCTATCACATGTTATGTATAATTATCCAGATGGTAGTTCAGTAATGATGTTATGTACTGTATATTTGCAAGTTAGTATCATTGGTGATCAGTATGTAATCATAACGACATGTATCCCTATGTATCTAGTATTTTAAATGTACTAGACTTGTAATGTGTAATAGTTTGGACTATTAATATATTGTCCCAAGTTCCGTTGTGAGATTCTGATGTTATTCTTAATTCTATCCTTCTATCTATTTTCTTTTCTTAATAATGATACAACCTTCCCAGGAACTAGAAAGTTGGGTCGTTACAGTTGGTATCAGAGCAAGGTTATCGTATACCTAGGCTTTGGGTGAGTGATTGAGAGAGCGTATTCTAAAAGTTGGATGTTATTATATATATACACTTAGGAATGGTCGATTAAGTTTATATAGATTAGGTATCCTAATATCCAATCAAGTTTTGATGTCAACTTGTTATATTCAGGTTAGTAAGTATGACTACCCGTGGACAAAGAGGTCGAGCTAGTGGAACTACTGCTACCAATGGTCGTAACACTGCTCAGATTCCGGTAGAAACTGTGGGAGAAGTTGCACCAGTTGTACCCGTTACACTAGTCCAACATAGGACGAGCTTTGCAACCATCTGCAAGGAATACAACACACTGGGAGGGAAAGTCTTTAAGGGAACTGAGTCCTTTATCGAAGTACAAGCATGGTTAAGGTCCTGTGAAAAAATTTTCAAAGGACAGAATCTGAATGATGAACAGAAACGACTTTTAGCTTCATGGCAACTGCAAGGAGTTGCCGCTATCTGGTGGGATGCACAGACAGCAAATGTTTCTGAGAATGATTATTCCTGGGGAAGGTTCAAAGAGGAATTTGAGGCCCAATTTTTACCTGCAGCTGGAAAGACCCGAATGTATCGCGACTTCATAGATCTAAAACAAGGAAACATGTCAATAGCTGAATACGAGAATAAGTTCAATGCACTCTCTTGCTTTGGCCTAGAACTGATCAATACCTCGCTTAAGAAAAACGAAATGTTCATAGCAGGGTTGAAAGAGAATTTGCAAGACAAGGTGATTGGCCATCTGATGAGTTCATTTAGTGACATCGTAGATATGGCAATCCGTTATGAGGCACTAAGCACAAAGAAGCCAGTAGAAAAGGCACAAACCGGAGAAGCCAGTGGGGAGAATCCTTTGAAGAGGAAGTATAACCCGAACTGGAAAGGGAAGGGATAAATAGGGGAGAAAGCCAAGGAGCGTTTTAAGAACCACGTTTGCCATAACTGTCAGGAGAAGGGTTACATTGTTAGGTTCTGTAAGAAACCAAGAGTGGAAAGGCCACGACAATCTCAGCAACAGACTCAACGTCAACCTCAGCAACAGACTCAACGTCAACCTCAGCAACAAACTCAACAACGTCCACAACAGCAAGGACCTGGAAATGTCATGGTTAGGAAGACGCTATGCTCCAATTGTCATCAACCAGGACATATGATCAAAGACTGCCCACTTGCAAAGAGGGCACAACAGACCACGGTCTATGCTATTAAGAACGAGGCATCCACTTCCCAGAGTGTGAAAGGGAAAGGAGTTCTCGAAGGTACCTTACAGTTTAAAGGAATTGATGTTCATGTTTTATTCGATACGGGTGCTTCACATAGTTTTATATCATCTGGAACCATAGGCAAATTTCACCTTACCACAAAAATTTCCTCAAATGAGATTTGTATATCTAATCCGATAGGCGGAAAGACGGAATTAAAAATGACATGCGATAATATAGCCCTCTCATACCTTTCACATACCTTCATGTTCGATTTCTATGTTTTGGATTTTAAAGGGTTTAATTTTATACTCGGACTAGACTGGTTAAGTAAATTCCAAGCGAAAATAGATTGTGACAAAGAAATCGTAACTCTAATAACTAGTATTGGAAGGAAAGCTAGGATACCGTGTGGAAAACCCGATATTCATTCATGTAGTTTCTTGTATGCTTTAGAAACACCCCAAGAAAATCTTGAGACGGTGGAAATAGTCAGAGATTTCCCCGACGTATTTGAAGAGGTTACTAGTTTACCTCCTCATCGCGAAATAGAATTCCAATTTGACTTAATCCCAAATGCAAGACCTTTAGTTCAACCAAAACGACGAATGGCACCAAAGGAAGTTAAAGAACTTGAGGAACAGACTCAAGATTTATTAGCTAAAGGTTTAATCCAACCAAGTTTTTCAAGTTGGGGTTCAGCAGTAGTTTTTGTGGCAAAATCTGATGGGTCGCTGAGATTATGTGTCGACTATAGAGAGTTGAACAAAGTAACCATTAGGAATAAATATCCTTTACCCCGGATAGACGACCTTTTCGATCAATTAAATGGAGCTACCGTATTTTCACAAATGGATTTAGCAACAGGTTTTCACCAGTTGAGAATTTCTGAAAATAGCATTCCTTTAACTGCCTTCAGAGGACCAGATTTCTTTTATGAATGGTTAATAATGCCATTTGGACTAACCAATGCACCTGCTTATTTTGTTGATCTTATGAACCGTGTTTTCAGGAAAATTCTAAACAAATTTGTCCTAATCTTCATTGATGATATTCTCATTTATTCAAAATCTGAGGAAGAGCACAGACATCATCTAAGAATAGTATTGGAAACTCTGAGAAAGCATGAACTGAAAGCGAAATTTCCCAAATGCCGTTTTTGGAAATCAGAAGTCAGATTCTTGGGGCATATCGTGAACGGAGATGGTATCTCGGTAGACCCAATCAAAGTAGAAACTGTACAAGAATGGAGACAACCTCGAACACCAACAGAAGTCCGTAGTTTCTTGGGATTAGCAGGATACTATAGGAGATTCATCCAGGATTATTCAAAAATATCTTCCCATTTAACCAAGTTAACGAAGAAGGTGGAGAAATTTGTGTGGATTCCGAAATGTGAAGAAGCCTTCAGAGAGCTAAAGGAGAAGTTAACAGAAGCACCCGTTCTAGCTGTTCCAGATGGGAGTAGTGAATTCACCGTATATACCGACGCCTGTGGAGTTGGACTTGGCGCAGTCTTGATGCAGAATAGATGTGTAATTGCATATGCTAGTAGGCAGCTAAAACCACATGAGAAGAATTATGCAACACACGATCTGGAGCTTTTAGCAGTTGTCTTTGCATTAAAGATATGGAGACATTATCTGTTGGGAGAAAAATTTGAACTCTTCATAGATCACCAGCCATTGAAGTACTTGTTCACTCAGAAAGATCTGAACCTGAGACAACAAATGTAATGACCCGCATTGGCAGAGGTATTATGATTAATTTATTTAATTATATCAATGGTGATGTAGAGAATTTAATGGTCGTGGAATTTAATAATGGTGAATATTTAATTTAAATAATAAATTAAATAATATATTTAATTCTAAAATAATTAGAATTGGCCGAAATGGCTATATGTTGTGAACCGGATCATCTGTGATATTTAATTCAGCTTGGAATTGAATTTCAACAACGAATATATTCAATCGTCGACAGTTGAAGGTATAGTTTATAATATAATTATAAACGAGCTCGAAATGGCGCTGCAGTTCGTAAATTGGCGATTCGAACTTCAGTTGAATGTACATGATTCGTTTTGAATCGGATTTCTGTGAAACAAGAAACGTGTGGAGCTGGTGGAGTATATCTTTCTAGTGGAAGAGAAAAATCGGGATTTCGTCGTGTAGATTTTGAGATATGTCCAAATCAAATTTTGAAATAGTCGCTATAGAATCGTTTATCAACCGTAACGGTTTATTGGATATAACTGCATATCGGTTTCGAATTTAGACGAGATTCTCTTGGGACATAGTGATAATTTAATATTTAGAATTTTACTGTAAATTTTAATTAATTTAATAAGCGACTTTTTATTTGAAGTATTTTGCACCCTGAAATCAACATTTTGAACTTTCAAAATATGAGTCAACCTACCGATATTATTATATTTCTGGGGTCGGGACACCTCGCTCGTCACGATGGTGTTTTTATTTCTGTCCGTACGTAAGCAGAATATTGCATAATAGGATATGTAAAACTTAAATAATAAAATATCAATACTTTTCCTTTCTCTGATTAAAACTGTTGCCACGTTCACCTATATTGGAAAATATGGTTCGAATTAAATAACCAACAGGCCTAAAATGCTCCACGTTGAAAAAAAAAGAGAACAAAGTATATAAATGCTCCACGTTGGAAGGAACAATGTATATGTTTCATAAATGCTCCACGTTGAACCAAAGAATTACTGTACAATACTTAACATTTGAGGTCTTCTCTCGTCTCTAAATAAAAAACAACACAAATGGCACTTCGCTCCTTTTGGTTCCAGCATCACCGAAAGCTTTTTAGTGGCTAAAGTATATATAAATCCGATACTTATATATATAAACGCTGGCAGCTAGTTCTTGAAAATAACGTGCGATCTCGTCTTATGGTGATGGGATAGATGGTGGATAGGATCTGCAAGGTGAAGCTGTGTGTGATGAAGGGAGATGGATCGAGTGTGGCAGAGTGATGCACTGGTAAAAATCGTCGGCTCCGGCGAGCTGCAACAGTGGGGTGATGCATGGTAGTACTTGCGAGGTGTAAATGCAAGTGGCTTAAGAGAAAGTTGGACAATGAAAAGAGGTACAGGCAGGGTAGTGTAAAGTATAGAAGGTGAAGTACTGTTTTAAAACGTTCAGGGCCAGCACCATGGACAGAGCGACGAGCGAGTACAAAAGGCAACGCTGTTATCATCGTGGTACTGGCGTGTGAAGACGAAGACCTGGAGGATGTCGTCCAACATGAGCGTGCGAGTTTGGAAGGGACGTAGGACATCTCGTTTGTGAGGAGAAGGGTAGTCACTGATACACGTGTGAAGCGGAGCAGGTTATCTGAGGTCACCGCATCGAAATCGCGAAAGAAGAGGAAAATGAGCGGACCAGTGTATTCTAAATGGGTATGGGCCTTGTTATAAATGGTGAGCCCAATAACGTTTTAGAACTTAAGTTTTTATTTAAATTAAAATATGGTATCAACCTTTAAAATCTAATATCTCGGTCGTATGATATCGGAATTCAGTAAAACAAGTTGCATTGGGATCGTAGGGACGGGAGCAACACGATGAGACTGACCGGGAGTGAATCCGAGCCCGTTACAATTTATGGCGAAATAAATGGTCCGACTGAATCAATGAACGCAAACCAATATTTATCGGTTAACGCGCAATGTGAGTAAAACTCACTAACTTTCCTCAATTTATATTTTTATATAAATTGTACTTTATTTATTGACTACTGTATATTGATTGTTAAACTGGACTGTTAAATAGATTTGATTGAAAACGTAGTTATAGTTAATCTATGTAATGTTAATCAAATATGGTTCTGTATAACAGGATAATTCATTTCAAAATGAAATATGATATATATTATATTGTGTAACATCTGTGGATGCAGGGAGACAGGTTGGAGGAATCCGACTGGATTCCTCAACAATTATTTTACTGTTTTCATATATAGTGTTATATGATGTGTTTTATAATCTGTTCTGGATTATGTGTGTTAGAATGATATTAATCGTTGTTATTCGATATTTTACATATCATAAGAAACCCTGAGTTGTGAAATGGAATATTTCAATGCATATTGAAATAAAGGAATTTTATAAAATCACAGGATTTTATATAAGGAAATTATTTATAAAACGAACACGGTTATATAAAAGGAAGTATTTATAAAACAAATAGAGTTTTATAAAAGGGTATTTATTTAGAAAATAAATAGAATTGAAAAGGAGAATATTTATTTAGAAAATAAATAGGAATAAGGAATATTTATTTAGAAGACAAATAAACCGTTGTAAATAGGAATTATTTGTAACGGTAAATAGAAGTTGTAAATAGGAAATATTTGTAACGGTAAATAGAAGTTGTAAATAGGAAATATTTGTAACGGTAAATAGAGTTTTATAAAAGAAATATTTATTTAGACGGTAAATAGAAGTTGTAAATAGGAAATATTTGTAACGGTAAATAGAAGTTGTAAATAGGAAATATTTGTAACGGTAAATAGAAGTTGTAGATAGGAAATATTTGTAACGGTAAGTAAACGTTAAAAAAGGGAAATAGTTGTAATGGGAAAACGTAGTTTATCAAAAGGAGTTAATCAAACGTAGTTTATAAAAAGTGGTTAATCGAATATAGAAATTAAGAAGTGAAGTTAAACAAAAATTAGAAACTGACTAGAGATTGGTAAGTTGAATAGTTTTCTGAGTGTTGATCTGATGTTGGTTTCGGCCTTCGGGGTTTATACTTAGAGAATTGTTCTCTTACTAGTTTACAGTTAGGGACTAATAGTTGTGGAATGATAGTGATGCGTAAATGAGGATTGGAAATGTTTTCCAATGTTGAAAATGTATATTTTCTAGTTTTAGAAAATAAGGAAATATGAATATATATATATATATATATGATTGATGATTGGATCGATAATTCCATTTGGAATTAAGATCGTTGTTTGTACACTGACATATTTTCATTTGATAGTTAAATCACAGACTATCGAAGTTTTGACCATTTTACGTTGTTAATATGGAGAGACCGGTTGGATTATTATCTGAAGAACCACTCCGTATCGACATAAGCGTTGTGATCAAATACGATGAAGAAATTGAAGACGGAGTAAAGTGCAAGGGCTGTCCTATTTACAGAATAGTGCCTTCAGTTTCGTTCAGTCCCAGAACGAACGTATATGGACGAATGTCTGACAGAATAGTTCCAATGATCGAAAGAGTTGGACTGTACAAATATATATGGTGGCCAACGGATTTATTCCCTTCGCATAATATCCAGAATCTATTTGTGCAGATCCAACTAATGATTTACGGATCTGATAATGTGGCATTCAAAGTGATCGTGTTATCAATGAATGGAAAGTAAGCGTAGCTTCTAGCCTCACATCTGGTAAATGACAAAAATCGGGCAGGCAGCATGGCTAAGTCGGTCGCACCGAAGTAGGGTGTATAATCACCTATCTATAAAATATTCATTTGCTTCTTTAATCTATCAATGCTGTCCCATATATATACAGGAAACTGTTGCTGATCCCGACCGTTGGTGATGTACATTCGATACACTCAAGCGAAATGAGTGGTCGGTCATGTGTGGCTGAGTTGCAAGATGTTCTTGTTGAACTCCAGTGTATCGTTCCTAGAGTACACTGATCGGAAGGTGGTTCCATACCTTGTCATAGTTGGAAACCCAATCATCCAATACTCACCTACGGTTTTGATTGTATACTATATATGTAGAATGTGAGATGCAAGCGTTTCTACTAGACTGATATCTATTTGTATTTAGACATTATCATAATATCAGAATGATATTGCTTTTCAAAGATGTTTGGATTCTCATAAGGGAAAAACCCGTTCCGTATTCACGGCGTGGTCTTATGAGATATCATATACCCATTTAAATGATTTGAGTTTACTCACACCAGTCACATGACTGACCCGGAGTTTATTTGTTTTGTCTTCCCTAAACTCTTTGGTGCCTAAATTTGTACGGGCAGTCAAGTAGTCGGGATTTACAAATGCACTTGGAGAGCTTGGAGCAGGAGGCTTCAGCAGTCGATAGCTATTATTTATTCCGCTGTGATGTTATATGTTGTACTCTGAAAATGGTATGTATAAACAGTTATAACTTTGTATTTCAAAAGTTATGTTATATTTTATTCGTTCCGCTGTGAGATTCTTGTTACTCTGATGTTGTTGTTGTTGTCTTCTTCTTCTTCTATTCTAAGTTTCTATCTTATCTATCCTCACCCTCTAATTTCTTTCACTAATTACCAGGATTTTTCGACGTTTTGGTTACCGACATCGTGCTTATGCCGATAACCAAAGTCGCTCGAAATCCGGGTCGTTACAGTTGGTATCAGAGCTTAAGTTAAGAATTACTTGGCTCTGTGGCGTGACTCGGTAGAGATAGGTTTAGTAATACCCTAGACTGAGATTGAGTGTATATATACGAGTGAACATATTTGTTATTGATATAAAAAATTGTTTTATATTGTGGAGATTCATTGGTTGAATCGTTTATGAGTTCTGGTCGATCAGTTTGATCCACTGTATCGGTAGGAGTTACTAAACACTTGAATACGATGAACCATCATGGTATGTTTTGAAAGAGGGTAAACGAAATAGTTTACCCAACGTATATTTTGAATATATTGGATATATTGGTTGTTATTATAATCGAGTAAGATTATAAATTAAATGGTTATGTATATAACCAATCAGAATTCATATAAGTGAAATACGTGAAATCAGATGAGTTAAATCTGAAATTTAAACCAGAATTGAAGTTAAGACTCTGGAGAATTGGATAAGTGTTTGTAAATGGTTTGGGATTAAAAATAAGGAAAATTTAAGATCCTGGGAGATTTTAAATTGTTTTACAAGCAGTGTGAATTATATTTTGAAATGAATTTCAAAGTGGAAATGTTTAGAAATGGTTTTATAGTATTGAACTCACTTCGATCGCTGGAAAATAGATTCTGATGATGACAGCTGCATCAGAGATACTGTTTCGAATTTGTTTTGGGAAAGACAAGTGTGTTGAATTTCAATAATGGAATTTAAAATATAGAATAAGAATATATAGAATTCAATTGGAGTTTAACTATAGAATTTGAATATAGTATTTCAAATGGAATTTGAATATAGAAATTCAAATGGGATCTAAAATAAATAGGATTATAAAGGTTATTGATTTAGGAAATAAAGGAAGGCGATATTCGGAAATGTTTTCCAA
The DNA here is from genome assembly GCA_030737875.1 of Allium sativum. Taxonomy (NCBI): domain Eukaryota; kingdom Viridiplantae; phylum Streptophyta; class Magnoliopsida; order Asparagales; family Amaryllidaceae; genus Allium; species Allium sativum. Next base: position 393,238,609 of record CM060925.1, read on the forward strand.
ATAACATAAAAGGCCAATATGGTTATTGAAAATATTTGGTTAACAAATATTGATAAAGAAATAGAGAAGTGACTTAACTAATGGAATATTGATTATGGGCTCAGTTGAATTTCAAAAAGGAAAATATTGATTTTTGAAAAGAGTAAACTGTTTGAAAACTCCCTGGGAAAGACTGTTTGAATTAAAAACAAATTAAACAGAAATTTGTGAAAGAAAAATTAAATTAAAGTCGAGCCAGTAAAGTGGTAACTGAGTTTGAATTAAAATGATATCAAGACGAATTGGATTATGAGATTCAAAATTGAAGTGTAACGGGATAATCAAGTTAAGAGTTGGGAATCGAGAGTTAAAATGATATTTGGCTCGGATATAAGCGAATGGTTGTGTCATGGATAAAAGCAGATTGGATTTGATTGGGGTAACTCTTGTGTATGCTGAGTTAATAGCATATGGAAGTGACAGAGTTGATATGCCCGACGAAAAGGTACCAGTTTATATTTCTATTGGATATAAGATTTATGAGCCAATTTGGGAAGCCGCTTGGCTGTTTGATTTTCATTTGGGTTGGAGATGGCCCAGAGAGGCGAGTGGTGGTTTTACCAATTGACCAGTACAAAGGAGGTGCTAGCGAAATTTTTCGAAAAGTTAAGGAGTTAGAAAATTTTCAGGATTTTTGAAATTTTTTGTTGATAAGAATTAATTAATAATTTAATTGAAATTAAATTGGTTCAGTTGAAACTGAAGTTAAGAAGTGAACAAATATGTTCTAACCAGTCGATAGGGTCGTCCTCTACCTTTTAGCAATTTCGAGGACGAAATTATTTTAAGTGGGGAAGATTGTAATGACCCGCATTGGCAGAGGTATTATGATTAATTTATTTAATTATATCAATGGTGATGTAGAGAATTTAATGGCCGTGGAATTTAATAATGGTGAATCTTTAATTTAAATAATAAATTAAATAATATATTTAATTCTGAAATAATTAGAATTGGCCGAAATGGCTATATGTTGTGAACCGGATCATCTGTGATATTTAATTCAGCTTGGAATTGAATTTCAACAACGAATATATTCAATCGTCGACAGTTGAAGGTATAGTTTATAATATAATTATAAACGAGCTCGAAATGGCGCTGCAGTTCGTAAATTTGCGATTCGAATTTCAGTTGAATGTACAGGATTCGTTTTGAATCAGATTTCTGTGAAACAAGAAACGTGTGGAGCTGGTGGAGTATATCTTTCTAGTGGAAGAGAAAAATCGGGATTTCGTCGTGTAGATTTTGAGATATGTCCAAATCAAATTTTGAAATAGTCGCTATAGAATCGTTTACCGACCGTAACGGTTTATTGGATATAACTGCATATCGGTTTCGAATTTAGACGAGATTCTCTTGGGACATAGTGATAATTTAATATTTAGAATTTTACTGTAAATTTTAATTAATTTAATAAGCAAATTTTTATTTGAAGTATTTTGCACCCTGAAATCAACATTTTGAACTTTCAAAATATGAGTCAACCTACCGATATTATTATATTTCTGGGGTCGGGACACCTCGCTCGTCACGATGGTGTTTTTATTTCTGTCCGTACGTAAGCAGAATATTACATAATAGGATATGTAAAACTTAAATAATAAAATATCAATACTTTTCCTTTCTCTGATTAAAACTGTTTCCACGTTCACCTATATTGGAAAATCTGGTTCGAATTAAATAACCAACAGGCCTAAAATGCTCCATGTTGAAAAAAAAAGAGAACAAAGTATATAAATGCTCCACGTTGGAAGGAACAATATATATGTTTCATAAATGCTCCACGTTGAACCAAAGAATTACTGTACAATACTTAACATTTGAGGTCTTCTCTCGTCTCTAAATAAAAAAAACACAAATGGCACTTCGCTCCTTTTGGTTCCAGCATCACCGAAAGCTTTTTAGTGGCTAAAGTATATATAAATCCGATACTTATATATATAAACGCTGGCAGCTAGTTCTTGAAAATAACATGCGACCTCGTCTTATGGTGATGGGATAGATGGTGGATAGGATCTGCAAGGTGAAGCTGTGTGTGATGAAGGGAGATGGATCGAGTGTGGCAGAGTGATGCACTAGTAAAAATCGTCGGCTCCGGCGAGCAGCAACAGTGGGGTGATGCATGGTAGTACTTGCGAGGTGTAAATGCAAGTGGCTTAAGAGAAAGTTGGACAATGAAAAGAGGTACAGGCAGGGTAGTGTAAAGTATAGAAGGTGAAGTACTGTTTTAAAACGTTCAGGGCCAGCACCATGGACAGAGCGGCGAGCGAGTACAAAAGGCAACGCTGTTATCATCGTGGTACCGGCGTGTGAAGATGAAGACCTGGAGGATGCCGTCCAACATGAGCGTGCGAGTTTGGAAGGGACGTAGGACATCTCGTTTGTGAGGAGAAGGGTAGTCACTGATACACGTGTGAAGCGGAGCAGGTTATCTGAGGTCACCGCATCGAAATCGCGAAAGAAGAGGAAAATGAGCGGACCAGGGTATTCTAAATGGGTATGGGCCTTGTTATAAATGGTGAGCCCAATAACGTTTTACAACTTAAGTTTTTATTTAAATTAAAATATGGTATCAACCTTTAAAATCTAATATCTCGGTCGTATGATATCAAAATTCAGTAAAACAAGTTGCATTGGGATCGTAGGGACGGGAGCAACACGATGAGACTGACCGGGAGTGAATCCGAGCCCGTTACAATTTATGGCGAAATAAATGGTCCGACTGAATCAATGAACACAAACCAATATTTATCGGTTAACGCGCAATGTGAGTAAAACTCACTAACTCTCCTCAATTTATATTTTTATATAAATTGTACTTTATTTATTGACTGCTGTATATTGATTGTTAAACTGGACTGTTAAATAGATTTGATTGAAAACGTAGTTATAGTTAATCTATGTAATGTTAATCAAATATGGTTCTGTATAACAGGATAATTCATTTCAAAATGAAATATGATATATATTATATTGGGTAACATCTGTGGATGCAGGGAGACAGGTTGGAGGAATCCGACTGGATTCCTCAATAATTATTTTACTGTTTTCATATATAGTGTTATATGATGTGTTATATAATCTGTTCTGGATTATGTGTGTTAGAATGATATTATTCATTGTTATTCGATATTTTACATATCATAAGAAACCCTGAGTTGTGAAATGGAATATTTCAATGCATATTGAAATAAAGGAATTTTATAAAATCACAGGATTTTATATAAGGAAATTATTTATAAAACGAACACGGTTTTATAAAAGGAAGTATTTATAAAACAAATAGAGTTTTATAAAAGGGGTATTTATTTAGAACATAAATAGAATTGAAAAGGAGAATATTTATTTAGAAAATAAATAGGAATAAGGAATATTTATTTAGAAGACAAATAAACCGTTGTAAATAGGAAATATTTGTAACGGTAAATAGAAGTTGTAAATAGGAAATATTTGTAACGGTAAATAGAGTTTTATAAAAGAAATATTTATTTAGACGGTAAATAGAAGTTGTAAATAGGAAATATTTGTAACGGTAAATAGAAGTTGTAAATAGGAAATATTTGTAACGGTAAATAGAAGTTGTAGATAGGAAATATTTGTAACGGTAAGTAAACGTTAAAAAAGGGAAATAGTTGTAACGGGAAAACGTAGTTTATCAAAAGGAGTTAATCAAACGTAGTTTATAAAAAGGGGTTAATCGAATATAGAAATTAAGAAGTGAAGTTAAACAAAAATTAGAAACTGACTAGAGATTGGTAAGTTGAATAGTTTTCTGAGTGTTGGTCTGATGTTGGTTTCGGCCTTCGGGGTTTATACTTAGAGAATTGTTCTCTTACTAGTTTACAGTTAGGGACTAATAGTTGTGGAATGATAGTGATGTGTAAATGAGGATTGGAAATGTTTTCCAATGTTGAAAATGTATATTTTCTATGTTTAGAAAATAAGGAAATATGAATATATATATATATATATATATGATTGATGATTGGATCGATAATTCCATTTGGAATTAAGATCTTTGTTTGTACACCGACATATTTTCATTTGATAGTTAAATCATAGACTATCGAAGTTTTGACCATTTTACGTTGTTAATATGGAGAGACCGGTTGGATTATTATCCGAAGAACCACTCCGTATCGACATAAGCGTTGTGATCAAATACGATGAAGAAATTGAAGATGGAGTAAAGTGCAAGGGCTGTCCGGTTTACAGAATAGTGCCTTCGGTTTCGTTCAGTCCCAGAACGAACGTATATGGACGAATGTCTGACATAATAGTTCCAATGATCGAAAGAGTTGGACTGTACAAATATATATGGTGGCCAACGGATTTATTCCCTTCGCATAATATCCAGAATCTATTTGTGCAGATCCAACTAATGATTTACGGATCTGATAATGTGGCATTCAAAGTGATCGTGTTATCAATGAATGGAAAGTAAGCGTAGCTTCTAGCCTCACATCTGGTAAATGACAAAAATCAGGCAGGCAGCATAGCTAAGTCGGTCGCACCGAAATAGGGTGTATAATCACCTATCTAGAGAATATTCATTTGCTTCTTTAATCTATCAATGCTGTCCCATATATATACGGGAAACGGTTGCTGATCCCGACCGTTGGTGATGTACATTCGATACACTCAAGCGAAATGAGTGGTCGGTCATGTGTGGCTGAGTTGCAAGATGTTCTTGTTGAACTCCAGTGTATCGTTCCTAGAGTACACTGATCGGAAGGTGGTTCCATACCTTGTCATAGTTGGAAACCCAATCATCCAATACGCACCTACGGTTTTGATTGTATACTATTTATGTAGAACGTGAGATGCAAGCATTTCTACTAGACTGATATCTATTTGTATTTAGACATTATCATAATATCAGAATGATATTGCTTTTCAAAGATGTTTGGATTCTCATAAGGGAAAAACCCGTTCCGTATTCACGGCGTGGTCTTATGAGATATCATATACCCATTTAAATGATTTGAGTTTACTCACACCAGTCACATGACTGACCCGAAGTTTATTTGTTTTGTCTTCCCTAAACTCTTGGGTGCCTAAATTTGTACGGGCAGTCAAGTAGTCGGGATTTACAGATGCACTTGGAGAGCTTGGAGCAGGAGGCTTCAGCAGTCGATAGCTATTAATCATTCCGTTGTGATGTTATATGTTGTACTCTGAAAATGGTATGTATAAACAGTTATAACTTTGTATTTCAAAAGTTATGTTATATTTTATTCGTTCCGCTGTGAGATTCGTGTTACTCTGATGTTGTTGTTGTTGTCTTCTTCTTCTTCTATTCTAAGTTTCTATCTTATCTATCCTCACCCTCTAATTTCTTTCACTAATTACCAGGATTTTTCGACGTTTTGGTTACCGACATCGTGCTTATGCCGATAACCAAAGTCGCTCGAAATCCGGGTCGTTACAACAAAGGTGGTTAGAATTTCTTGCGGCATACGACCTAGATATTATCGATACACCAGGAAAGGCAAATGTCGTAGCTGACGCCCTAAGCAGAAACGCAATCTTATCTCTTCTGGAAGTCGTTCCTACACTTCATGAAAGAATAAAGAGATATCAAAGAAGGGATGCAAAGCTAGAAAAGATCATCCAAGGAGTAAAGAAAGGAGAGGAGTCAGACTTTGAACTGGACGAACAAGATACTCTCAGAATTAATGGGAGATTATGCATTCCTGATATTGACGGGCTAAGACAAGAGGTATTGACTGAAAGCCATAAATCAAAATTAAGTATTCATCCAGGAAATCAGAAGATGTACAAAGACATGAAACGAGTATTCTGGTGGCCCGGAATGAAGAAGGATATTCAAACTCATGTGGGTAATTGTTTAAACTGCCAACAAATCAAAGGAGACCACCAAAAAGCAGCAGGACTATTGCAACTGTTGGAGATTCCCAATTGGAAGTGGGAGATGATATCAATGGATTTCATTGATGGGTTACCAAAGTCAAAGAGAGGGAATGAAGGAGTATGGGTTATCGTAGACCGATTGACAAAGAGTGCATATTTCATTCCGGTAAAACCAACACGAACTACAGCTACATTAGCCGAACTTTTTATGAAGGAGATTGTAAGAATACACGGAGTCCTGATGAATATTGTAAGTGATCGGGATCCCTTATTTACTAGTAAATTTTGGGAAGCACTTCAAACAACCTTGGGCACTAAACTACATCTAAGCACGGCCTACCATCCTCAAACAGATGGACAGACAGAGAGGGTGAACCGAGTCTTAGAAGACCTTTTAAGAGCATGCATACTAGACTTAGGAGGATCATGGGAGGATCACTTACATCTAGTAGAATTCTCCTACAACAACAGCTATCAAACGAGTATAGGTATGGCACCGTATGGAGCACTTTACGGAAGACCTTGTAGATCACCAACCTGTTGGGTTGAGTCAGGAAACAAACTTGTTCTCGGTCCAGATATGATCCGAGAAGTAACGGAGAAGGTTGAATTGATTAAGGGTAGAATGAAGGAGGCCCAGGATCGACAAAAGAGTTATGCAGATAAGAGAAGGAGAGATCTAAATTTTTCTGTCAAAGACCTTGTATTTGTGAAGATTACACCTATAAAAGGAGCGATCCGATTTGGTAAGTCAAGAAAGTTAGCCCCACGTTTTGTAGGACCTTTTCGTATATTAAAAAAGATTGGATCTCTTGCCTACAAAATAGAATTACCAGAGAAGATGGCAGGGATTCATAATGTTTTCCATGTATCACATCTCCGAAAATGTGTCCACGACCCATCTTTGATTTTAGAGCTATCAATACAAGAAGAGTTAGAGATAGAACCAAACATGACTGTGATACGGTATCCAGTCTATGTAGTTGGTAAAGAAGAAAAGCAACTCCGAAGCAAGAATGTGAAGTTATTAAAGATTCAATGGAGCGAGAACCCAAACGACTGCACTTGGGAAACGGAGAAGCACGTTATGGAGTTTTATCCAAACTTTGTCATCCAATAAGTATTAGTGTATATTATGTTAAATAGTATTGTACGCTTGATAGTATGTCATGTATTGTTGTGGATGTTACTATATATATATATATATATATATATATATATAGAAATGAAATTATGAAACTTTTTTCCATCTTAAATTTGTGTGAACATTACAAATTTCAGTTATCACTAGGACTTATGAACTTTTCCGGTCATTTACATATATTCTGAGACGATGTCCCTTATTTATCAGATGGGCCCCATTTTCAAACGTACTGCTAGGAAGAGATTGACCCCCTCACAGCAAGAAAGACTCAGCACCAGTATTCATGGGATGCCAGAGACTAATAGGAAGGCCGAGCCCATTCAGCCCAGAGTTGACCAGGATGTAGGCCCGGAAGAGCCTATATCAGGGCAGCCAGAGCCGATAGAGAGTCAGGACATTTTGGAGGATCCGAGTGACAGAGGAGGTGCGACCAGCCTACAGGCAGGTTATGATGGAGATATAGAGGAGAGCGACATCAGCAATCACGATAGTGATTCAGTGTTAGGAATCGAGGAGATAGAGGAAGAACCCGAGGAAGAGGAGGAAGACCAGGTAGTACCAGACATGATGCATATAGACCCAGAGGTGCAGGTTCCACACATTGAGCCAGATGGGCAGTTGATCGAGACATGGGTCCAGTATATTCACGCCTTGCTAGAGTTCCATGCCATTGGAGTCTACCAGGATGATCAGATAGAGTATGACTATCAGGACATGATGTTGCACCCACCGTCACCTACAGAGGTCATCTACATTTACGACGAGGAGATAGAGGCGGAGGAGGAGGATGACGAGGTAGTAGAGGTCATCGATATTTCTGACGATGAGGAGGAGGAGATGATTGACATCAGTAGTGATGACTCCGAGTAGGAGGGCATGCTACGTATGTACATAGGACTTTGTATCAGTCTATAACTCGAATTAGTCGGGTATAGAACTTATCATATCATTTGTAGTTTTTTTTTATGATGATTATGACATATCACTTTTTGGCTTGATATATATATATCTGTGTTTACAAATTTCGAGGACAATTTTTTTTTAAGGAGGGTAGATTGTAATGACCCGGGATTTTCTGGACAAACTAAAAATTTAAAAAGAAATTTAAACGAACAAATATCGATAACTAAAACTCATCAATGAATAATAATCCATTTTGTAATACCAGCAGAAGTAAGAAAAAACTTTCTTTGCTACAACGAGAGATGAAGCTAAAACCTTACCTTAACATTTAATTGTTTTTTTTAAACAAATTAAAGGAGCTGAAATTTTGAGAACACTTGTATTCTCGTACACCGATTCTAAGCTACTAAAATCAAGCACTCTCGACCGTTTAAACCAGCAATTAAAACCCTTTCTTTGCGCTAGAAGAATGGGAGGAAAATCGAGTACATTTGCTAAAAAGAACAAGTGATATAAATAGGGAAGAACTTCAACATTTTTATGCTGAGACTCTAACATGAATGACGCCATTTTTTAGCAGCAAAACAAAGGGGTTAATGAGTTAAAAACCACAACACTAAACGCTGAGATTTTCACAACTTAAAAGCCTCAAAAACTTGGGCATTTTCTGCGCAAGAACCATAGTGTACAGATAAATGATTTAAGCCCATGTAGGCCCAAGATATACATCATTCTAGCTGAAATTCCAAAGCCCATTAAAGTAGGATTTCTTCATAATAAAGCATAAGGTACACATGAGGAGACAATGGATTAGAGAGGGGAAAAACACTTGAGTATTAGATATTATTTTTAGCCATAAATATGGAGTGCACGTAGCAGCATTTAATAAAATATGTACCTGAGAAAAACCTTTCTAAAATTAAGTAAAAATGGATTTAAGGTGTGTAAAGAAATTGGCCAAGAAGTCTGCCGTGGGGGTTTTTATCCAAGAAGAAAACTGAATATACATAAGGAATAAAACAGAGAAGTACTCCCAACATTAAATGCTTTGGCAAGTGGGGGTGCAAGTGTATGGCCAAAACTTTATCCAACCATAGTTGTGTACATTTTTACACAGAGAAAGAAAGTATTAAATGAACATTCTTCTGAGATGTCTGCGCCTAATGTAATGATGGATGAAATTCTGATTTAGTTGTATTAATAGTAAATGGAAAAAGCAATTAAATAATATTTGGGTTAGCCTATATATATGGGGGGTATCCTTCCAGTTCATTTCACCTGAAGTCGAGAGAGTTAAGGAAATTCTGGAATTTTATTTGCACAAGAAATCTGCTGTTTTAAAAGTGAGTAAACACTCACCTTTTATCAAATCTTAGAACTGCAAGTGATGAGAAAATGTGATATGAATTGTTGAGATGTTAACTGCTAAGAACACACAAGTATATAGGCTTATTGTTAAACTGTTTTACTGCTGTGATAATCATGTATGGATTCAAGTATTGATGTAGATCTGAACCATGTAGAGACACCACTCATGTATACATATGTATATCACCTAGATGCTGAATTGTATGCTTATTTAACTAGAGGTGCTTAGTCATATGTGTGCTGCCATGAACACACACATATATGTGTGTATGATGAACTGTTTCTCCCCTATGTATGATGATGTGTATAAGTGTAGTTGTATATGAAATCTGAGTCATGCACACGCACAGATCACCTCATAATTATGTGTATATAAGTATGCTAAAGAGGACACAAGGAGATAGCTGAGGACATGAACATGTGAAACATGTTCTGTCATAAGTTTTCAAAACCAGAAATCAAACCTCAGATTTTTAGACATTAGTGTGATGAAACGATTTTCCATACCATATCAGGATTTTAAAAAAACAAACATTATGATTTTTACGTGTGTAGATCAAGAGGAAAAGAAGTAAAGTCGAGCCTTGGATTTTTGCCAAGTACTAAAAATACATATCACTATAAATCTGATGATCAAATATTTATATGTATGACCTAGTCTAGATTATAGGAAAAATAATTATATGAAGTTTAAAAGCATAGATTTAGAGGGGGGTAAATTTCTAGTATGCTGTTGTGGTGTGGAGAACTGTTCGACTATTGTCGAAATGCACTGCAACCAAGACATGTGGGACCGCCGTACCACCGCTAACTGAAGCGTCTGGTCACGTGCATCACGAGGTCGGAGTTGCATGGTCTCCGATGAACTGAGGTGATGGGACGAGGGACTTTCTCCGATGAGAAAGTGTTGAATACTGGAAGCTGTTGCATGCTGATGTCTCGTTTTTAACGAGGAACTGTGCATCGCCTGAGGCGAGGTGAACCACCACGCCAGCGTCAATCGAGACGACTTGGCAGTGGCAAGGCATAGGCAAACTCGCCTGGTCTCCAATGAACTGAGGCGAGAGGTAGGGGAAGATTCTTGGATGAGTAGCGAGCTGTGTAAGTAGTGTTGATGTATATGAATAAGGTGATGAAGTTTTCTTTGTTAACTGGAGAGGATGAGATCATGGCGTAATCAATTCAGTTTGATCAATCCAAAACCGTGATCTGCTTCAAGGATCCAATGCGAAGTGTTGATATGTCGAGCTGAGGTAGGCCAGTGAGCAAGAAGTTGTGTGGGTTTTGTCGAGTTCAAATGATCAGATCCAAGCGATCACATGAGTCGAACAAGATCCGAGGAGTAGAACACGTCGGGGTATATAAGAGGGTAGTAAACTTACTTCTGGAATTTTTTTAATTTACTTAGTTAAAATTTAATTAAATAATTAAAGAAATAAAATTTAATATTTTATGTAAATTAAGTGTAATTTATATAACCGGTAGTCAGATTGTGAATAGAGATAAAGGGGTAGATTATTTAATCTGGACATAGGGTGATGATTATTTATTTATTAGATCGAGTCAAAAACGATGAATAAAAAATTAAAGATGTAGATCAAGAGAAAAAGAACGGTGTTAAAAATAAAGATTTCAAATGTTTTGAAATAAGCGACAAATACAATTTTGTCAACTTAAGTCAGAATTTATTTAAAATGATTTAACGAATCAAAATCATTTGTAAATAAGAATAAAGTAATTATATACTTAAAAAACTGATCACTTTAAGTCTCACTTGTCCCTAAAAGATATTAACGCAAATCGTTTCGAAGAGTCCGGAATTGTATTCCACTTCGATTCAGATGTTACGTCGCCAGTCAATTATTATCGAAGATTATAGAAGACGACGAAATGCAAGGATTATTCTATAAATCCTAGGTAGAATTACCTATGATGAATTTATGGAATAATACCTTCGGTTTGTTCAATCCCAGAACAACTTGTATAGACGAATGTCTGACAGAGTAATTCTAACTAATCTCGTACGTTGATCTTTCCAAACGTATGTACGTAGTGGCAGAAGAACTCGTTCTTCTTGCCTTATACTCGTATTATATTTTTGGGGAAATCAATTAGAGAATTGGTGAGTTTTGACAATGTGACATTCAAAGAAATTACCGAATGTAAAGGTAAGATTAGCCTCAAGCCTCACAACCGGAAATGACAAAAATCGGGCAGGCAGCATGGCTATGTGGTTGGCTTCCATTAGGATGTATCATCACCTATCTAGAGATGTTTCCTTGTTTCTTATTCTATCGATTCTGTCCCATCGGGAAATGGTTGATATATACAACCATTGGTGATGTGCATTCGATACACTCAAGAGGAATGAGTGGTCGGTCATGTATGGATGGGTTGCAAGATGTTCTTGATGAACCCGTGTATTCGTATCTAGATATACACCTCCGGAAGGTGATTCCATACCTTGTCATAATTGGAAACCCAATATCCATAAGCGCCAAGCGATTTTGTTTGTATAACATATAGTAGAATGTGAGATGTAAGCATTCTACTAGATTATGAATTATTTGTGGAAACCCTAGACATAATCATAATATCTGGTTTTAAATATGCAAACTGTTTTGATCTCATAAGGTAAAAACCCGTTCCATATTCACGGCGTGGTCTTATGAAACATTTTGATTTATTTAACTTGTTTATAAATCGTTTACTCATACCAGTCCATGACTAACCCGGAGTTTATTTTTCTGTGTTTTCCTTAAACTCTTGGGTACTCATAATATTTATTATGAGTAGACAAGTGATTCAGGTCCTTACTTAACTCGGAGCAGAAGAATGGTGGACATTGGCACGTTGGTTTACCTATCACATGTTATGTATAATTATCCAGATGGTAGTTCAGTAATGATGTTATGTACTGTATATTTGCAAGTTAGTATCGTTGGTGATCAGTATGTAATCATAACGACATGTATCCCTATGTATCCAGTATTTTAAATGTACTAGACTTGTAATGTGTAATAGTTTGGACTATTAATATATTGTCCCAAGTTCCGTTGTGAGATTCTGATGTTATTCTTAATTCTATTCTTCTATCTATTTTCTTTTCTTAATAATGATACAACCTTCCGAGGAACTGGAAAGTTGGGTCGTTACAATGTGTTAAACACACATGGAAACAATCACAGATATGCGAGAATAATTAAATAAACAAGGGAGACATGATATTTTATAGTGGTTCATCTTGATCTAAGCCTACATCCACTTATAATCCTTGTTTATACTATCGATTACATGTTACAGCGATTTTTCAGTGGAAGAAAGTAGAGAAAGAAATTATTTAAACACAAAATCCTTGTGTTGAATCTAGAGTATACATCAAGCTACTTCTAGTAAGCCGAGTAAGAGGTTTTTCTCGTGGATTCCAACTGCCTTTCCATTTAGAGGTAGTTGTACTTATAGGCGAGCTAGTGGGCCAAATTTGTGTGCGGCGTGGAACACATCTTTTTTGGGCTTTAACACATGTAGTTCGATCTTGATGAGTAGTTGTAGGCGGTGGAACCCGATACAATGCTCATTAATAGTTCTTCCTCAAAATATGTGACATACATGGCATTTAAAACATGGCATATAAAAAGAATATATGGTACTTCAGCCTTGGGAATAGAACTTCGTTTGATAGCGCATAACTCGTTGTGATAATTATGCTGATTCGGTATTGTAAGAGATAATTTATGTGATGGCCCGCAAATCCATACCATCTGAGTTGACTAAACATCACACGTCCAACCAAAATAATACAGAGATTCGAGTCGTTATGAGTTAAAGAAGAATAAGACAGAAGAAGAACTGAAATAACAAAACAGAATCTCTCAGCGGAATGAATATAATATAATATCATATATCATAACTTTGAAATACAAATTTGTATTTGTATATACATACCTTGTCAGAGTACGATACATATACATCACAGCGTAAAAACTCTAAATAACTAACTATGAAGCCTCTTGCTTCAAGTTCCTCCAAGTGTATCTGTAAAAGCCTGAAACACTTGACTGCACGTACAAATTTGGGCACCCAAGAGTTTAGGGCAAACAAACAAAATAAACTCTGGATCAGTCATGGGACTGGTGTGAGGAAACTCCAACCATGTTGTTTAACTTTGAAAAATCCTTTGAAAGAAAGGAAATAGTAAGACCAGTCCATAAATAAACACGGACGGTTTTTACCTTAGTATAACCAAACCATTTTTGATATCAAAATTCAGTGATATTATAATAGTTTCTAATCAAATAAATAACCAATTAGTAGAACGCTTGCATCTCACGCTCCACATATATAGTATAAAATCAAAAATCGCATGGCGCTTATTGGAGATTGGATTCCAACTATGACAAGGTATGAGACCACATTCCGATCAATGTACTCTAGAGGGGATACACTGGGGTTCAGCGAGAACATCTTGTAACTCAGCCACACATGACCACTCACACATTTAGCTTGAGTGTAGTGAATATATTTTCACCCCATTACGGTTTTAAGGGCCCATGTATATCCGTGGAGATACAAAAAATGAAAGAAGAACAAATATGAATTTTCTCTAGATCGGTGACAATATACCCTGCTTGGGAATGACCCACCTAGCCATGCTGCCTACCCGATTTTAGTCAATTCTCGGTTGATGAGGCTTGAGGTTACGTTTACTTTTTTTTGCTTAGAACACCTGGCCACCATTCACTTTGAATGTAACATTGTCAAATCCGTTAATCACTAATTAAATTTATACAAATACACTCTGGGTGTTAGAATAAAGAGAAGTTGCCTTCTCCCCACAAATTTGGTATATTTGCAAAAACCAACGGGCATGATCGCTGGAAATACTCTGTTGACATTCATCCGTATAAGTTGTCCTGGGTCTGGACAAACAGAATAGCCCTTGCATTTCACTCCGTCTCTAATTTCTTCAGCATAATCTATTTCGCAATGCCTATGCCTATACGGAGTGGTCTTCGAATATTAAATCCAAATGGTCTCTCTGTATGACAACGATGGTCCAAAAATCTTTAATAGCCGGTGATTTAACTATCAAAAGAAAACAAAACATCCATCTAAATAGTCAAACAATCACTGTCCCTTTTTATTCATTAATTATTTTCCCGCTCCCTTTTCAAATTCTATATATATTGACATATTGATTTCTATTTTCATATTTTCCTAAAAATATTCTAACTCCTTAAATTTCTAGAAAATTTCGCCAGCACCTCCCCTGTACAGGTCAATCGCTCAAACCTCAACTCGCCTCTCTAGGCCCTTTCCATTCAAAAAGAAAATCATAAAGCCAAGCGGCTTGCCGATTCGGCGCATAAAACCTCATATGGAAATTTAAACATGTACCTTTTTGTCGAGTACTTAAATTCATACTCTTCATTCATTTTATTTCATACATGTTTATCATATATTCGACCGTTCTCAGTTTCAATCAATTTAACACTTTCATTTAACCTCGTTCAATCCCTACTTTATACTTTAAATAACTCATTTCACCTTTAGTTGGAAGCGGACTTGTTTAAGCACATTATTATTGATTTAAACCAAGTCAAACCGAAATTGTGTATTCAATTCCAAACTTTAATTCCGGTTACATACACTCAAATGTTCAATTTCAATTCATAATTTCAATTCACTTAACCAATGTCAAGTTCAACCCAAAATTCCACTAACTAATTAGTTTTTGAATTTGTTAACCTTATTCGATGATTAAAAATCTTATTTTTATCCCAAAAATCAATCCATCTACTATACTCGAGTTAAAATCTATTTTATACTGAAATCTAGACTTTTCCTAATTGAAATTCAGATTTTTATTCACTAAAAATCCTTGTAATAAATTAATTAAATCATTATGGGTTTAAAACTGTTTTACATAGACTTTTCTAAAATTTAATTTTGATATAACTCAAAATCTATACGGCCAAATCAAGATTTTTATCTTCCATTTGAAAACTATCATTTAATCAGTTTGAGCGTTTCTTATTTTGTCGAATTCCGACTTATATTGAGTTATGTACACTCAGTTGAAGTTCGAATCACCAATTTACAAAGTACCGCGCTGCGGCGAGTTCATTTTAATTAAAATTAATTATAAACGTTCAAAACATCGTTTATAATTCAATTCCAACTCCATTTTCAAAAATTATAATATATATTAAACCAGCTTTCCAAATTGAACTTAATATTTTCGATTACTCTAAATCATCAATTATTCCATTCCAAATTCATATCTTGATTATAAATTTATTCATAGCTCAATTACACATTAAATACCAATTTCTATATAAACCCGATGGTTTCATTCAGCTTCAAGCTTTGAAGATTACAATTAGACATAAATGGAAAAATAACTCATATCAGTATCCTTTAACCATTACAAACTAATATCATCCCTTGATAATAGCGAAACCATTCAAGTTGGGGTATTTTATTTAGCTTTCAGACCTTGACCGACAAAGTTCTTATCTTGAGATGGATAAGAGTTTGTAATACCGAAAATCGATTACTTATCATATAAATCCCTTTTTCTATCTCATTTAAAAATATGATTTTTAAATGTTATTTTTCATATTTCAAAAAATCTATTTCCAATTTATCCAATGAAAATTTTCTTTATTACATTTATAACTTTTGTTTACAAATCTGCTTACATATTTTATATTAAAAAAGCTTTCATTTTAAATTCCGTTTTAAACTCGATTCTCATTTAAAATATTTCTTATTATAACATATGCATATATATATATTAAAATTCCAAATTTCTTTTTAGCACAATTCCAATATCTTTTGGAAATAAATTTCATTTCTATAAATTTAACATCAGTTGATTCAAATCATAAATCTTTATAGATTTATTTCAATCCAATTTACATTCCGAATATCGGAATGAATTTCATCGGTTCTTCTCGAAACGATTCCAGATTCACCTTTTAGTTTCATATTTAGATTAAAAATTAAAATTATCCATTTTTCTTTATTTAAAAATATCGTTTATAAATTTCACTATTGGTTCAATTATTAAAACTAGTTTCTATTTCAAATCTCATTGAAGTCCAGTTTCCTCTTTAGAGAATGAAATTCTCTTTTTTAAATCATACTTGAATTTAAAATTTAATATTATCAAATGATAATATATTTTTTCCATTTATAAACATTTTTTATAAATGCAACTACTTGTTTTTAATATTAAAAAAGTAAATATTTCTCAATCCATTCGAAATCCCATTTCCATTTCGGAAAGTAAATTTTCCCTTTTAATTCCCAAAAATCCCTTTTTGATATTTTTGAATATAAATTTCTAGAGCCAGTGATATTCTAATATCCAAACACACAAATCATCCATTCAATTCACACATCACACACATATATAAATATGTAAACAACAGTAAATAAATTTGAGGAATCCAGTTGGATTCCTCCAACCTGTTTTCCCTATATCCACAGATGTTAAACAACATAAATAATACGCATCCTGCTTCAGGGCAGGATATCGCGGTATAGAATGTCATCTACTCATATACCGTTGGACGATAGGGTCATCCGCTAATGATACTGCGGACATCCGCTAATGGTACTACGGGAAATCCAATATATAACTATAATAACCACAATCACCAAGCCTAAATAACTAATATATAAAATCGCAGTAATTCAGTAATACAAGGACCCATAACTTCCCCGTGATGGAAAGAGCGGATTACTTTGAGAACAAGCCACATCGGGACATAAACAGAAGAACATTTCATTGCTTATTACAACAATTCCATCAGAATACAAGAACATACAGAGTATGAATAAATATCACTCATCATAAAATATCAGAGATTACTATTCATTACATAGCAACGGAAAAATAATACAAACACAACTGAAAAAGATACCAGGATACAGACATTTCCGAATATCATTCCAGCTGTAGTAGGACCCTGTGAATATAAATCGGCAAAACCAAAACTACTAGCTGCCCGTGTCGAAAATAAGGGCACCCAGAGTTTAGGTTAAAACAATAAACTCCAGGTCAGTCATGTGACTAGTGTGAGAACTAAAACAGCTATTAATCTTTATTTTAAAGTTAGATAAATCAAAAGACCACATCGTATAACACGGAACGGGTTTCCTCCCAAGAACACCAGTGCATAAAACAACAGCGCAATGCTAAATAAAGAACAATGAGGCTATTATAAGACCTAGGTCCTATCACATAATGCAACACAAGCCGAAGGATAGGGTTTTACCTTATAATAGCCAAAGAATGCTTGATACGTTAAACCAAATCATTTGATACTATTATAAGTGCATAGTGTATAAAACAACTTCAAATATAAATGTATCAATCCTAGACGGCATGGGTACCATATATCATATCGCCAATTGTAATGACCCGCATTCCACGCATCGGAGGATCGTAGAATATTTATTTCTTTCTCATATGAAGTCGTATGGTCATGTAACTTTGGCAAACATCCACTAGAGTCATTTCCCATGCTTATGATTTTTGTCGATTTTTAAATGACCATTTTGCCCCTAGTTGGTACTGTTTTGGCCATAACTCTTGATTGGAAAGGAATTTTGACCGGAAATCACTTCCATTGGATTTGTTTGATGGTTTACCTTTCCGTAGAGTGGTCATAATAGCCAAACGGACTTATCGTTTGGGAGATATGGCTGAAATAAGGTTTGGAGGGTGAAAAACTGCTTAACCGGGCCAAACCGGGTGATTAGTGAGTAGGCCCATAACCCATTTCGGGATTAGGGTTATGGGAGGGCTAAAATGAGATGGAGAATCGTTCCATTTCAGTTTTCTAGCCTCCACTTATCACCAAGGATCCCTAAAAATGGCCTCCAACTCCTAAATCACCTACAAATCATCTTTTGGTCAAGGATTAAGCTTATCAACCCCTAATCAAGGAAGATCTTCACCAAATCAACATAGGAGCTGCTGTTGGCATTGAGATTCACGTCAAATCAGAGAATTATTTTAGATCTTAGTTTATTTTGTGGCTAAGGTGAGTGATTTGCATAGTTTTACACTAATTATGGCTAATTAGGGGTGATTAGTGCTAATTAGCGAATTTAAGCATGATAAAATTCGGGAAAAATGTTCATAAATTCCTAAATGATGTTTTAGACCTCTGATATGAATTTGGGTTAATTTGGTTAAGTTTTTCTAATCCTATCATTAGTTTCACCTAAACATGCTTAAGGGGGAAAATGGGATTTTGGGTATGTTTGATCCATTTTAACCTATGATATTGATGTGAATGATGTTTGTGGTTGATTATGCATATTGCTATGACTGTATGAAATGCTTTGTGATTGATTCCAATAGTTAGAATGGTCGAAAACGTCGTCGAATGGCGTAAACACTTGCTGGAACAATTTTAGAAAACAGTGCAGGGTTCGGATCAGATCAGACATAGGGCTCGGATCGGATATGTAGAACTGAGCAAAGGATCCTATCGGATCGGAACCCAACACTTGGGAAAAGTGGCAAAAAGGAAGGCCACGCTAGCTGAACTGGGATCGGATCGGATAAAGGAAGACGGATCGGATCGGGGAAGACGGATCGGATCGAGGAGGATGGATCGGAGCGGAAGCACTAAGGCGAATCAGAGAGGGAGCATGAAGACGGATCGATAGCACGACCCAAAGGGAAGCACCCGACCCGACCCGAAGAGAAGCATCTGACTCGAACCCAGGGGAACACCCGACCCGAACCGCACCAGAAGGAGACCCGACCCGAATGGATGAAGGACACCGACCCGAACCGATACCTTGAGGAAGATCCCGACCCGACCCAGTATTGATCAATAACCCGAGATGCAAAGGTAGTCCAATAGGGGAAGTTAGAGCTCAGGATCCAGTTGGGTACCAAGGAGTTCACTTCATGGTTGGACTTTGCTGTGGGACGTGTGCTAAGGAGTTGTCGACGTTCATAACTTTGATTCACCACTAAAAAGGAATGATGGGCTACTTATCAGTGCAGTAGGGTCATTATGACCTGAGGGGCAAAGTGATGGTAGCAAGACTACGTTATCAGTGCAATAGGGTCATTATGACCCGAGGGGCAAGGTGATGCGTAGTAAGACTATGAGCCAGTGCAGTGGGGTTCTTGTGACTCCATGGGGCAAAGTGGACATAGTAAGGATGGTAAGGCTATGAGCCAGTGCAGTGGGGTTCTTGTGTCTCCATGGGGCAAAGTGGACATAGCAAAGGATTTGTGGCTACGTTATCAGTGCAGTGAAGCCATTTATGACTTCATGAGGCAGAGTGATCGTAGCAAGGTATGTTGGGTGATAGAAGTGGTGAATATCGTATGCTTTACACACTGAGTGAGAGATGTGAGGATGGATGCTATGCTTGATTGTTTGCCATCATTATGACATGCACACCTCCCCCACCTCCGTATCTTTACACTGTTTGATATGATACCTTAGAGTGTTATATAGTATGTAGTGCTAACTCTTTGGTTGCAGGTCCAGGTTCAGGTATGTTTTTAGTCTACCTGTTATTGTTCACTTTAGATGCTTATCGGTCATACCAGGCTTTATGTCTGACCCATATTTTTAGTCTCCTCATATTACTCTGGGTGCTCACACGAGCAGACTAGAGACAGGTTAGCTGGTGATGCGCGAGTAGCTGATTCGGAGGCGGGCAGGAGGCTTCCACGTATTATATATATACACATTCTCCCTGTGTCGTTGGTGGTCGCTACTTGGGCATTAGTAGTGTACCTCATTTATCTTACTTTTGCTTTGAGACAGTTTGAAAGTTGTAATAAGCTGTATTCTGAATTTCCGCTGCTATGATATTTAGTTCTGATTTTCAGCTTATGCACTGTCTCTCCTGTTTTATATCAAGTATGTTATTATTATATTTTTTTCTATGCGCTGTGAGACATTCTACAGGTTCTTTGTATGTTTATTTCCTTCTTCCTTTTCCTTATGATGACCCGTTCCGTGCTAACTGGACATGTGTCCAGCGCACTTTTGGAGTAAATGTCGGTTGGTGCGGGGCGGGCCGTCACACTTAGTATCAGAGCTCTAGGTTGCGTAGTTAACCTAGGGAAAGACACTAGGGAGAGATAGTACGTATATGAGAGCGCGTATTTGTGATTACTTTGGTTTTCAAAAGCTATGTATGTATATACTATTAGTAGTATAAAGATGAAGTCGCACTGCACTAGCACCACTATGGGGTCGTTAATCGTTTCCCTTTTACATATTAATGATGAGCCGAGACACGAGGGGTGCTGGTAGAGGGACCAACCAAGGGAATGCCGCTGACATGAGGGCGATGTTTACTAACCTCATGAGAGACATGCTTAGAGAAGTGCAAGGGGCAATTCCCAATCCCGGAGTTGATGTTGGCCCAGTAGTGCAGGCGCCTTAGGTCGATTTCGCCAAGTTGTGCAAAGATTACACTAATCTTGCTGGAAAGCAGTTCCACGGAACGGAGTCGGCCACGGATGTTCAAGATTGGATGGATAGCTGTGACCGTATCTTTGAAGACTTGGGTCTCGAGGATGCGATGAAGAGAAGACTAGCGTCTCGTCAGCTGCAAGGGCGAGCGATGAATTGGTGGAATGCTATTAGAACAGCTACTCCAGAGGACCAGGTTACGTGGGATCAGTTCAAGGCTCGCTTTAGCGAGAAGTTCATTCCAGCTGCCCAGAAGTCAGTATTGTTTAAGAGGTTCTTGGAACTCAAGCAGAACGGAAGGGCAGTTTCTGATTATATTGCTGAGTTCGACACCTTGTCGAAGTATGGACTGTCTCTCATTGATACTCTTGAGAAGAAGAATGAGAAGTTCATTACTGGTTTGGATGGATACTTGGGGGAAAGGCTTATCAACCACATCGATGAGACTTTTGAATCGATCGTGGGGAAGGCTTTGAGATCAGAGAGCCTTTACCCTAAGTCAAAGACTAAGGTTGCATCTGCAGAAGGGCCAAAGCCGCAAGCAGGCGGTGGAGGCAAGAATAACTCTCAGAATAAGAGGAAGCAGGACCAATCTAAGGGTGGCCAGAAAAAGAGCAAGAAGGATGTTGAGTGCTTCAGCTGTGGAAAGAAGGGCCATTATGCTAAAGAATGTCGGGCCAAGCCAGCGGAAAGGAAGTGCTACAACTGTGGTCAAATGGGACATCAGAAGGATAAGTGTCCGCAACCTCTTAAGGAGAAGCAGATTGTGAAAGCATATGTTATTGATGTTGTTCCTTCTTCGTCGAATGCCCCAACTGCGGCGGAGAAAGGAAAGAATGTTGTTATTCAAGGTATGTTTTCTATTTATGATATACCAGTTCGAGTTTTGTTTGATACTGGGGCTTCCCGTTCCTTCATATCTAGTGACCTGGTAGATAGGTTGGGACTGGAACCCGAGTCGATAGACCATTGATTGTGACGAACCCGATTGGTGGTTCGACCAGCCTTAGTATGATTTGCAGGAATTTGGTCTTATCGAGTCATGGATGTATGTTTGTTTGTGATTGCTTTGTTTTGGGCTTTACTGGGTATGGCATTATATTGGGAGTCGATTGGCTCCAAAGATACGGGGTGGTGGTAGACTGTGAGGGCTTTTTGGTGACAGTGAGGGCGGATGATGGGCGGAGGGTGGTGTTTGGTAGCCTACCTAGTGATGGGGTTATGGCTAGTTTTGTAAATTCCCTTGACATCCCGCAGGATGAGTTGTCAGATGTGCCCATGGTTGGACAGTATCCGGACGTCTTCAAGGAGGTGACCGGGCTTCCACCACACCGAGAGATTGAGTTCCGTATTGATTTAGTGAAAGATGCCAGACCTATAGTGATGCCACTTCGTCGTATGGCACCAAGGGAGCAGCGAGAGCTCGGGTGCAAGTCAGCAATCTTTTGAAGAAGGGATTTATTAGGAGGAGTGTCTCCGAGTGGGGAGCACCAGTTGTGTTTGCCACTAAGGCAGATGGTTCCCTTCGTTTGTGTGTGGACTATCGCGAGTTGAATAAGGTGACGAGGAAGAATAAGTATCCTCTACCGCGGATAGATGATTTGTTTGATCAGCTGGAAGGAGCTAGAATGTTCTCCCAGTTGGACCTCGCGACAGGATTTCATCATCTTCGAGTAGCGGATGAGAGTGTTTCGAAAACGGCATTTAGGACGCTGTCTGGATTTTATGAGTGGTTGGTCATGCCGTTTGGGTTGACCAATGCACCAGCCTACTTTGTGGATCTTATGAATCGAGTATTCAGAGATCAGTTGAATAAGTTTGTTCTTGTGTTCGTGGATGATATCCTTGTTTACTCAAGGACAGAGGAAGAACACAAGGGACACTTGAGGATAGTGATGGAGGTGTTGAGGAAACACCAATTGAAAGCGAAATTCTCTAAGTGTCATTTTTGGAGAAGGGAAGTGAGATTCTTGGGTCATGTTGTTGCAGTGGACCCTGCGAAGGTGGCTATGGTGCAGGATTGGCCTACACCCAAGAATGCAACAGATGTAAGAAGTTTCTTGGGATTAGCTGGATATTATCGTAAGTTTATCCAGGACTTCTCCAAAATTGCAGCACCGTTGACTCAGTTGACTAAGAAGAATCAGTCCTTCGTCTGGGACGGAGTGTGTGAGGATGCCTTCAAGAGTCTAAAGGAGAGGTTGACGCATGCGCCAGTGTTAGTCATTCCTAAAGGGAATGAAGAGATGACGGTATACACGGATGCTTGTGGTACCGGATTGGGTGCTGTATTGATGCAAGGAGGTAGGGTTGTAGCTTATGCTAGTCGACAGCTAAAGCTGCATGAGAAGAAGTGTCCTACCCATGATTTGGAACTGACAGCGATTGTGTTTGCGCTGAAGATGTGGAGACACTATCTCTTGGGAGAAAGATTCGAGTTGTTTACCGATCATAAATCGTTAAAGTATCTCTTCTTCCAGAAAGATCTAAATCTCCGTCAGCAGAGATGGTTAGAGTTCTTGGCTTCGTATGATTTTGATATCGCATATACACCTGGGAAAGGTAATGCGGTAGCCGATGCCTTGAGTAGGAGACATGCCAGTTTGGGGGCAATGTTTCTTGAATGGAAGCAACTGGAGTATATCGCGGGGTTTGATTTCAGACCAAGGTGCGAATTGGATCCAGTTATGCTAGCAAGTTTGACGATCAGACCCACTTTGATAGAGCGGATTGGTTCTAGCCAGAAGGACGATCCTAATCTATTAGAAATCATCTCCAAGTTAGAGATGGGTATCGATGAGGAGATGAATGTGTATGGGCTTGATCGAGATGGATGGCTTCGAAAGAATGGAAGACTAGTTGTGCCCAACGTGAATGGTTTGAGAGATGAAGTGCTTAGAGAATGTCATCACTCAAAACTGACTATACATCCCGGTGGTAATAAGATGTATCGAGACATGAGACAGACTTACTACTGGGAAGGGATGAAAAGAGACGTTGGGAAGTTTATATCCAAATGCATGAATTGCCAGCTAGTTAAAGCCGAGCAAAAGAAGCCTAGTGGGTTGTTGCAACCATTAGAAATCCTGGAATGGAAATGGGAGCAAGTCTCGATGGATTTCATCGATGGCTTACCAAGGACTAGATCGGGATATGATAGCATTTGGGTAATTGTGGATCGATTGACTAAGAGTGCAAGATTTATACCAGTCAAATCGACCAGGACGGCAGCCAAGTTGGCCGAATTGTATATGAAGTGGGTAGTGAGATTTCACGGAGTACCCAAAAGCATTGTGAGTGACCGAGACCCATTGTTTACTAGTGGGTTTTGGAAGAGCTTACAAGAGGCTCTAGGGTCAGGATTACATCTCAGTACCGCATATCATCCTCAGACCGACGGTCAGACGGAGAGGGTGAATCGTATATTGGAAGATCTCTTGAGAGCTTGTATATTGGATTTTGGTGGATCATGGGATGACCATTTGCATCTAGTAGAGTTTGCATATAATAGTAGCTACCAATCCAGTA
The DNA here is from genome assembly GCA_030737875.1 of Allium sativum. Classification (NCBI taxonomy): domain Eukaryota; kingdom Viridiplantae; phylum Streptophyta; class Magnoliopsida; order Asparagales; family Amaryllidaceae; genus Allium; species Allium sativum. The sequence continues at coordinate 393,262,939 of CM060925.1, forward strand.
TTGGTATGGCTCCATATGAAGCTTTGTACGGAAGACCGTGCAACTCACCATCATGTTGGATAGAGACTGGCGAGAAGTTTGTGCTTGGACCAGATGTGGTGAGGGAAACTTCAGATAAGATTAAGGTCATTCAACAACGAATGAAAGCTGCTCAGGATAGGCAGAAGAGTTATGTTGATAAGAGGAGAAGAGACTTGAAATTCTCCGTTGGTGACTTGGTGTTCGTTAAGATCTCCCCGTTAAAGAGCGTGATTCGATTTGGAAGGAGAGGCAAATTGGCACCAAGATTTGTTGGCCCGTTCCCTGTTCTTGAACTAGTCGGGAATTTGGCATATAGAGTTGGCTTACCAGAGAAGATGGCGGGAGTCCACAATGTATTTCATGTTTCCCAACTAAGGTAGTTCGTTCATGACTGAGATGTGACTATTTCACCTGATCAGTTAGAGGACTTCGAAGTAGAACCCGAGGCGGTTGGGAACCGCAAGCCGATTCGTATTGTGGGGCATGATACGAAGCAACTTCGAAGGAAGGCGGTGAAGCTAGTCAAGGTTCAGTGGGGCGAGAACAAGAATGATTGTACTTGGGAGACAGAGGAGAGCATTAGGAAGGCATATCCAGAACTCTTCGCCTGGTAAGATTTACTTTGCGATTTAGTTATTCTGCATGCTAGGATAGACTTATTCACTTGTTTGCATGTTCGATTATTGTTTTATGGTTGATAGGCATGCGGGACCTTTGTGTGTGTTTTGATTAGGGAATTTCGGGGGCGAAATTTCTTAAGGGGGGAGAGTGTAATGACCCGCATTCTACGCATCGGAGGATCGTAGAATATTTATTTCTTTCTCATATGAAGTCGTATGGTTATGTAACTTTGGGAAACATCCATTAGAGTCAATTCCCATGCTTATGATTTTTGTCGATTTTTAAATGACCATTTTGCCCCTAGTTGGTACTGTTTTTGCCATAACTCTTGATTGGAAAGGAATTTTGACCTGAAACCACTTCCATTGGATTCGTTTGATGGTTTACCTTTCCGTAGAGTGGTCATAATAGCCAAACTGACTTACCGTTTGGGAGATATGGCTTAAATAAAGTTTGGAGGGTGAAAAACTGCTTAACCGGGCCAAACCGGGTGATTAGTGAGTAGGCCCATAACCCATTTCGGGATTAGGGTTATGGGAGGGCTGAATTGAGATGGAGAATCACTCCATTTCAGTTTTCTAGCCTCCACTTATCACCAAGGATTCCTAAAAATGGCCTCCAACTCCTAAATCACCTCCAAATCATCTTTTGGTCAAGGATTAAGCTTATCAACCCCTAATCAAGGAAGATCTTCACCAAATCAACATAGGAGCTGCTGTTGGCATTGAGATTCACGTCAAATCAGAGAATTATTTCAGATCTTAGTTTATTTTGTGGCTAAGATGAGTGATTTGCATAGTTTTACACTAATTATGGCTAATTAGGGGTGATTAGTGCTAATTAGCGAATTTAAGCATGATAAAAGTCGGGAAAAATGTTCATAGATTCCTAAATGATGTTTTAGACCTCTGATATGAATTTGGGTTAATTTGGTTAAGTTTTGCTAATCCTATCATTAGTTTCACCTAAACATGCTTAAGGGGAAAAATGGGATTTTGGGTATGTTTGATCCATTTTAACCTATGATATTGATGTGAATGATGTTTGTGGTTGATTATGCATGTTGCTATGACTGTATGAAATGCTTTGTGATTGATTCCAATAGTTAGAATGGTCGAAAACGTCGTCGAATGGCGTAAACACTTGCTGGAACAGTTTCAGAAAACAGTGCAGGGTTCGGATCGGATCGGACATAGGGCTCGGATCGGATATGTAGAACTGAGCAAAGGATCCTATCGGATCGGAACCCAACACTTGGGAAAAGTGGCAAAAAGGAAGGCCACGCTAGCTGAACTGGGATCGGATCGGATAAAGGAAGACGGATCGGATCGGGGAAGAAGGATCGGATCGAGGAGGATGGATCGGAGCGGAAGCACGAAGGCGAATCAGAGAGGGAGCATGAAGACGGATCGATAGCACGACCCAAAGGGAAGCACCCGACCCGACCCGAAGAGAAGCATCTGACTGGAACCCAGAGGAACACCGACCCGAACCGCACCAGAAGGAGACCCGACGCGAATGGATGAAGGACACCGACCCGAACCGATAACTTGAGGAAGAACCCGACCCAGTATTGATCAATAACCCGAGATGCAAAGGTAGTCCAATAGGGGAAGTTAGAGCTCAGGATCCAGTTGGGAACCAAGGAGTTCACTTCATGGTTGGACTTTGCTGCGGGACGTGTGCTAAGGAGTTGTCGACGTTCATAACTTTGATTCACCACTAAAAAGGAATGATGGGCTACTTATCAGTGCAGTAGGGTCATTATGACCTGAGGGGCAAAGTGATGGTAGCAAGACTACGTTATCAGTGCAATAGGGTCATTATGACCCGAGGGGCAAGGTGATGCGTAGTAAGACTATGAGCCAGTGCAGTGGGGTTCTTGTGACTCCATGGGGGCAAAGTGGACATAGTAAGGATGGTAAGGCTATGAGCCAGTGCAGTGAGGTTCTTGTGACTCCATGGGGCAAAGTGGACATAGCAAAGGATTAGTGGCTACGTTATCAGCGCAATGAAGCCATTTATGACTTCATGGGGCAGAGTGATCGTAGCAAGGTATGTTGGGTGATCGAAGTGGTGAATACCGTATGCTTTACGCACTGAGTGAGAGATGTGAGGATGGATGCTATGCTTGATTGTTTGCCATCAATATGACATGCACACCTCCCCCACCTCCGTATCTTTACACTGTTTGATATGATACCTTAGAGTGTTGTACTGTATGTAGTGCTAACTCTTTGGTTGCAGGTTCAGGTATGTTTTTAGTCTACCTGTTATTGTTCACTTTAGATGCTTATCGCTCATACCAGGCTTTATGTCTGACCCAGAGTTTTATGTCTCCTCTTATTACTCTAGGTGCTCACACGAGCAGACTAGAGATAGGTTAGCTGGTGATGCGCGAGTAGCTGATTCGGAGGCGGGCAGGAGGCTACCACTTATTATATATATACACATTCTCCCTGTGTCGTTGGTGGTCGCTACTTGGGCATTAGTAGTGTACCTCATTTATCTTACTTTTGCTTTGAGACAGTTTGAAAGTTGTAATAAGCTGTATTCTGAATTTCCGTTGCTATGATATTTAGTTCTGATTTTCAGCTTATGCACTGTCTCTCCTGTTTTATATCAAGTATGTTATTATTATATTTTGTTCTATGCGCTGTGAGACATTCTACAGGTTCTTTGTATGTTTATTTTCCTTCTTCCTTTTCCTTCTGACGACCAGTTCCATGCTAACTGGGCATGTGTACAGCGCACTTTTGGAGTAAATGTCGGTTGGTGCGGGGCGGGCCGTCACACTAATACTAGGTTTTACAATCAAAACCGCAATTGTCACGTATTGGAAGTCGGATTTCCATCAGTGAACCAAGGCAAGGGATCGTCCTTACCGAATTCGAGACGCTCTAGCCTGTGTCTCAGGCAAATACTTAGCCAAGCCTTGGATCGTCAGGGCCGGTCCACTGATTTGGATTAAAATGCCTAAACACTGCGTTTCCATGTCTTTGGGGCGTCAATGAGACAAATGACTCCATCGGTTCCACATAGTCACCGATATATCCGAGGCGCCTCGCAATCCAACAACCACACAGGTGAAAATAATATAAATGTCAGGGCTGGTAGGTCACTGACACCTCCCTAGCTAGAAGGAAACACATGCCTTCCCTGATGTCCTCTCCCGTTTCGGGTTCACAACTGGGGTGTGAGGCTCGTGAATTAACGTTATACACAAAGCTACACCACAAAGGCCGTGCTTTGATCATCAACCACAAGATTCTGCTTTTCAACAGAAGCCTTGATCATTTGCATCTCAGCATGACACACAGGCAAACCACTCCATGCAACCGATATCAATCAATCACACAGAATGATATCCAATGTCAGATACGCAGTCCATTTACAAGTCCGTTCTGGGTCTAAACGAAACCGGAGGCACTTTGTACCTCGCATATCCATCGATCTCCAAGTACGTATGGACGATCACCAACTTATTCCCTTCTCTTGGGTGTACACCCCAATCAAGATCATCAGTAATTATCCAAACGATGTGGCGACCTCTGGTCTTCGCCAACTGCCTTCATCCTCAACACAACGTCAAATCAGTTATTCTGAATGGGACAAACCCGCTCTTTCTAAATAACTCGCGTATATAATAGACAAGTGTTACACAAACACAACATACGCCTCATTCCAATTAAGAATATTCTTTTATTCAAATATTCTTATACTTTGGGAAAGGCTCCCATTAATTTTATAAAAGATAAATTCTTTAAATTTATTCTTTGATCTTCCTTTGAATATTAATTCAAACCAAATTAAGGTTTATCCAAACTAGTCAGGATTAGCGAACCTTACCGAAGTAATCACTTGTTAAATTTCCCAACCCCAACCTATTCATCCCATGAAATAAAACTGGTCATACTTCATATCTAACACCACGGTGTTATCGGTAAATCCAATTACCATTTCACATTCAAATCTAATTAAAGATTTAACTATCATCTAGAGAAAAACCGGTGATACTCCAATCTCGATCATTTCAATCTAATTAAAGATTCATTAAAACTCCACTTGGTTTTAATCTTCTTAAAAACCAATATTAATGATTGTTAAACTTGGGAAATCATTTCTTGTCTTTAACTGGGTTAAAGAACTAATGTCTTTTAAAACACGGTTCACTATAAACTCAAAATCACATTATATTAACCATGGAATCTTCATGGAAAACAAATCGATATATATAATTGATATAAACTTTCATATCTGACTAACAATATAAATGGAACAACGGAAAAGCCACTTCGATTATTACCAAATCGAATTCCATTCCATTCAAATTTATTTTATTTAAGTGGAAAACTTTACTTTGGAAACTCTCCTTTAAATCTTAAGAAAGATTTATAAACTCCAAATCACATTTCACTACAAATCGAGTTAAGGAACGAATGTCCTTAAAAACACAGTTCACAACAAACCCTATTCACATTTCATTAATTATCGAGTTAAAGAACGAGTGTTATTTAAAACACCGTTCACGATAAACCCAAAAATCAATTCCAATTAAATATCATTTAATTGGCACATTTCATTAAATCTAAATAAAAAGATTTAATCTTTTTCTCAATGGGGTTTAAGAATAGTGTTAATGAAGGCACCATTCACGACAAACCCAAATCCCATTTGATATTAAATACAAGGCTCTGAGTAGAAAATATATCGGCTTATATTCAATATCAAATTCTATGACCAACAAATATCGTATTGGAAATAACGATATAAATATATCTTTCAAATTTTCATAACAATATCTGTATAATCACGAAATCCAACATCAAAATATTCCAAAGACAATTTCAATTCAAATTCGTTCCAATTCAATTATTGGAAATTTTGGTTACTTTTGAAACCCTTTCAAATCCAATTTATATATTTCAAAAATAAACGGATTACAATTCTAGTTCAAAACTAGTTCATTTCGATAAAAATCTATTTTTATCTTTAAAAATATGGAATTTTTCATCTTAATTCTTTCGAAATCATTTCTTATGATTTTACATAAATTATTGCTATTTTTAATAATTTTATCAAGGCCCGTACAGTCGATTTCCATCAACGGCCATCGAACTGCACTTACAGCGACCTTTTCCAAATTTGATTTGGACATAATTCCAAATTCAACCGTTTGATTTCAAATCTCTAATATTTGTTAGAAAGCTATTTTCGATACGAACCCAAAGGTTCTGGTTTTAGGAGAATCCGACGATCGGATCTCCCATAATGTCCATTCGAAGTCAATGGTCGAAATTCGCGAACTGCCGCTGCGCGGCACGTTCTATTCAGGCCATTATATATATAATATAAATTTTTTATACATATTTCATCAATTTCCTTTCAAAACGTATTTTATAAATCGTTTTAAATTCGTTTTCAAAACCATTTCCAACTTCATATTCAATTTTTAATCAAAATTGAATATTCCGTATCATTAGTATATAAATGATAATATTTTCAAAATATTAGATTTTGAAGTCACTTCCTTTTCTATATTCATTATAAAAATGAATATAATCGGTATAAGTATCGTTCGCGTCAAAATAGTGCATATCTAATCAACACGGCTTTATATATTTCAATAACTTCGTTATTCTATTCAACAAATGAATATTTTCTTCAACACATGAATTTTCTTTTATTCAACACAAGAATATATATTTTATTCAACACATGAATTTTCTTTTAATCAGCGCATGAATTTTCTTTTATTCAACACATGAATTTATATATTTTATTCAACACATGAATTTTCTTTTATTCAACACATGAATATATATTATATTCAACACATGAATTTTCTTTTATTCAACACATGAATATATATTTTATTTTAACTTGGAAGGAGGCCCAATCAGTTACCATATAATGTTAATTATATGGGTTCCCTACAACACATGTATATAATAGCAACGATAAATTATCAACCATCATCCAGAGTGCATTCTACATTGCATAAGCATCAAACATAAATATTTAACGCTTATAACAGCCTGTCAATCAATCGATTGACATATAGCTAATTATTTGGGATTAGTGAATGCCAAATATCATCCCAACACCCGTGTGGGCTTTCAAGTCAACAAACACATATTTTTATTTGTGCAGTTGGACGATATGTAAAATTTATCGTCCCAATCAATATCAGTCAAATGGGTGTACATAAACAAACCATCCGATTTGTTTATAAATATTTATTTTATATACACGTTAAAAATTATATTTTTAACTATAAAATATTTTATTCCATTCCACATCACACAATCAACTTTCACAACACATCAATTAAACAAACTAGTCATTCAAGGTCTATGGACGACGAGTGTCAGGTTCAATTAAGCACCGTCCGCATCCTAGTGTATACTTCAAACTAGAAATTAAAATAAAAGTGAGGAGTTCTCACCTTTGGTTTCCACTCCGCCAGTTTTATTTCTGAACGGTTTAGATTTGTCCGAAATTCCAATGCGACCATTTTCCGCTATTCAAATATAAAAATTACATTTTTATCATGAGGTTTATTTTTAAAAGTCACATTTTACAATGGCACTTCCTATATAAAAATCATATATATTTACAATGCTTCTTTCTATAAATAAAAATTATATTTCTACTTCTTATATAAAGATCGAATTTTTATTTCGCTTCATATATAATAAAAATCGAATTTTTATATTATTACATACACACGATAAAATTTATATTTTCATCTAACTAAAAATAATACTTTCATATTGCCATTTAAATTATAAAAATCATATTTTTATTATCCATATAATATAAAAATCATATTTTTATTATCTATATAATATAAAAATCTCGTCTTTACTTCATATAAAAATTTAATTTTCATATTATTCCCTTCATTATAAAAATCGTATTTTTATATCTCAAACTTCATGATAAACATCGTTTTTTATATCTCTATTAGCATAAAAATTCAATCTTTCTTATGCTCTTATCATATATAAGAATTTCATCCTTTGTTTATTAAAATCAAAGCTTTTTGAAGTTAAAAACCAAAGCTTTTTTTAGAAACAAGAATAATATTTTTCAAATCCATGGTTATATATAATCAAACAGAAAATAAACTAAATGTAAACAAAATAAAGTAAAACTCACATTTGAATTTGATTTTTCTTTTTATTAAAGGAGGGGTTGTCCACGTCGGCGTTGGGGACTAGAGGTGGTTGGAGGCACGAGGTTGGTTGCGGTGGATTTGAGGAGGTAGGGTTTGGGGTGTGGTTTGGATCGGAGAAAGGGAAAGGGTTGCGCCGTCGACGAGGAGGAGAGAGGGGGCTGGTTGCTCCAGCGAGGCGGCGCCGTTGGTGGGGGCCCGCGAAGATGTGCGGCGGGGAGATCGACGAGTGTTTTTTTTTTCTTTTTTTCTTAATAACTAAAGTCAATGTAGGGGAGGCAAGGAAAGGAGGAGGGAGAGGGAAGTGAGTGGGCCATCTAATTTATATATTTATTTTATTTTAAATCCAAAAGTAACTTTAAATTTCGATCTCCAAATGAGACACATACCGCCATATCAAACACAGTGTGGTACGTATCGTAAACTAATTCATCTGTTTCGACCAGTTTCCGTCAAAATCAAAATATAACTCTATATATTGAATTTGAACGCACATTTCAATTTACCGGGACAACATACGGACTCTAAAAATTCCCGAAAAATATTTTCTAGCTTCTGATTGACGATACGGTCCTAACAAAACTAATTTCGTCAAATTCTGAGACCATTTGAAAAATGGCCATTTTCTAATCGATCGAAATTGACTAAAACTGTCAAAATGCGTTTTCCTGTGCCGCGCTCACATGTTAGTTCAGAAAATTATGAATTTTGGAATCTAGCAATAACTTGACATCCCGGGTCCAACAAAAGTGGTTTTGTTGAAAACAGAGGTCGTTTGCAAAATTTCCATTTTTAAGGGACAAAATTCCATAGCGACTATTTTGAAATATCAACTGGGCATAACTTTTTATTCCCGCTATGAAATTTCAATTTTTCGGATTCATTGGAAAGATATTTTCAAATAGATTCACATATTTTTGGTTGTGCTAAAATCCGGTTTATTTTTAATCCTGCTCATTCATTTGAAATTTGAAATCGAATTTTCAAACTTTCGAGCGATTTTCAATTCCTTTTATAATGAAAATAAATATATATATTCTAACGTCGATTCGAATAAACATATACATTCTATTTTTATTCAAAATAAATTTCTCGTCATTGTTATTTAAAATAATTCATAAATAAATATTCAAATTTCAATAAAATTGCCAAAATAAAAATTTTAAATTGGCCCAGATTTCTGGGTTATTACAATCTCCCCCACATAAAACTTTTCGTCCCCAAAAAGGAACGAAGCTGAAAGTAGTTTTACAAACCAACTCAACTTTCATTATTTTCATTATGTCTTAAGTTCTTCAATTTTTCAGTTTTTAAGAACTTTTCAAATTTTTCAAAAATTTGGCTAACACCCTAAATTTTCGAAAAATTTCGCCATAACCTCCCCTGCACGGGAGCTCCGGGAAAATCCCGAAATTACCATATAGGCCTTTCCAATCCAAAAAGAAAAAGAAACAACCAATCGGCTCATAAAATCATCAAAAACCCCAAGAGATACAATAAACATGTACCTATTTGTCGGGCAAACAATTTTATTCCTCTACTTAGCTTCCTTGCTATGACCCGTTCAATGGACACACACGTATATGCATGCAATTTCAAACAATTTTCAATTCTATCCAATATTTGATACAATTTGGCAGAATGGTTCAAATTTTAATTAATCAACAAATAATCAAACATCACAAATGTAACACACCAAATTTTCTGTGATCGTATAAGTAACAAATCAGAGAATAATTAATTTTTAAAAAATAAGAATCAAGGGAAACGGGTTGCGCCATTACGTTTGTCTCGAAATTCTGCTTGGAAACGAGTCCGAGTTCCGTATGAGGAAGATATGGCCCTCCGAAGTTTCAGAGAATTTCAGAATCGAAAACAGCTCGAAATTCAAATTCGAAATTCGAATTCAAACCCAGAAGCGGGCTGGGCGGGAAATTTCCTGCCCAGCACCCAAGTCGACTGGGTGGTCGACTGGGTAGTCGACCTCCCTAGGGCCAGGTCGACCATAGTGTCGACTTGGGGGTCAACCTGCTCCCGAAACCCACTTTCTGAAACTGATGAATTCTGATGTTTTTGGCCGATTTTCTGACCAGATTCATGACTCTAAACCTATATAAACAGCCCCCAGCCTCATCCCCTCCACACCATTTCATTCTGTCTATATTCTGCCTCTGATCTAATTAAAAATAAAAATAGCATCGCTACTCTGCTAAAATCTGAACTGGAACTAGGACTAAAGCATCTTCTTCCAAACTGATTGAAATTAAAAGAGAACAACTGCAACTCTTCTTCTTCTTAATCCAATCAAGGAAAGTACAGTTATTTTCCGCTATAAACTGTAATTATAATTGTAACATGATTTTAAATCTGAATTTGAGGTTGTGTATGTTCTGTTCTGATCTATTTTATTCTGTATCTTTTTCTCTTTTCTGTTCTATAGCCAGGCTACCACGAGCCTACGCCAAATCTCATAAGAGATTAACACACAAACGCTAAACTTTGGGACAAATAATGTACGATGGCATAATTGGACATGGCTAATCTGTGACTAAAAGGACATATGTTGTAAATTAGATTTAGATTTATGCATATTCCGTGAATTGGAAGAAGTGGAACCATTATATGTTAACATACGACTTGAGGCTTTGACATAACGCATATTTTGAATTAAGATCTGTTATAATTTAAAGTTCTAGATGTTTGGGCATATTGTTTATATAACAATTCATGATTTGGGATAAAAAGAGAACATGACTTAGGTGTGAAGGTTTATATTAAAATTTGATAACTATTAAATGTGAATAATATCTAAGTGGGAGATTTTTGAATATATGACATGCATTGAGATTGATGGCTATATTTGGTATAATTTATATGTGAATCCCTTGTACTAGGAAAGTTTAACTAAATTGGGACATGTGTTATATGGTAAAATTATGACCATAATCCGTGCCATGTAAATTCATTGCAAATGCGGGGTATATGATTATATTGTGAATCATGACAACTATTTAGGCATGCAAACTTAAGCCAAATTTACAATTAGGCAAGATATGTTGATGAAACTTTAAGGAATGAATAAATCTGTTATATTGCCTAATCTGCTAGTTCTGTTATATTGCCTAATCTGCAAGTTCTGTTATATTGCCAAATCTGCTAGTTCTGTTATATTGCCTAATCTGCTAGTTCTGTTATATTGCCAAATCTGCTAGTTCTGTTATATTGCCTAATCTGCTAGTTCTGTTATATTGCCAAATCTGCTAGTTCTGTTATATTGCCTAACTTGCTAGATCTGTTCATCTGCTAAATCTGTCATCTGCTAAGTCTGCTGAAAATGCCTAATCTGATATATGCTAAATCTGCTAAATTGCTTAATCTGCTAAATCTGTTAAGTCGCCTAATCTGCGAAATCTATTATCTGCCATATCTGTTGAGTTGATATATTTAGTCTGTTATTGACATAATCTGAATTGGCTATTGTTATGAATAATTGACATGTATATTAGGCATGGGCATAAATGATAAATTATTAATTAATTGGCCGCAAAGATAAACATGGCTAACTCGAGGTTAGAATGAGTTTGCGGCGTAATTCTGCCTGGAACCGCCCGGCACATCCAGTGGCTGCAAACAATAGGTTCTAACGTGAGAAGTTAGTCATAACGTGCTTGAAAGTCGAGGTTAGACTCAGTTTGTGGCAGAAACCTGCCCGAAACCAACCGGCCTAACCAGTAGCCGCAAACGGTCAGTCTAATGTGGGAGGTCTGGGCATAAATATTTAATTAATGAAAATCTGGATAAATATGATGTATAAAACGTGTTGGGTGGATAGGGTTAAACCAACTGGACTGATGAAATTAATAAACCCATTTCATGAATCTGTAGGCCCAATACAAAGTTAGACAATCTGTAAGTCTGTTAATCTGTAACCGGTTAATCTGTAAGTCTGTTAAATCCGTATATCTGATCCGTTGGTCTAAAAACTTGTCTAATCTGTGAATTGGATGATCTGAATTCTGTATGTCTAAACTAGTAAACAAGTTAATCTGAAATCTGTTAGTTTGGGGACACAAAGATAGGAGGGAAATTACTTGTGTCATCTGTTGTTTGGGACCCATATTAGTCAATAACCCTTTCGGGTATCAAACTTTGACCCAACAGTAGGTAAGGTCCGGGCGAGCTTACTGAACTAATTATAAGTGGTTCATTCTGATAATGGCGAGGGGTGTTGACGGTGCGGTCCAACCGGGTCATGTGCGTGCATGGATCTCGGCCTGCCTCTGTGGATGTAAGACGCCGTGACATCTGTAAATAGGTATGTGCCAATTGGTTGTCACTTTAGGGAGTGATACACCCTACTGTGGGGCCGACAGAGGGTATTTATGTTTAGGGAGCCGATCGCTTGGGGAAGGGGTTTAGGGTACACTTAGTTCTGTCTGTTTCTGTTGGTATTGTCCGTTTATGTTGGGTGGCAACACCTGTCTGCGTGGTACGGTCTGTTCGGGTGGCAAAGGCCCATTTACTAGTGTACACCTAATTCTACATTCTATTTCCGTAGGGAGTAATATGTTTCTGTCTGTTTCTGTTCGGGTGGTAAAGGCCCATTATTAACATTCTGTTTCTGTTTGTTTCTGTTCGGGTGGTAAAGGCCCATTATTAACATCCTGTTCCTGTCTGTTTCTGTTCAGGTTGTAAGGCCCATTATTAGCGTTCTGTTTCTGTGGAAATTATTATGTTCCTAATTCTGCTTCAGTTTAGACATTAGGGTGACACCTAATCCTGTTATACTAGTATTAGTGCAGAGAAGTGAAAAGAAAAAGCTTACATCATTCTGTTCTCTTTCTGTTTAACCTAAGTATATCTACTTCTCCTGTTACTGTTATTTCACATCCAGATTTATTTTCATGTCATTATTATTATTATATGTTCATATGCTGAAAGTCACTGGACTTGCCAGACTTTATGTCTGACCTTGCTTGTTTTCGCCCCTTTTTCTTCCGTTTCCCCCCTCCCAGGTTTTCCAAAGAAGGAATACTTTAGCTTGATCCGGATTTCTTCTGCTTGAAGTACTTAGAGTGCTTAAAGTATGGCTTGGCTCCTTATGGCAGCTTCTGTGGGGATTATGATTTTAAAGTTTTGTACTCTGATGATATTTATGTACTTGAGTTTTTCTGGAAAGATGTAACCAAACTGATTTCTGTTTTTCGCTGTAATAAAAATATAATTTCTCAAGTGTTGTTTATCTGTCTTATAAATTTCTGTTTTGTCTACTAAAATGCTCCACCAAAGTTAAGGCATTCCCTTTGTGAGTGACCTTAACGGAGGTGGGGTGTTACATCTGGTATCAGAGCTAAAGGTTACCGGATTTGATAAAAAGTTTTGGAAAATTATTTTCAAAAAGGTTTTGAAAGGAAATATTTTCAAAAAAAAAAAGCTTATTTTGAAAAACATAATCCCCAAGAGCCATGTATCTTTCCTTTGGTCCTTTTTGTATTGAATCTTTCCTTTTTCGTTTCAGCATGTCTGAAGCATCTGAGATACCAGAGGGTGTTCATGTACCTGGTTGGTTTCGACAATATCTTGAGGCTAGGACCACCGCCGTAGGTCCAGCAAATGATCCCCCGCCTCCGCCCTCGCAATTGCTTTCTCAAAGATCTGTAAAGATTTTAGGGCCATGGGTGGAAAGTATTTCAAGGGAACTGAATCATTCATAGAAGCGAGAAACTGGCTCAAAGAAACTGAGGATCTGTTCGTTATTTCCGAGGTGGACGATCGGCTGAAGGTACAATTGGTGGTATGGTTGTTCAAGGACGAAGCTTCCTATTGGTGGGAAGTCACTATCGCCGAGAGGCCGGTTGAAACATGGATGGATTTCAGAATAAGGTTTGAGCCAAAATTCCTCTCGCAAGCAGAACGAAGTCTACAACTGGAAAAGTTCTTATCTCTTAAGCAAGGAAGTATGACGGTCAAGGAATACGTCAACCAGTTCAACCAACTGGCTAGGTTCGGACTGGATTTAGTCAACACTCAGCATAAAAAGGCTCTCCGCTTTGATAAAGGATTGAACGAGCCACTGCACAGTCTAGCCATGACCCATGTACCCATGGGAGCGACTTACGAGAGATTGGTGGATATGGCACTACTGTATGAGGAAGACAATGACAAGAAAGAAGAGGAAAAGAAGGAAGAACCACAAAACAAGAAAGCATGGCCCAAAAAGGAAACACAAAAGAAGGGTGAAAAGTCTGAAGATAAGAAGGATAAAAAGTGCTTTACTTGTGGAAGCTCAACTCATCTGAACAAGGATTGCAGAAAAAGAAAGGGCACTTGCTTCAACTGTGGTGAGATGGGACACTTCACTAGGGACTGTCCGAAGAAACGAGGACAAGGGCAGAGGGCAGGACCGACTTCTAGAAGGCAGGTGAATACTCTCGAGGCTAACGGATAGAATAGAAGTAGGAAAACTTTCTGTAGGAGGTTTAATTTCTTTATCTGATTGTTGAGTTGAAACTCTTTCTGATTCTGGCATTTTGATTCTGTAACCGATATTCTGCACTTTAATACTAGTATTGTTTCTGATTCCGCTGTAGACTCAGACCCATAAGGGTTATGACTCATATGTTGGTAATAGGTTGGGGGTATCTGTGTTAGGCATCAAGTCGATTGTAATGCATACATTCTGGGTTTTGAGGGATATAGTGGGATTTTCCCATGCTTAGTTTTCTAAGAATCATTCGATAATCTGATCTGTACTAGTAGTCTGTAAGCATCAAGATAATTCTAATAACGTTAAGATTTCCAGATTTGACATTTTCTAAAGAGGGTAATCCTCTGGGCATCAATCTGATGTTGATCTCGGTCTTCGGGGCGGATACTTAGGGAATTTGTCTCTTAACCAAGGTCTAATGGAAACCAATTTTCTGTTTTATCTGTACTCGCTTCCATCATTCGACTGTATCCTATCGATCGAGTCTTCGACCTATAGATAGGAATCCTATGGATGTAAACATGTGTTTGAGACATGTTATGTTTGATGGTTGCAAGTGGATGCAAGTGGTTGCTAGTGGTTGCTCGTGGATGCATATACACAAACTAGGCACTAGATCGGCTCGAAAACACTCTCATACTGCATATGGATGTGTGAGCATTTTCAATTTTTGTGGATGCAAAATGGTTGACTCATCACATGGATGTTGCATTTGGATGAATGATTGCACACACATTTAGAAATAATATGTATCAAATAGGAAGATTGCATACATGTTGGACTCATGATACTGACATAGTTCGCATTAAGGAGGTCAACTGAATCAGTGGACCGCCTGATCTTTGCTTTAGATAAGGAACATATACACACACTTTTGCATATGTTCATACAACATTAGAAGTTCTCTAAGGACAATGGATGTCTGTGATTGAATGGTTGAGTAGATGGATGACTGGATGGTAGGATATATTCTTCTCAACTTGAATATTTCGGGGACGAAATCCTTTTTGGAGGGGAGAATGTAACACCCCGAATTTTCTGTGATCGTATAAGTAACAAATTAGAGAATAATTAATTTTTAAAAAATAAGAATCAAGGGAAACGGGTTATGCCATTGCGTTCGTCTCGAAATTCTGCTTGGAAACGAGTCCGAGTTTTCGAGAAACGGAGTCCGTATGAGGGAGATATGGCGCTCCGAAGTTTCAAAGAATTTCAGAATCAAAAATAGCTCGAAATTCGAATTCAAAATCGAATTCAAACCCAGAAGCGGGCTGGGTGGGAAATTTCTCGCCCAGCACCCAGGTCGACTGGGTGGTCGACTGGGTAGTCGACCTCCCCAGAGCCAGGTCGACCATAGTGTCGACCTGGGGGTCGTCCTGCTCCCGAAACCCACTTTCTGAAACTGATGCATTCTGATGTTTTTGGCCGATTTTCTGACCAGATTCATGACACTAAACCTATATAAACAGCCCCCAGCCTCATCACCTCCACAACATTTCATTATGTCTATATTCTTCCTCTTATCTAATTAAAAATAAAAATAGCATCGCTACTCTGCTAAAATCTGAACTGGAACTAGGACTAAAGCATCTTCTTCCAAACTGATTGAAATTAAAAGAGAACAACTGCAACTCTTCTTCTTCTTAATCTAATCAAGGCAAGTACAGTTATTTTCTGCTATAAACTGTAATTATAATTGTGACATGATTTTAAATCTGAATTTGAGGTTGTGTATGTTCTGTTCTGATCTATTTTATTCTGTATCTTTTTCTCTTTTCTGTTCTATAGCCAGGCTACCACGAGCCTGCGCCAAATCTCATAAGAGATTAACACACAAACGCTAAACTTTGGGACAAATAATGTACGATGGCATAATTGGACATGGCTAATCTGTGACTAAAAGGACATATGTTGTAAATTAGATTTAGATTTATGCATATTCTGTGAATTGGAAGAAGAGGAACCATTGTATGTTAACATATGACTTGAGGCTTTGACATAACGCATATTTTGAATTAAGATCTGTTATAATTTAAAGTTCTAGATGTTTGGGCATATTGTTTATATAACAATTCATGATTTGGGATAAAAAGAGAACATGACTTTGGTGTGAAGGTTTATATTAAAATTTGATAACTATTAAATGTGAATAATATCTAAGTGGGAGATTTTTGAATATATGACATGCATTGAGATTGATGGCTATATTTGGTATAATTTATATGTGAATCTCCTGTACTTGGAAAGTTTAACTAAATTGGGACATGTGTTATATGGTAAAATTATGACCATAATCTATGCCAGGTAAATTCAATGCAAACGCGGGGTATATGATTATATTGTGAATCATGACAACTATTTAGTCATGCAAACTTAGGCCAAATTTACAATTAGGCAAGATATGTTGATGAAACTTTAAGGAATGATTAAATCTATTATATTGCCTAATCTGCTAGTTCTGTTATATTGCCTAATCTGCTAGTTCTGTTATATTGCCAAATCTGCTAGTTTTGTTATATTGCCTAATCTGCTAGTTCTGTTATATTGCCAAATCTGCTAGTTCTGTTATATTGCCTAATCTGCTAGTTCTGTTATATTGCCAAATCTGCTAGTTCTGTTATATTGCCTAACCTGCTAGATCTGTTCATCTGCTAAATCTGTCATTTGCTAAGTCTGCTGAAAATGCCTAATCTGATATATGCTAAATCTGCTAAATTGCTTAATCTGCTAAATCCGTTAAGTCGCCTAATCTGCGAAATCTGTTATCTGCCATATCTGTTGAGTTGATATATTTAGTCTGTTATTGACGTAATCTGAATTGGCTATAGTTATGAATAATTGACATGTATATTAGGCATGGGCATAAATGGTAAATTATTAATTAATTGGCCGCAAAGATAAACATGGCTAACTCGAGGTTAGAATGAGTTTGCGGCGTAATTCTGCCCGGAACCGCCCGACACATCTAGTGGCCACAAACAATAGGTTCTAATGTGAGAAGTTAGTCATAACGTGCTTGAAACCCGAGGTTAGACTCACTTTGTGGCAGAAACCTTCCCAGAACCAACCGGCCTAACCAGTAGCCGCAAACGGTCAGTCCAATGTGAGAGGTCTGGGCATTAATATTTAATTAATGAAAACCTGGATAAATATGATGTCTAAAACATGTTGGGTGGATAGGGTTAAACCAACTAGACTGATGAAATTAATAAACCCATTTCATGAATCTGTAGGTCCAATACAAAGTTAGACAATCTGTAAGTCTGTTAATCTGTAACCGGTTAATCTGTAAGTCTGTTAAATCCGTATATCTGATCCGTTGGTCTAAAAACTTGTCTAATCTGTGAACTGGTTGATCTGAATTCTGTATGTCTGAACTTGTAAACAAGTTAATCTGAAATATGTTAGTCTGGGGACCCAAGGTTAGGAGGGAAATTACTTGTGTCATCTGTTGTTTAGGACCCATATTAGTCAGTAACCCTTTCTGGTATCAAACTTTGACCCAGCAGTAGGTAGGGTCCGGGCACGCTTACTGAACTAATTAATAAGTGGTTCATTCTGATAATGGCGAGGGGTGTTGATGGTGCGTTCCAACCGGGTCATGTGCGTGCATGGATCCCGACCTGCCTCTGTGGATATAAGACGCCGTGACATCTGTAAATAGGTCTGTGCCAATTGGTTGTCACTTTAGGGAGTGATACACCCTACTGTGGGGCCAACACAGGGTATTTATGTTTAGGGAGCCGATCGCTTGGGGAAGGGTTTTAGGGTACACTTAGTTCTGTCTGTTTCTGTTGGTACTGTCCGTTTCTGTTGGGTGTCAACACCTGTCTGCGTGGTACCGTCTGTTCAGGTGGTAAAGGCCCATTTACTACTGTACACCTAATTCTACATTCTGTTTCCGTAGGGAGTAACCTGTTTTTGTCTGTTTCTGTTCGGGTGGTAAAGGCCCATTATTAACATTGTGTTTCTGTCTGTTTCTGTTCGGGTGGTAAAGGCCCATTATTAACATCCTGTTTCTGTTTGGGTGGTAAGGCCCATTATTAGCGTTCTATTTCTGTGGAAATTATTATGTTCCTGATTCTGCTTCAGTTTAGACATTAGGGTGACACCTAATCCTGTTATACTAGTATTAGTGCAGAGAAGTGAAAAGCAAAAGCTTACATCGTTCTGTTCTCTTTCTGTTTAACCTAAGTATATCTGCTACTCCTGTTACTGTTATTTCACATCCAGTTTTATTTTCATGACATTATTATTATTATTATTATATGTTCATATGCTGAAAGTCACTGGACTTGTCAGACTTTATGTCTGACCTTGCTTGTTTTCGCCCCTTTTTCTTCCGTTACCCCCCCATGTTTTCCAAGGAAGGAATACTTTAGATTGATCCGGATTTCTTCTGCTTGAAGTACTTAGAGTGCTTAAAGTATGGCTTGGCTCCTTATGGCAGCTTCTGTGGGGATTATGATTTTAAAGTTTTGTACTCTGATGATATTTATGTACTTGAGTTTTCTGGAAAGATGTAACCAAACTAATTTCTGTTTTTCGCTGTAATAAAAATATAATTTCTCAAGTATTGTTTATCTGTATTGTAAATTTCTGTTCTGTCTACTAAAATGCTCCACCAAAGTTAAGGCATTCCCTTTGTGAGTGACCTTAACGGAGGTGGGGTGTTACAACAACCAGCAATCAATTGGTTAATTAGCTTTTCAAATTCATAACTTTGATACATAGTCCAAAAAACAGATTTTTGATGTCAAATCACAACAATAAGCCCTATCTAGCTTTGGTTCTCACACCAATCTAATGGAAATATATAAAAATCCCACTTTCGAAACACAAACTACTGATGCTATATAGTCATCAATAGTTTCATCCCCGGGCGACTAGAGTGTAATTCTATATCTATCCAGTATATTAAAACTTCGAATATCTGTGGATCAGACGTATATGCAAAATCTTTATATACTGGATTGTCCAAATCAATATATAATAAACATTCAGATACGAATAATTGAATTTAATTTTCAAAACAAATTTCGTTTTCATTTTAAAAATATGCTCTTCACACTCGTTCTAGGATACTACTGATCCCATCTATAACAAGTCATTCTCATCGGATATTACTAATCCAATCTTTGATAAATTCTTTCATTCGGTTCTAAACTGTATTGTTCTCTGAGCTCTGAAAACCAAAGCTCTGATACCAAATATAAGGACACGTAACTTCCCCGTGATGGAAAGAGCGGATTACTTTGAGAACAAGCTACATCGGGACACAAACAGAAGAACATTTCATTTCTTATTACAACAATTCCATCAGAATACAAGAATATACAGAGTATGAATAAATATCACTCATCATAAAATATCAGAGATTACAATTCATTACATAGCAGCATAAAAATAATAGAAACACAAATGAAAAAGATACACGGATACAGAGCTTTCCGAATATCATTCCAGCTGTAGAAGGACCCTGTGAATGTAAATCTACAAAACCAAAAACTACTAGCTGCCTGTGTCGAAAATAAGGGCACCTAGAGTTTATGTTAAAACAATAAACTCCAGGTCAGTCATGTGACTGGTGTGAGAACTAAAACAATTATTAATCTTTATTTTAAAGTTAGGTAAATCAAGGGACCACGCCGTATAACACGGAATGGGTTTCCTCCCAAGAACACCAGTGCATAAAACAACAGCGCAATGCTAAGACCCAGGTCCCATCACACAATGCAACATAAGCCGGAGGATAGGGTTTTACCTTATAATAGCCAAAGAATGCTTGATACGTTAAACCAAATCATTTGATACTATTATAAGTGCATAGTGTATAAAACAACTTTAAATATAAATGTATCAATCCTAGACGGCATGGATACCATATATCATGTCGGCAATACTAGGTTCTACAATCAAAACCGCAATTGTCACTTATTGGAAGTCAGATTTCCATCTATGAACCAAGGCAAGGGATCGTCCTTACCGAATTAGAGATGCTCTAGCCCGTGTCTCAGACAAGTACTCAGTCAATCCTTGGATCGTCAGGGTCAGTCCACTGATATGGATTAAAATGCCTGAACACTGCGCTTCCCCGCCCTTTGGGGCATCAATGAGCCAAATGGCTTTATCGGCCCCACGTAGTCATCGATATATCCGAGGCGCCTATCATTCCAATAACCACACGGGTGAAAATAATATAAATGTCAGGGATGGTAGGTCACTGACACTACCCTAGCTAGAAGGAAACACATGCCCTCCCTGATGTCTTCTCCCGTTTCTGGTTCACAACCAGGGTGTGAGCTTACGAATTAACATTATACACAAAGCTACGCCACAAAGGCCATGCTTTGATCATCAACCACAAGACTTTTCTTTTCAACAGAAGCCTTGATCACTTGCATCTTAGCAAGCCACACAAGCAAACCACTCCATGCAACCGATATCAATCAATCACACAGAATGATATCCAATGTCAGATACACAGTCCATGTACAAGTCCGTTCTGGGACTGAACGAAACCGGAGGCACATTGTACCTCTCATATCCATCGATCTCAAAGTACGTCTGGACGATCACCAACTGGTTCCCTCTTCTTGGGTGTACATCCCAATCAAGATCATCAGTAATTATCCAAATGATGTGAAGACCTCCGGTCTTCAACGACCGTCTTCATCCTCGACACATCGTCGAATCAGTTATTCAGAATGGGATAAACCCAGTCTTTATGAATAACTCGCGTATATAATAAACAAGTGTTACACAAACACACAAACACAACATACGTCTCATTCCAATTCAGAATATTCTTTTATTCAAATATTCTTATACTTTGGGAAAGGTTCCCATTAATTTTATCAAAGATAAATTCTTTAAATTTATTCTATAATCTTCTTTTGAATATTAATTCAAACCAAATTATGGTTTATCTAAACTAGTCGGGATTAGCGAACCTTACCGAAGTAATCACTTGTTAAATTTCCCAAACCCAACCTATTCATCCCATTAAATAAAACTGGTCATACTTCATATCTAACACCACGGTGTTATCGGTAAATTCAATTACCAATTCACATTCAAATCTAATTAAAGATTTAACTATCGCCTGAAGCAAAACTGGTGATACTCCGTTCTCGATCATTTCAATCTAATTAAAGATTTCAAACTCCACTTGGTTTTAATCTTCCCAAAAATCAATATTAATGATTGTTTAACTTAGGAAATCATATCCTGTCTTTAACTGGGTTAAAGAACTAATGTCATTTAAAACACAGTTCACTATAAACCCAAAATCACATTCTATTAACCATGGAAGCTTCTTGGAAAACAAATCAATATATATAATCGATATAAACTTTCATATCTGACTAACAATATAAAAGGAATAACGACAAAGCCTTTTAAATTCCATATATATTAGCGGTCCTCATCCATAGAAATTCACTTCGATTATTACAAAATCGAATTCCATTCCATTCCAATTTGCTTTATTTAATTGGAAAACTTTACTTTAAAAATCTCCACTAAATATTAACAAAGATTTATAAACTCCAGATCACATTTCACTGCAAATCGGGTTAAAGAACGAATGTCCTTAAAAACATAGTTCACAACAAACCCAATTCACATTTCATTAATTATCGGGTTAAAGAACGAGCGTTATTTAAAACACCGTTCACGATAAACCCAAAAATCAATTCCAATTAAATATCATTTAATTGGCACGTTTCATTAAATCTAAATAAAAAGATTTAATCTTTTTCTCAATTGGGTTTAAGAACAGTGTTAATGAAGACACCATTCATGACAAACCCAAATCCCATTTGATATTAAATACAAGGCTCTGAATAGAAAATATATCGGCTTAAATTCAATATCAAATTCTACGACCAACAAATATCGTATTGGAAATAACGATATAAATATATCTTTCAAATTTCCATAACAATATCCGTATAATCACGAAATCCAACATCTAAATATTCCAAAGACAATTTCGATTCAAATCCATTCCAGTTCAATTATTAGAAATTCTGGTTACTTTTGAAACCCTTTCAAATCCAATTTATTTATTTTAAAAATAAATGGATTATAATTCTAGTTCAAAACTAGTTCATTTCGATAAAAATCTATTTTTTTCTTTTCAAATATGGAATTTTTCATCCCAATTCTTTCCAAATCATTTCTTATGATTTTACACAAATTATTGCTATTTTTAATAGTTTTATCAAGGCCCTACGGTCAATTTCCATCAACGGCCATCGAACTGCACTTACAAAAACCTATTCCAAATTTTATTTGGACATAATTCCAAATCCAACCATTAGATTTCAAATCTCTAATATTTGTTAGAAAGCTCTTATCGATACGAAGCCAACGGTTTCGGTTTTAGGAGAATCCGACGGTTGGATCTCCCGTAATGTCCATTCGAAGGCAATGGTCAAAATTCGCGAATTGCCGCTGCGCGGCGCGTTCTGTTCAGGCGATTATATATATATATATATATATATATATATATATATATATATATATATATATATATATCATCGATTTCCTTTCAAAACGTATTTTACAAATCGTTTTAAATTGGTTTTCAAAACCATTTCCAACTTCAATTCAATTTTAAATCAAAATTGAATATTCCATATCATTAGTATATAAATGATAATATTTTCAAAATATTGGATTTTGAAATCACTTCCTTTTCTATATTCATTATAAAAATGAATATAATCGATATAAATATCGTTCGCGTCAAAATGGAGGCTTTATATAATTCAATAACTTCGTTATTCTATTCGACAAATGAATATTTTCTTCAACACATGAATTTTCTTTTATTCAACACATGAATATATATTTTATTCAACACATGAATTTTCATTTATTCAACACATGAATATATATTTTATTCAACACATGAATTTTCTTTTATTCAACACATGAATATATATTTTATTCAACACATGAATTTTCTTTTATTCAACACATGAATATATATTTTATTTTCCAACTTGGAATGAGGCCCAATCAGCTACCATATAATGTTAGTTATATGGGTTCCCTACAAAACATGTATATAATAGCAATGATAAATAACCAACCATCATCCAAAGTGCATTCTACACTGCATAAGCATCAAACATAAATATTTAACGCTTATAACAGTCTGCCAATCAATCGATCGACATACAACTAATTATTTGGGATAAGTGTATGCCAAATATCATCTCAACACCCGTGTGGCGTTTCAAATCAACAAACACATATTTTTATTTGTGTAGTTGGGAGATGTGTAAAATTTATCGTCCCAATCAATATCAGTCAAATGGGTGTACATAAACAAACCGTCCGATTTATTTGTAAATATTTATTTTATATACACGTTAAAAATTATATTTTTAACTATAAAATATTTTATTCCATTCCACATCACACAATCAACTTTCACAACACATCAATTAAACAAACAAGTCACCATGGTCTGTGGACGACGGGTGTCGGGTGCCACTAAGCACCGTCTGCATCCTAGTATATACTTCAAACTAGAAATTAAAATAAAAGTAAGGAGTTCTCACCTTTGGTTTCCACTCCGCCAGTTTTATTTCTGAATGGTTCAGATTTGCCTGAATTCCAATGCAACCATTTTCCACTGTCCATATATAAAAATTATATTTTTATCATGATGTTTATTTTTTAAAATCACATTTTTACAATGGCACTTCCTATATAAAAATCATATATTTTTACAACGCTTCTTTCTATATATAAAAATTATATTTATATATTTCTACTTCTTATATAAAGATCGAATTTTTATTTCTCTTCATATATAATAAAAATCGAATTTTTATATTATTACATACACACGATAAAATTTATATTTTCATCTAACTAAAAATAATATTTTCATATTACCATTTAAATTATAAAAATCATATTTTTACTATCCATATAATATAAAAATCATATTTTTATTATCTATATAATATAAAAATCATATTTTTATTATCTATATAATATAAAAATTCTCGTCTTTATTTCATATAAAAATTTAACTTTCATATT
This sequence comes from Allium sativum, assembly GCA_030737875.1. Lineage (NCBI taxonomy): Eukaryota > Viridiplantae > Streptophyta > Magnoliopsida > Asparagales > Amaryllidaceae > Allium > Allium sativum. Next base: position 393,287,316 of record CM060925.1, read on the forward strand.
CTTCCCTTCATGATAAAAATCATATTTTTATATCTCAAACTTCATGATAAACATCGTCTTTTTATATCTCTATTAGCATAAAAATTCAATCTTTCTTATGCTATTATCATATATAAGAATTTCATCCTTTGTTTGTTAAAAATCCAATGCTTTTTAAAATTAAAAATCATAGTTTTTTTTACAAACAAGAATAATATTTTTCAATTCCATGGTTATATATAATCAAACTAAAAATAACTAAATGCAAATAAAACAAAATAAAACTCACATTTGAATTAGATTTTTCTTTTTATTGAAGGAGGGGCTGTCCACATCGGCGCTGGGGACGGGAGGTGGTCGGAGGCGCGAGGTTGGTTGCGGTGGATTTGAGGAGGTAGGGTTTGGGGTGCGGTTTGGATTGGAGAAAGGGAGAAGGGTTGCGCCGTCGACGAGGAGGAGAGGGGGAGGGCTGGTTGCTCCGGCGTGGCGGCGCCGTTGGTGGGGGCCCGCGAAGATGGGCGGAGGGGAGATCGACGAGTGTTTTTCTTTTCTTTTTTTTCCTTTTTTTTCTTAATAAATGAAGTCAACGTGCGGGGGTGGGGGGGGGGGTAAGGAAAGGAGGAGGGAGAGAGAAGTAAGTGGGCCATCTAATTTATATTTTTATTTTCAATCCAAAAGTAACTTTAAATTTTGATCTCCAAACGAGACCCACCGCCTTTCGCCCATAGCACATTACCCCCATTCCGAACACAATGGCGTATGTATCATAAGCTGATTCGACTGTTTCGATCAGTTTCCGTCAAAATCAAAATATAACTCTATATATTGAATTTGAACGCACATTTCAATTTACCGGGGCCACATACGGACTCTAAAAATTCACAAAAAATATTTTCTAGCTTCGTATTGACGATAAGGTCCTAACAAAACTAATTTTATCAAATTCTGAGATCGTTTGAAAAATGGCCATTTTTTGGTCGATCGAAAACGATTGAAACTGTCAAAACGCGTTTTCCTATGCCACGCTCACATATTGATTCAGAAAATTATGAATTTTGGAATCTAGCAATAACTTGACATCCTGGGTCCAACAAAAGTGGTTTCGTCAAAAACAGAGGTCGCTTGCAAAATTTCCATTTTTAAGGGCCAAAATTCTATAGCGACTATTCTGAAATTTCAACTGGGAATAACTTTTTATTCCCGCTATGAAATTTCAATTTTTAAGATTCATTGGAAAGATATTTTCAAATAGATTCTAATATTTTTGGTTTTGCTAAAATCCAGTTTATTTTGAATCCTGTACATTCATTTGAAATTTGAAATCGAATTTTCAAACTACTGTGCCATTTTCCATTCCTTTTATAAATAAAATAAATATTTATATTGTAACATCGATTCAAATAAAAATATACTTTCTATTTCTATTCAAAATAAATTTCTCGTTATTGTTATTTAAAATGATTCATAAATAAATATTCAAATTTCATTAAAATTGCCAAACTAAAATTTTTAAATTGGCCTAGATTTCCAGGTTATTACAAGTAATCAATGCAAGCGTCCAAATAACCAACAAATTATTTTTAACGATTAAAAATAAATTAATTATAAAACTCTGAGTGAGATTTACTCACCTTGATTTTTGTTTGCTGAAAATCCTGTTTATATGCCGAATTGTCGCAACTACGAATCAACTCGAATTATCTTGATTGAATTTATTTCGCACCTATGACAATTTAATTTTATTCTCAATTAAACTATATTAATTTAATTTAACTACTTAATGGAATAAATAAAATTTCTATGAATTTTAAATTTAGTAAAAACATATACCTTGCTTCCTGAACGATTTTGAAGCCAACTCCATCCAATGCTATTCTATTTCCATTAAATCATCCGAAAAAATGCTTTATACCATTTAGACGTTTCGTCAAGCACTTCACATACATCGTCCATATTACTACAGTCAACTCCTACCTCCATAGCAATGCCTCTACAAACAATCATTGAAAATGCCCAGTTCTAGTACACTGCCTTGTGTCCATACCTCTTCTATCATTTATACCAACATCCCACAAACCAAACCACTGTTAAGTGTGATGCCTCAAAATACCATCAATGTTCAACACCCAACATTGCCTTACCCAGTTCTAGTCTCTTCCCTTAATGCATCAAACTTCCGTGAATAATCCATGAATTCAACAATTGACACCACCAACAACTCATCGCAGTATTCTCCATCTGGCTACCACCTTATTGACATCATAATTCTGCTCTTCGCAATATCCCTCACCTGAACACCCCTAGTGTTTGAACGACTCCTCTAAATCGTGCTCCTTGACTCCGTTCCAGCCACAGGCAGAGAAAGCACAACAGATTAACAATGGATATCCATCCTACTTTGCCATTAATATCTCTTCGGCAACCCAAACCCGGTTCTGTGCTTCAAACACGAGTGAGCGACATCCATAATCACTGACGTCCCATTTCCAAGCTTCAGACATCACAATCGAACCAAGAATTTAATACGTGAATGATTCCAAAATGGTTTCAAGCTTCAGTGCAATCACTATTTGATTTTTGATTTCACTCTTCTTCTTCTTTTTTTCGTTTTTTAGTTTTCGGTAGTATTGCGATTTCCTGAAAAAGGAAGAAGGATGGCTTCGAAATAGTGAGTGGGATTGAGGGATGGAAATACGAAGGCTCAGCTCCTTAAATATGTAGCAACGAACGAGGACAAACGTACAAATTGCCATTAAATTCTTGCTTTGCTTTGTCTTGAAGATGAGAGACATACGTTCGAGCTGGAGAACAACATGTCTGCTTGATTTTAATCTATAGGTCGTGTAACACCCCGTAATTTTATAACATTAAAATTCACAAATTAAAGTATACTTAATTTTTAGAAAAGAATTAAGTGAAATGGGTTGCACAGAGAAATATATATATATATATATTGATATATATATATATAAATTAAAAATTAAATAAATAAATATGCGAAAAAGTTCAAAACAACGAATTGGGAGGGGGAATAACCGAACCGGCCCATTTTTGAGGTCGACTCGAGCCTCGCTGGGTCGACTAGGGGTTAATCCAGGGTGTTTGGCTGTCAACCTGTGGGCCGATTCGCTCAAATGCATATTTTGCATTTGATTGGTTCTCATCGTTCAGGGTTAATCTAATGGTCCTAAATAACTTCCTACACCTATAAATACATCCTAATGCTAACCCTAAACCTAATTAAAATAGAATAGTTACCATCATACCATCGCCATGGAAATCAATGGAGCCGCCGCCAACTAAGAAAGAAGAAAAGCAAATTCAATTCTAATTCTCTCAACCCTAAAGCAAAACAAAACTCTCTCTTTTCTTCTCTAAATTGTGAGTATGATGATCTTAACAAGATTATTATCATTTTAATTAGGTTGAGTTATGAATGGATTATGAGTAGATGATGTGAATTATCATATATGTTGTTGTAAACCCCTTTTGCTATCATGTATATTGTAAATCCAATGTTATGTGATGATGATATCTTATATGTTGTAAATCATGCTATGATGATGTTATGTATGTTGAAAGTTTCTATGCTAAGTTGTGATGAATCATACATGTTAAAAAGGCCATGATGTTACCATCTATGCTAGTTAGTTCATATTAATTAAATCATCATGTTTGGGTTATGTTGATCTATATGACAAGTCACATATGCAAGTTAGATTGATTAGAAAAGTTATGAACATATACCAAGACATCTATTATGACATCTAGAATTATGCGATGACAAATGTGATATCCTATGCTAGTTCACACCATCATTATGTTGCCTAAAAACCAGATATGCAAGTTTATGTATAGATTTGGGCTATGATCATATCATATATATTGAGACATTTAACAAGTTTACACCTTTTGATCCTTAACATGTGTAGTTTATGCAAGTTTCATCCCTATTATGATTAGATTTATTTTAATTGTCTATATGTTGTGATAATTTATCTTTGTGCTCGGTGTTAGACTATACAAGTCTAGCCTATATTATGCGTTGAATAAGCGAACGTATAAACGTGGGGTAGGGATAATATTAAGGATTTAATATTAAAAAGTTGGGGTGCAATTGATATGATTTTGCATGCCATAAGTGGATGGCCATAATTGAGTCAATTATGGACATCATTAAAAGTTGACTTAATTAATAATTTGAATATGGAATTATTAAATCTGGGGTAAAAGATTTTAAGTGTTAATCAATGCTTAGGACACGAGGTTGGACTCGTTTGTGACGTAAACCTGCCCGGACCCGCCCGGCAAATCCAGTGGTCACAATTTTCAGCCTAATGTGAGAGGTCCTAGGCCTAAACTAAAGCATAACGGTTGTAAAGACACGAGGTTAGACTCTTTTATGGTGTAAGACTGCCCGGACCCGCCCGACAAACCCAGCTGCCATAAATGCCAGTCTAATTATAGAGGTCTTTATGAGGTTATGGCCTGAATGAATTAAGAAATACTTAACCAGATAAACATGTAAGGTGGCACATGGGGGTTAAGTAGCTTCCTTGGGTGGCATGAGGAATCTAGGGGTGCCCTTAGTGGCATGTGAAATACGATTAGTAAGACTTAACCAAACACACATGTAAATGAACATGACTAAGAGGGTTAAGTGGGATATACTAGTGACAAGCTTAGGTGGGTAGCTTGTGGGGGCTCATTTCGACCAGTATCCCAAACGTATCTTTGTGGGCTCGACCCAAGTCGAGGACGGGACACGCATGCTGGGTTCGACTGTAAGAGGCCAAAACGGGGAGCGGTGGCAACGCAAGTCCAACGGGTTTCGTATGCGTGTGTGGACCCGAGCTGGTAGGTAAGACGTTGTTGCATCATGTAGGTATAAGCCGTGCATTCTCAAGTTGTATCGGGTTGCCACTTTAGAGGAGTGATACACCCCACTATGGGGCCAGCACGGGTATCTACGAGTAGGGAGCCGATCGAAAGTGGGTAGTGGGGTACACCTAGTGGAGATAGGGGCAGACGGCACCTATGTAGTTAGCTAGGGGTACGTAAGTCTATTTATAAAGTTTCTGTGTGAAGCAAGTGGGATCAAACAATATGGTGACTGGTGTGGTGCAGTGTAGTAATCATTCGTTAGTAATTAGGTGTTCCTTTACCGTTATCTTAAACGCTATCTTTATCTTCCTAAGAGTTCATAGACATTTACTTGTCTTCCAGCTTATGCCTTAGTCTAGTTATTTTGATAATAGTATTGTTAGAATTATCATACTCGCCAGACTTTTTGTCTGACCCCCTCTATTTCTATCCTTTTTCCCCCTCCAGGTCCTCAGGTTGGGCCCAGCTCTAGTGGAGTTTGATTGAATTGCTTCATCTCTCTTTGGAAAGCTTGGACCGTTGAAGTAAAGTCCAGCTTTTTATCTTTTTAATGGCTATTTATGTAATGGGATTATGTATTTTGTTTTTATGAAGATGGATATTGTACTTGGTTATGATCTATGGTTTTATGATGTAACAAACTTGTTTAATTTCTGCTGCAATAAAATGAAGTTTTAGATTTCCAAGTACTATTTATTATCTGTCTTGTTGTAATTTTTCTGTTCTATATTCACTTGTAACTTCCATCGAAGTTAATGCATTCCCTTTGTGAGTGACATTAATGGACGTGGGGTGTTACACGTGGTATCAGAGCTAGGTTACCAGAACAGATAAAAATACTTTAGAAAAATAGTTATTTTTGGAAGAAGTGTTTTCAAAAACATGTTTTAATGAGAAATTTAAAGAGAAAAGTTTTTAAGAAAAACATAATCCCCAATAGCCACATAACTTTATCTTTCGAATTCTCAATTTTGAATCTTTCCTTTTTCGTTTCAGCATGGCTGAAGATCTTAATCTACCCGACGGTGTAACGATACCAGGATGGTATAGGAGGCTATTGGAGGCTAGGGCCGCTGCAGGTCCAGCCAATGTTCCTCCACCACCAGTTGTACCCGTTCCTCCTCCTCCTCCTCATGTAGATACTTTTGCAAAGACGTGCAAGGAATTCAAGGCTATGGGTGGAAAACCATTTCAAGGGTCAGAAACATTTGTGGAAGCTAGAGATTGGCTTAATGAGGTGGAAGAATTGCTAGAAATCTTTGAAGTAGAAGAAGGGAGGAGAGTTCGTTTAGCAGCTTGGTTGATGAAGGGAGAGGCCTCGTTTTGGTGGGAGGTCACTAATGGGGAGCGTCCTGTTGACTCTTGGGCGGATTTCAGACGTAGGTTCGAGGCGAAGTTTCTCTTAAGGGCGGAAGAAAATCTATATATGGAAAGGTTCTTGACATTGAAGCAAGGAAGCTCATCAGTGAAATAATATGTCAATAAATTTAATCAGTTAGCAAGGTTTGGCTTGGACTTAGTAAACACGCCGGAGAAGAAGGCTCTAAGGTTCGTGAATGGCTTGAATGAACCATTGCAAGGGTTGGCTATGACCCACATCCCGATGGGGGCCACCTTTGAGAAGTTAGTAGAAATGGTGCTCATGCATGAGGAGAAAAGCGATAAAGATGATAAGGGACTCGAGAAGAAGGGTGATCAGAAGAAACCACAACAGCAAAACAAGAAGGGTGGAAAAGACAATAATGGCAAGGGAAAGAAGAAGTGCTTTAACTGTGGAACCCCAGGCCATCTCAGCAAGGATTGCCGAAAGAAAAAGAAGACAGGCTGTTTTCATTGTGGCGATGCGGGACATTTAGTGAAGGACTGCCCAAAGAAGGGGCAGAGGGCAGGAGCTACCTCGGGAGGACAGGTGCAAGCTCTTATGGCACCAGGGCAGGCTAGGGGACAAGTTCAGGCTCTCGCGGTCCCACCGCTGTAAGAACGAGGTAGAACCATTTCTGTTGAAAGCTTAGTTTTTCTGTTTGATCATCCTGTCCGTACCTTATTCGATTCGGGTGCATCACATTCGTTTATCTCTACATCATTAGTTGAATCACTGCACTTAAACACCAGTTTAGTAGAGGATCCCTTAGTTGTTTCGAATCCAATAGGGGGCTCAGCTTATTTGTCCATGATGTGTTTGGATTTGAAAATTTCCATACTTAGCGTTGAATTTAGATGTGATGCTTATGTGTTGGGCTTCATGGGCTATGGGCTAATTTTAGGAATGGATTGGTTATCCAGAAATGGGGTCGTTCTTGATTGTGAAAGGAGAGTAGTTAGGCTCGTGATTCGCCTTGGCAACACTCTCGAAATCTTCTGTAATCCCATAAATTCGGTTATGCTAAGTTATCTAGAATCGCTTGACGCGTCTGAGGAAAATCTACGATCTGTTAGAGTGGTCCGAGAATATTCGGATGTGTTTGAGGAGTTGAAGGGCTTGCCTCCGAAGCGGGAGATAGATTTTCGAATATATCTTGTGGATAATGCGAAACCAGTATCTTTTCCAGTACGCCACATGGCTCCATGTGAAAGGAGGGAACTCGATAAGCAAGTGAAGGAGTTGCTTGAGAAGGGGTTCATAAGACGAAGTATATCGAAGTGGGGTGCTCCAGTAGTATTTGCCACGAAGGCGGATGGGTCCCTTAGACTGTGTGTGGACTATAGAGAACTTAATAAACTTACTAAGAAGAACAAACACCCACTGCTGAGGATTGACGATCTCTTCGATCAGTTAGTTGGTGCCTCAGTGTTTTCGCAGTTGGACTTAGCCACTGGGTTCCATCAGTTGAGAGTGGCTGAGGATAGCATAGACAAGACTGCCTTTAGGACTCCGGACGGTTTCTATGAACGGCTAGTGATGCCCTTCGGTTTGACAAACGCCCCAGCATATTTTGTTGATTTGATGAGTAGGGTGTTTAGGGAGTACCTTAACAAATTCGTGGTAGTCTTTGTAGATGACATCTTGTTCTTTTCTATGGATGAAGAAGAGCATACCCTACATCTTAGGGAAGTGTTGGAGACCCTACGAGCGCATAGCCTTAAGGCTAAATTTTCTAAGTGTCACTTCTGGAGGAAGGAAGTACGGTTCTTGGGGCACGTAGTTTCCAAAGATGGGATAACCGTGGATCCCGCGAAGGTGGTGGCCATCCAAGATTGGAAGGTCCCTAAAATGCTACCGAAGTGAGAAGTTTCTTGGGGTTGGCTGGCTACTATAGGAAGCTAATCAAAGACTTCGCAAAGATATCAGCTCCGTTGACACGCTTGACGAAAAAGAACCTAGTTTTCACATGGGACGTAGATTGTTGTGACGGCAAGGAATTTCGCTTGGTCCGAACCAGTCGCTAAACCGACCCAGACCGTTCGAAACGCCCTATCGTTTGAGAACACGACAAATCAGAACGCATATAAAAGAACCTTTCATTGTATATTACAACAATGCATCAGATTACAAGAATATACAGAGTATAAATGAATATTACACAGCAATATCAGAGATACAAATTACATTTAAATACATAGCAGCGGAAAAATAATACAATACACAACTAGAATGAGATATACGGATACAAAGCTTTCCGGATATCGTTCCAGCTGTAAACCAGGATCCTATGAATATAAATCTGCAAAACCAAAACTACTAGCTGCCCGTGTCAAAATAGGGGCACCCAGAGTTTAGGTTAAAACAATAAACTCCAGGTCAGTCATGTGACTGGTGTGAGAACTAAAACAGTTATCAATCTTTATTTTAAATCATTAGGTAAATCAAGGGACCACGCCGTATAACACGGAACGGGTTTCCTCCCAAGAATACCAGTGCATAAAACAAACAGCGCAATGCTAAATAAAGAAAAATGAAGCTGTTATAAGACCCAGGTCCTATCACACAATGCAACGCAAGCCGGGGGATAGGGTTTTTCCTTATAACAACCAAAGAATGCTTGATACGTTTAAAAACAAATCATTTGATACTATTATAAGTGCATAGTGTACAAAACAACTTCAAATCATAAGTATCAATCATAGGCGACATGAGCGTCCCATGCCACTATGTCGCCATATATAGGTTTACAAATAAAACCGCAAATGTCACGTATTTGGAAATTGGATTTTCGTCTATGCACCGAGGTAAAAGATAGTCCTCAACCGATTCGAGACAATCTAGCCTACCATGTCTCAGGATCAGAGCTCGAGTGACCCTAGGAGCGACAGGGCCGGTCCACCGATGTGGATTAAAATGCCTGAACACTACGTTTCCCCGCCCTTTAGGGCGCAAATGAGCCAACGAATGACTCCATCGGACCCGGATCGTCCGATCAAACCGAGGCGCCTCGCAACAGCAACAACCACATAAGTCAAACTCGTCAGGGCGTGTAAAACCACTGACGCCACTTTTAGCTAGAAAGAAACGCAAGTCCTCCCTGAGGTCCGTCTCCCGTTTTTGGTTCATACCGGGTGTGAAACTCGCGAAGTAAACGTTACACAAAGCTACGCCACAAAGGCCGTGCTTTGATCATCACCACAAGACTTTGCTTTTCAACAGAAGCCTCGATCAATTGCCACTTAGGCATGCCACACAGGCAATTCACTCCATGCGTTTGATATCCATCAATATATAACCCCTGAGCTCGTACGTCTCAGATAAGGGCGTTAAGCAAGAGAATAAATTCTCCGCCGCCAAACAGATATATATTTAATAGAGATCAATCACACGGACTAAAATCCAATGTCAGACACACAGTCCATTTACAAGTCCGTTCTGGGTCTGAACGAAACCGGAGGCACCTAGTACCCCGCATATCCATCGATCTCCAAGTACGTCTGAACGATCACCAACTGTTTCCATCTTCTTGGGTGTACAGCCCAATCAAGATCATCAGTAATTATCCAAACGACGTGAAGACTTCTGGTCTTCGACCACCGTCTTCATCTTCGACACCACGTCGAATCAGTTATTCAGAATGGGATAAACCCGGTCTTTCTGAATAACTCGCGTATATATTATAAAAGTGTTACACAAACACAACATACGCCTCATTCCAATTCAGAATATTCTTTTATTCAAATATTCCTATACTTTGGGAAAAAGTTCCCATTAATTTTATCCAAGATAAATTCCTTAAATTTATTCTTTATTCTCCTTTGAATATCAATTCCAACTAGTCGGGATTATCGAACCACACCGAAGTAATCATTTATTTTATTTTCCCAATCCCAACCTATTCATCCCATGAAGTAAAACTGGTAGTACTTCATATCTAACACCACAGTGTTATCGGTAATTCAATTACCATTTCACGTTCAAATCTAATTAAAGATTTAACTATCGCTTGGAGTAAAACTGGTGATACTCCATTCTCGATCTTTTCAATCTATTTAAAGATTCATTAAAACTCCACTTAGTTTTAATCTTTAACTGGGTTAAAGAATCCATGTCATTTAAAACACGGTTCACGATAAACCCAAAGTCACATTCATTAATTATCGGGTTAAAGAACGAGTGTTATTTAAAACACTGTTCACGATAAACCCAAAAATCAATATCAATTCAATTCCAATTAAATATTATTTAATTGGTACACTTCATTAAATCTAAATAAAAAGATTTAATCATTTCTCAACTGGGTTCAAGAACAGTGTTAGTGAAGACACCATTCACGACAAACCCAAATCATATTCGATATTCAATACAAGGCTCTGAATAGAAAATATATCGGCTTATATTCAATATCGAATTCTACGACTAACAAATGTCGTATTGGAAATAACGATATAAATATATATATCTTTCAAATTTCCATAACAACACCTGTATAATCACGAATTCCAACATCGAAATATTCCGAAGACAATTTCGATTCAAATCCCCTCCAATGCAATCATTGGATATTCTGGTTATTTTCAAAACCCTTTTTAAATTCAATTCATTTATTTAAAAATAAATAGAATTATAATTCTAGTTCAAAACTAGTTCATTTCGATAAAAACCTATTTTTATCCTTTCAAATATGGAGTTTTTCATCCCAATCCTTTCTAAATCATTTCCTATGATTTTACACAAATTATTACTATTTTTAATAATTTTATCAAGGCCCGTACAGTCGATTTCTATCAACGGCCATCGAACTGCACTTACAGCGACCTTTTTCAAATTTGATTTGGACGTAACTCCAAATCCAACCGTTAGATTTCTAATTTATCACATTCGTTAGAAAGCTCTTTTCGATACGAACCCAACGGTTCCGGTTTTAGGAGAATCCGACGGTCGGATCTCCCGTAATGTCCGTTTGAAATAAATGGTCGAAATTCACGAACTACCGCGGCGCGGCGCGTTCTATTCAGGCCACTATATATTATATATATAATATATATAATATATACTTCGTCGATTTCAATTCAAAACGTGCTTTATAAATCGTTTTAAATTCGTTTTCAAAACGGTTTCAACTTCATATTCAATTTCTAATCAAAATTGAATATTACAATATAAATTCGTTTTAAATTCATTTCAAATCGATTTCTATTCGAATTCATTTACATTCAAATTCAATTCGAATTTCCTTCTATTTATTTTCAATTCGAATTCATTTCTATATAGTTCGAATTTCAAATCTATTCAATTTCAATTCGAATTTCAATTCTATTCAGTTTCAATTCGAATTTCTATTCTTTTCAAAATATTAGATTTTGAAATCACTTTCGATATTCATTATAAAATGAATAAAATCGATATAAATATCGTTCACGTCAAAATGGCGTCAATCTAATCAACACGGCTTCATATATTGACTTTTTCAAATATTCCATTTCGAATATTTCTATTTCAAATATTTCTATTTCAAATATTTCTTTTTCCAAATATTTCTTTTTCAAAACTGGAATGAGACCCAATCAATTACCATATAATGTTAATTATATGGATTTTCTACAACACATGTATTTATCAACAACGATGAATAATCAACCATCATCCAAAGTGCATTCTACACTGTATAAGCATCAAATATAAATATTCAACGCTTATAACAGCCTGTCAATCAATCGATCGACATACAACTAAACAATCGGGATTAGTGTACGTCAAATATCATCCCAATACCCGTGTGGGGTTTCAAGCAATCAAACACAGATTTTTATTTGTGCAGTTGGGCGATGTGTAAAATTTATCGTCCCAATCAATGTCCTTCAAATAGGTGTACATAAAAAAACCGTCCGGTTTGTAAATGAATATTTATTTATTCACATTCACGTTAAAAATTATATTTTTAACGATCAAACTATTTTATTCAACCTATGAATTTTCTATTCAGTTCATTCTTTAAATAAAATGATATTTTTATTTTCTAACTTATTTTAGAAAATTTCGGCGGCATAACGGCACGATACTAGAAACGGGACGAGGCCTAGCCTTATCCCTGGTCTAGTGAAGGCCCACGCCATTCACACATCAATCATATCAATTTCATCTCACCAAACAATTCAATTCAAACCAAAATCATCAAATTAATTTATGCAACCAAACAAACAAGTCCATGGTCTGTGGACGATTGTGTCGGGTGCTACTAAGCACCGTCTGCATCCTAGTATATATATAACTAGAAAAAGAAATTGAAAGGTGAGAAATTCTCACAGATTGGCTATCCAATCATCTTGACTCCTCTTTGATATAAATCTTCTTCGCTCTCGCCTTTTTGTTACCTTCGTTTCCCGCTTTCACTACCTATGTAAAAATCACATTTTTACTTTGCTATTCAATATATAAAACTGAATTTTTACTTCAAAGTTCAACATATAAAAATCATATTTTTATTTCGAAGTTCAACATATAAAAATCATATTTTTATTTCGAAGTTCAACATATAAAAATCTCGTCTTTTCAAATAAAGGTTTGCCTTTTTATAATATAAAAATTATATTTTTCCCGAAGTAAAATCATATTTTTACTTCACTACTCATCTCAAAATATCGTCTTTTCATATCTAAAAATATCGTTTTTTCATATCGAAAAATCTCGCCTTTTTCAGTTTAAAAATCTCGCTTTATATATTTAAAAAATATCGTTTTTTTCATATTGAAAAATCTCGCCTTTTTCAGTTTAAAAATCTCGCTTTATATATTTAAACAAAACTAACTTTTTCTACGTTAAATATTTAAAACGAAGACTGACTTTTAAAATTAAATTAAAATAAATAATTAAACTTACAGCGGCGCGGCGAGGGGAGGGGATGGGCGTCACGGGGTGGTCGCGGTGGCTGAGGGGCGGTGGCTCTTCCGTCGGCCACGAGATGGTTGCGTCGCTAATTGGAAGGAGGGGAGGGAATGGGCCTCGCGGGTTCGGATTGGGAGAAGAGAAGGGGAATGGAGCGGTTTGGGTAGGGGGAGGAACGAAGAAGGAGGCGTGAGCCAAGGGGGAGAGGTGCGCCTGTCGGGGGGAGGAGGAGGTTGCCTCCGGCGGCGTGCGCGAGGTGGAGGAGTGACATCGACGGGGCTTTCCCCCCTTTGAATCTCGGTTCGTTTTTTTTTCTGGTTTCGATTCTGAAAGAAAAGAGGGGGGGCCAAAGCGATTTAAGAAGGAGGAGGGTTGACCTTTTCTTTTATTTTTTTTATTATTTAATTTCAATATTTTATTCACATAAAGTAACTTTTTCTATCGACCTCGAAACGAAGCCCACCGCCTGTCGTCCATAGCTAATTACCCCCATTCCGAACACAATGGGATATGTATCGTAAGCTGATTTGACTGTTACAATCAGTTCCCGTTAAATTTACATTTAAATCATTATATTGAATTTTAAACGTACATTTCAAATTACCGGGGTCACATACTAACTAGAAAAATTCCCAAAAAATATTTTCTAGCTTCGTATTAACGATACGGTCCTAACAAAACTAGTTTCGTCGAATTCTGAGACCGTTGGAAAAATGGCCAATTTCCAGTCGATTAAAATCAACTGAAACTGGTCAAACGCGTTTTCCTTTGCCACGCTTACATATTGCTTCGAAAAATTATGAAATTTGAAACCTAGCAATAACTTCACCTCCCGGACCCAACAAAACTGGTTTCGTCGAAATCCGAGGTCGTTTGCAAAATTTCCATTTTTAAGGGCCTGAATTCCATAGCGACTGTTCAGAATTTTCAGCTGGACATATATTTTGATTCCCGCTATGAAATCTTGATTTCTCGAATTCGTTGGAAAGATATTATCAAATAGATCCTATCATTTTTGGTTTCACTAAAATCCGGATTGTTTTGCACCCGGTACATTCAATTGAAGTTTGAAATCGAATTATCGAACTACCGCGCCATTTTCAATTCTATTTATAATTATATATAAATATTTATATTCTAATGACGACGCGTATAAATATATACTTTCGAATTATATTCAAAATAAATTTCTCGTCGATATTATTTAAAATAATTCATTTTAAATATTCAAAATTCGCCAAAATTGCCAAAATAAAAATTTTTAAACTGGCTCAGAATTTCCGGGTTATTACAATTGTGATGATGCGTTCCAACGTTTGAAGAGAGCTTTGACTTCAGCCCCAGTCTTAGTATTGCCAGACGGGAGTAAGCCGTTTACCGTTTATACTGATGCTTGTGGGACAGGACTAGGCGTAGTCTTAATGCAAGAGGGTAGGGTAATAGCCTATGGTGGAAGGCAGTTGAGAGCGCATGAGAAAAATTATCTTACACATGACCTAGAATTGGCCGCTATTGTTTTCGCGCTTAAGTCTTGGCGTCATTAACTTCTTGGAGAGAAATTCGAATTATTCACTGACCACAAGTTTTTAAAATACCTATTCTCTCAAAAGGACTTGAACTTAAGGCAGCAAAGGTGGATGGAGTTCTTAGCGTCCTACGACTTCGAAATAGCCTATACCCCTGGCAAGGGTAACGTGGGGGCAAACGCCTTAAGTAGAAAAAGATTATCCTTAAGTCCTTTGTTTGTTGAGCGGCGAAGTTTAGAATTCATTTTGATGTTTGACTTTAGACCTTCCGTTGACTTCGTACCCAGTTTGCTAGCATCCTTGGAGGTCAGACCTACGCTTTTGGGATGGATTGGCGAGGCACAGCGAGACGACCCACAGTTGGTTGAGTTAGTAGAAAAACTCAAAGGAGGGGAGTCATCAAGCCATCTCCGTAGGTAAACCCTAGACGATAAGGGTTGGTTACGTAGGGACGGTAGACTTTGTGTACCAAAAGACGATGACCTAAGGAAGACTATTCTTGACGAAGCACATCATTCGAAGATGACCATTCATCCCGGCGGGGACAAGATGTACAAAGACATGAAGAGAGTTTACTTTTGGGCTGGCATGAAGAAAGATGTAGCCGAGTATGTCGCTAGATGCTTGGTGTGCCAACAAGTAAAAGCGGAGAAAAAGAAACCCGGTGGGTTGCTTCACCCATTGGAGGTTCCTCTATGGAAGTGGGAAAGTGTCTCGATGGATTTTGTGGATGGGTTACCGCGATCAAGGAAGGGTAATACGGGAATTTGGGTTATAGTAGATAGACTTACTAAAAGCGCCCATTTCATTCCCGTAAAGAGTAAGAGGACTGCTCCATGGTTAGCCTCTGTATACGTTCGAGAAATAGTTTGTTTGCACGGTGTTCCTTCTAGCATAGTGAGCGACCGCGATCCTATTTTTAGTAGCGAATTTTGGAGAAGCTTACAAGAGGCGGTAGGAACTCAGTTATGTTTGGGCACCGCATATCATCCTCAGATGGACGGCTAGACCGAGAGGGTGAATCACATTCTAGAGGATCTGTTGAGGCTATGTATCCTAGACTTTGGGGGTACGTGGGAAGAGCATCTTCCATTGGTGGAGTTCGCATATAATAACAGCTTTCAGTCCAGCATTGGTATGGCACCATTCGAAGCTCTTTATGGACGACCTTGTCGTTCACCTACATGTTGGTGGGAATCTACGGATAAGATCTTACTTGGGCCCGATATGATTAGGGAGACTTCGGAGAAGATCGACTTGATTCGAAGGAGGATGAAAGCAGCACAGGATTGGAAGAAATCTTATGCGGATAAGAGGAGGACAGATCTCGAGTTTGAAGTTGAGGACATGGTCTTTGTCAAAGTGTCTCCATTACGGAACGTTTTTCGCTTTGGGTTCGTTGGGAAATTAGCACCAAGGTTTGTAGGGCCGCTTCCTATTAAGGAGAAAATTGGACAGATGGCGTATAGAGTGGAGTTGCCCAAGAGACTTAGTGGTGTACACGACGTATTCCATGTGTCACATTTGAGGAAGTGCTTGCACGAGACCGCGGAAGTGGTAGAGCCGAGCTTTCTTAGAGAGGTGGGGATAGAGCGTGATGCGACAATTCGACGAGCTCCTACACGCATTCTTGGGTCGGAGATCAAGAGGTTGAGGAATCGAGAGGTCAGACTAGTCAAAGTGCAATGGGGAGATGATGAGAGCAATGCTACTTGGGAGACAGAAGAGAAGATGCGTTCACAATACCCTTTTCTTTTTTAGGGTATGTCTTTTAATTTCTCCTTTGTCGCTTAGCTTGTACTTATCTTATCTTTAGTATATCCTCTCGCTAGTATCTTTGACCTTTAGTTAGGATAATCCTATGGTTGAAACATGTGTTTGAGACATGTTATGTATGGTGGATGAAAGTGTTTGCTAGTGGTTGCTCGTGGATGCATATACACACACTATTAGGCACCAGATCGGCACAGTCACTTCATATTGCATATTGCATATATATGGATGTATTTAGTAAAATATATGTATAATGGTTGTAGTATCATTTAGTTGCTGCATTCGGGTGGATGGTTGTGCACGTATATAGAATTAATAAGCATCGTTAGGAATCTTTTGCATACATATTGGACGCATGGCACTATCATGAATTGCACTAAGGAGGTCGACTGAATCAGTAGACCGCCTAATTTTGCATTAGATATGGACATATACACACACTGTGCATATTAACATTAAAGCATTAGAAGTCTTTTAAGGACAATGGATGCTGGTGTTTGATGGTTGAGTAGATGGACGATTAGACGGTAGGATATACATTCTTCTTGAGTTGGAGATTTCGGGGACGAAATCCTTTAAGGACGGGAGAATGTAACACCCCGTAATTTTATAACATTAAAATTCACAAATTAAAGTATACTTAATTTTTAGAAAAGAATTAAGTGAAATGGGTTGCACAGAGAAATATATATATATTGATATATATATATATATAAATTAAAAATTAAATAAATAAATATGCGAAAAAGTTCAAAACAGTGAATTGGCAGGGGGAATAACCGAACCGGCCCATTTTTGAGGTCGACTCGAGCCTCGCTGGGTCGACTAGGGGTTAATCCAGGGTGTTTGGCTGTCAACCTGTGGGCCGATTCGCTCAAATGCATATTTTGCATTTGATTGGTTCTCATCGTTCAGGGTTAATCTAATGGTCCTAAATAACTTCCTACACCTATAAATACATCCTAATGCTAACCCTAAACCTAATTAAAATAGAATAGTTACCATCATACCATCGCCATGGAAATCAATGGAGCCGCCGCCAACTAAGAAAGAAGAAAAGCAAATTCAATTCTAATTCTCTCAACCCTAAAGCAAAGCAAAACTCTCTCTTTTCTTCTCTAAATTGTGAGTATGATGATCTTAACAAGATTATTATCATTTTAATTAGGTTGAGTTATGAATGGATTATGAGTAGATGATGTGAATTATCATATATGTTGTTGTAAACCCCTTTTGCTATCATGTCTATTGTAAATCCAATGTTATGTGATGATGATATCTTATATGTTGTAAATCATGCTATGATGATGTTATGTATGTTGAAAGTTTCTATGCTAAGTTGTGATGAATCATACATGTTAAAAAGGCCATGATGTTACCATCTATGCTAGTTAGTTCATATTAATTAAATCATCATGTTTGGGTTATGTTGATCTATATGACAAGTCACATATGCAAGTTAGATTGATTAGAAAAGTTATGAACATATACCAAGACATCTATTATGACATCTAGAATTATGCTATGACATATGTGATATCCTATGCTAGTTCACACTATCATTATGTTGCCTAAAAACCCCATATGCAAGTTTATGTATAGATTTGGGCTATGATCATATCATATAAATTGAGACATTTAACAAGTTGACACCTTTTGATCCTTAACATGTGTAGTTTATGCAAGTTTCACCCCTATTATGATTAGATTTATTTTAATTGTCTATATGTTGTGATAATTTATCTTTGTGCTAGGTGTTAGACTATACAAGTCTAGCCTATATTATGCGTTGAATAAGCGAATGTATAAACGTGGGGTAGGGGTAATATTAAGGATTTAATATTAAAAAGTTGGGTTGCAATTGATATGATTTTGCATGCCATAAGTGGATGGCCATAATTGAGTCAATTATGGACATCATTAAAAGTTGACTTAATTAATAATTTGAATAGGGAATTATTAAAACTGGGGTAAAAGATTTTAAGTGTTAATCAATGCTTAGGACACGAGGTTGGACTCGTTTGTGACGTAAACCTGCCCGGACCCGCCCGACAAATCCAGTGGTCACAATTGTCAGCCCAATGTGAGAGGTCCTAGGCCTAAACTAAAGCATAACGGTTGTAAAGACACGAGGTTAGACTCTTTTATGGTGTAAGACTGCCCGGACCCGCCCGGCAAACCAAGCTGCCGTAAATGCCAGTCTAATTGTAGAGGTCTTTATGAGGTTATGGCCTGAATGAATTAAGAAATACTTAACCAGATAAACATGTAAGGTGGGACATGGGGGTTAAGTAGGTGCCTTGGGTGGCATGAGGAATCTAGGGGTGCCCTTAGTGGCATGTGAAATACGATTAGTAAGACTTAACCAAACACACATGTAAATGAACATGACTAAGAGGGTTAAGTGGGATATACTAGTGACAAGCTTAGGTGGGTAGCTTGTGGGGGCCCATTTCGACCAGTATCCCAAACGTATCTTTGTGGGCTCGACCCAAGTCGAGGACGGGACACGCATGCTGGGTTCGACTGTAAGAGGCCAAAACGGGGAGCGGTGGCAACGCAAGTCCAACGGGTTTCGTATGCGTGTGTGGACCCGGGCTGGTAGGTAAGACGTTGTTGCATCGTGTAAGTATAAGCTGTGCATTCTCAAGTTGTATCGGGTTGCCACTTTAGGGGAGTGATACACCCCACTGTGGGGCCAGCACGGGTATCTACGAGTAGGGAGACGATCGAAAGTGGGTAGTGGGGTACACCTAGTAGAGATAGGGGCATACGACACCTATGTAGTCAGCTAGGGGTACGTAAGGCTATTTATAAAGTTTATGTGTGAAGCAAGTGGAATCAAACAATAGGGTGACTGGTGTGGTGCAGTGTAGTAATGTGCGGTGCAGTGTAGTAATCATTCGTTAGTAATTAGGTGTGCCTTTACCGTTATCTTTAACGTTATCTTAAACGCTATCTTTATCTTCCTAAGAGTTCATAGACATTTACTTGTCTTCCAGCTTATGCCTTAGTCTAGTTATTTTGATAATAGTATTGTTAGAATTATCATACTCGCCAGACTTTATGTCTACCCCCTCTATTTCTATCCTTTTTCCCCCTCCAGGTCCTCAGGTTGGGCCCAGCTCTAGTGGAGTTTGATTGAATTACTTCATCTCTCTTTGGAAAGCTTGGACTGTTGAAGTAAAGTCCAGCTTGTTATCTTTTTAATGGCTATTTATGTAATGGGATTATGTATTTTGTTTTTATGAAGATGGATATTGTACTTGGTTATGATCTATGGTTTTATGATGTAACAAACATGTTTAATTTCCGCTGTAATAAAATGAAGTTTTAGATTTCCATGTACTATTTATTATCTGTCTTGTTGTAATTTTTCTGTTCTATATTCACTTATAACCTCCATGGAAGTTAATGCATTCCCTTTGTGAGTGACATTAATGGACGTGGGGTGTTACAGGTCGGCTCATTTGTCTTTCTGATGTGAATTTGATTTGGTTTCTATTTTATTTTCTATTTGAAAATATCTCAGGGTGATAAGCAATAATCAAAGGCACACCAACTCACATTCCTAGGGCTTAACCATTATTCCGAACACACTAGAAGTTGTTCAGTGGCCTAATTCATTCGTATGGAGAAGATACAACATAATTGACAATAATATATTAAATATAAATCAATTTTTAAACAATTAAATTCATTGATATTAAAATTTATTATCATTCTAATTCCGTTTTATATAAATCGACTGAACTATTTTTAATTCCGTTTTTAACTCTGAATTCAATTATTACCATTTCATATTACGATAATTCAACATCTTTGATATTAAATCATATATCAGTTATTAAATCGATAAATTCTATATTAAAAATCAATTATATTCCAAATTTAACATTTAAATTAAATTTAAATGTTCATTATAAAATAGCTAAAATTTGGGATGTTACATTCCTTCCTCTTAAAAGAGTTTCGTCCCCGAAATTGCTAAGGCAGAAGAAATACTACACGCCTGTTATCTCTACAAAAGCTTACTTTGTTATATTTCAGCATTTCATATTTCATTCTTATGTATTCAAATTCATTCAAATTGATATTAATCAATTTTATTGATTTTATTTATGATAACAAAGATTTCTTTATGCATATTTGATATTCTCAAGTTTTTAAATAACCACCTTTCTATTGGAAATTTTAATTGATTTCGAATCAATTATTCAGCTTCACTTTTACCAATTCAATTAATCTAACTTGCATAAGTTAAAGTTTAAATTAGAGAACTCAAATACTGGGTTTTTATTTCAAATCTCTTTTGAAATAAAATTCAAAATATTTCAATTTTCCAAAATAACTTGTTTCCTTTTAAACAAATTTCCATTAAAAATCTTACTATGGTAGCAATCCATCACTTAGAGACTCAAAAATAAACACTACTGATGCTGCGGTCATCATCAGAATTATTTTCCATCCACTAAAGTGAGTTCAATGCTTTATCACTTTCGAAATTCACTTAATGTGATTATATTCAAAAATCCTTCTAAAACCAAACTATATTTTACTTTGGAAAAGTATTTTCCAAACACCCGGGATTTAAATTCCAAATTGTGATTTCAATCAAATTTTAATTTATCTTATTTATATATACAAGTTCTATTTGGTTATATATTACCATTTATAATTTCATTTGATTATAATCTCAACCAACACATCCATATATTATAATAACTCTAGAAAACAGTTCATTTTCATATCAAAATATAATTTTGGGTAAAATTATTTCATTTACCCATTTTAAAAACAACACTATGTCGAATTATTCTATTCAAGGGTTTAGAAACACCTATCGATATAGTTGCGCTACCGTATCGACCAGAATTCATAAACCACTCAACAAACCAATCAACACAATGCAAAACAATTTTTGTTTTCATTTACAAATATGCTCTCTCATATTTATACACTCAACTCATTCTAGGGTACTATTGACCCTATCTCTAATGGGTAAACCTCACCAAAGCCTAGGGGTTCGCTCAACCTAAGCTCTGATGCCAACTGTGATGGAACGCAAATCCATACCATCTGAGTTGATAAAACAACACACGTCCAACCCAAATAACACAGAAATATGAGTCATTATGGATTAAAGAAAAGTAAGACAGAAGAAGAATTGAAATAACAAAACAGAATCTCATAGCGGAACGAATAAAATATAATACCGTATATCATAACTTTGAAATACAAATTTGTATTTGTATATACATACCATATCAGAGTATAATACATACAAATCACAACGGAAATAACTCTAAATAACTAACGGTGAAGCCTCCTGCTTCAAGCTCCTCCAAGTGTATATGTAAAAGCCTGAAACACTTGAATGCCTGTACAAATTTAGGCACCCTAGAGTTTAGGGAAAACAAACAAAATAAAATCTGGGTCAGTCATGGGACTGGTGTCAGTAAACTCCAACCATGTTGTTTAAATTTGAAAAATCCTTTGAAAGAAAGGTAATAGTAAGACCAGTCCACACATAAACACGAACGGTTTTAACCTTACTATAACCAAACAATTTTTGATATCAGAATCCAGTGATATTATAATAGTGTCTAATCAAATAAATAACCAAATAGTAGAACGCTTGCATCTCACGCTCTACATATATATTATAAAATCAAAAACCGCATGGCGCTTATTAGAGATTGGATTCCAATTATGACAAGGTATGGGACCGCCTTCCGATCAGTGTACTCTAGAGGGGATACACTGGGGTTCAGCAAGAACATCTTGCAACCCATCCACACATGACCGCCCACTTATTTAGCTTGAGTGTAGTGAATATATTGTCACCCCATTATGGTTTTAAGGGGCCACCGTGCATACGCGGAGATACAGAAAATGAAAGAAGAAAAAAAAATGAATTTTCTCTAGATCAGCAACAATATACCCTGCTTGGGAATGAACCACCGAGCCTTGTTGCCTGCCCGATTTTTATCATTTCTCGATTGATGAGGCTTGAGGTCATGTTTACTTTTTTTATTTAGAACACCTGGCCACCATTCACTTTGAATATCACATCATCAAAACTGTTAATCACTAAATTGATTTATACAAATACACTCCAGGTGTTAGAATAAAGAGAAGTTACCTTCTCCTCACCAACTTGGTATATTCGCCAAAACCAACGGGCGTGATCATTGGAAATACTCTGTCAGACACCAACGGTCGTGATCATTGGAAATACTCTGTCAGACACTCGTCCATATAAGTTGTCCTGGGTCTGTACAAATAGAACAACACTTGCATTTCACTCCGTCTCTAATTTCTTCAGCATAATCTATTTCGCAATGCCTATGCCTATACGGAGTAGTTTTTGATTATTAAATCCAACTGGTCTCTCCGTATGACAACGATGGTCCAAAAATCTTTGATAGTTGGTGATTTAATTATCAAAGGGAAAAAACATCCATCCAAATAGTTAGACAATCACTGGCACTTTTTATTCATTAACTATTTTCCTACTCGCTCATCAAATTCTATATATATCGACATATTGATTTCTATTTTCATATTTTCTTAAAAATATTTTAACTCCTTAAATTTCTGGAAAATTCCACTAGCACCTCCCCTGTACCTGTCAATCATTCAAACCTCAATTCTCATCTGTAGGTCCTTTCCATTAAAAAAGAAAATCAAAAAGCCAAGCGGCTTGCCGATTCGGCGCATAATACCTCATATGGAAATTTAAACATGTACCTTTTGTCGGGCACTTAAATTCATACTCTTCATTCTCTTCATTTCATACCTGTCTATCATATATTCAACCGTTCTCAATTTCAATCTATTTAACATTTTCATTTAACCTCGTTCAATCCCTGCTTTATACTTTAAATAACTCCGTTCACCTTTAGTTAGAAGCAGTCATGTTTAAACACATTATTATTAACTTAAACCAAGTCAAACTGAAATTGCATATTCAATTCCAAACTTTAATTTAGGTTACATATACTCAAACGTTCAATTTCAATACATAATTTCAATTCACTGGAGCAAAGTCAAGTTCAATCCAAAATTCCACTAAGTAATTACTTTTTGAATTAGTTAACCTTATTCGATAATTAGAAATTTGATTTTTATCCCAAAAATCAATCCATTTACTATAATTGACTTCAAATCTATTTTATACTCAAATCTGGATTTTTCCTAATTGATACTCGGATTTTTTATTCACTAAAAATCCCTGTACTAAATTAATTAAATCGTTATGCTTTTTAAACGATTTTACATCGATTTTTCTAAAATTTGATTTTGATATAACTCAAAATCTATATGGCGAAATCATGATTTTTCTCTTCCATTTGAAAATTATCATTTAACCGGTTCGAGCGTTTCTTGTTTCATCAAATTCCGACTTATATTGAGTTATGTATACTCAGTTGAAGTTCGAATCACTAATTTACGAAATACCGCGCTGCGGCAAGTTCATTTCAATTAAATTTAATTATAAGCGTTTAAAACTTCATTTATAATTCAATTCCAACTCCATTTTCAAAAATTATAATATATATTATACCAGCTTTCCAAATTGAACTTAATATTTTTTATTACTCTAAATCGTCAATCATTTGATTCCCAATTCATATCTTGATTATAAATTTATTCATAGCTCAATTACACATTAGATACTAATTTCTATGTAAACCCGACGATTTTATCCAACTTCAAGCTTTGAAGATTACCATTAGACATAAATGGAAAAATAACTCATATCAGTGTCCTTTTACCATTACAAACTAATATCATCCCTTGATAAGAGCGAAACCGTTCTAGTTTGGGTATTTTATTTGCCTCTCAGAGCTAAAGGTTTAGTAATTACCTTTGGGTTATATGTCGATTACCAGGATCGCAAATTCCCCGGGTCCTTACAGTGGTATCAGAGCTGAAGGTTAAGTAAATACCTTGGCTTTGTGGCGTGACTTAGTAGAGATAGGATTAGTAATACACTAGATTAAGTTTGAGTGTATATATGAGCACGCATTTTTTATTTGATATAAAAATTACTTTATATTGTGGAGATTCATTGGTTGAGTAGTTTATGAATTTTGGTAGATCAGTTTGATCCACTGTATCGGTAGGAGTTTATGAAAACTTGAATACGATGGACCGACGCGGTATGTTTTGAAAAGAGGGTAAATGATATAATTTTACCCCAATTGTATTTTGATATAAACAAAGTATAGTTATTTGAAGTATTATAGTATATTAAGTGTGTTGGTTGTTTATAATCGCATAAGATTATAAAAGTGAAATGGTTATGTAAATAGCCAATCAAAATTCGTACAAGTGTTACGAAATGAATTATATACAAATTTAAATCAGAATCGGAATTAAAATTCCTAAAATTTGGACAAGTGTTTGTAAATGGAATTGGATTAAATATACTTGAAATTTAAAATCCTAGGAGATTTTAAATTGTTTACAAACATTGTAAATGATAATTTGAAAGGTATTTCAAAGTGAAAATGTTTAAATATGGTTTTGAAAGTAATATAGTACTGAACTCACTTCGATCGCTAGAAAATAAATTCCGATGATGACAACTGAATCATCGGTGTTCATTTTCGAGTTCTAAGTGACGGATTGCTACCAAAGATATAGTTTTTGAATTGTTTTGAGAAAAACAAGTGGTTTTGAATACTGAAAAGGAATATTTGGTTTTAGAAATGCTAAGTTATTTAAAAACCCCAGGATCGTTTGATTTGAAAACAAATTAAATTAGAATTTGTAAAAGCAAATAAAAAAATAGATATAGAATAAAAATTGGATAGAGAGATAGGAATCTAGAATTATGTTGCATTGATAAGTTATGAATCTGAAAATCAAGAATGGTACTTGAGATTTAGAATGGAATTTTACTTGGATAAGAGAATATTTTTGTAGAGGATAAATTGATTTGAGGTCGATTGGGATGACATAGGTATATGCAGAATTGGTAGCAGATGGAAAGGATATAATGATATGCCCGACAAAAAGGTACATGTTTATATTTTATTGGGTATGAGATTTATGAGCCAAATTGGCAAGCTACTTGGCTGTTTGATTTTCTTTTGGGTTGGCGAAGGCCCAGAGAGGCGAGTTGTAGTTGTACCGATTGACCAATACAAAGGAGGTGTTGGCGAAATTTTTCTAAAATTTCGGGTGATAGAAAATTTTCAGGATTTTTGAAAATTTTCATTGATAAAAATTAATTAATATTTTAATTGAAATTAATTGGTTTAGTTAAAACTAAAAAAAGAGGTAAACAGATAACTTTTAACCAGTTAGTTGGATTTGTTTTCTACCTTAGCAATTTCGAGGACGAAATTATTTTAAGGGGGGGAGAATCTAACCTCCTGTAATTTTACGGTATAACAATTAATTAATTTAATTATATAAATAATGGTTTAGAAATTTTAATGGTCGTTTAATTAAATAATATTGAATATTTAATTAAATTAAATAATAAAAGAATATATTTATTTGTGAAATAGTCAGAAATAGTATAATTCACATATTGTGTGAATTGGATTATATAAAATTTATAATTCAGTTTAGAGTTGAATTATACTAACGAATAATTATATAAACGAAGTTTGAATATATAATTATATTATAATTATAATCGAGTTCGAAATGGCGCAACAGTTCGAACTTTAAATGAATATACAAAATCCATTTTAAGTCGGATTTCTGTGAAACAAGAAACTTCGGAGCTGGTGAAGTATATTTTTCTAATGGAAGAGAAAAATTGAGATTTCGTCGTGTAGATTGCGAGTTGGGTCCAAATCAATTTTTAAAATAGTCGCTATGGAATTCCTTTATAATTTTATAATGATTTATTTATTTTATAAATGGATTTTTAATATAAATTGAATACTGATTTAATCTGGATTAGAAATATCAAGTTATCAAAATCAGATAGGAATATTTTGGAGCTGTATGATATTCTAGTGTGAATATATACAATAATATTCATTCATAAATATTTTATTTAATTATTTTTAAATATATTGATATTTAATTGGGTTTATTTAGAGCTTTAAAAATAGCCACTTTTGCAAACGAGCTACGTTTTCGACGAAACTAATTTTGTTGGATCCAGAATATTAAATTATTATTAGGTTTCAATTTTCGTGATTTTTGAAGTCCGTATGTGGCCGTACTGGATTTTGTTGTGAAAAACACTCAATAATTTGACTTTAAAAATACGTTGTGTGAGTAAACGGACTCAGAGTTCGATGAAATAAATTTCATTGGGTCTGTAATGTCGAACTGTAGCTACATGCCCATTTTCGTGATTTTTGGATATTGTATGCGATCATACGGATTTTTAGAATACAAATACAAGTAACAGTTCAATAGAAATTAATATAAAAATCGATTAAAAAATAATATAATCATTCTATAAATACTCCTTTACTCTTTTAAACCTAAACTTTCCATTTCACTACTCAAATATTTCTACTTCTTTTTACTCCTAAATGACAACTTCTAAATCCTCAAAAAAATTGAATAAAATTCCTAAAATCAAAGTACAAATGTATTTAGAATCCTAGGAGTAAACTCTACATTGCAATAGTCTTATTTTGGAACTCGACGAATTTCCCAGTGTTCTGAAATTTCCAGTAGCATCTAGGGTTTCCAAATCCATGTATTTAAGGACTTCGATTTGTGAATTGGGGAGTGCGGTTGTGTTTATAACATGGATTTGAGTTCGTGTGAGGATTTTGGGTATGTTCGATGAAATTTTGTGATGCGGTTTTCACTGTGTCGGAGGATGCAAGATCAGAGTCGCCAACCAGGGGAAGAACGCGAGTTGGATATGATTAGTATGAAGTAGAAGGGTTTTTGAAAAGAGGAATTATTGTTATTTTTGTTTGAATTATTTTTGAAGATAGAAAGAGCAAGGGAGATTTGAAATGGGGAATGGTGCGTTTGCCACTAAAATTTGTTCGAAGAAATTAAGCAGGACGGAGGAAGAAGGATTGGCGGATTCGGGTATCTATGGGTGATGGGCCGGTGATTTGGTAAGTCCCAAGGCTAATAAAAATTAGTTTAATTTAAGTTAAAATATTGTACTCACTTATAAAAGGTATATCTTACCTATACATTATAAGAATTTGATGAAACAAGACCGTTGGGATCGTACGGATGACGACTACACAATGGAACTAACTAAGAGTGAATTGGAGCTTGTTACAATTTATAGCGAAATAAATTGTCTGATCTGAATCGACGATCGATTATCATTATTTAACGATCACTACAACAAAAAGACCTTTTTGTGACATTTAAAAACTGTCATAAAAACTTCTTATGACGATTCTATAAACGTTATATATCAACATGTTATTAAAAGTCTGTAGATATTATGACATGTAATACTTGCAATAGAAAACGTACTTTTTTTTGTCATCTAAAACAGGACATATTGGTGCAACTGCTTTTCTATAGCTTATGAAGCATGCTATTGAAAGTTTTTATGATGCATCCAAACACTATGAAAACGTCATTCAAATGGTGTAATATGTTGACATTCCTTATTGTTATAGCATATGAACAAGCTATTGAAAGTTTTTATGATGCATCAAAACACGTTATAAAAAATTTACTACTATTTACTACAACATCATTTTGTTGCTATAAAAACATTCAAAACATTCTATTGTAACATTTTGTTGCCATAACATTCAAAATTCACAATTTCAAATTCTAATAATATGTTATAACAATAAAAAAAAACATATTTGTCGCATTAATCTAAGTAACCAAATGAAGTCATAAGACTAATCACAAAATATGTGTACCCATAATATTTCATACATGATAAATTCAAACATAAATATTGACAATACATGCGACTATAGAAAACCAAAACGATACATACTACAAATATTCATGAATGTCGACACCTAATATAACAAGCACAGTCTAACACTAATCCCTTTGCTATATGTGACTGGCCACCCCCATGCAATCCCCTACTACTTCACCACCAACACCTCCTCCAGACCATCAGCATCACACCCTTCTTCATTAAACCACAACCATCAACTGCAATTAACCAGCTTAACAAATAGTTATGTGATTATAAGGTAACTGCAACTTATGCTTATTAATTCATACTACAATTAGTTATACATCCACTTAGGATACAAACTACCGACCTGCTATGTATAGAAGTATAGGACAATCTGACTATTGTGCAAGAGATACACCTATCATCAACCTGAAATGTCACTCATGTAGGTGCCTGAAATACAAGAAATAATGTGTTGATTATGATCATGTTATTTCTATTAGCCAGACTTTCAAAATATCAGATTATACAAGTGCCAGATCGCTTAGGTGCACCAGTAAAACTAAACACGTGCCATACACTCATTACTCAAAATGAATATTAAAAAAACTGAAAAATAAAAACAATGTAGGTGCCTGAAATACAAGGCTTAGGTGCATCAGCAAAGAAATGAATATATACAAGGCCAAACTGGGACATCACATGAGAGTCAACTACAAACAGCAAAAACAAGGCTGCATCCTTTACAGAGAATATAAGGTCGGGGAGTAGCAATGCAATGGAGCATTAGTATGTCAAAACAGTCAATTCAGGTGGTCATGAAAAGCCAAACAGGGTGCAGCAAGATATACGCAAGGCTAAAGTGCAATAAATACCAAGATATACGCAAGATATGCTCAGTTTTCCCAGTTTTTGTAGCTGAGCATACGCTCAGTTTGAAACAAAACCGAGCAATGCTCAATTTTTTGAAATTGAACAATGCTCAGTTAAAAACTGAGCGATGCTCAGTTTCAAGAAAGCTGAAGAAATTATCCTACCTGCTCGCTATGCAACCAAGTTTGATGATCATACAAACAACATTTACATCGCTCCATAGTTATATTTTATTGTAATAAGGATATTTGCTACTGCCACAATGATTTGGCTCTTAATTCTGTTTCAATTACTTCCATCTAATATACTTAATGAACCTAGCAATCCACCACCTTTTAATTATATCCTTTTGTGCCTTGAATTTTTTTTAAATAACAAGCTATATACTGCAATATTTTTCTAAAGTGTACTTCAACCTTACTAATTGTCATTTGTTAATGTATAGGATTTGATTAGCAGTAAGCTTGCATACTGTTTTGTAGTAGCAGTATGTACGTGTTTTACAGCTCTGTTGATACTGTCATTTCCTACCATTTCTATGTAAAACCAATTTTTTTTTAGCAGTATGTACATGAGACTATTTCAAACGTTACCGTCTATGTGTTTAACCATTTTCACTTATGTTTATATTAGTAGAGCTAGTTGAATAATGTTATGTAAGATTTAACAGTTTTGGAGCAATAAATCAACTTCGCTAATGTGATTGGTCTACAAGCTCAACCCATGTCTTGCACAAAAATTGAAATCTTCGAAAGTTACAACTTCACTAATTAGATCTTACTCATAAGATAGGAATCGACAAATCGTTGAAGTAATTAAAGTAGTAAAACTGAACATTCAGAATCATAACACAATTACTTGGTTCGTATATGAACTTTATTCCCATTTAATTCATTTGCTACATTTCAAACTATCGACTTTCAGACATAGGTGTTAATGTATATAAATTTTAGCTATGTTATTTTGAATGCTCCGATTACATTTTTCTATTTTTTATATCTGAAAATTTTGAAATCAGACAAAAATGTGTGGATTCATTCCTATATGAACGTTATATCACTTCTATTATACTCAAGGTGTTGAATTCAACCTTACTACATATTATTAAATCGCTAATTTAAGAACACGTAGTAAATAAGTAGTGAATTTTAGCATATTTAGTACCATGCAAACTGTTTTTTAATGAGTAGTGAATTTTAGCTTTCTACATATTTTTTAATAACAGCTCTATTGATATAGTTTTGTAGTAGCAGTAACCAATTCATATACCAGCCCTGTTGGCAGTCCTAAACAAGTTAACTGGGCAAAGCAATTAATTAATGTTATGCTTACTAAGGTTGATGTTGGAGGATCAGGTGTTCTTGCTACTCGAAAAGTCAGCAATATGCAGTATGGTGGAAAGCAATTTCAATAGAAGTTCCAACTATTAATGAAACACCCCACCTCCGTTAGGGTCACTCTCAAAGGGAATGCCCTAATTTTGGTGGAGGTTTATAAGTACAAGTCACAGATATACAAGACAGATATAAGAACACATATTTTGCAAACAGCGGAAGAACAACAAATTTTTATTTCATAAAGTCAAATATGTGTTACAACAACAACCTTTCCAAAAACAAAACATAATACTTTCATAATCTGTCTTGAGTACATTATTTAAAGAAGCATAAATAAAACATGAGTAAACTGCAAAAGCCCCATAGAGTGTGTCCAAAGCCATAGTTCAAAACAGGAAAGTCCAAGCAATACATTTCTCTTCTTCAAGCTGGATGTCAAAGCTGATCAAGCTGCTGTGTTCCCTCCCTGAGGACCTTGGGGGGAAACGGAAGAAAGAAGACGAAAGAAAAGTAGAGTCAGACATAAGCCTGAGTAAGTCTAGTACTACTTTGTCTATGAATAAAGAACTGGGTATGATAAGTAATAACAAGAAGTGGGCAAACACTATAACTTGGTTAAGTTGTCTAGGGTCGAATATACTATCGTACCCCATGTTAATCTCTGAACCCATATAAACTAGTTTCCAATTTGCACCCCATAACCAGGGTGATGTGATCCATTCTATGATGATCGGCTCCTACTCGCGTAGTTACATGTGTCTTACGGCCCCCGATGTCTGTAGTTACCTATGCTGGTCCCACCATGGGGTGTATCAAGTCCCATAGTGGCAACCCGACACAACCTTAGAGTGCAAAGGTATGCTACTGGTGTCCAGTGCTTTATTTTTCTGCGCCGGAGTGCGTGCACGCCCGCACACCGTTAGAACCTACACTGCTACACCACCGCCGTCGATTTGACCTCTTACAATCAGCCCAGTAATCGTGCCCCACCCTGCCTAGTTTCAGGGTATCATGATACACCGTGTAGGGTTACTGCTGAAAAGGGTCCCCCGTTACTAGGTTTTCTATCTCTAGCCAACATGCTAAGTTGGTTAAGTGTTTTCTAACCTAACCCCACCAGTCCGTTTAGTTTAGCATGTTCCATTTTGATTAAGTCTTAGTCCACTTAATCCTAACAATCCTGATTCAGCCTTAATTGTCTTATTAAGGCCCTAACCTCTCACATTAGACAGGTATTGCTGTGGCTGCCTGTTGCCGGTTGGTTCCAGGCAGTCTTACGCCACAACTCAGTCTAACCTCGGGTCCTTATTGGGCTCCATGTTTAACCTCCCACATTGGATAGGTATTGTTGTGACTACTGGACAGCCGGGCGGTTCCGGGCAGGTTTACATCACAACTCAATCCAACCTCGGGTTAAACATATCGTATTTTCTACATTTATATATCTTGTCATTCTTCTTTATTTCTTATATGTAAATATTTGCGGCCCATTATTAAGTTAATGGTGTAAAGGTTACACCAATCATGGGCCCAACCCATACTTGAATTTGGGCCCTTCTACTTTAGTTTTCATTCATTAGTAATTTTAACCCAACATTATTTTCCCCCGTTTTACACGTCCGTTTATATATATTGGGCTTAGCCTTTTAAAGCCCAATTTAGCCATGCGAAAAGGGGAGGCTTAAAGCGTGATTACATACACAAAGAGGGGAAGGTGAGCGCATGAACTTGCATATGACGTTGGAAATACATAATAGAAACTGGTGTACTTGCATAGTGGTAACATAGGTGACATGAATCAAAGCATGTGAACTTGTAATTGAGATATCATTATTGACCCATGAACCTATATTTTTACTTAGGCATAACGTCAAACATAAGCATGGCATAAATACTTTTAGCATAAACATGGCATAATGTCAAACATGGCATAAATACTTCTAGCATAAACATGGCATAATGTCAAACGTAAGCATGGCATAAATACTTCTAGCATAAACATGGCATAATGTCAAACATAAGCATGGCATAAATACTTCTAGCATAAACATGGCATAATGTCAAACATAAGCATGGCATAAATACTTCTAGCATTAACATGGCATAATGTCAAACATAAGCATGGCATAAATACTTCTAGCATAAACATGGCATAATGTCAAACATAAGCATGGCATAAATACTTCTAGCATAAACATGGCATAATGTCAAACATAAGCATGGCATAAATACTTCTAGCATAAACATGGCATAAAGTCAAACATAAGCATGGCATAAATACTTCTAGCATAAACATGGCATAATGTCAAACATAAGCATGGCATAAATACTTCTAGCATAAACATGGCATAATGTCAAACATAAGCATGGCATAAATACTTCTAGCATAAAC
Organism: Allium sativum; assembly: GCA_030737875.1. Lineage (NCBI taxonomy): Eukaryota > Viridiplantae > Streptophyta > Magnoliopsida > Asparagales > Amaryllidaceae > Allium > Allium sativum. The sequence continues at coordinate 393,320,164 of CM060925.1, forward strand.
ATGGCATAGGTATAGTTAAATTTGTTCATGGCATAAATATAAACAAGTCATGTTCATAAGGTTTCTACATGTTTACAAAGAGGATACTTTGTTACTAACACAAAAGCATAGTTCAACTTAATTAAATTTAATCACATAACGATGGTATACTTATGCATAAATATTCCTAATCATGGTGTTTGCTTTTAACTTGCAAAAAAGGGATTTTTGTGTCTAACTTAGCCATGTCTCACATATGTCATCAGATAATTCTTTTAAACAAGATAGACTTAATCATGAATTTCAATTATGCCCAATACCATTCAAAGCCTAGCCATATTCATACGTTTTGCAAAAGCATGACTTAATACATGGATTATGGTGTCAAAATTCCAACATAGTTTCATATGAACTATAACAACCAAACTTGTCTCAATTACTTGCAAAATGATTTATGCACAAAATAGACATCATGATGGCATAATAACAAAGCCCCAAACTTGCATGAATTTCAATCAACTACATACATGTAGCTTCAACATAGACTACATAATTTGCGCAATATTCCAAACGTATATTTGCATAGAACTACCGCATGTAGTTCTTTATAATTGAATGACATAATTCAGAATATCCAAAAGTATATAAATCGCACAAATACGAATTTCATTGCCACAATTCAAGCATACATATCTACACAATCATTTGTTCATACCAAAGTAATACTCTACTTACAATGGTTGCGGCAAATTCTCTAATTAAGAGATATGATTCCTTTGTTGAATTGATTAGCTTTAGGTTGCTTGAATTGCTTTAGGCTTTAGAACTTTCTCCCTAATCCTCTCTCTCTAGATGGCGGCTACTCTTAGTCGTTCCTCAGCAACATGGCGGCTATGCTCTTAATTTGAATGAATAGATTAGGGTTTAGTCTAGGGTTGTTTATATAGAGGTTAGGAATTGATTAGAACCATTGATGTTGCTAGGTTAGATCGTAGCCATTCATTAGATAGAGAGACCAATTAAAACTTGCCACCTAGCCCTAATGACAAAGCAACCCACAGAAATTCGACCAAACACAGACCAGGCCAGCCAGGAGGGACTGGGTTCGATTTTCAAAAATTAAACTTTAAATTGAGCTGTTTTAGTCTATTTGAATTTTATCTATTGTATACATATATTTTTGCATATATATATATTCTCATATATATACATATATTTTCTTTATTTCCTTATATGTACGTTCTTATCCTTTCAAAATTTGAATTTGTATACGTACATGTATTTGCATGCTCAGTTGGCCCTCTCTAAAACAGAGATAAAAATTATGCCGCCGCCGGGGTTCGAACCCCCGACCTCCATGCTACAAATCCAATGCCTTAACCAACTGAGCTACAGAGGCTTTTGTTAATAAGTCTTAGAATAATAATAATTATTGTCCTCTCCTTACTTCTCTTTTTTCATGTTTTGCTGTAATATTTAAATTAAAGATATCTTCTTCATACGTTATCCGTTTTGCGCAAACTCGGACTCTATCTCAAGCAGAATTCCGAGACGAACGCAATGGTGATGTCCCTTTCCCTTAATTTTTCTGTTACAATTTAATTATACTTTAATTTGTTAATTTACTGTTAACGGAAAAATCCGGGGTGTTACATTCTCCCCCACTTAAAAGGATTTCGTCCCCGAAATCTTCAAGTTTAGGAAGAATGTAAATCCTAACATTCAATCATCCATCTACTCATCCATCAAACACGAGCATCCATTGTCCTTAAAAGACTTCTAATGCTTCATGATCATATGCGAAGTGTGTGTGTACATGTACTTATCTAATGCAAAATCAGGCGGTCTACTGATTCAGTTGACCTCCTTAATGCGAATTATGTAAGTGCCATGAATCCATTATGTATGCAAATTTTCCTATTCATGATTCTACATGAGTGCACAATCATTCAATACAAATGCAACATCCATATGACAACACATTACAATTCAACCATATACGAGTGCAAACATATATGCATATGCAATATGAAGTGACTGAGCCGATCTAAAACCTAGATTGTGTGTGTATATGCAGCCACGAGCAACTACTAGCAATCACTTGCAACCACTTGCAACCATCATACATAACATGTTTCAATTACATGTTTTCATCCAAAAGGTTTCTATCTAAAAGATAAGGTCGAGGAGATATTCCTAAAAAGATAGATAAAAGCGCAACTTAAGGAAAAAGAAAGATCAAGGACGTACCCTCGAAAAGAAAAGGGTAAGCAGTGCGTATTCTAGCTTCAGTTTCCCAAGTCGCGTCTCCTTCGGCGTCGCACCACTGAACTTTGACGAGTTTGACTTCGCGGTTGCGTAGCTTCTTCACTTCCGTTCCTAGTATGCGGGTTGGAACTTTTCTTATGGTTGCTTCGCGTTCCACTTCGGCCTCTTCGAGGATATTTGGCTCTACCACTTCAGCAGACTCATGTAGACATTTTCGGAGATGTGAAACGTGAAAAACGTTGTGGACTCCGGCCAATTTCTCGGGTAGCTCTAATCTATAGGTCATTTTCCCAATTTTCTCAATGATAGGAAATGGTCCTACCTAAAGGTATAGTCGAATGATAGAAGCAAGTAAAAATTTTGTGCCCATTAGGCAATGTCAAAACTGTAAATCTATGCCACATATATATTGATTAGGAGAAGAACTCTCTAAGCATCAGCCCCGAAGACCGAAATCAACATCAGACTGACACCCAAAGAATTAATCAACCCAACCACCACATATGATTCTAGGAAACTAAGCATGATGGACTCCTTTTAGGTCACAAGGGAGTCCCTTCCTAAGTCCAACTATGTTGCCAAATGTACTTACTAAGGTGATTCTTTACAACTCATGCATAAGTGAAATGAACCTTCAGCCTTAGTGGCGAACACTCCTGGAGTGCCCTATTCTGAAATGCTCCACCTAATGAACCCCTTCTCTAGAAGCTCTTTAATCTGTTTACTGAACTCTTTTCTTTCTCGTGGAGCCATGTGTCTAACTGGCAACGCAACGGGCTTTGCATTATCTACAAGATATATGCGGAAGTCTATTTCCCGCTTCGGAGGCAAGCCCTTCACCTCTTCGAAGACATCCGGATATTCCCGGACCACTCTAACTGATTGCAAATTTTCAACAGAGGCATCTAGCGATTCAAGATAACTAAGCATAACCGCATACAAGGGATTACAAGAAATTTCCAAAGTATTACCGAGCTGGGTTAGGAGCCTAACAACCCTTTTCTCACAATCAAGGATGGCCCCATTACTGGATAGCCAATCCATACCCAAAATCAAACCATACCCCGAAAAGCCCAGAACAAAGGCACTACATTGAAATTCTACACTTAGAATAGAAATTTTCAATCCCACACAGATCATAGACAAATGAGCTGGGCCCCCAATTGGGTTTGAAACAATTAAGGGGTCCTCTACCATACTAGTTTTTAGGTGCAGAGATTCTACTAAAGCAGACGAGATAAAGGAGTGTGATGCGCCAGAATCAAATAAAGTGCGAACGGGGTGATCATAAAGATAAACTACACTTTCTACAGAAGTGTTTGTACCTCGCAGTTGCAAAGGTGGCGCTTCCAGCACATGAACCTGTGCCCCTGGAGTGGATCCAGACCCCTGCCCCTGTCCTCGTTTCTTTGGGCAGTCCTTAGCTCTGTGGCCTGTCTGACCGCAAGAAAAGCACCCACCATTCTCCTTGGCCTTCTTTTTCCGGCAGTCCTTTACTAAGTGCCCCACTTTGCCACAGAAATTACACGTCCTCTTCTCTTTGTTGCCTTCCCCGCCTTTCTTAAAGTCTGTCTTCTTAGGCTGCAAACCCTCTTTCTTCCCTTGAGAGCTTTCTGCCTTTGCCTCCTTCTTGCCCTTATCCTCCTCATTCAGCAATGCCATTTGCACCAATCTTTCATACGTGGCCCCCATGGGTATATGTGTCATGGCCAAACTGTGTAATGGCTCATTTAACCCTTTGACGAAACGGAGAGCCTTCTTGTGCGGGGTGTTGACTAGGTCAAGCCCAAACCTAGCCAGCTCATCAAACTGATTCACATACTCTCTAACAGTCTTGTCTCCTTGCTTAAGAAATAAGAATTTCTCCAACTGCAAACTTCTTTCCGCATCTGAGAGAAATTTGGTCTCAAACCTTGCCCTAAAGTCCTCCCATGTTTCTACTGGTCTTTCAGCATTAGTGACTTCCCACCAGTAGGAAGCCTCGCCCTTCAATAGCCACACCGCCAATTGTACTTTTTGTCTGTCCTCTACGTCAAAGATGATGAATAGATCCTCAGTTTCCTTCAGCCAATTTCTAGCTGCTACGAAGGACTCAGTTCCATGGAAATCCCTTCCTCCCATAGCTTTAAAATCCTTACATATCTTAGCAAACGCGTTTCCTCGTGGAGGAGGTGGAGGAAGAGGTGCTGCTGCAGCTGGATGATTCCCTGCAGCTGGGGGAGGAGGAACGGTAGGACCTGGTTGAGTGGCCCTAGCTTCTAAGAATCGTCTAAACCAACCAGGTATTGGCACTCCTTCCGGCAAGTTAAGATCTTCGGACATGCTGAAACAAAAGGGATAGATTCAAAACGAAGGATAAGAGATAGTACCTATGGCTTTGGAGAGTGGACTTTGCCTTTTTTAAAATAAAATAATATTTTTATCTTTTAAAAATGCTTCTTTAAATTTCCTTTTTGAAAATAAATTTCCAAAACTTTTTATCTTATCTGGTAAACCTATGCTCTGATACCAAGTGAAACACCCCACCTCCGTTAGGGTCACTCTCAAAGGGAATGCCCTAATTTTGGTGGAGGTTTATAAGTACAAGTCACAGATATACAAGACAGATATAAGAACACATATTTTGCAAACAGCGGAAGAACAACAAATTTTTATTTCATAAAGTCAAATATGTGTTACAACAACAACCTTTCCAAAAACATAACATAATACTTTCATAATCTGTCTTGAGTACATTATTTAAAGAAGCATAAATAAAACATGAGTAAACTGCAAAAGCCCCATAGAGTGTGTCCAAAGCCATAGTTCAAAACAGGAAAGTCCAAGCAATACATTTCTCTTCTTCAAGCTGGATGTCAAAGCTGATCAAGCTGCTGTGTTCCCTCCCTGAGGACCTGGGGGGGAAACGGAAGAAAGAAGACGAAAGAAAAGTAGAGTCAGACATAAGCCTGAGTAAGTCTAGTACTACTTTGTCTATGAATAAAGAACTGGGTATGATAAGTAATAACAAGAAGTGGGCAAACACTATAACTTGGTTAAGTTGTCTAGGGTCGAATATACTATCGTACCCCATGTTAATCTCTGAACCCATATAAACTAGTTTCCAATTTGCACCCCATAACCAGGGTGATGTGATCCATTCTATGATGATCGGCTCCTACTCGCGTAGTTACATGTGTCTTACGGCCCCCGATGTCTGTAGTTACCTATGCTGGTCCCACCATGGGGTGTATCAAGTCCCATAGTGGCAACCCGACACAACCTTAGAGTGCAAAGGTATGCTACTGGTGTCCAGTGCTTTATTTTTCTGCGCCGGAGTGCGTGCACGCCCGCACACCGTTAGAACCTACACTGCTACACCACCGCCGTCGATTTGACCTCTTACAATCAGCCCAGTAATCGTGCCCCACCCTGCCTAGTTTCAGGGTATCATGATACACCGTGTAGGGTTACTGCTGAAAAGGGTCCCCCGTTACTAGGTTTTCTATCTCTAGCCAACATGCTAAGTTGGTTAAGTGTTTTCTAACCTAACCCCACCAGTCCGTTTAGTTTAGCATGTTCCATTTTGATTAAGTCTTAGTCCACTTAATCCTAACAATCCTGATTCAGCCTTAATTGTCTTATTAAGGCCCTAACCTCTCACATTAGACAGGTATTGCTGTGGCTGCCTGTTGCCGGTTGGTTCCAGGCAGTCTTACGCCACAACTCAGTCTAACCTCGGGTCCTTATTGGGCTCCATGTTTAACCTCCCACATTGGATAGGTATTGTTGTGACTACTGGACAGCCGGGCGGTTCCGGGCAGGTTTACATCACAACTCAATCCAACCTCGGGTTAAACATATCGTATTTTCTACATTTATATATCTTGTCATTCTTCTTTATTTCTTATATGTAAATATTTGCGGCCCATTATTAAGTTAATGGTGTAAAGGTTACACCAATCATGGGCCCAACCCATACTTGAATTTGGGCCCTTCTACTTTAGTTTTCATTCATTAGTAATTTTAACCCAACATTATTTTCCCCCGTTTTACACGTCCGTTTATATATATTGGGCTTAGCCTTTTAAAGCCCAATTTAGCCATGCGAAAAGGGGAGGCTTAAAGCGTGATTACATACACAAAGAGGGGAAGGTGAGCGCATGAACTTGCATATGACGTTGGAAATACATAATAGAAACTGGTGTACTTGCATAGTGGTAAAATAGGTGACATGAATCAAAGCATGTGAACTTGTAGTTGAGATATCATTATTGACCCATGAACCTATATTTTTACTTAGGCATAATGTCAAACATAAGCATGGCATAAATACTTTTAGCATAAACATGGCATAATGTCAAACATGGCATAAATACTTCTAGCATAAACATGGCATAATGTCAAACGTAAGCATGGCATAAATACTTCTAGCATAAACATGGCATAATGTCAAACATAAGCATGGCATAAATACTTCTAGCATAAACATGGCATAATGTCAAACATAAGCATGGCATAAATACTTCTAGCATAAACATGGCATAATGTCAAACATAAGCATGGCATAAATACTTCTAGCATAAACATGGCATAATGTCAAACATAAGCATGGCATAAATACTTCTAGCATAAACATGGCATAATGTCAAACATAAGCATGGCATAAATACTTCTAGCATAAACATGGCATAATGTCAAACATAAGCATGGCATAAATACTTCTAGCATAAACATGGCATAGGTATAGTTAAATTTGTTCATGGCATAAATATAAACAAGTCATGTTCATAAGGTTTCTACATGTTTACAAAGAGGATACTTTGTTACTAACACAAAAGCATAGTTCAACTTAATTAAATTTAATCACATAACGATGGTATACTTATGCATAAATATTCCTAATCATGGTGTTTGCTTTTAACTTGCAAAAAAGGGATTTTTGTGTCTAACTTAGCCATGTCTCACATATGTCATCAGATAATTCTTTTAAACAAGATAGACTTAATCATGAATTTCAATTATGCCCAATACCATTCATAGCCTAGCCATATTCATAAGTTTTGCAAAAGCATGACTTAATACATGGATTATGGTGTCAAAATTCCAACATAGTTTCATATGAACTATAACAACCAAACTTGTCTCAATTACTTGCAAAATGATTTATGCACAAAATAGACATCATGATGGCATAATAACAAAGCCCCAAACTTGCATGAATTTCAATCAACTACATACATGTAGCTTCAACATAGACTACATAATTTGCGCAATATTCCAAACGTATATTTGCATAGAACTACCGCATGTAGTTCTTTATAATTGAATGACATAATTCAGAATATCCAAAAGTATATAAATCGCACAAATACGAATTTCATTGCCACAATTCAAGCATACATATCTACACAATCATTTGTTCATACCAAAGTAATACTCTACTTACAATGGTTGCGGCAAATTCTCTAATTAAGAGATATGATTCCTTTGTTGAATTGATTAGCTTTAGGTTGCTTGAATTGCTTTAGGCTTTAGAACTTTCTCCCTAATCCTCTCTCTCTAGATGGCGGCTACTCTTAGTCGTTCCTCAGCAACATGGCGGCTATGCTCTTAATTTGAATGAATAGATTAGGGTTTAGTCTAGGGTTGTTTATATAGAGGTTAGGAATTGATTAGAACCATTGATGTTGCTAGGTTAGATCGTAGCCATTCATTAGATAGAGAGACCAATTAAAACTTGCCACCTAGCCCTAATGACAAAGCAACCCACAGAAATTCGACCAAACACAGACCAGGCCAGCCAGGAGGGACTGGGTTCGATTTTCAAAAATTAAACTTTAAATTGAGCTGTTTTAGTCTATTTGAATTTTATCTATTGTATACATATATTTTTGCATATATATATATTCTCATATATATACATATATTTTCTTTATTTCCTTATATGTACGTTCTTATCCTTTCAAAATTTGAATTTGTATACGTACATGTATTTGCATGCTCAGTTGGCCCTCTCTAAAACAGAGATAAAAATTATGCCGCCGCCGGGGTTCGAACCCCCGACCTCCATGCTACAAATCCAATGCCTTAACCAACTGAGCTACAGAGGCTTTTGTTAATAAGTCTTAGAATAATAATAATTATTGTCCTCTCCTTACTTCTCTTTTTTCATGTTTTGCTGTAATATTTAAATTAAAGATATCTTCTTCATACGTTATCCGTTTTGCGCAAACTCGGACTCTATCTCAAGCAGAATTCCGAGACGAACGCAATGGTGATGTCCCTTTCCCTTAATTTTTCTGTTACAATTTAATTATACTTTAATTTGTTAATTTACTGTTAACGGAAAAATCCGGGGTGTTACAATTAAGGTAGGATTGGTAATTAGTAATTCGCAAAGGAGGGGAGACAATTAAAAGCATGCAAGCCAAATCTGGTGCTCGTATACAGGTCATACCTTGACATTCACCTCCTGGTCATACCTTTAAAATCAAATTTAAATTAAAATAAGCTAAATTTTAATTCAAAATTAACTAAACCAGTCTATAGGAAAACCGAGTGCACGGACAAAGATAGTGCACAAGATAAGGAACAAGAAAACATGCTACTTGCTAGTATTGCTTTGTTAGTTGGGTAGGCTGAAGCATGCAGGCCAAACTTCACATTTTCAGCTAGGTATTGTCATCCTATTTTCAGGCAAGGTAGCAAAATTGTAGGTAGCAAAATTTATGTGATTTAATAACAAGCCAGGAACCTTTCCGCTGTCTCTATTCAATTTAAGTAGCCACGCATACATCTAAGCTACGCCTATGTTATTTCATTTGTCTAAGCTAAATCCTATTGATGTATTGTGTTTGTGGAACGCCAACCTCTTTGAAAAACAAAAGGATTTATTTTGAAAATTTTGTACCCTTCAAAAGTATGAATAAATATGAATCATGAAGTAAGTTTTTGAAAGTTAGGAAATAATTCCTTTTTTTTGTGATGATTAAGTTGACAAACATGGCTTATCTATAACGAGCATAACGGCACGCGCTCCACACGTGGTGATGGAACGCACTCCACGCATGGATTATTATTTCTCTAGTGTTTTTTTCAGTTGGCAGGTACAATGTTCTTTTCGTTGATTGATGGAGGTTATGTAATAGATCATGACCGTTGATAAATGCTGGAGCAAAATTCAATAATCAAATCAACTCCAAGCACTCAGAAATAAATTAGATCATGTTGACTATAGAACGGAAAAAATAGAATACCACGTGTGCAGAAGGAAATTGTGTTATAAAACAATATTTGTAAGATTTGCTTGATCGTATGAAATGAGTATAAAAAATATTGCATTTCTACATGTACATAAAAATCATTTATGAATGAAACTAACTTCTTTTAAGAAATAAGTAACTGAGTGAAGGAAGCAATGAACCACAATTGATAATACTCACGTCTAGCAAGATCTTGTTGAATACATTTTTGAAACCATAAGATGCATGCAATAGAAGTAGAACATTGGGCATGTGTGCATGCAAACATAAACCAACTTTAGTTTATGGATGAATACACATATGGAAAGAGCAGAAAAGCATTTAAATAAAGTAGTACAACATTATTAAGTACATGAACTAAATATAATCATCAATTTTGTTCGATGGATAAAAGTACTCACAAAATTAATTTTTTTAGGAGGTGACTTAAAGCATACATTTTAATATATATGTAAGCATATCTCACTTTGTCTTAAGATTATACTTCTAAAATTAGATATCTATAGATATAAATCCAATAGGCTCACTTACAGACAAAAACTCGACAAAAAATATATAATGCAATACACGTACGTCATTTGAAGCTTTAACTCATAATTAGATTTAACAATATATGTATACACTCACACACTTACGAACACACATAGTAAACTACTTTCGTCGATTGATACCTGTATGGCACATAATTATATATTTATAATTACATGCATATAATAAATGTGGTACAACCATACAAATGCTATAGGAAGATATATGAATGTGGTTATATCTGCATATCAACCTCCTAAATCTGAAAATGTACATAATTATGTACACATAAAATATGTACACATAAAATATGTACAAATAAAGGTGGTTTTTTGGTCCTTAATGGCATGATGTACAACCTTGCTTCAATTATTCAACTCCTCTACTTGGATCATTGCCTTTAGTTGGGATCATAAGATCATATAATTAAGCTCATATACATCTGGACAGTTGTCAGTATATTCACTTCAGATGCACTTCACACCCAACAGTGCTTCCATGGCTGCAAACATTGAGCTCTCTTCCATAGTTGAAATAGGCAAATATGACACCTTTTGATTTGGAAACCTGGAAATAAAGACATAACACATTCATAATAATTGTAGCCTGAATAGTCGTGAATGTTTCTCATTAATAATATAACTTTTTGTTCTTTGGGCCTGTTAATAATTTATGCCATAATGAAGTGCATCATCTCATTTAACAGTTTAATATAATGTTACCACATAAAATAAGCAGTCCTCAAATTCAAAGTGTGAATTGGGTTGCATACAAATAATAATATCAATGCAGGAGATCAAAGTTAACTGGTAGCTTCTAACACTGCTCTAAAATAAATTTGAACTGAGTTATACATAAGTACTGCTTACAACATGAGTCGTAATAGAAATGTGATAAGGTTAATCATAGAATAGTAGGTATTAGGTGAAATTCAAATGTGATAATATCCTTGTTACAAGAAGATGGAATATCGTTATTTCTTGTAAGTAATGAACATTGGGAATATGATGACGGAATCGCGCAAATACTAGTATTCCCAACTTCAGCTTCTTTGAGTTTCACACTTCAGCTTTGTGAAGAATCGCGCAATTACGATGATGGAATTGGTTATGATTAGTGCTTTGATGGTAAGGAGAGATCAGTGGTGGAGAGGAGTTCGTGGGTTGAAGGAAAGTTCATGGATGAAGCAGATTTCCGTAAGGGAGACCTAATTTGGAAGAGTAGTAAAAAGGAAGAATTGGGAAGGAAGCATGAAAAATCAGAGGGTAGCGTTAAAAATTAGGTTTTGTGAAGAAGAGGAAAAGCAAATTTCAGCGGCAAGGATTTGGAGGGAAGCATGAAAATTTTGGTGGCATAGCAGGCAAAATTTTGGTGGCTAAAATTTTGCCTACTCATTTACTATTACATGGATGCCATGTTATGGTTTACTGTCCATGCCCATGATTTATTTGTTAGAGCATTGATCAATGTCATGGTTTACTATTCACAGTCATGGTTTATCATAATTAATGACTAGCATATTAACTGTAGCAATTTAAATTATCGTGCAATCCTTTCTTGCTATCAATACATTATTTTCTTGTATTGGATGATCGTGCAATGTGAGTAAATCTCACTAACTCTATACAGTTATAATTTTTATAAATATAATCTATTATTGATAAACAATGATTGATTGTTGTGTGTTGATTGTTTGGTTGAATTGCTGAATTAGTGGTTGAAATTATAGATAACGATATATATATATATATATATATATATATATATATATAAATCATTAATCAAATATTAATTCTGTTTATCAGAATATTTCATATTGAAATGAAATCGATGATATTTATACTGTTTGACATATGTGGATGCAGGGAAATAGGTTGGAGGGATCCAACTGGATTCCTAAATATTATAATACTGTTTGTTTTCATATATTGTGATATATGATGTGATGTATAATCTGTGATTGATTATGATGATACTAGTCATGTTATTTGATATTTTAAATACCATATGAAATACTAGAATGTAAAAAGGAAATTTTCAAAGTGAATATTGAAAATGAAATATTTATATATGAAATAAATAGGATATTATAAAAGGTAATATTTGAAAAAAAACAAATATCGGAAAATATAATTAAGGAAATATTTGGGAAATGAATGGAATTATATAAAAAGATTTATATAGAATAAATAGAATTATATAAAAGGATTTATATAAAATGAATAGAATTATGTAAAAGGATATATATAAAATGAATAGAATTATATAAAAGGATTTATACAGAATAAATAGAATTATATAAAGGGAATTATAAATGAGATTATAATTGTTGGACATGAAATAAGATTTGTATGAATAATTCTGCAAATAAAAATATAAACAGAATTTTGGTTTGAGATATTGTTTTTTAAATAAGAAATCAAACTATTTTCATTTTATAAAAAAATATTTTTCACATTCTATGTGAAAATTAGATTAAAGTAAATATTTTGCTAATAAAATATTTATAAAGGAAATAGGGGTTGAAATAGGAATTTAAAGTGGAGTTAAAGGAATTAGAAACTAACTGGAGATTAATTAAGTTGAACAACTGTCTGGGTATTGATCTGATGTTGGTTTTGGCCTACGGGGTTAATACGTAGGGGGTTGTTCTCTTACTAGTTTACAGTTAGAGACTGATATATGTGAGAAGATAGTGATGTGTGAATCATAAATGGAAACGTTTTCCAAAGTTAATAACATATATTTTCTAAAATTAGAAAATAAGAATTTGATGAATATATGGAAACGAGAAATAGGGAAATGAATAAATGTTGATCGATGATTGATCGATAGAATTTCCATCTGGAAATAATATCGTTGTTTGCACACATGTCTTTCTTTGATAGTTAAATCACCGACTATCAAAGTTTTTGACCATTTTTCCGTCGTCAACACGGAGAGACCGGGAAAGATTCATTATCTGAAAACCACTCTGTATGGGCGTTAGTGTTGCGATAAAATATGATGAAGATAATTGAAGACGGAGTTATGCAAGGGTTGTCCTGTTTACAGAATAGTGCCTTCAGTCTGTCCTGTCCCAGTGCGACCTGTATGGAAGAATGTCTGACAGAGTATATTTAATAGATCGCGTAAGTTGATCTCTTCAAACGTATTCACGTTTGGTGGCGGAGGAATTCGTTTCTCTTAGCTGTATACCCGTGGTATGTTTGGAGAAATCAATTTGTGATCTGGCGGGTATGACGATGTGACATTCAAAGTGAATAAATGTGTGATCTGTCAGAAATAAGCGTGGCCTCTAGCCACACAACCAGTAAATGGTATAAAATCAGGTAGGTTGCATGGCTAAGTGATTAGCTACCAATTAGGGTGTATTATTACCTGATCTAGAGAAATTCCATTTTCTCCTATAATCTATTTTGATGCTGTCTCTTTTGGGAAACGGTTGCTGATCACAACCGTTGGTGATAATATATTTGGTACACTCAAGCGAAATGAGTGACCGGTCATGTTTAGCCTAGGTTACAAGATGTTCTTGTTGAACCCAGTGTATTCCTCTTTAAAGATACACTTTCGAAGGTGGTCCCATGCCTTGCCAGTTCGAAACCATTACCCAGTACGCTCCCGCAGTTTTTGATTATATATTATGTATGTGGAACGTGAGATGAAAGCATTCTGCTAGAATATTATTATATTGTGGTTGATAGACACTATTATAATATCCATAGAGTTTTGATATAAAGAATATCGTTTCTTTCAAAAGGATTTTTGAATGATTGAATCAAGTATTTAGGATTCTCATAAGGGAAAAACCCGTTCCGTGTTATACGGCATGGCCTTATGAGATATTGTTTATTTTATCAAACTGTTTTAAATTGTTTTACTCACACTTGTCCCATGACTGACCCGAAGTTTATTTTGTTTTGTTTTACCCTAAACTCTTGGGTGCCCAAATTTGTATGGGCAGTCAAGTAGTCAGGTTTTACAGATATACTTGGAGAGCTTGGAGCAGGACGCTTCAGGATTATATAGCTACTGTTTATTCCGCTGTGTTGTTAGTGTTGTACTCTAATAATGTTACCACATACATATACTGATTTTATTTCAAAGATATGTTATCTATTATATGTTGTTCGTTCCGCTGTGAGATTCGTGTTACTCTGATGTTGCTGTATGTTCTTCTTCTTCTTCCAATTTCCTATCTTATCTACTCTCACCCTCTAACTTCTTTCATTAACTATCCAGTATTTCCGATGCTTGATAGTCGACATTGGGTTATATGTTGATTACCAGGATCACGAATTCCCCAGGTCGTTACAGGAAAGCATTTGTCCATGATGTTGGTTGATGCCGATAGCACTTCTATGTGACGCATGTATCGCATAGATGTATGGTCGGGTCGATCCTGCCATTATAGGGCTCTAGGACCAGAAGCTTAAAGTCTGGTGGATTTTGGGAGTTTCCGATTTCCGTGTGAACGGACTGCGATGGATGTCATCCACATTCTGATGAGAAGATGTGCCTCTGGTGAAGCGTTTGATTATGCTTGCAAGCTGGCTTCCATCTCTGAGGAGTTGTTGCCAAGGATTCAACTCCGCACTAGGGACATCGATGAGAGTCCCAGTACTGGGTGGAATAATGCCATGGGCTTCTGGGGTCGACTGGGTTCAACCTTCGGGAGTTGAGTGAGGGTGTATCCTTGCCTTGGGCCTTGGTTTATATGCATCTAAAGCCGCTTCGTTATTGTTGGACCGAACCATGGCTGCTCCGGTTGGAAGGGACTTGTCCAGGTGAGTAGTATCCATCCGATGCTCGGTATTGCCCCCACCCGGAGCGATGTTAGATTGGTTTATAGTAGCATTTCCCTCCGTCATGTTAGGGACCGGTGAGGATGAGTAGTCTTGGAGACACAGTGGGTTGCTCCCCCAGCTTTGTTTGGATCGGCAAATTGGGAAGGCTACGGACAAGGCTACATAAGATGGGTTTGTAGTCTGACTTGTGTCAAACCGGATGTTGCAACGTTCTTGGTTTTGGTCAAGCTAAAGGTTATTCTTGTTTAGGATCTGTTTGTCCAGGGAGTTGAGTCGATCCCTAGAGTGGAGGCAAAACGGTCGACTGGTCTGGAACTTGGCCATAGCCGACTTGAGAATCTGCAATTACAAAGCTCCGTTTGACGACATAAGTGATGATCTTAGCATTGGTCAATCAGGAAGTGAAGCTGAACCACGAGGAAGCAAAGGTATGGACCTATCTGGGCTTGGATCTCTACAGACCGAAGATCAGTTGCTACCATAGCTTCGCTCGATGCAGGAAATGATAATGGAATGTGAGGTCCCTATACCATCTGAGCGATGAAGTTGTTCATCACTTCCTGCTTTTGTTTGCGAAATCCATCCTGGTGTGCCATCTGATTTATGAACTCGGCCAAGACTTTATACATCTCGTCCCTACTGAGATATTGGGATGCGTCTTCATGGGAAGAAGCCTCATGGCTTACCTTCGTTGCTACTGTTCCTGCACATCGGCAGGTAAAGGACAGGAAGATGTTGCACCCTTCTTCCGCTTTGTCATTATTAGGTTAAAAATTGCTGAAGGCGGTCGAAGGTCGATCGCGTGCCCCCTTACCTGGTGTGCCAAAGTGTTGACATCAAAAGATGGTCTAGTGATGATCAACCCCCAATGTGTGTTAACACACACATGGAAACAATCACAAATATGCGAGAATAAATAAATAAACAAGGGAGACATGATATTTTATAGTGATTCGGCTAGATCTAAGCCTATTTCTACTTATAATCTTTGTTTATACTATCAATTACAGATTATAGTGACTTTCTAGTGGAAGAAAGTAGAGAAAGAGATAATTTAAACACAGAATCCTTGTGTTAAATCTAGAGTATATAGGACGCTATTTCTAGTAAGCCGAGTGAGAGGTTTTTCTCGTGGATTCCAATTGCCTTTCCATTTCTGGAGGTAGTTGTATTTATAGGCTAGCTAGTGGGACAAATTTGCGTGCGGCGTGGCACACATCTTTTTTGGGCATTAACACGTGTAGCTCGATCTTGATGAGTAATTGTAGGCAGTGGGACCCGGTATACTTCTTATGGATAGTTCTTCCTCGAAATATGCGGCATACGTGGCATTTAGAACTTGGCATATAAAATGAAGTGTTGGTCAAGCTTATCCGTTGCTTCAGCCTTGGGAATAGAACTTCGTTTGATAGCGAATAACTCGTGCTGATAATTATGCTGATCTGGTACTGTAGGAGATAATTTCTACTGGATACTTCTGCTCCGATATTCTAGCTTGATCTGATCTTTCAAGAACAGGTCGATCGATTGGTTGATGACTTAATCGATTGGTTTGTTCTTGCCTATAGGAGATTTGCCTCGAGTCCGCCCATAATTAATCGACCCAAAATGGAGGTTGACTTGATAGGCATAAGATTGGACCGATATCAGATAGAGAGTTCCGATCTTGAGTGATGGGTTTTTCCAAAAAGCTAATCAACAATCAGTATTTTAATTTAACCATAATAGGGTCAAGATTTAATCTCTATCAAAAGCCCATTTAATAGTTGATCACCTAGCATTATACCTAGAGTAGTCAACTAGTTGATGAATTTTGGTACAACATAAACCTAGGACTCAACTGTAAAAGTTGTGTCCAAATCGCCCTCCTGAAACTTCTTTCTTTCTTCCATTCTTTCTAATATAGCTAAACCACATCTTTTTTCTTCTTCTCTTTCTCTTTTATTGCCTCGTCTCCTCTTTTTCCAAGCTAGTTTGCGCATTAGATCTCGTCCCATTGTTTCTTCGAGATTTAAACCCTATTTTGTCTCTCTAACGATTTCGTACCCCATAATACCTACTTGCACAATCTGATCTTCCTCGTGCCATTTAATTTGAATCCTTAGGGTGAGTGGCCATTTGGTTGGATCGTAGTGAGCATAAGGTTCCATCGCTAGGGCTAAGAGAATTAGTTGTTGCAGTTGGACTTGCACCAATTTTTTTCTTGGAGGATTTTGAATAGGATTATTGTTTGTGTTGCATCCTCCTTTGCCATATCTTGTTGGAATAGATTTTGATGAAGGAAATTGATATTTTTAAGATGAAGATTAAGCTGTCTTTGGATGGTCTTTTTGAGTAGGATCTCGACGAGATTTTAGAGGCATCCAGGTTCTACACGGACTTGAATGATCTATGGTTCGATCAGCGAATCACTTTTTCTTAATGTCGGTTTTTGAGTTGGATAATCTATGTTCAAACTGCCTACGTAGACATGTTAGTCACTCAGCATATTATTTTGAAATTGGGAAGCTACAATAGATTTGTCTCATGATGTGGACGTCAATCTTTTCTTTGATCGATGGGTAACTATCAATTTGTATTGCATCATCTTTGATTCGGTTTGGTGTTCTTGTGTGTAGTTTCACTGAGTCACTTTCTGTACTTTCTCCTATTCACTTTTTTCTTTAGATAATATCAGGTGAATCTCCATGGAGGGTAGTTTGGTGGTATGTTTCTTTCGTCATCACTGATTTCTCTTATGAGATGTGGTGATATGAAAACCTCTAACAACCCTAGTAGTGTCTCCAACCCGAGATTGAGCATTTTGCTACCATGGTTTGACTAGCCGAAGGTCATGGAAATGGCTCTTACTTCAACCGCAGAGCAAGCCATATCGCTATTTATAGGCAATGTTTTGGTGTTTTGGTGTTGTTGTCTTTGTTCATTTCTCTTTCCAACATTTATTTCTTGATTAGGCTATAGTTTGTGCTTGTAACTATTTGTGTTTATTGTCTTTGTTAAATCACATGATGATGCTATGAGATGTCTATCTTTTGAAAATATTATGTTTGACATTCATGCTTATTTGATATGAATCGAAGTGAAATCGTATATCCTTTATCTAACTAGCGGTCACTTTAGAGCTGGAAATAATAAATTTTTGTGGTAGATATGTTTAAGCGAAGGACAAATTTTTGCGTTGTTTCATCACGGGTATTATTGTTATTTGTCGCTTGTTCCTTCCAGCCTAGGGTTTATTTTTGGATCTTGTATGTGGTTTTGGTTTTCGCATTTTCTACATAATCGAATTCCTTCTACATTGAAATGTGACCTGAGTCGTTGAAGTTTCCACAAAATAATTTTTGAAACTATTTGTAAATATTGTTTGAAAAAAATCAATTTAAAATTTATATATTTTGTTTGGTTTACATTATATCCTTTTATTCGATTTATGCAAAAACATGGATTTAGATATGGTAATTTACATATGTTTAAATATGTGTTTTGTAAAAATAAAATAAAAATTAATACATGTTACTATAATCTTAGTTTTTGTGAAAATCTCATATGAAAAGTAAAGTAATACCAAAAAAGAATTCCAAAATTTGCATGAGTTCTAAAGAACCGAAAATTCATTTTTATGAAAGTCTCTATTTTATGTTCACGTGTATAGCGTAAGGTTTTGGATGAATTGTTTGTGCACTTCAGCGGTGCACTAGGGATGACGATGCATCCAAAATGTTAATGGTAACGTGGAAAATAATTTTTTAGCTGTGGAAACGTTGTTTTTATAACTTGTTGACGACGCGCACGAGTTGTTGTTTAACTCATTTTACATTTTAGAGCTTATTTCAAACTTCTTTTGCAATTTGTAGCTAGAGATTTTTGGATTATATTGGGGGAACCAAGTTAAAATTCGACCAAAGGACAGGAATTGGAAAATTTGTAACCGTTAAGCATGTTGAATTCTCCACTTTGATTTCCTTTTTTAGCATATGAGAAATTAACAAGAAGCAAGTAAGATATGTTGTCGAATTGGATGTTAGGGTTTGGACACAAAATGGTTGCTTTACACTTCTGTTTTTAGTCAAGTGGGGGGTTTTAGGATGAAAAATGTTTTCAAACATCTATATTCATATAGAACAGCCAGTATATTTTATGTTGTTTTCAAAGGTGTTTCAAAGTGAAATTCATATATATATATATATAGGATTTAGAATCATTACACATACATATTTTATGGTTGCAATTCATTATGTACACAAAGCAAATGCGCACATTTGGTTGCAAAACTGGATATACACCAATTAGTTGTGTAGTTTAAGATAACTAAGTACCAGCACCATGACTTAGTCACTGGTAAAATTTCAAGTAGAATTTTCTTTTAAAGAGAGAAGAATCTAACAACTCGAAATTTTGATGAAAATTAAATTAATTAGTTTCAAAAATGAAATTTGTGTAAACGATGGAATCTGATCACAAAACTTGTACCATTGTGTTCTTAATGGAATTCTGATTAACTTTCATATTTGGAACTTCGCGAATGGTATCTGTATGAAAAAGTTACAGACAAAATACGAAAATGGATAGAAAATAATTAATCAGCAATTATATATTAATGATAATAAATTCGACCATAACTCCCCTTGCCCTCACCATTGCCTGGTCGATTTGATCAGGTTGGGACTAGGGTTTATATAATGTAAAGTATTATAAATGGACATATTTTTCTTGAATTAAATATAATATTTTAGGGTCATTTATGTGCCTATAAATAAAGGGTAAGACCCTCACTCTATTGCTAATATTTTCTGGAGGCAGCGGCAAAGCCTTGTCACGTCCAATTCTCCAATCACTTCGAAATTTCTAATATATAAATCAACTTAACAAAGATGGGAAGGTTGATTCTAGATTTGTGCAAAAAGGTTGGTTCCTCGAATAAGTAATCTTTATTATAATTTTTTCTTTTCCAATTTTTTAAAATCTACAAATTTTAATCAATACATACATACACATATATACATCCTTTGTATACAAATTGTAGATTCGTAAGATTTGGAAATATAGGCCTAAAAGCTATGTTCAAAATTGGATTTGGATAACTTTTTGGTGAGCGCGAAATTTATTCATTATTTAGAATATCTTATAAAATTTGTTTTTGTCAAATCCGGGATGCATGCCTAAAGTATTAGATTTGTTTTGTTTATGTCAAATCTGTAATATGTAAAGTTGGATATGGATTTGTAGATCTCTTAGTTTAATAATATTATATTGCTTATAATTATTTTGGACTATTTATGGTTATCGTAAACACCTTGAATCTGTAAATCAGTCCCAAAATATTGTCAGGTGTGCACTGTTGTTATTCCAAATTCATAGGATTTGGATGTAAATATATGATTTGTGTACTTATAGTTTTGGAATTATAAACCTGTTTGTATTTGGTATTATTGTAGTTTTTATTTGATTGTTGTAAAGTAGTCCTTTTTGCTTTTTTCAGAATAAAAAGGCATTAATTGAAATCTACAAGAAATATAAACAAGTAAGATTGGAAGGGATGTGTAAATTCACGTATTCTGTACATAGTTTACATCATCCATTCAAAATAAAAATATTACCTATTTCCTTGTGATTTGAAATATACCAACATTCCTTTTTTAAATAGTTTGGGCAAATTTTATAATAATTACAGTAAATGTCATTATTATGAATTTTGAATCTAAAAAAAGATTAAACATAAAAAGGGTTATTCTACTAGTTAGTTTAGACTGAAATATAAAATAATGATAATAAAATATAATTAGTAACTACGTAACATCGCGCTTACGATATAAATATATAATTATTATAATCTTACCTGTCCAAAGCAACACAATTAATGCTATTATATTATTACTAAATGAATGTTTATTATATGTTTGAATTTGAATGATTTCCATTCTAACATGATTATATATATATGGTAATGTTTCCCATAATAAATGGAAATGAATATTTGTGACCATTATAGCAATAAATGTGAAGTTGATTGCTATAACTAAAAGGTTACGGATAAGGGAATAAACATTGTAATCATGAATGTTTTGAAGAAATGAATTGAATAGGAAATAAATGCCAAAATGGTTACAATTTAAATGTTATTATGAAAAGGTGTGTTGATTCCAATTAGGAAAACTAATAATAGTAAAGTAAACATATATATATATATATATATATATGTTCATATAAGAACTAATGAAATTAAATAAATATTGTAATATTATGGAGTCACAACAATCAGAATTAGTGTAATTAAATAAGATTGATATAAATGGCATTTAAGTGATTAATGATGCTTTAGGAAACATGACCATTATTGTCTTTAACGGCATATAACTTTTATAATAGCAAACGGAATTAGATAGGATTTAAGAGGTATTAATTTTTGTAGTAAATAAAAAGTCTAGTCACTACAAGAAAAATGATTTTTTGTAGCACCCAAAAAACGGTACCAATCATTTTTGGTGGCGTTTCGATAATCCTTACGAGAAAACATGCCACTAAAAATCGTTTCCATTTGGTTGCACTTAATTTAGCGCCACTATAAATTCGTTTTTGTAACGTTTTTAAAATGCCATCATAAATATTTTCGTAGCGCTTTATAAACGCCATAAAAAATCTTTTAACACTACTAATAAAATTTCTAATTTTACCCTTGGTTTATGGTTGCGTTTACTCAATGCCACTAAATATATTCTAGTAGCGTTTTTAAAACGCTACTAAAAATTATAAATTAATTTAATTTTTTTCCTGCAATAATTTCCTGTTAATAGTCTATTTTGTTTCTACAATGTCAATCAATAATCATTAACATAATCATCATGTTCAGACAATCAGAAAAACAATTAACCATATAATCAAGTAAAACATGCATAACCATTTCAATACAATATATAGTATTCTGAATAAATGACCAAACTCACATATAATAACCACTTATATACAAATTTACAGATCTATTACAAAGAAAATGTTATATTCGTAATTTACACATCTAGTACGATAACCACTTTACTCTTTGAACGATGCAACATATAGTCAGATAGCTCCTCCTTGATTTTACAACAAGATACACAAATTTTAACAATATAATTCAACAAAATTATCTTAGACAAGATAATGAAACCCATCTTTCAACTATTTTGAATAGACTTGGGACCTTCACGAGATAAGTACAATTACAAACACATACTATCGCATAGAAGTATCAAAGAGGTAATGCAAGTGCAAACATAAGTAGTAGAAATCATTTGGCTTGAATTCAAAACTATAAAAATATAAAGGATAACAAACCAAGAAATTTTTGCAATTAGCAGAAATCCTTAATTTTGTTTCCTTTAGATTCGATGTTGCGATTCATACATCGATCTTCGTATAACATTAGCAGCAGTTGAACACAAGTGACCTTGCAAATGTGATATAGCCGAAGACAATACAAAATACTAATCTCAGCTAAAGCCAGCTCTTATGTGTTTCTTTTGTGTAAATAGTAAAGTAGTATAAATTAACCTAGATCGATAATGCTAAGGAAACAAACCCGAAAGCACTTCCACGGGCAGTTCCTGAATCAACATTATTTAACACAAGGACATATTAAATGACCTATTAGTCAAACTGTATATAGCAAAATGAGCATCTGATTATGTATAGGCTACCAAATGTTTACGTGATAACTTACTTCCATTGAAATGGTGAACTCAGCCATGTTTCCTGGCATCCACAAATTGATAAACTGCAACATCACCCAGCAATGTTTCTTGATCAATTTCAACATGTCATAACACATAAATAGCCATGTTATTTCTCTCCATGATCTACGATCTTAGCTGAAACATAAGCATACAAACATACACACACATACACACACATGTATGTATATGTATATGGGATTTGAATTACCCTAGATGTACCTAAGGTTCACCTGTTTTCCTAACTTCTATTATTTATATTGTTTCACATGCACATGCAATCACGCTCTCACAGATAGTCTTGGCTTTACTAATTTGATAATATAGCAGAACACAAACCAGTTTAAACAGCAGTAACTTAGGTTAGTTTTAGCATGAACTAAATCAGTTTGTCTCGTACCAAATCATACCGAATGTTCTAAAATGCAGCAATAAGAAATCATACCAAATCAGTTTGTCCTGTAGAAAATCCAAGAGCTCTATAAGTGAAATGACCCGAACTTCCCCATGAAGGAAAGCCCGAGTTGAGTGGAGAACAAGCCACATCAGGACACAAATAGAAGAACATTTCATTGCTTATTACAACAATTTCATCAGAATACAAGAATATTCCAGAATATGAATAAATATTACACATTTACTAAGTATCAGAGATTTACGAATTACAATGCAGCGGAAAATAATACAAAACGCAACTGAAAGAGATAAACGGATACAAAGCTTTCCGGATATCACTTCAGCTGTAAACCAGGATCCTGTGAATATAAATCTGCAACACAAAAACTACTAGCTGCCCATGGAAAATAAGGGCACCCAGAGTTTGGGTTAAAACAATAAACTCCAGGTCAGTCATGTGACTGGTGTGAGAACTCAAACAGTAACCAATCTTTATTTTAAAGTTAGGTAAATCCAGGGTCCACGTCGTATAACATGGAACAGGTTTCCTCCCAAGAATACCAATGCACAAAACAACATCGGAATACTAAATAAAGAACAATGAAGCTATTATAAGACTCAGGTCCCATCACACAATGCAACGCAAGCCGGAGGATAGAGTTTTTACCTTATAATAGCCAAAAATGCTTGGTACGTGAAATTTCATCATTTATTATTGCTATAAGTGTATAGTGTCAAAAACAATTTCAATCATAAGCATCAATCATAGATGGCATAAGTGCCCCATACCACTATGTCACCATATATAGGTTTACAATCAAAACCATAAAGTCACGTATTGGAAGTTGGATTTCCATCTATGAACCAAGGCAAGGGATCGTCCTTACAACTTCGAGACTATCTAATCTGAGCCTCAGGAACAGCTGCAACTGCCCCATGGATCGTCAGGGCCGGTCCACCCGATGTGGATTATAATGCCTGAACACTGCGTTTTCCCGCCCTATGGTGCGTAAATGAGCCAAATGACTCCATCGGTCCCGGATCGACCGATATAACCAAGGCTCCTCGCTATCCATCATTCACATAAGTAAAAATGTCAGGGCATGAAAAACGCTGACACCACTTCTAACTAGAAAGAAACGCATGCCCCCCTGGGGTCCTCTCCCGTTTCTGGTTCACACCGGGGTGTGAGGCTCGCGAATTAATGCTACACAAAGCTATGCTGTATTAAAGTCATGCTTTGATCATCAACCACAAGACTCTGCTTTTCAACAGAAGCCTTGATCATTTGCATCTCAGCATGCCACACAGGCAATTCACGCTATGCAACCGATGTATATCAATCACACAGAATGAAATCCGATGTCAGAGACACATCCATTTACAAGTCCGTTCTGGGTCTGAACAAAACTGGAGGAACCTTATTCCTCGCATATCCATCGATCTCCAAGTACGTCTGGACGATCACCAACCGATTCCCTCCTTTTGGGTGTACAGCCCAATCAAGATCATCACTAATTATCCAAACGATGTGAAGACCACCGGTCTTCGACCACCATCTTCATCCTTGACATATCGTCGAATCAGTTATCCAGAATGGGATAAACCCGGTCTTACCGAATAACTCACGTATATAATAAACAAGTGCTATAAGAACACAACATACGCCCTATTCCAGTCCAGAACATTTCTTTATTCAAATATTCTTATACTTTGGGAAAGGTTCCCATTAATTTTATCAAAGATAAATTCTTTAAATTTATTCTTTAATCTTCTCTTGAATATCCATTCAAACCAAATTATGGTTTATCCAAACCAGTTGGGATTAGCGAATCTTACCGAAGTAATCATTTATTATATTTCCCAATCCCAACCTATCCATCCCATAGAGCAAAACTGGTAATACTCCATATCTAACACCACTATGTTATCGGTAAATATTAATTACCATTTCTCGTTCAAATCTAATTAAAGATTTAACTATCGTCTGGAGTAAAACTGGTGGTACTCCATTCTCGATCATTTCTTGAATTTGATAATTTTAGTTAACAAATTCACTTTTCAATCTAATTAAAGATTCATAAAAACTCTAATTCAGTTTTAATTTCCAAAAATCATTACTTAATGATTATTCAAATCCAGGAAATAAATCCTGTCTTTAACTGGGTTAAAGAACTAATGTCATTTAAAACACAACTCACGATAAACCCAAAATCACATTCCATTAACAATGGAATTTTCACGGAAAACAGATCAATATATATGACCAACATAAACTTCAATATCCAATTAATAATATAAATGGAATAACGGCAAAGCCTTTTAAATTCCATATGTATTTGCAGCCTTCCTCTATAGAAATTCACTTCGATTATTACCAAATCGAATTCCATTCCATTCCATTTTATTTTATTAAATTGGAAAACTTTACTTTGAAAAATCTCCTTTAAATCTTATCAAAAACATTTATAAATTCCAAATCCCATTTCACTGTAAATCGGGTTAAAGAACAAATGTCGTTAAAACACAGTTCACAATAAAACCAATTCACATTCCAATAATTATCGAGTTAAAGAACAAGCATTAATTAAAACACCGTTCATGATAAACCCAAAAATCAGTTCCAATTTTATTCCAATTAAATATTATTTAATTGGTATACTTCATTAAATCTAAATAAATAGATTTAATCTTTTTCTCAATTGGGTTTAAGAACAGTGTTAATGAAGACACCATTCACGACAAACCCAAATCCCATTTGATATTAAATACAAGGCTCTAAATAGAAAATATATCGGCATATATTCAATATCAAATTCTATGACCAACAAATATCGTATTGGAAACAACGATATAAATATATCATTCAAATTTCCATAACAACATCTGTATAATCACGAAATCCAACATCGAAATATCACAACAACAATTTCGATTCAAATCCAATTCAAATTTATATATTGGAAATTCTGGTTATTTTTAAAACCATTTCAAATCCGATTTATTTATTTTAAAAATAAATGGATTATAATTCTAGTTTAAAACTAGTTCATTTCGATAAAAATCTATTTTTATTTTTTTCAAAAATGGGATTTTTCATCCAATTCTTTCCAAATCATTTCGTATGATTTTGCACTGATTATTGATATTTTTAATAATTTTATCAAGGTCCGTACAGTCGATTTCCGTCAACAGCCATCGAACTGCACTTACAACGACCTTTTCCAAATTTGACTTGGACATAATACCAAATCCAACAATTAGATTTCAAATCTATAATATTCATTAGAAAGATCTTTTCGATACGAACCCAACGGTTTCGGTTTTAGGAGAATCCGATGGTCGGATCTCCCGTAATGTCCATTCGAAGTCAATGGTCGAAACTCACGAACTGCCGCAGTGCGGCGGGTTCTATTCAGACCATTATATTATATATATATATATAATATATATTTCATCAATTTCCATTTAAAACGTATTTTATAAATCGTTTTAAATTCATTTTCAAAACGATTTCAACTTCATATTCAATTTCAAATCAAAATTGAATATTCCATATTATCAATATATAAATGATAATATTTTCAAAACATCAGATTTTGTAATCAATTCCTTCTTGATATTCATTACAAAATGAATAAAATCGATATAAATATCATTCCCTTCAAAATGATGTTAATCTAATCGACATGACTTTATATATTTAAATATAATCATGTCCATCCCAAATCGGACATCAAAATCATATTTTGATTCTTTTCTGTATATTATTTGAAAATATTTGTTATTTTAAAATAATAGTTATTTTGAAATATTCATTCTTTCTGAACTGGAATCAGACACAGTCAATTACCATATTATTTGATTACATGGATTTCACACAACAAATGTGTATAACTACCATGAAAACAGCAATCCATCATCCAGAGTGCATTCTACACTGTATAAGCATCAAATATAAATATCCAATGCTTACACAGTCTGTCAATCAACCGATCGACATACCATTAAACAATTGGGACTAGTTTACATCAAATATCATCCCAACAGCCGTGTGGGATTTCAATCAACAAACACATATTTTATTTGTGCAGTTTGGGCGATGTGTAAAATATATCGTCCCAATCCATATCAGTTAAATGGGTGTACATAAACAAATCGTTTGACTTGTAAATGAATATTAATTTTATTCACATACACATTAAAAATTATATTTTTAATGTTAAACTATCTATTCGGTTCATTTACACAATAAAAATGATATTTTTATTGTTCTGACATATTTTAGAAAATTTCAGCGGCATAACGGCGCGATACTAGAAACAGGATAAGGCCTAGCCTTATCCCCGGTCTAATAATGGCATGCGCCATACACATACCAATCTAACCAATTCCATTTCAACCAAGCAACCCAATCACACCAAATAATCCGATTAACCAAACAACCAAACAAACAAGTCATCCATGGTTTGTGGACGACGGGTGTCGGGTGCTGCTAAGCACCGTCTGCATCCTAGTACATATTTTAACTAGAAAATAAAATAAAAGTGAGGAGTTCTCACATTTGGGTTCCACTCCGCCGTTTCATTTCTGAATGGCTTGAATTTGCCCGAAATCCGAATGCAATCTTTTTCACGCTGTTCACATTAAAAATAACATTTTTATTGCTTCATTCCAATAAATAAAAATCCTACTTTTATTATCTCTTTATATATTTTTATCGCTTCTTTCTGTATAAAAATTATATTTCTACCTCTTATATAAAGATCGAATTTTTATTTCGCTTCATATATAATAAAAATCGAATTTTTATCGTTATTTCATATATATATCATTGAATTTTTATTATTATACCTATATAAAAATTATATTTTTATAATCTCCATTATATAAAAATCATATTTTTATATCGATGTCTACTTTAAAAATCCAACCTTTTCCTATATAAAAATCTGTTCTTCCTATATTCAAAAATCAGATTCTTTTTCTATCAAATAAAATAAAACAAAACTGATTTAAAAACATGTACATAAGAAAACTGCTATAACAACATATTATAAACTGATGTTCCTTAAATCAAAATCTGAAATAAAGAAATATAAAATTAATGATGCTCACATTTTTTGATCGGAGGAGGGATAAGCAGGCTTAGTTCGTTGGAGGGGGCGTCTTGGCGTCGGCGCTGCTACAGCAGGGAGGTCTTGGCATCGAGGTGGCGGCCTGGTTCGATTTTTGGGTCATGGGTTCGAGGGATGGGGTGCTTGGGAAGGTGTCTACTGAACGGAGGAGGAGAGAAGAAGAGGAAGGGGTGCGGCTGTGCGGTGGTACGACGCCGAAGGGTGGAGGTGCGCTGGAAGTGGGGGGAGGGGGAGTGCGATGGAAATCGCTGAGCGATTTGAAAGAGGGGACGGTGGGTTTATATTTGGGAACTAGGGTTTAAATGAGGGGGTTTTATATATAACATATTATTTAATATTATTTAATTCTCCACTATAGCTGACATTCTACTCGAACTCCAAACGAAACCTAACAACTGTCACCCCTCCAAATACCCCTATTTCGAACACAATGGGAAATGTTTCATAACCCAATTCGGCTGTTACGATCAGTTTTAATCAAATTTAAAATATAAATCAATGTATATTCAATTTGAATGCACATTTTAATTTACATGTGCCACATACCGATTCTAAAAATTCCAGAAAAATTATTTCTAGCCTCGTATTGACGATATGATCCTAAGAAAACTAATTTCGTCAAATTCTAAGACCGTTTGAAAAATAGCCATTTTCTGGTCGATCCCAATTGACTAAAACTGTCAAAACACGTTTTACTTCACCATGCTCACATATTGATTTCAAAAATTATGAATTTTGGAATCTAGAAATAATTTAACATCCCAAATCCAAAAAAGTGGTTTCGTCGAAAATAGAGGCCATTTGCAAAATTTTCATTTTTAAGTGCCAGATTTCCACAACGACTATTCTGAATTTTCAACTGGACCTAACTTTTTATTCCAACTTTGAAATTTCAATTTTTCGGATTCGTTGGAAACATATTTTTGAATAGATTCTAATATGTTTGGTTTCACTAAAATCTGGTTTATTTTGAATACTGTACATTCATTTGAAATCGAATTTTCAAACTATCGCGCCATTTTCAGTTCCTTTTATAAATAAAAATAATTATATATATTCCAGCGACGATTCAAATAAATATATACGTTCTAATTCTATTCAAAATAAATTTCTCGTCGTTATTGTTTAAAAAAATCATTTTAAATATTCAAAATTCACTAAAATTGCCAAAATAAAATTTTTAAATTGGTTCGGATTTTCCGAGTTATTACAATAAGCAATCAAAATTTGTTAAGACATATAACAATGGTAAATTAACAGAATAGACGAAGTTTTCATAAGTAATAGGCATACCTATAGAGTTCCCAGCGATGCGACAAACTTGAAGAGCCTTTTGAACTACAAGCATATTCAGATAAGCAGAAACATAATTGTCCAAACAAATGTCAGACCGGATCTCAAACTCCCCTTGTACGGCATAACCATTTCTTCTATAAGACCACCTTTCTCTCTAGGTTAAACACAAACTAAACCACCTATGAAATACTTAGAATAAGGTAGGTTTCTCTATTCGGTTTCCCATTTCAATTCAGGTTTTTCTAGCCTCAACAATATTAATAATCCAGATTGCAAATACGGTTCAGTTTCAACTTGATCATTGATGGTATAACACAAAAATTTACAATCTTGATTATTAATATTGATGGGGGAAGAGCTTAAAAGTAATTGTCTTCGTCCCCTATGTAACATAATGCTTCTTCATAGCCTACATGGAAATTTTGTATGAAATGTATAAGAATGTTACATAATCCTTGCACTGTTAACCAATGCAATGCTTGTATGAAATTTTTTATGATAAGTACAACATTTTTATGACTGCAATATTTAGCACTGTAGGAAGTATGTTAACCAATGTAACATTCATTAGCCTATACAAACTTTTGAAGATCCTGACACTGTTAAGTAGTATTGCCAAACGTATATTCCAGAACCATGTCGATGAGATGTTCAGTAATTTTAAGATACTGCGACCAAATTCTATGAAGATGGAACATTCACGTTTTATTAAGCCCTAAATCACGGGTTATATGCGTATACCTGAAGATAAAAGAGGTACTGAACAAGCATTCTGTGGGCTTGTTGAAGAAACACTTCAAAATGATAAATTTGATCATAAGGACAAATAATTTTACCGCTTATTGTTTAATGGTTTGGTCTGGTTAACAAACCATCTAAACTTGAGTTATCTTGGGAATTACAAAATTGATCCATTGAAACTTGTGGATCTTCTAAGCTTGAGTAACTAAATTTCAAAGCTATTTAATTATTGAAAACTTTATTTTAAAATTTTCATCATTTCGAAGCGTTTCCTCAACCAGACCGCAGAAAGCTAGGTCAATAGCTCCATTACCTCTACGTATACGTATAGAAATCGGGCTTTGCTTCTTTGTAACAACCTGGAAAATTAGAACCAATTAAATTTTTTTATTTTAGCTATTTTAATGTATTTTGAATATTTAAAATGATTTATTTTAAATAATAATCACTAAAAAATTATTTTAAACGAAGTTAGAACGAATAAGTTTATTTTAATTATAAAACGAGCCTGAAATGGCGCGGTAGTTTGAAAATTCGATTTCAATTGAAAGTACAGGATTCGAAGTAAATCGGATTTCAGTAAAACTAGAAATATTTGAATCTGTTTAATTATAACTTTCTAATGAATGGGAAAAATCCAGATTTCATAACGGGAATAAAAATTTATGTCCAGTTGAAAATTCAGAATAGTCGCAGTGGGATTTAATATAATATATAGCCCTTAAAAATAGCCATTTTGCAAACGACTTCTGTTTTCGACAAAACCACTTTTGTTGGATCCGGAATGTCAAATTTTTGCTAGATTCCAATTTTCATAATTTTTGGAATTAATATGTGGGCAAAAGAAAACGTGTTTTGTCAATTTTAGTCAATTTGGATCGACTAGAAAATAGCCATTTTTCAAACGGCCTCCAAATTCGACGAAATTAGTTTTTTTAGGACCGTTTCATCAAAACATAGCTAGATTTATTTTTCTGGGATTGTTGGAGTCAGTATGAGGCCCCGCTAAATTAAAATGTACATTTAAATTAAATAAATACTGATTTATATTTTAATTTAAAGAAAAACTAAATGAAATGGTAGAATTGGCTTACGAAACATATTCTATTGTGTCCGAAATAAGGGTATTTAGCTAGGAATGATAGTCGTTGGGTTTGAATTGGCGTGCGTAGCGTTAAGCAAGAAATTCACGAATTAAATATATTATTTAATTTATTATATACCAGTACGTTAGGCATGTCAGTTGGACGTGTGCAAAGAGTACTAAGACCAAATTTATTAATAGCGAGATAATGATCATATAAATATAAACTCATACACGGTCATCCATGCATTCACAAACACTCTTCTTTGCAGTAAAAAACACTCAGCGGTACCTTATTCAAATACATGTCAATTTTGAGAGTTATTATTATAATTAATTCAACTTGTTTTTGTTTTAGCTTAAGTGTAAAAGTCCACCGTAAGAGGTGTCTTGTTTTTTTTAGTTTGATTGTTTTATATTATTATTAATATTTATTTGCATGCAGGAGCCATCACAAAATTCGAGTGTTCATGTATTTTTTATTTCTTTTCAGCATTTATACTTACATCCATGATCCATGGACTAATCACGTGCGGCTTTTAGTTTGTCTCGCTACCTAAAATATGGTTTTCACATCCTGCATTTTCGGTTTACTCCAGTATTCAAAATATACTACCCTAAGTTTTATATTCTTATATATTCCTAGCTTCCAGTTTAGCTTTTCTACCTCCAAATCTGTGACAACAAGGAATTTCGCTCGATCCGAATCAGTCGCAAAACCGATCTAGACTGTTCGAAACGCCTGATTGTTTTGAGAACACGACAAAATAGAACGCAGACGGAAGAACATTTCATAGTATATTACAACAATGCATCAGATTACAAGAATACACAGAGTATAAATGAATATTACACAGAAATATCAGAGATTTAAATTACATTTAAATACATCGCAGTGGAAAAATAATACAATACACAACTAGAAGAGATATACGGATACAAAGCTTTCCGGATATCGTCCAGCTGTAAACCAGGATCCTGTGAATATAAATCTGCAAAACCAAAACTACTAGCTGCCCATGTTAAAATAAGGGCACCCAGAGTTTAGGTTAAAACAATAAACTCCAGGTCAGTCATGTGACTGGTGTGAGAACTAAAACAGTTATTATTCTTTATTTTTAAAGTTCGGTAAATCAAGGTACCACGCCGTATAACACGGAACGGGTTTCCTCCCAAGAATACCAGTGCATAAAACAAACAGCGCGATGCTAAATAAAGAAAAATGAAGCTATTATAAGACCCAGTTCCCATCACACAATGCAACGCAAGCCGGAGGATAGGGTTTTTACCTTATAATAGCCAAGAATGCTTGATACGTTTAAAACAAATCATTTGATACTATTATAAGTGCATAGTGTATAAATAACTTCAAATCATAAGTATCAATCATAGGCGACATGAGCGTCCTATGCCACTATGTCGCCATATATTGGTTTACAAATAAAACCGCAAATGGCACGTATTTGGAAATTGGATTTCCATCTATGAACCGAGGCCAGGGATCGTCCTCTACCGATTTTAGACAATCTAGCCCATTTCTAGGAACAGCCGCAACTGCCCCTTGGATCGTCAGGGCCGGTCCACCGATGTGGATTATTATGCCTGAACACTACGTTTCCCCGCCCTTTGGGGCGTAAATGAGCCAACGAATGACTCCATCGGACCCGCATCGTCCGATCAAACCGAGGCGCCTCGCAACAACAACAACCACACAGGTG
This sequence comes from Allium sativum, assembly GCA_030737875.1. NCBI lineage: Eukaryota > Viridiplantae > Streptophyta > Magnoliopsida > Asparagales > Amaryllidaceae > Allium > Allium sativum. The sequence continues at coordinate 393,353,073 of CM060925.1, forward strand.
AAAAGTATATAAATGTCAGGGCTGGTAGGTCACTGACACCACCCTAGCTAGAAGGAAACGCATGCCCTCCCTTAGGTCCTCTCCCGTTTTTGGTTCACAACCTGGGTGTGAGGCTTGCGAATCCACGTTACACAAAGTTATGCCACACAGGCGGTGCTTTGATCATCAACCACAAGACTTTGCTTTTCAACAGAAGCCTCGATCATTTGCCACTTAGGCATGCCACACAGGCAATTCACTCTATGCGTTTGATATCCATCAGTATATAACCTCTGAGCTCGTACGTCTCAAAGAAGGGCGTTAAGCAAGAGAATAAATTCTCCGCCGCCAAACAGATATATATTAAATAGAAATCAATCACATAGACTAAAATCCAATGTCAGACACACAGTCCATTTACAAGTCCGTTCTGGGTCTGAACAAAACCGGACGCACCTAGTACCCCGCATATCCATCGATCTCCAAGTACATCTGGACGATCACCAACTGTTTCCATCTTCTTGGGTGTACAGCCCAATCAAGATCATCAGTAATTACCCAAACGACGTGAAGACCTTCGATCTTCGACCACCGTCTTCATCTTTGACTTATCGTCGTATCAGTTATTCAGAATGGGATAAACCCGGTCTTTCCGAATAACTCGCGTATATTTTAAATAAGTGTTACACAAACACATCATACGCCTCATTCCAATTCATCAGTCACTAACCGTAAATTAACCAGAGAATAATTCCCCAAATATTAAACCCGAAGGCCGAAACCAACATCAGATCAATATCCAGAAAACCATTTTGCTTAGCCAACCGACAGTTAGTTTCTCAGTTTCACATTCATAGGGAAAGGTTCCCATTAATTTTATCAAAGATAAATCCTTTAAATTTATTCTTTAATCTAATTTTGAATATCAATTCAAACTAGTCGGGATTAGCGAACCTTACCGAAGTAATCATTTGTTTTAATTTCCCAATCCCAACCTATTCATCCCATGAAGTAAAACAGGTTATACTTCATATCCAACACCACGGTGTTATCGGTAAATTCAATTACCATTTCACGTTCAAATCTAATTAAAGATTTAACTATCGCCTGGAGCAAAACTGGTGATACTCCATTCTCGATCATTTCAATCTAATTAAAGATTCATTAAAACTCCACTTAGTTTTAATCTTTAACTGGGTTAAAGAATCAGTGTCATTTAAAACACGGTTCACGATAAACCCAAAACCACATTCCATTAATTATCGGGTTAAAGAATCAGTGTTATTTAAAACACTATTCACGATAAACCCAAAAATCAATATCAATTCAATTAAATGTTATTTAATTGGTACTTTTCATTAAATCTAAATAAAAAGATTTAATCTTTTCTCGACGGGGCTTAAGAACAGTGTTAATGAAAACACCATTCACGACAAACCCAAATCACATTTGATATTAAACACAAGGCTCTGAATAGAAAATATACCGGCTTATATTCAATATCGAATTCTACGACTAACAAATATCGTATTGGAAATAATGATATACATACATATATATATATATATATCTTTCAAATTCCCATAACAATATCTGTATCATCACGAAATCCAACATCGAAATAACACAAAGGCAATTTCGATTCAAATCCATTCCAATATAATTATTGGAAATTCTGGTTATTTTCAAAACCATTTCTAATCCAGTTTATTTATTTTAAAAGCAAATAGAATTATAATTCTAGTTCAAACCTAGTTCATTTCGATAAAAATCTATTTTTATCTTTTCAAATATGGAGTTTTTCAGCCCAATTCTTCACAAATCATTTCTTATGATTTTACACAAATTATTAATATTTTTAATAATTTTATCAAGGCCCGTACAGTCGATTTCCATCAACGGCCATCGAACTGCACTTACAGAGACCTTTTTCAAATTTTATTTAGACATAATTCCAAATCCGACCGTTATATTTCTAATTTCTAATATTCGTTAGAAAGCTCTTTTCGATACGAACCCAACGGTTCCAGTTTTAGGAGAATCCGACGGTCGGATCTCCCGCAATATCCGTTCTAAGTCAATGGTCGAAATTCGCGAACTGCCGCGGCGCAGCGCGTTCTATTCAGGCCATTATATTATATATATATATATATAATATATACTTCGTCGATTTCAATTCAAAACGAATTTTATAAATCATTTTAAATTTGTTTTCAAAACGATTTCAACTTCATATTCAATCTTAAATCAAAAATGAATATCCCACTATAAATTCGTTTTAAATCCATTTCAAATCAATTCAATTCAAATCGATTTTGAATTCACTTTTAGCTCGTTTTCAATTCCTTTTATAATTATAAATAATTATTTATATTCTAACGACGAACTATATAATATATACGTTCGATTTATATTCAAAATAAATTTCTCGTCGATATTATTTAGAATAATTCATTTGAAATGTTCAAAATTCGCTAAAATTGCCAAAATAAAATTTTTAAACTGGCCTAGATTTTCAGGTTGTTACAATCTCCCCCACTTAAAACTTTTCATCCCCGAAAAGGAACAAAGTCGAAAGTGGTTTGATAAACCAACTCTACGTTCGATCTGGCTTTCATTCTCCAACTTTTCAGTTTCTAAGAATTTTCAAATTCTTCAAAAATTTGGCTAACACCCTAAATTTTCGAAAAATTTCGCCATAACCTCCTCTGCACCGGGAGCCATGGGAAAATCCTGAAATTGCCATAAAGGCCTTCTGATCTCAAAAAGAAAAAGAAAAAGCCAAGCGGCTAGCCAATAGGCTCCTAAAATCATCATCACCCAAACAAAATAGTAAATTATGATAAACATGTACCTATTTGTCGGGCAAACAAATTTTATTCTCTACTCTAGCCTCCTTGCTATGACCTGTTCAATGTAAGTACATGTATATGCAAGCAAATGCGACTAATTTTTAATACAATTCAATATTTGATCCAATCTGGCTATATGGTACAAATTTTAATTAATCAACCAATAATCAACAACACAACCATCAATCAATTAGTTGACTAGCTTTTCAAATTCATAACTTTGATACATAGTCAAAAATCAGATTTTTGATGCCAAATCACAACAATAAATCCTATATAGCTTTTGTTCTCACACCAGTCTAATGGAAATATATAGAAATCCAACCTTCGAAACTCGAACATAAATGTTGATGATGCGATCGCTATCATCAATATCATCTCCGGGCGACTAGAGTGTGACGCTATATCTATCCAATATATTAAAACTTTGAATATACGTTTGCAAGGCGTATATGCAAATTCTTTATATACATAATTGTCCAAAATCAATATAAATAAATTATTCAAATACGTGTAAAACAATTTAAATTTCAAAACTGAATTGTTTTCATTTGAAAAATATACTCTCTACACTCGTTCTAGGATACTACTGATCCCATCTCTAACGAGTCATTCTCATTGGATATTGCTAATCCAATATCTGATGAATTCTTTCGTATGGTTCTAATGTGCCTTGTTCTCTAGCTTTGTAAACCAAAGCTCTGATACCAAATATGAGAACAAGGAATTTCGCTCGATCCGAATCAGTCGTTAAACCGATCTAGACCGTTCGAAACGCCTGATTGTTTTGAGAACATGACAAAATAGAACGCAGACGGAAGAACATTTCATAGTATATTACAACAATGCATCAGATTACAAGAATACACAGAGTATAAATGAATATTACACAGAAATATCAGAGATTTACATTACATTTAAATACATCGCAGCGGAAAAATAATACAATACACAACTAGAAGAGATATACGGATACAAAGCTTTCCGGATATCGTCCAGCTGTAAACCAGGATCCTGTGAATATAAATCTACAAAACCAAAACTACTAGCTGCCCGTGTCAAAATAATGGGCACCCAGAGTTTAGGTTAAAACAATAAACTCCAGGTCAGTCATGTGACTGGTGTGAGAACTAAAACAGTTATTATTCTTTATTTTTAAAGTTCGATAAATCAAGGGACCACGCCGTATAACACGAAACGGGTTTCCTCCCTAGAATACCAGTGCATAAAACAAACAGCGCGATGCTAAATAAAGAAAAATGAAGCTATTATAAGACCCAGTTCCCATCACACAATGCAACGCAAGCCGGAGGATATGGTTTTTACCTTATAATAGCCAAGAATGCTTGATACGTTTAAAACAAATCATTTGATACTATTATAAGTGCATAGTGTATAAACAACTTCAAATCATAAGTATCAATCATAGGAGACATGAGCGTTCCATGCCACTATGTCGCCATATATAGGTTTACAAATAAAACCGCAAATGGCACGTATTTGGAAATTGGATTTCCATCTATGAACCGAGGCAAGGGATCGTCCTCTACCGATTTTAGACAATCTAGCCCATGTCTAGGAACAGCCGCAACTGCCCCTTGGATCGTCAGGGCCGGTCCACCGATGTGGATTATTATGCCTGAACACTACGTTTCCCCGTCCTTTGGGGCGTAAATGAGCCAACGAATGACTCCATCGGACCCGAATCATCCGATCAAACCGAGGCGCCTCGCAACAGCAACAACCACACAGGTGAAAAGTATATAAATGCCAGAGCTGGTAGGTCACTGACACCACCCTAGCTAGAAGGAAACACATGCCCTCCCTGAGGTCCTCTCCCGTTTTTGCTTCACAACCGGGGTGAGAGGCTCGCGAATCCACGTTACACAAAGCTATGCCACACAGGCGGTGCTTTGATCATCAATCACAAGACTTTGCTTTTCAACAGAAGCCTCGATCATTTGCCACTTAGGCATGCCACACAGGAAATTCACTCTATGCGTTTGATATCCATCAGTATATAACCCCTGAGCTCGTACGTCTCAAAGAAGGGCGTTAAGAAAGAGAATAAATTCTCCGCCGCCAAACAGATATATATTAAATAGAAATCAATCACAAAGACTAAAATCCAATGTCAGACACACAGTCCATTTACAAGTCTGTTCTGGGTCTGAACGAAACCGGAGGCACCTAGTACCCCGCATATCCATTGATCTCCAAGTACGTCTGGACGATCACCAACTGTTTCCATCTTCTTGGGTGTACAGCCCAATCAAGATCATCAGTAATTACCTAAACGACGTGAAGACCTCCGATCTTCGACCACCGTCTTCATCTTCGACTTATCGTCGTATCAGTTATTCAGAATGGGATAAACCCGGTCTTTCCGAATAACTCGCGTATATTTTAAATAAGTGTTACACAAACACAACATACGCCTCATTCCAATTCATCAGTCACTAACCGTAAATTAACCAGAGAATAATTCCCCAAATATTAACCCCGAAGGCCGAAACCAACATCAGATCAATATCCAGAAAACTATTCTTCTTAGCCAACCGACAGTTAGTTTCTCAATTTCACATTCATAGGGAAAGGTTCCCATTAATTTTATCAAAGATAAATCCTTTAAATTTATTCTTTAATCTATTTTTGAATATCAATTCAAACTAGTCGGGATTAGCGAACCTTACCGAAGTAATCATTTGTTTTAATTTCCCAATCCCAACCTATTCATCCCATGAAGTAAAACTGGTTATACTTCATATCTAACACCACGGCGTTATCGGTAAATTCAATTACCATTTCACGTTCAAATCTAATTAAAGATTTAACTATCGCCTGGAGCAAAACTGGTGATACTCCATTCTCGATCATTTCAATCTAATTAAAGATTCATTAAAACTCCACTTAGTTTTAATCTTTAACTGGGTTAAAGAATCAGTGTCATTTAAAACACGGTTCACGATAAACCCAAAACCACATTCCATTAATTATCGGGTTAAAGAATCAGTGTTATTTAAAACACTGTTCACGATAAACCCAAAAATCAATATCAATTCAATTAAATGTTATTTAATTGGTACACTTCATTAAATCTAAATAAAAAGATTTAATCTTTTCTCGACGGGGCTTAAGAACAGTGTTAATGATAACACCATTCACGACAAACCCAAATCACATTTGATATTAAACACAAGGCTCTGAATATAAAATATACCAACTTATATTCAATATCAAATTCTACGACTAACAAATATCGTATTGGAAATAACGATATATATATATATATATACATATCTTTCAAATTCCCATAACAATATCTGTATCATCACGAAATTCAACATCGAAATAACCCAAATACAATTTCGATTCAAATCCATTCCAATATAGTTATTGGAAATTCTGGTTATTTTCAAAACCATTTCTAATCCAGTTTATTTATTTTAAAAACAAATAGAATTATAATTCTAGTTCAAAACTAGTTCATTTCGATAAAAATCTATTTTTATATTTTCAAATATGGAGTTTTTCATCCCAATTCTTCACAAATCATTTCTTATGATTTTACACAAATTATTACTATTTTTAATAACTTTATCAAGGCCCGTACAGTCGATTTCCATCAACGGCCATCGAACTGCATTTACAACGACCTTTTTCAAATTTGATTTGGACATAATTCCAAATCCGACCGTCAGATTTCTAATTTCTAATATTCGTTAGAAAGCTCTTTTCAGTACGAACCCAATGGTTCTGGTTTTAGGAGAATCCGACGGTCGGATCTCCAGCAATATCCGTTCGAAGTCAATAGTCGAAATTCGCGAACTGCTGCGGCGCGGCGCGTTCTATGTGAAAACCCATAACTTCCCCGTAAAGGAAAGCGACGGATAGTTCGAGAACAAACCACAACAGAACTCATACAGAAGAACGTTTCACTGTATATTACAACAATGCATCAGATTACAAGAATATACAGAGTATAAAAGAATATTACACAGAAATATCAGAGATTTAAATTACATTTAAATACATCGCAGCGGAAAATAATACAATACACAACTAGAAGGAGATATACGGATACAAAGCTTTCCGGATATCGTTCCAGCTGTAAACCAGGATCCTGTGAATATAAATCTGCAAAACCAAAACTACTAGCTGCCCGTGTCAAAAATAGGGGCACCCAGAGTTTAGGTTAAAACAATAAACTCCAGGTCAGTCATGGGACTGGTGTGAGAACTAAAACAGTTATTAATCTTTGTTTTTTTCAAAGTTAGGTAAATCAAGGGACCACGCCGTATAACACGGAACGGGTTTCCTCCCAAGAATACCAGTGCATAAAACAAACAGCGCAATGCTAAATAAAGAAAAATGAAGCTGTTATAAGACCCAGGTCCCATCACACAATGCAACGCAGCCGAGGATAGGGTTTTCCCTTATAACAGCCAAAGAATGCTGGATACGGTTAAAACAAATCGTTTGATACTATTATAAGTGCATAGTGTATAAAACAACTTCAAATCATAAGTATCAATCATAGGCGACATGAGCGTCCCATGCCACTATGTCACCATATATAGGTTTACAAATAAAACCGCAAAGTCACGTATTTGGAAATTGAATTTACGTCAATTAACCGAGGCAAAAGATAGTCCTCAACCGATTCGAGACAATCTAGCCCATGTCTCCGGAGCAGCCGCAACTGCCCCTTGGATCGTCAGGGCCGGTCCACCGATGTGGATTATAGTGCCTGAACAATACGTTTCTCCGCCCTTTGGGGCGTAAATGAGCCAACTAAATGACTCCATCGGTTCGAGAACGACCGATCAATCCGAGGCGCCTCGCAACAGCAACAACCACATAAGTCAAACTCGTCAGGGCGTGTAAAACCACTGACGCAACTTCTAGCTAGAAAGAAACGCAAGTCCTCCCTGATGTCCCCTCCCGTTTTTGGTTCATACCGGGTGTGAAACTTGCGAAGCAAACGTTACACAAAGCTACGCCACAAAGGCCGTGCTTTGATCATCACCACAAGACTTTGCTTTTCAACAGAAGCCTCGATCAATTGCCACTTAGGCATGCCACACAGGCAATTCACTCCATGCGTTTGATATCCATCAATATATAACCTCTGAGCTCGTACGTCTCAGAGAAGGGCGTTAAGCAAGAGAATAAATTCTCCGCCGCCAAACAGATATATATTTAATAGAGATCAATCACACAGACTAAAATCCAATGTCAGACACACAGTCCATTTACAAGTCCGTTCTGGGTCTGAACGAAACCGGAGGCACCTAGTACCCCGCATATCCATCGATCTCCAAGTACGTCTGGACGATCACCAACTGTTTCCATCTTCTTGGGTGTACAGCCCAATCAAGATCATCAGTTATCACCCAAACGACGTGAAGACCTCCGGTCTTCGACCATCGTCTTCATCTTCGACTTATCGTCGTATCAGTTATTCAGAATGGGATAAACCCGGTCTTTCCGAATAACTCGCGTATATTTTAAATAAGTGTTACACAAACACAACATACGCCTCATTCCAATTCATTAGTCACTAACCGTAAATTAATCAAGAGAATAATTCCCCAATTATTAACCCCGAAGGCCGAAACCAACATCAGATCAATATCCAGAAAACTATTCTGTTTGGCTAACCGACAGTCAATTTCTAAATTTCACATTCATAGGGAAAGGTTCCCATTAGTTTTATCCAAGATAAATTTCTTGAATTTATTCTATAATCTATTTTTGAATATCAATTCAAACTAGTCGGGATTAACGAACCTTACCGAAGTAATCATTTGTTTTAATTTCCCAATCCCAACCTATTCATCCCATGAAGTAAAACTGGTTATACTTCATATCTAACACCACTGTGTTATCGGTAAATTCAATTACCATTTCACGTTAAAATCTAATTAAAGATTTAACTATCGCCTGGAGCAAAACTGGTGATACTCCATTTCGATTATTTCAATCTAATTAAAGATTCATTAAAACTCCACTTAGTTTTAATCTGTGACTGGGTTAAAGAATCCGTGTCATTTAAAAAAACAGTTCACAATAAACCCAAAATCTCCTTCATTAATTATCGGGTTAAAGAACGAGTGTTATTTAAAAACACTGTCCACGATAAACCCAAAAATCAATATCAATTCAATTCCAATTAAATATTATTTAATTGGTACACTTCATTAAATTTAAATAAAAAGATTTAATCTTTTCTCAACTGGGTTCAAGAACAGTGTTAGTGAAGACACCATTCACGACAAACCCAAATCACATTTGATATTCAATATAAGGCTCTGAGTAGAAAATATATCGGCTTATATTCAATATCAAATTCTACGATTAACAAATGTCGTATTGGAAATAACGATATAAATATATATCTTTCAAATTTCCATAACAACATCTGTATAATCACGAATTCCAACATCGAAATATTCCGAAGACAATTTCGATTCAAATCCACTCCAATGCAATCATTGGAAATTCTGGTTATTTTTAAAACCCTTTTTAAATTCAATTTATTTATTTAAAAATAAATAGAATTATAATTCTAGTTCAAAACTAGTTCATTTCGATAAAAATCTATTTTTATCCTTTCAAATATGGAGTTTTTCATCCCAATACTTTCTAAATCATTTCTTATGATTTTACACAAATTATTACTATTTTTAATAATTTTATCAAGGCCCGTACAGTCGATTTCCAACAACGGCCATCGAACTGCACTTACAGCGACCTTTTTCAAATTTGATTTGGACATAATTCCAAATCCAACCGTTAGATTTCAAATTTCTAATATTCGTTAGAAAGCTCTTTTCGATACGAACCCAACGGTTCTGGTTTTAGGAGAATCCGACGGTCGGATCTCCCGTAATGTCCATTTGAAATCAATGGTCGAAATTCGCGAACTGCCGCGGCGCGGCGCGTTCTATTCAGGCCATTATATTATATATATATAATATATATAATATATATTTCGTCGATTTCTATTTAAAACGAATTATATGAATAGTTTTAATTTCGTTTCAAAAGCAATTTCAACTTCCTTTTCAATTCAAATCAAAATTGAATTCCTCTTTATAAATTACTTTTAAAATTCATTTCTATTCAATTCAAATTTCAATTCAATTTGGATTCATTTCAATTCGCTTTCAATTCAATTTGAATTCGTTTTCAATTCAATTCATTTCGAAATCGTTATATATTCAATTCATTTCGAAATCATTCGAAATCGTTATATATTCAATTCATTTCGAAATCGTTATATATTCAATTCATTTCGAAATCGTTATATATTCAATTCATTTCGAAATCGTTATATATTCAATTCATTTCGAAATCGTTATATATTCAATTCATTTCGAAATCGTTATATATTCAATTCATTTCGAAATCGTTATATATTCAATTCATTTCGAAATCGTTATATATTCAATTCATTTCGAAATCGTTATATATTCAATTCATTTCGAAATCGTTATATATTCAATTCATTTCGAAATCGTTATATATTCAATTCATTTCGAAATCGTTATATATTCAATTCATTTCGAAATCGTTATATATTCAATTCATTTCGAAATCGTTATATATTCAATTCATTTCGAAATGAATAAAATCGATATAAATATCGTTTACGTCAAAATGGCGTCAATCTAATCAACACGGCTTCATAAATTTCTATTTCAAATATTTTATTTCAAATATTTCTTTTTCAAAATAGTTGTTATTATCAAAATATTTCGTTCAACACATGACCAATCTCAAAGGATGAGTACTGTCAACACATGAACCGTTATTTTATATTGATAAAGATGTAAATTTTATTATCAAAATATTTCGTTCAACACACGACCAATCTCAATGGATGAGTACTGTCAACACATGAACCGTTATTTTATATTGATAAAGATGTAAAATTTATTATCAAAATATTTCGTTCAACACATGACCAATCTCAATGGATGAGTACTGTCAACACATGAACCGTTATTTTATATTGATAAAGATGTAAATTTTATTATCAAAATATTTCGTTCAACACATGACCAATCTCAATGGATGAGTACTGTCAACACTTGAACCGTTATTTTATATTGATAAAGATGTAAATTTTATTATCAAAATATTTCGTTCAACACATGACCAATCTCAATGGATGAGTACTGTCAACACATGAACTTTTATTTTATAATATTCTTTATTTTCTAAATTGGAATGAGGCCCAATCAATCACCATATAATGTTAATTATATGGATTTTCATACAACACATGTATATAATAGCATTGAAAAATAATCAACCATCAACCAAAGTGCACTACACTGTATAAGCATCAAATATAGACATTTAACGCTTATAGCAGCTTGTCAATCAATCGATCGACATATTTAATCAATCAGGATGAGTGAACTTCAAGTTTCATCCCAACACCCGTGTGGGGTTTCAAACAATCAAACAAATATTTTATTCGTGCAGTTGGGCGATGTGTAAAATTTATCGTCCCAATCAATGTCCTTCAAATAGGTGTACATAAACACACCGTCTGGTTTGTAAATGAATATTTATTTATTCACATTCACGTTAAAAATTATATTTTTAACGATAAAACATTTTATTCCAACATATGAATTTCTATTAAGTTCATTCTTTAAATAAAATGATATTTTTATTTTTCTAACACATTTTAGAAAATTTCGGCGGCATAACGGCACGATACTAGAAACGGGACGAGGCCTAGCCTTATCCCCGGTCTAGTGAAGGCCCACGCCATTCACACATCAATCATATCAATTTCATTTCACCAAACAATTCAAATCAACTCAAACAATCTAACTAACAACACAACCAAACAAACAAGTCCATGGTCTGTGGACGATTGTGTCGGGTGCTACTAAGCACCGTCTGCATCCTAGTATATATATATATATATATAACTAGAAAAATAAATTGAAAGGTGAGAAATTCTCACCGAAAGCTATCCAATACCACGACTCTTCATTTATAGAAATCTTTGTTGTTCTCGCCTTTTTGTTACCTTCGTTGCCCGCTTTCACTACCTATGTAAAAATCGAATTTTTACTTCGCTATTCAATATATAAAAATCCTATTTTTATTTCGAAGTTCAACATATAAAAATCCTATTTTTATTTCGAAGTTCAACATATAAAAATCCTATTTTTATTTCGAAGTTCAACATATAAAAATCCTATTTTTATTTCGCTATATAGATAAAAATTATATTTTTATCACGCTATTTTCTATATAAAGTTTCCGCCTTTTCAAAAATAGATCTTTCACCTTTATAAAAATATGGATTTTGCCTTTTCAAATTTAAAGATTTCGCCTTTATAAAAATATCGCCTTATCATGTTTTAACATCTATATCTCATAAAGATTATATTTTTATAATTCCTACTATGCAAAGATCATATTTTTATCTTTCTGCAATATAAAAGATTATATTTTTAATACTTCAAAAATATAAAAAATCATATTTTTATCAATGTATTTTTAATATTCCTACGGTGTAAAAATTATATTTTTATTACTTTAAAAATATAATTTTCATATCTTACTTCTTTTAAATCTTTTACTTTTTGAAGTTTAAATCTTTTAAAACCTTTTTAAAAATCAGTTTTTATAACTTTTTAAAATCAATTTTCAACCTAATTAAAATTCAGTTTTAATATCATAATTAAAACCAATTTTACATTTTCAAATCAGTTTTCTTTTCAAAATAAAATCAGTTTTTAATTCCTAAAAATCGAAATTAGTTTTTAAACTCTAAAATCGAAATCAGTTTTAAACTTTAAAATAAAAATAAAAGTAAAATAAAAATTAAAAAACTTACTGTAAGCGAAGATGGGGGGGGGGGGGCGTCTGCTGCTCGTTCGTCAGTGGAAAGGGGGGGTCTGCTGGCGGCGCGCTCTTCAAGGAGGCGGCGGAGGGACTGGCAGGGTTGCGTCGCGAGAGAGGGAGGAGGGGTAAGGGGATGATCGGAGGAGGGGGGGAAGCGTTGCGGCAGCGCTGGTAGGGCGCGGTGGCGGGGCGGCTGTCGGAGGGCGACGGGGTTTGGGGGTTAGAGCGGTCAACGGTTTTTTTTTTTCTTTTCATTATGGATTTATTTTTCTGAACGAGGGGGGGGGGGGGCAGGAGGATTTAAGGGGAGAGAAAATATTTTTTTATTTATTTAATTTAATTTGCAAAAAGTTGACTTTTACATACGACCTCTAAACGAGGCCCACCGCCTGTCGTCCATAGCGTTTTACCCCCATTCCGAACACAATGGGATATGTATCGCAAGCTGATTCGACTGTTTCGATCAGTTTCTGTTTAATTTACATTTAAATCACTATATTGAATTTTAAACGTACATTTCAAATTACCGGGGTCACATACGAACTTTAAAAATTCCGGAAAAATATTTTCTAGCTTCGTATTGACGATACGGTCATAACAAAACTAGTTTCGTCGAATTCTGCGACCGTTAGAAAAATTGCCAATTTCCGGTCGATTAAAATCAACTGAAACCGGTCAAACGCGTTTTCCTTCGCCACGCTCACATACTGATTCAGAAAATTATGAAACTTGAAACCTAGCCATAACTTTACACCACGGACCCAACAAAACTGGTTTCGTCGAAATCCGAGGTCATTTGCAAAATTTCCATTTTTAAGGGCCTGAATTCCATAGCGACTATTCAGAATTTTCAACTGGACATATCTTTTGATTCCCGCTATGAAATCCTGATTTTTCAGATTCGATAGAAAGATATCATCAATTAGATCCTATCATTTTTGGTTTCACTAAAATCCGGATTGTTTTGCACCCGGTACATTCAATTGAAGTTTGAAATCGAATTATCGAACTACCGCGCCATTTTCAATTCTATTTATAATTATATATAAATATTTATATTCTAACGACGACGTATATAATATATACGTTCGAATTCCATTCAAAATAAATTTTTTCGTCGATATTATTTGAAATAATTCATTTTAAATAATCAAAATTCGCTAAAATCGCCAAAATAAAAATTTCAAACTGGCCCGCATTTTACGGGTTGTTACAATCTCCCCCACTTAAAACTTTTCGTCCCCGAAAAGGAACAAAGTCGAAAGTGGTTTGATTATTCAACTCTACTTCCATTGTTTTGATTACGGCTTAAGTTCTTCAACTTTTCAGTTTCTGAGAATCTTCAAATTTTCAAAAATTTGGCTAACACCCTAAATTTCCGAAAAATTTCGCCATAACCTCCCCTGCACCGGGAGCATCGGGGAATTTCAAATAGCTTCCCTGGTCCTTTAGATCTCAAAAAGAAAAAGAAAAAGCCAAGCGGCTAGCCAATAGGCTCATAAAATCATCATCACCCAAACAAAACAGTAAATTATGTAGTAAACATGTACCTATTTGTCGGGCAAACAAATTTCATTCTCTGGCTCTAGCCTCCTTGCTATGACCTGTTCAATGTAAGTATATGTATATGCAAGCAAATGCAACCAATTTTCAATATAATTCAATATTTGATTCAGTTAGGCATAATGGTTAAAAATTAGCAAACAAATAAACAAACCACACAAACATCAATCAATTAGTGAATTAGAGTCTCAAATTCATAATTTGATATATATACAAAAAATCATGTTTTGATGCCAAATCACAACAATGTATTCTAGCTATATTAGTTTTGGTTCTCACACCAGTCTAATGGAAATATATAGAAAATCACACCTTCAAAACTCGAACATAAATGTTGATGATGCGATCGCTATCATCAATATCATCTTCGGGCGACTAGAGTGCGATGCTATATCTATCCAATATACTAAAACTTTGAATACACGCGGATCAGACGTATATGCAAAATCTATATATTATGGATTGTCCACATCAATATAAATAAATAATCAAATACGAATAATTGATTTAAATTTTCAAAACAAAATTTGTTTTCATTTGAAAAATATACTCTTCACACTCGTTCTAGGATACTACTGATCCTATCTCTAACGAGTCATTCTAATTGGATATTACTAACCCAATATCTGATGAATTCTTTCATACGGTTCTAATGTGTCTTGTTCTCTAAGCTTTGTAAACCAAAGCTCTGATACCAACTGTGAAAACCCATAACTTCCCCGTAAAGGAAAGCGACGGATAGTTCGAGAACAAACCACAACAGAACTCATACAGAAGAACGTTTCACTGTATATTACAACAATGCATCAGATTACAAGAATATACAGAGTATAAAAGAATATTACACAGAAATATCAGAGATTTAAATTACATTTAAATACATCGCAGCGGAAAATAATACAATACACAACTAGAAGGAGATATACGGATACAAAGCTTTCCGGATATCGTTCCAGCTGTAAACCAGGATCCTGTGAATATAAATCTGCAAAACCAAAACTACTAGCTGCCCGTGTCAAAAATAGGGGCACCCAGAGTTTAGGTTAAAACAATAAACTCCAGGTCAGTCATGGGACTGGTGTGAGAACTAAAACAGTTATTAATCTTTGTTTTTTTTAAAGTTAGGTAAATCAAGGGACCACGCCGTATAACACGGAACGGGTTTCCTCCCAAGAATACCAGTGCATAAAACAAACAGCGCAATGCTAAATAAAGAAAAATGAAGCTGTTATAAGACCCAGGTCCCATCACACAATGCAACGCAGCCGAGGATAGGGTTTTCCCTTATAACAGCCAAAGAATGCTGGATATGGTTAAAACAAATCGTTTGATACTATTATAAGTGCATAGTGTATAAAACAACTTCAAATCATAAGTATCAATCATAGGCGACATGAGCGTCCCATGCCACTATGTCACCATATATAGGTTTACAAATAAAACCGCAAAGTCACGTATTTGGAAATTGGATTTCCGTCTATGAACCGAGGCAAAAGATAGTCCTCAACCGATTCGAGACAATCTAGCCCATGTCTCCGGAGCAGCCGCAACTGCCCCTTGGATCGTCAGGGCCGGTCCACCGATGTGGATTATAGTGCCTGAACAATACGTTTCTCCGCCCTTTGGGGCGTAAATGAGCCAACTAAATGACTCCATCGGTTCGAGAACGACCGATCAATCCGAGGCGCCTCGCAACAGCAACAACCACATAAGTCAAACTCGCCATGGCGTGTAAAACCACTGACGCCACTTCTAGCTAGAAAGAAACGCAAGTCCTCCCTGATGTCCCCTCCCGTTTTTGGTTCATACCGGGTGTGAAACTCGCGAAGCAAACGTTACACAAAGCTACGCCACAAAGGCCGTGCTTTGATCATCACCACAAGACTTTGCTTTTCAACAGAAGCCTCGATCAATTGCCACTTAGGCATGCCACACAGGCAATTCACTCCATGCGTTTGATATCCATCAATATATAATCTATGAGCTCGTACGTCTCAGAGAAGGGCGTTAAGCAAGAGAATAAATTCTCCGCCGCCAAACAGATATATATTTAATAGAGATCAATCACACAGACTAAAATCCAATGTCAGACACACAGTCCATTTACAAGTCCGTTCTGGGTCTGAACGAAACCAGAGGCACCTAGTACCCCGCATATCCATCGATCTCCAAGTACGTCTGGACGATCACCAACTGTTTCCATCTTCTTGGGTGTACAGCCCAATCAAGATCATCAGTTATCACCCAAACGACGTGAAGACCTCCGGTCTTCGACCATCGTCTTCATCTTCGACTTATCGTCGTATCAGTTATTCAGAATGGGATAAACCCGGTCTTTCCGAATAGCTCGCGTATATTTTAAATAAGTGTTACACAAACACAACATACGCCTCATTCCAATTCATTAGTCACTAACCGTAAATTAATCAAGAGAATAATTCCCCAAATATTAACCCCGAAGGCCGAAACCAACATCAGATCAATATCCAGAAAACCATTCTGTTTGGCTAACCGACAGTCAATTTATAAATTTCACATTCATAGGGAAAGGTTCCCATTAATTTTATCCAAGATAAATTTCTTGAATTTATTCTATAATCTATTTTTGAATATCAATTCAAACTAGTCGGGATTAACGAACCTTACCGAAGTAATCATTTGTTTTAATTTCCCAATCCCAACCTATTCATCCCATGAAGTAAAACTGGTTATACTTCATATCTAACACCACGGTGTTATCGGTAAATTCAATTACCATTTCACGTTCAAATCTAATTAAAGATTTAACTATCGCCTGGAGCAAAACTGGTGATACTCCATTTCGATTATTTCAATCTAATTAAAGATTCATTAAAACTCCACTTAGTTTTAATCTGTGACTGGGTTAAAGAATCCGTGTCATTTAAAAACACAGTTCACAATAAACCCAAAATCACCTTCATTAATTATCGGGTTAAAGAACGAGTGTTATTTAAAAACACTGTCCACGATAAACCCAAAAATCAATATCAATTCAATTCCAATTAAATATTATTTAATTGGTACACTTCATTAAATCTAAATAAAAAGATTTAATCTTTTCTCAACTGGGTTCAAGAACAGTGTTAGTGAAGACACCATTCACGACAAACCCAAATCACATTTGATATTCAATATAAGGCTCTGAGTAGAAAATATATCGGCTTATATTCAATATCAAATTCTATGATTAACAAATGTCGTATTGGAAATAACGATATAAATATATATCTTTCAAATTTCCATAACAACATCTGTATAATCACGAATTCCAACATCGAAATATTCCGAAGACAATTTCGATTCAAATCCACTCCAATGCAATCATTGGAAATTCTGGTTATTTTTAAAACCCTTTTTAAATTCAATTTATTTATTTAAAAATAAATAGAATTATAATTCTAGTTCAAAACTAGTTCATTTCGATAAAAATCTATTTTTATCCTTTCAAATATGGAGTTTTTCATCCCAATACTTTCTAAATCATTTCTTATGATTTTACACAAATTATTACTATTTTTAATAATTTTATCAAGGCCCGTACAGTCGATTTCCAACAACGGCCATCGAACTGCACTTACAGCGACCTTTTTCAAATTTGATTTGGACTTAATTCCAAATCCAACCGTTAGATTTCAAATTTCTAATATTCGTTAGAAAGCTCTTTTCGATACGAACCCAACGGTTCCGGTTTTAGGAGAATCAGACGGTCGAATCTCCCGTAATGTCCGTTTGAAATCAATGGTCGAAATTCGCGAACTGCCGCGGCGCGGCGCGTTCTATTCAGGCCATTATATTATATATATAATATATATAATATATATTTCGGCGATTTCTATTTAAAACGAATTATATGAATAGTTTTAATTTCGTTTCAAAAGCAATTTCAACTTCCTTTTCAATTCAAATCAAAATTGAATTCCTCTTTATAAATTCATTTTAAAATTCATTTCTATTCAATTCAAATTTCAATTCAATTTGGATTCATTTCAATTCGCTTTCAATTCAATTTGAATTCGTTTTCAATTCAATTCATTTCGAAATCGTTATATATTCAATTCATTTCGAAATCGTTATATATTCAATTCATTTCGAAATCGTTATATATTCAATTCATTTCGAAATCGTTATATATTCAATTCATTTCGAAATCGTTATATATTCAATTCATTTCGAAATCGTTATATATTCAATTCATTTCGAAATCGTTATATATTCAATTCATTTCGAAATCGTTATATATTCAATTCATTTCGAAATCGTTATATATTCAATTCATTTCAAAATGAATAAAATCGATATAAATATCGTTTACGTCAAAATGGCGTCAATCTAATCAACACGGCTTCATAAATTTCTATTTCAAATATTTTATTTCAAATATTTCTTTTTCAAAATAGTTGTTATTATCAAAATATTTCGTTCAACACATGACCAATCTCAAAGGATGAGTACTGTCAACACATGAACCATTATTTTATATTGATAAAGATGTAAATTTTATTATCAAAATATTTCGTTCAACACATGACCAATCTCAATGGATGAGTACTGTCAACACATGAACCGTTATTTTATATTGATAAAGATGTAAATTTTATTATCAAAATATTTCGTTCAACACATGACCAATCTCAATGGATGAGTACTGTCAACACATGAACCGTTATTTTATATTGATAAAGATGTAAATTTTATTATCAAAATATTTCGTTCAACACATGACCAATCTCAATGGATGAGTACTGTCAACACATGAACCGTTATTTTATATTGATAAAGATGTAAATTTTATTATCAAAATATTTCGTTCAACACATGACCAATCTCAATGGATGAGTACTGTCAACACATGAACTTTTATTTTATAATATTCTTTATTTTCTAAATTGGAATGAGGCCCAATCAATCACCATATAATGTTAATTATATGGATTTTCATACAACACATGTATGTAATAGCATTGAAAAATAATCAACCATCAACCAAAGTGCACTACACTGTATAAGCCTCAAATATAGACATTTAACGCTTATAGCAGCTTGTCAATCAATCGATCGACATATTTAATCAATCAGGATGAGTGAACTTCAAGTTTCATCCCAACCCGTGTGGGGTTTCAAACAATCAAACAAATATTTTATTCGTGCAGTTGGGCGATGTGTAAAATTTATCGTCCCAATCAATGTCCTTCAAATAGGTGTACATAAACAAACCGTCTGGTTTGTAAATGAATATTTATTTATTCACATTCACGTTAAAAATTATATTTTTAACGATAAAACATTTTATTCCAACATATGAATTTCTATTAAGTTCATTCTTTAAATAAAATGATATTTTTATTTTTCTAACACATTTTAGAAAATTTCGGCGGCATAACGGCACGATACTAGAAACGGGACGAGGCCTAGCCTTATCCCCGGTCTAGTGAAGGCCCACGCCATTCACACATCAATCATATCAATTTCATTTCACCAAACAATTCAAATCAACTCAAACAATCTAACTAACAACACAGCCAAACAAACAAGTCCATGGTCTGTGGACGATTGTGTCGGGTGCAACTTAGCACCGTCTGCATCCTAGTATATATATATATATATATATATATATATATATATAACTAGAAAAATAAATTGAAAGGTGAGAAATTCTCACCGAAAGCTATCCAATACCACGACTCTTCATTTATAGAAATCTTTGTTGTTCTCGCCTTTTTGTTACATTCGTTGCCCGCTTTCACTACCTATGTAAAAATCGAATTTTTACTTCGCTATTCAATATATAAAAATCCTATTTTTATTTCGAAGTTCAACATATAAAAATCCTATTTTTATTTCGAAGTTCAACATATAAAAATCCTATTTTTATTTCGCTATATAGATAAAAATTATATTTTTATCACGCTATTTTCTATATAAAGTTTCCGCCTTTTCAAAAATAGATCTTTCACCTTTATAAAAATATGGATTTTGCCTTTTCAAATTTAAAGATTTCGCCTTTATAAAAATATCGCCTTATCATGTTTTAACATCTATATCTCATAAAGATTATATTTTTATAATTCCTACTATGCAAAGATCATATTTTTATCTCTCTGCAATATAAAAGATTATATTTTTAATACTTCAAAAATATAAAAAATCATATTTTTATCAATGTATTTTTAATATTCCTACGGTGTAAAAATTATATTTTTATTACTTTAAAAATATAATTTTCATATCTTACTTCTTTTAAATCTTTTACTTTTTGAAGTTTAAATCTTTTAAAACCTTTTTAAAAATCAGTTTTTATAACTTTTTAAAATCAATTTTCAGCCTAATTAAAATTCAGTTTTAATATCATAATTAAAATCAGTTTTACATTTTCAAATCAGTTTTCTTTTCAAAATAAAATCAGTTTTTAATTCCTAAAAATCGAAATTAGTTTTTAAACTCTAAAATCGAAATCAGTTTTAAACTTTAAAATAAAAATAAAAGTAAAATAAAAATAAAAAAACTTACTGTAAGCGAAGATGGGGGGGGCGTCTGCTGCTCGTTCGTCAGTGGAAAGGGGGGGTCTGCTGGCGGCGCGCTCTTCAAGGAGGCGGCGGAGGGACTGGCAGGGCTGCGTCGCGAGAGAGGGAGGAGGGGTAAGGGGATGATCGGAGGAGGGGGGGGAAGCATTGCGGCAGCGCTGGTAGGGCGCGGTGGCGGGGCGGCTGTCGGAGGGCGACGAGGTTTGGGGGTTAGAGCGGTCAACGGTTTTTTTTCTTTTTTCCTTTTTTTCTTTTCATTCTGGATTTATTTTTCTGAACGGGGGGGGGGGGGGGGGTGGGGGGGGGGGGGGCAGGAGGATTTAAGGGGAGAGAAAATATTTTTTTATTTAATTTAATTTGCAAAAAGTTGACTTTTACATACGACCTCTAAACAAGGCCCACCGCCTGTCGTCCATAGCGTTTTACCCCCATTCCGAACACAATGGGATATGTATCGCAAGCTGATTCGACTGTTTCGATCAGTTTCTGTTTAATTTACATTTAAATCACTATATTGAATTTTAAACGTACATTTCAAATTGCCGGGGGCACATACGAACTTTAAAAATTCCGGAAAAATATTTTCTAGCTTCGTATTGACGATACGGTCATAACAAAACTAGTTTCGTCGAATTCTGAGACCGTTAGAAAAATGGCCAATTTCCAGTCGATTAAAATCAACTGAAACCGGTCAAACGCGTTTTCCTTCGCCACGCTCACATACTGATTCAGAAAATTATGAAACTTGAAACCTAGCCATAACTTTACACCACGGACCCAACAAAACTGGTTTCGTCGAAATCCGAGGTCATTTGCAAAATTTCCATTTTTAAGGGCCTGAATTCCATAGCGACTATTCAGAATTTTCAACTGGACATATCTTTTAATTCCCGCTATGAAATCCTGATTTTTCAGATTCGATAGAAAGATATCATCAATTAGATCCTATCATTTTTGGTTTCACTAAAATCCGGATTGTTTTGCACCCGGTACATTCAATTGAAGTTTGAAATCGAATTATCGAACTACCACGCCATTTTCAATTCTATTTATAATTATATATAAATATTTATATTCTAACGACGACGTATATAATATATACGTTCGAATTCCGTTCAAAATAAATTTTCTCGTCGATATTATTTAAAATAATTCATTTTAAATAATCAAAATTCGCTAAAATCGCCAAAATAAAAATTTCAAACTGGCCCGCATTTTACGGGTTGTTACATTCTATTCTGGCCATTATATTATATATATAATATATACTTCGTCGATTTCAATTCAAAACAAATTTTATAAATCATTTTAAATTCGTTTTCAAAATGATTTCAACTTCATATTCAATCTCAAATCAAAAATGAATATCCCACTATAAATTCGTTTTAAATCCATTTCAAATCAATTCAATTCAAATCGATTTTGAATTCACTTTCAGCACGTTTTCAATTCCTTTTATAATTATAAATAATTATTTATATTCTAACGACGAACTATATAATATATACGTTCGATTTATATTCAAAATAAATTTCTCGTCGATATTATTTAGAATAATTCATTTTAAATGTTCAAAATTCGCTAAAATTGCCAAAATAAAAATTTTAAACTGGCCCAGATTTTCAGGTTGTTACAAAATCCAAGTAAAATATTATCGTATATTTCATCATTGAGCATATATTCAAGCTGCACTTAAACTTTGTATGCCCTGAAAAATTGTTACAGTTGTATGGTTAAAAATCTCAAAATAAACCAAGTGTAAACAACTCAGTTGAATTTCTATTTAGCCACACAGTCACATATACATGAACATATCAGTTTGAAAACCATATTTCCTAAATATATTTCAGAAGTATCACAAAAAGAACTCTCATTCCTCTTTAGAAGATTCTATCTTTAAATAGCCGAGAATACAATTTTATAGAACATTACAGCATGCAACGACCACCTTTACAATTTCGTCCATATTTTTATAATATGCATGTGTGTGCAGATAAGCCTTAAGTCAATCGACTCCCTTCTCCCTTCCATTACCGCTCATTTTGTAGCCATCTAAAGGGATGGCTGCATCAAAAATGTGATAAAAGTTGATCCAAACTGAACCTGACTCTCAGTGCCCTGATTAATTTTTAGCTTGCTTTATCGATGCTTGTAATGTAGTGAAAACTCCTATAGCTAGTCCATATTTGCTTATATTTGCTTTCCTTATCACTTCATCCATATCCCTATCAATAACAACATACAATGTGAACTGCTATACTTATATTATTATTATTATCATCGTTTTCAGTCCTTTTTTTTCTTGGTGACTGAATATGCATTTTTAAATCTGTTTATCTTTATTCATATGCATTTGAATGAATGCACATGTTCATTGAAGTGATAAATCAAACATGCTTGAACTTTAGAATTGAATGGAGAGGTCCAAATATATCTTCCTTTGCAATGTACATGTCATCTTGAAGAAGCTAAGTTAGATGATTAAATGGAGTAGACGCTTAACGGGATGCACTGGACGGCTTGCTAGAGACTCACTTATCATGCTGGCTTTTAAGGTAGGACGTAACTTGTTCACACAATATAGTACATTTCATCATATAGGTATGTTGAAAAGTTAAGTGTACCTAGTGATCTGAACCATTAGATTTTTGTTTCAACAGTGGATAACCATGCCATTTTGTAAGCAACATTTATGCTTTTCTTTCAACCTTGATAAATATTCAGTTATTTGGCATTTCGTAAATGATTATCATAGGAGTTGACGTATACATCCATTTTAAATAGAATATTAATGCATGCATATATTATATACCCTCACGTTTGAAAAGACAGTAGGTTGAACGTAGCAACCCTTGTTTTCACCCTTCCACCACCTGTTTCAAGGGTTGCTCCACCTTCTACTCCTGAATAATGATTAGAATTATTTGAAATCGATTAATTATACATGGTATAGAGCAAAATCTACTGCAATTTTAGTTACTTGAATCTCTGAATATGTATGAACAAAAATATGTGATTAATTATAGACATGCAGCTAAAGATAGAATTTTAATTATGTTAATTGACTAGAAGTATCTGAATAAAGGAGGGGAAGAATAACTAAGATAAATGTTCAAGGCTTTTAAATTTGGTATTAAATACAATCTAATGTGTAAATGCTGTTGTGGAAAAAATGAAATAAACTTATTTATGGAAAGGAAGAGTCAGAAGGATGGGGACAAATCAAAATTGAAGACATAGTTTTCTACTAATTAAAGGAAGAAACTATGTCATAATAATGTGTAATGAGGTAAATGTGGAATAATTATTTTTTTAAAACAGGAAATAAGAAATTAAACAAAGTTATACAAAATTAAAAAACGGAGAGCTTGAGAAAATAGAATATATTCTTTATATTTTGACATGTCAGCAAAGAGAAATTGAAAATTACTCAGATTTCAGTATATGTTAACAGTAAATCATCAGCCATTTCGGTATATGTTAACGGTATATGTCAAAATAGCGCATCTCTAATAAACACGGCTTTATATTTTTCAATAACTTCGTTATTCTATTCAACAAATGAATCTATATTTCTTTCAATATATGACTCTATATTTTTGTCAACACATGACTAATCTCAACGAATGAGTATTGTCCACGTGTGACTATTTTTGTTATTTAATATAATTTTATATAAAAATTATGGTATCTATCGTTTGATTTCAAATCAAACTCCAACCGTAAATTAGTAAGAGAACGATCCCTGAATATTAACCCCGAAGGCCGAAACCAACATCAGATCAATATCCAGGAGACCACTCATCTTATCTATTTTCCAGTTAGTTTCTAATTTTATATATGATAAAGATGTAAATTTTATTGTTAAAATATTTCGTTCGACACATGAATAATCCCAACGGATGAGTACTATCAACACATGAACCTTTATTTTATAATATTCTTTATTTTCCCAATTGGAATGAGGCCCAATCAATCACAATATAAAGTTAATTATATGGATTCCATACAACACATGTATATAATAACAACGATAAATAATCAACCATCATCCAAAGTGCACTACACTGTATAAGCATCAAATATAGATATCTAACGCTTATAACAGCTGTCAATCAGTCGATCGACATACAACTAATTATTGGGATTAGTATATGTCATATATTATCCCAATACCCGTGTGGGGTTTCAAATCAACAAACACAGATTTTTATTTATGCAGTTGGGCGATGTGTAAAATTTATCGTCCCAATCAATGTCCTTCAAATAGGTGTACGTAAACAAACCGTCCGGTTTGTAAATGAATATTTATTTATTCATGTTCACATTAAAAATTATATTTTTAATGACCAAATTATTTTATTCAACCTATGAATATTCTATTCAGTTCAATTATTAAATAAAATGATATATTTATTTTTTCTAACTTATTTTAGAAAATTTCGGCGGCATAACGGCACGATACTAGAAACGGGACAAGGCCTAGCCTTATCCCCGGTCTAATAATGCCCACGCCATACACATATCAATCAAATCCATTCCATTTCACCAAACAATTCAAATTCAAATCAAATAATCTAACCAACTACATAACCAAACAAACAAGTCCATGGTCTGTGGACGATGGTGTCGGGTGCTACTAAACACCGTCTGCATCCTAGTATATATTTATATAACTTGAAAAGTAAATTTAAGGTGAGAAGTTCTCATAGAGGGTTCCACTTTGCCATGCTTTGCTTCTGAACTGTCTGGATCTGTTTGAAATTCCAATGTAGTTCTTTTCACGCTGTTCAAATAAAAATTATACTTTTATTGCTTCATTCAATAAATGAAAATTCTATTTCATATATATTTTTCAACGCCTCATTCTATATGAAAATTATATTTTTATATTTATACTTCATATATAAAGATTGAATTTTTACTTCGCTACTCATATAAAAATCGAATTTTTATATCCTATTTCTTATAAAAATTATATTTTTATAATCCCTACTAAATAAAAATAATTTTTTAATTGTCTCTACTTTATAACAATTATATTTTTATATAATTATAAAATTCAAACTCGCTTGTTCTAAAAATTCAAACCTTTTTAACATAAAAAAATTACTTCTTTTTCGATTTAAAAATCTTATCTTTTCATACATAGAAATCGTATCTTTATAATATAAAAGATCTTATCTACCTACTTCTTTCACATAATAGAAAAATTCAATCTTTTTGTTCTTCATTCACATATATAAAAAAAATCGAATCTTTTTAAAGCTACTTACATAATAAAAATTATATTTTTAATGTTCCTACATAATAAAATTTAAATTTTTATTGTTCCTACACCCATATATTTCATATAATTTAATCATACACCTCCAATAAATTAACCATCTAAAGTATAACGAATTATAAACTCACATTATTGGAGAAAAGGGGGTTTTCATCGTCGGAGTCGGCTAAGGGCGGCGCAGCACATCGGGATGGCTGCTGGAGGTTTGTCGGGTGGTGTGGAGGTCGGTCTAGGGTTGCTGGAGGGACTGACGTCGGGTTTGAACGGGTTCAGGGGGGGCGTTTGGGTGCGGGTTTGATCACAGAGGAAGAAGAGGTGGAGGAAGAAGAGAGGGAAGAAGGGGGCGCGTTGGACGGCGCGCCACCTGGGGCGGCGGCGGTCGATCCCGTCGCTCCTCTCTCTCGTTCTTTTTTTTTTCTAAATCACTTCTGAATGAAAAGTAAAGGGGGGGGGGGTTAAGTATAAATATAATTTAATTATATTATTATTTTAATTTCAAAAAGTTGACTTTTTATTTGGACTCGAAATGAGGCCCACCGCCTGTCGTCCATAGCTAATTACCCCCATTCCGAACACAATGGGATATGTTTCGCAGGCTGATTCGACTGTTTCGATCAGTTTTCGTCAAAATCAACATATAACTCTATATATTGAATTTGAACGCGCGTTTCAATTTACCGGGGCCACATACTAACCCGAAAAATTCCAGAAAAATATTTTCTAGCTTCGTATTGACGATACGGTCCTAACAAAACTAGTTTCATCAAATTCTGAGACTGTTGGAAAAATGGCCATTTTCCAGTTGATTAAAATCAACTAAAACTGGTCAAATGCATTTTCCTTTACCACGCTCACATATTGATTCAAAAAATTACGAAATTTGAAACCTAACAATAATTTGACGTCACAGATCCAACAAAAGTGGTTTCGTCGAAATCCGAGGTTATTTGCAAAATTTCCATTTTTAAGGGCCTAAATTCCATAGCGACTATTTAGAATTTTAATTTGGACGTATCTTTTGATTCCCGCTATGAAATTATGATTTTTAGGATTCGTTGGAAAGATATTCTCAATTAGATTCAGATATTTTTGGTTTCACTAAAATCTGGTTTATTTTGCACCCGGTATGTTCAATTGAAGTTTGAAATCGAATTATCGAACTACCGTGCCGTTTTCAATTCCTTTTATAATTTAAAATAAATATTTATATTCTAACGATGACATATATAAATATATACGTTCTAATTCTATTCACATTAAATTTCTCGTTAATATTATTTAAAATAGTCATTTTAAATATAGAAAATTCGCTAAAATTTCCAAAATAAAATTTTTAAATTGGCTCGCATTTCCGGGTTGTTACAATCTCCCCCACTTAAAACTTTTCGTCCCCGAAAAGGAACGAAGTCGAAAGTTGTTTAACTAATCAACTCAACTTTCAATATTTCCGCTACGGCTTAAGTTCTTCAACTTTTCAATTTCTAAGAACTTTTCAAATTTCGCCATAACCTCCCCTGCCCCGGGAGCACGGGTTAAACGACCCAAACATACCAATGAAGGAAAGGCTGGAATGCTTTGAGAACAACACACATCAGAACACAAACTGAAGAACCTTTTATTGCTGATTACAACAATTACACCAGAGTACAAAAATATAACTGAGTATGAACTTATAATATTCATTGGAAATACAATAATATCAGAGTTTTAAATTACATTTAAATAGCAGCGGAAAAATAATACAAATATACAACTGGAAGGAATACACGGATACAGAGCTTTCCGAATACCGCTTCAGCTGTAAGCCAGGATCCTGTAAATATATCTGCAAAAAGCTACTCGACTGCCCATGTGGAAAATAAGGGCACCCAAGTTTGCCAGTGAAACAAACTACAGGTTAGTCATGGGACTGGTATGAGAAATCTTAGCTTAACTATCTAATAATAAGGATAATCACAGGACCACGCCGCTAAAGCGGAACGGGTTTACTCCATTGGATTGCCAGTGCATAAAATAAGGTAAATCGTTAAACAACGCAATGCTTTTTAGAAAAATGAAACCATTATAAGACCCAAGTCCCATCACACAATGCATCGCAAACCAGAGGATAGGGTTTTACCTTATAATGGTCAAAAGATGCTTGATACGATAAAACGGATTTAGTATTAGTGTGTATATCTATGGGTATATATATATTTCAAAAAAAATTCAATCATAATGTATTAATCATAGACGGCATAGTACCCCATCCTACTATGTCGCCATACTAGTTCTACAATCAAAACCGCATGGTCGTATTGGAAATTGGATTTCCATCATGAGTCGAGGCTAGGGGCAAGCTCCTCTCCGATTCGAGACACTCTATAAAATGCCTCAGGATCACACCTATGGGCAACCCTTGGATCTTCAGGGCCGGTCCCTACCTAAGGGTAGTGGATTAATTATGCCTGAACACACGCTTCCCGGTTCCTTTGAACCTGTAATATGACCATTATCGGCCTATAAAAAAAATCCGAGGCGCCTCAAAATCCATCATCCACATAAGTGCAATGTCAGGCCGTGTCAAATCACAGACACTACCACTAGCTAGAAAGAAACGTGTGCACTCCCTGCAGTCCATATCCCGTTTTTGACTCATACCGGGGTGTGAGGCTCGCGAAGTCACGATATACACAAAGCTATGCCGTAATAGGCTATGCTTTGATCATCCCACAAGGCCCTGCTTTTCAACAAAAGCCTTGATCAATTGCATCTTGGCGTGCCACATTGACAATTCACGCCATGCGATCAATCTATATTAATATATACCAGGGTGTTAAGTAGAGAATAAATCCTCCACCACCAAACAGACATACATTAACAGAAATCGATTTAATTCACATGGAACGAAATCCAATGTCAGACACGCTTCCATTTATTAGCTTATGCTCTGGGTCTGAGCGAAAACCAGATCCGAACAATCAACAATAGTCCGGACGACCACCACTGAAATCCCTTCAAGGTAGCTACTCCCATCAGGGTCTCTGTAGCAACACATCCATTTGAATAACTCTCGTATTTTTATAATTAAAAATCGAGTACTATAAAAACACATCCAACGTCTCATTCCAATTCAGAATATTCTTTTAAATAATATATTCAAATTATTCTATCTAAGATAAATTCCTTAACTTTGCACCTAAATCTTTCTTTTAAAAAGGTTTATCAATTTGAATTTAGATATTAAAAATCATTATTCAAAGATTATTTAAATCCAAGAAATTAATCTTATCTTTAACTGGGTTAAAGAACTAATGTCATTTAAAAACATAGTTCACGGTAAACCCAAAATAATCTTCCACGAAATATGGAATCTTCACAGAAATCAAATCAATATATAATCGTTATAAATTTCTGTATCCGACCCATAATATAAATGGAATAACGGCAAAGCCTTTTAAATTCCTTGTGTAGTATCGGTCTTCTTTAACAGAAGCTTATCTCGGTTATAATTAATTCGAATCCTATTCAATTCCCATTTAATGTATTAAATTGGAAAACTTTACCTTTGGAAAATTTCCATTTAAATCTTAATAAAATATTTATAAATTCTAAATCCTATTTTCACTATTAGTTGGGTTAAAGAACAAATGTTGCTTAAAAACATAGTTCACAATAAACCCAACTCACGTCTCATCTTATTTCAGTCACTAAATATAATTGAAAACTTTAATAATCCAAACTAAAAGATTATTCTCTTCATACGGGGTTTAAGAACAGTGATATTTAAGACACTATTCACGACAAACACAAAATCCAATTTATTTAATTTAACTTCAATTAAATATTAGCAAATTTGAAGAGTTCATTAAATCTAAATTCAATGATTTATCCTAGTTAATAACTAGTTCGTATTAATGAATATGTTTTTCTAAAAATATATTCTTTTTCTAAAAATATTCTTTTCTCTAAGAATATCCTTCATTGGAATGTGGCTCAATCAACAACCACATATTGCATGAAATCAACAAGCATGATAAATAATAATTAAACATCCAATTAACAACCAAAGTGGATTCTACACTAAATATTAGGACTGGTGTGGGTCAAATATCATCCCAACACCCGTGTTGGGTTTCATCCAACAAACAAATAATAAATTATTTGTGCACTTGGGCGATGTGTGAAAATTTATCGTCCCAATAACATAAACAAGTCGGGTAACTTGTAAATGGAAGTGCAGTATTCCAGCAACATAAACATATATATATATATATATATATAATGATGAGTCATGTAACGACCCAACTTTTTGCCCGGTTCTTGCCGGTAATTAAACCAACTCAAACCGTTCAGAAAGACGAATTGTTATGGGTACATACATACATTGAACAAGAATAACAGAACTTTTCATTGAATAAACCAATATTATATCAGAGTTACATGAATATCAGAGTTACAACATAAACGTATACAGCGGAAGAAAGAAAATAACTTTACTCCCAGCGGAAGATCAAAACACAGCGGAAGCTTCAACTCTATCGTGGACTCCAACTCTAGAAGTGCTCTAGATCGTGATCCAACGATCTATAACTGCAAAACTAAACTACTGGCTGCCCATGCAAAAATCATGGGCACCCAGAGTTTAGGTGAGGGAACAATAAACTCCAGGTCAGTCGTGGGACTGGTGTGAGAACTCAAAACAGTTAGGTTCATTCTTAAAGTTGGGAACTTCACCGGATCACGCCGCTAACGCGGAACGGATTTACTCCAGGTGGATACCCATGCATATAAATGCGCAATGTCTTTTGAAAATGAAGCTATCATAAGCTCGTCCCACATCACACAATGCAAGCGCACACCAGATGGGCGAGTTTTATCTTATGACAACCAAATATGCTTTCATACGTAAAATTCTCTTCAATACCATAATATATAGTGTGGAAAACATTTCGCAAATAAATATATTAATCCTAGACAGCGTAATACCCCATAATATATGTTGCCGTATATATATATATACAATCAAAATCATATGGCTCGCATTAGAAATTTGGGTTTCCAACTTGATGATTCCTGGCACGAAAGATCAATCAGGGATACCAAACGAAGTGCCTCAACGGCTTTTTCGACCATACGACACCGACAACACATCGTCAGGGCAGATCAACGGTTTTCAACCAGACACGGCCCCCGAACATACCCAACTTCCCCAGGTTCATAAGTGGTTTCCCACTGCTGCACAGCTCCATCATCAATTCATATATAAGTATAAAACCTAACCGCCAGTTTCTCATCAATCCGGGGTGTGAGGTTTGTCGATGTCACGTCATACACAAAGCGATGCTTCGATAAGCCATTCTTTGATCGTCACTAGCTCGTCTCATAACTTGGGTATGCCACATTGACAATTCACAACATATCACTGATTTAAATCAATGCATACCCTCTAAGTTCATATGACTTAGAGATAAGGATAATATATTGCCACAAATCCGATATACATTAACATAAATCAGTGCTATGCGGTTAATTTCAATGTCAGGCACACCATCCATACAAGTCCATTCTGGGTCTGAACGGAACAACAACCCGAAAATACTTGAATATGTTCAGGTCTCATGCAACCCATACCTCGTATTGGGTGGCCTACCCAAACAAGACATAAATCAACAATCAATCTAAACAATTCAAATAATCCCGGTCTTCATTTCGTCGTTTACAAAGTCTTGAATAACGTCGTATTACTACTTGGAATGGTTTTCGAACATATACTTGATCCCGGTCTTTCCAAGTAATAAGCGTACTTTAAAATAGTAGCTATGGTTTACACAGGCTTTTCAATTCAAATCTCCTTCCAAATAGTTATCAATTCATATATAACTCAAGATTTGAATTACTATAAATTTCATACATCTCGTTATCATCTTATCTCTTCTTTGAAATCAATGATTTTTACTTCGCTTCAATTTCTTACTTTTAATTTTTTTCGAATCAAAGATTTGATAAAATTCCCAATTACGATATGAATTTCCACCATTCAATCTCATCGGGTTTCAAGGATGATATTATTGAAGATACGATTCACGACAGAACCCAAATCAATCGATATTGAATCATAAATTACACAGAAATTTTATCCACTTATATTCGATATAAATTCTCATAATCAACCAATATTATAAGTGGAATAGCGATATAATAATGTCTTTCAAATTCCACATATAGTATTCATTTACACCATGAAATTTTATATCAAATATCGAAGATTATTTCTATCTAACTTATTTCAATCAGGTGGAGAACCCATATCTTGACTAAAAAGATTTATTCAACTCTTTGATATTTGATCTTGATAGAAATGCCATCAACTTATCTTCAATATTAATCTCCGTATCCAACTCATATTATAAGCGGAATAACGGTGAATTACCCTTTAAATTCCTCAGATAATAAGAGTTTTCATTTACCGAATTAATATCAAATATCCGAAGATTTATCTCCAACCATATCCAAATTTTAGAATTAGTAAACCCATTTCAATTCCATATAAATATTTCCAATACTTTAATAATCTTAGAAATTATTTTATAAATCATTCTTATAGTCAAATAATAGTTCACGCTTATAAATTGCAAAACCAATAACAAAATTTGGAATTGTTACCAATGGTATTGCTATTAAAATAGCCATTAAAATCAAATAGATTTAAATATTCCAATACTTTTGAACCTTTGAAAACATTCCACCAATCATTTAAAAATGATTACTTATAGTTCAGAAAATAGTTTGCAGGTTAAAAACTTCCAAATAGATTATTTTCGAAGGAAGCGTTACAATAACATTTCAAAAGTGTTACAAAACCGTTATCTTAACTATTTTGATCAAAATCTCATTTATCTTAGCCAAAACTTAAACTTTACAATTAAAAACACCTTTTCGAATTTTGTAATGATTTTATAATTTTTTTCCATTTTTTTAAATAATTTATAGCAGCCATTTTATAATTATAGTTAACTAACTCCATTTATAGCGACCTTTTCTAAACTATTTTAAACATAACTTAAAAATTATAAGTCGAAACTATTCTCTGCTTTCACTCATTTGAAAGCTCTTGTTGATGAAAATCAAATGTTTTTCGTTTCATGGAAATATGATTTAAGTTACAAAAGTTATAAGCGTTTAAAGTTTGCATCTAAAATACACGAATTGCCGTTGTATGATAAGATCTACTTTGACCACAAATAAAATTATTCTTCAGTACTTCAAAATACCTTAAAAAAACCATTATATACCATTTAAATCATTTAAGGTAATTTACATTGACTTTCCTAATTATCTCAGGTTCAAAATTCAAATTTTATTTTCTACTTAGTTAAATATTAAATTAAAAATCCAATTTATTTCTAAATTCAAATAACTTTAAATTAACCATCCCATTCGTCGGATCAGTTAGGGATAGCCAGGGAGAGCAGGAAACTTTATTTCCAAACCCAAGCCTAGACACTATCCTCTCTATCATCCTAGAACGTTCTGGTGTATATTATATTAATATATATGTATATAAAAACCATATTTTAATTTAAAAAAAAAATCTCATTTCAAATTTAAATTGAGATAATATATTTTTACCTAAACTAGTTTCAGATAAATATAGAGGTTATTATACAAAAAAAACAATACATAATTCAAATCATTTCCAAATCCAAATTCAATATTTTAAAAGTCGATATTTAATTCAAAGTTAACATTTTAAATATTATTTAATAATTAAACAAAAATCGATATAGGAAGGAAATTCAAAATCGATCACCCATATGTCCCCACAACCACGGCGTGTTTTGTGTGTGATATCACACAATGCAATTATATTTATCCAAATGAAATAGACAATCAGATGGATAAGGGATCACTATCACAACCAACATTTTTACTGTGCACAAGCGTTACAGTCAATAACGCTTAATCGTGTTCAGTGTACTATCTAATTCCATGAGCAAACATTCACACATCAACATCCATCATACAATCATCATCAACAAATTTAAATTAATCTTAGCTAATTATAATTAACTAATTTAAATAAATAATTTAAATTAGAAGTTCTCACCTAACAACCTTTCAAATCTTCACGGTAGGCGAGCCTAGTTGAGTGATTCGTCGGACAGTATTTCGGCGTAACGTCTTCTTCACAAAAATATATATAATATAATATACACTAATCTCTCTTTATATTATAAGAGGAGGAGGAGGAGAAATGATGAACTTTGGCAAGGTGGTGGTGGAAAGGAGGAAGACTTATGCCATGGAAACCATGGCCATAAGCTTTAAGAAGAAGAGAAAGAAATGAGAATGAATGAAAAAGTGGAAGGAAAGGGTGGTATTTATAGGAAAGGAGGAGTAAGGAGAGAGTGACACATCATAAGGGAGCATGCATAAAGACATGTGTCTTAACACTTGTCTTAAGAAGAGAAGGTGAACTTTTGGTAGCATTTCCCTTAAATGCTATGAAAACTAAAGGCACCACTTAATTCTAACGCTACTAATTCATGTTATAGTTTGACAAATCCGATCGAACGACAAATAGTATCAACAAATCCAAACTTATTAATAATCATTCTCATTTATAATTCAAGTAAAACTTATCATATAACGTATCAAAATAAATAAAATAATAATTATTATTCTTGTAAAATCATAAAATAAATTATCCTTAACCAAATTCCTATTTTACAAATCAATATTATCAAAATCAGAAAATATCATTACTTAAACATAAATCTAATAATTATAATTTTCAAAATAAGTTTTCTTATAAAAATCATAATAAATAAAACAAAATACTTATACAAAGTTAAAATTCATATTTAAACCTAATAAAATCAATTTATATTCAGAAAATCCAAAATTATAAATAAAAATCCATATCAAACATAGTTAAAATGCTGGGATGTTACAAGTCAGTTCATATATAATAACAACGTAAGTTCTCATGTTGACATAATTTATCAAAACAACGAATCCTTCCTACTGATTCATTTACATTAAAAATGTGAATTCTGATGTTGACTTACCTACAATGAAGTATGATCTTTTCATTTTACATAAAAAATGATATTCTTTTTACACTGTAAAAAGATGAAATCTTTATATTACATTACAAATGTAATTATTTAATCTAATCATTTTTATAACAACTAAAGTATAGATAAAAATATACTTTTTGATTTCATTTTTTATTTGCAATAGAGAATGCAAATAAAAATATAACTTCTTATTTCATGCTTTATTTGCAAAGAGAATCCAAATAAAGATTCAACTTTTTATGTTTGTTTACATCGAGGGATGTAACCTTTTTATTTCTAGTTTTATTTGCAACAAGCATTGCAAATGAAAAGGATAACTTTTAAATTTAAAGTTTTGTTCACATCTAGAGTTGCAAACAAATTGCATCTTTTTCCTACGGTGTTTATTTGTCTCTAGATATGCAAATAAAAATATAATCTTCTAACTATGATGTTTATTGGCATCTAAATATGCAAATAAAAGAAAATATAATCTTTTAACTACGATGTTTATTTGCATCTAAATATGCAAAATAAAAGAAAATATAATCTTTTCAATGTTACAAAATATGATAACTTTGTATAATCTTCTTTTTATATAACAATGTTCACTTTTATCTAATTCTCTTCCACTAATCAAGTTTTGACAAAAATACAAATTTTTAATGTATAAATTATACATTTCCTATTCATCCCTTTTTTATGTATAAAGATATACATTTTCATTTGATAATCAAGTTTTGACCAAAAATGGATATTTTGGTGAAATTCTTTTAAGTGACCAAAAATGAATATTTTTAATATCACATATTACATGAAAATGTAACCTTTTCTTTTCATTCTTTGATTACATTAAAAATGTAATCTTTTTATTTCATTCCTTGATTACACAAAAAAATTTGTGATCTTTTATTCCTCTCTTTGAATACAAGATTTTAATGTTAATATATTTTGCTTTGTCAAAATATGAACATTGCTCTAATGTTCTATTTTACATAAAAAAGGTAGATTTTCAATGTCAACATATTCTGCGTATAAAAATATGATCATTTTTCTAATACATTCTCAATATACCAAAAATGCCCAATTTGTCTAATTCATTTTTGATATACAAAGAAATGTCCATTTTGTTTCCTTTATTTCAAAGTGACAAAAGTGTCCTTTTAATTTCCTTTACATAAAATGTTAACAAAATGTGAATTTTTTTATAATCCTTTTTAATGTTAACAAAATATGAATTTTTGTCTAATCACTTTCAATGCAATCAAAATGTTAATTTTGGTCGAATTTAATCTAATTAACCAAAATGTTAATTTTGTCCCTTATAATCCAATCAAATTCTTTTGAAAAATATGGTCATTTTATTCCCTAATCAATCTTTTGATAAAAATGGTCATTTTATTTCAATAATCGTCCTTTTGACAAATATGTGATTTTGATTTGCGTAACACCTTTCAAATAAAAATGTTAATTCTACTATAATGTCACATTTTACAATGAAAATGTTAATTTCTCTTTAATGTCATACTCTACAATGAAAATGTTAATTTCTAATTTTAATATCACCAACTACATAAAGATGTAGTTTCTATTCAAAACATTTAAAATGTACTTTTTTATTAAAATCATGTTTTAATTCTAATCTAACAAGAATGGTTTAAAATGACATTTCATTTTTTTCGAAATATACTAGTTCAACAACTTACCACAATTTGGTGTTTCATATGTTTGTTGAAATTTCTAATTCAACAAATTAACAAGATTTGGTATTTCATATTTTTGATCATTTTATCTAGCCAAAAATTATATATTTTAATTTTACATTCTTTATCACTACAAATTGATCTAAATATTTCTAATAAATTATCTCCCGATAGATAAATATGTTTAACCATTCATCGTCCAAATAACATTACCAAACAAACAGATCCATACATTACATTCAACACAGAAAACGCATGAATAGTAGCAAACAGGAAATAACTTGTAGATTTGTGATAATAAATTCAGTATTATTTATAAATAAATAAAATAAAAATATAGATTTCTCACATCGATTTTTGTCTGAATAGTTCAGATCAAAATTTTCTCTAAATTCTGATTCGCTTTGTTTCAGATCCGGTCAGCTTCATGTTGTAGTGCTCGAAAATATGAATCCAACATAAGTTGTTTCACTGAATTTTGATTCAGTATGACAAAGTTATCGAATTAAAAAGGTTTCATTACATAAATAAATTAATTACTTATAATTTGGGTGCGTTTTTTACAGGTCCCTGTTAAGGTTTTAAATTAGGCTCACATTCGGTCATAGTTTTCAATACACTTCCGCCCCCTATTTTCAAATTTGCGCCTCCTACTTTATTGGATCCGCTTCCACCTTTTATGTTACGCCTGATGCCTTTCTTCTTTCACTCCTACGTTTTTTTTTTAAAAAAAGTGCGGCCATGACTAAAAAAAAATAATTTGTAAAATCTGGAAATAATCCCAGAAGTTCACGCCAAGGAAAAAAAAACTTGCATATATGTATGCAAGTATTACGTATAATTGCATACATGTATGCAATTATTGCACAAAGGAAATTATGCGATAGTTTTGCCTGCATATTTGTTGCACACATATGTGCAAGTTTCGGATTTAATTGCACGTTTGAATGCGAATAAAAATGAACTAATTCAACAGCAGATGCAACACTGGAATACTTGCACATATATACACAGGAAATTGAAATTCTTGCATAAAAAATGCATTTAACTGCATTTATTGTTGTTTTTTCTGTTTTAATTTATTTTTAGCATGTTTTTGAATTTTTTAAGTGAATTTATGATCGAATGAATAATTTATTTAAAAAATAGTTTCTGGAATTTTTTTACTTTTTTTTTCCTTTTTTTCGCAACTTTTAAAAAATAGGGACCTAATTTATAATAAGTTTATCACTGCATGTGAGCCTAATTAAGTTTCAAAATAGGGATGTGAGTCTAATATTCACTTATAATTAACTAATTAATTACATTATTAACCCCTCCATAATCCTTCTCTTCCATACGTACTCTTCCTGGACCAAAGAAACCCAATATCGTCACCAATCTTCAACCGCCGCACCATCTATGACCGGCCTGACGTCGATCAGACCTCGCCACACCGTCGCCCATCGTCAGAGCCTCCACCTCCCCGCTCCAGGTCCCACTCGCACCACCGGAGGCCGCCGAAAACGCTCGGGGACGCAGCAATGTAAAGACCCGCAACTTCCCCGTAAAGGAAAGCGTCGGATAGTTCGAGAACAAACCACAACAGAACACAAACAGAAGAACGTTTCATTGTATATTACAACAATGCATCAGATTACAAGAATATACAGAGTATAAATGAATATTACACAGAAATATCAGAGATTTAAATTACATTTAAATACATAGCAGCGGAAAATAATACAATACACAACTAGAAGAAGATATACGGATACAAAGCTTTCCGGATATCGTTCCAGCTGTAAACCAGGATCCTGTGAATATAAATCTGCAAAACCAAAACTACTAGCTGCCCGTGTCAAAATAAGGGCACCCAGAGTTTAGGTTAAAACAATAAACTCCAGGTCAGTCATGTGACTGGTGTGAGAACTAAAACAGTTATTAATCTTTATTTTCAAAGTTAGGTAAATCAAGGGACCACGCCGTATAACACGGAACGGGTTTCCTCCCAAGAATACCAGTGCATAAAACAAACAGCGCAATGCTAAATAAAGAAAAATGAAGCTGTTATAAGACCCAGGTCCTATCACACAATGCAACGCAAGCCGGGGGATAGGGTTTTTACCTTATAACAGCCAAAGAATGCTTGATACGTTTAAAACAAATCATTTGATACTATTATAAGTGCATAGTGTATAAAACAACTTCAAATCATAAGTATCAATCATAGGCGACATGAGCGTCCCATGCCACTATGTCGCCATATATAGGTTTACAAATAAAACCGCAAAGTCACGTATTTGGAAATTGGATTTCCGTCTATGAACCGAGGCAAAAGATAGTCCTCAACCGATTCGAGACGCTCTAGCCCGCCCCTCAGGATCAGAGCTCGAGTGACCCTTGGATCCTCAGGGCCAGTCCACCGATGTGGATTAAACTTAAACCCTGAACATGCGCTTCCCCGCCCTATGGGGCGTAAACGAGCCAACTAAATGACTCCATCGGTTCGAGAACGACCGATCAATCCGAGGCGCCTCGCAACAGCAACAACCACATAAGTCAAACTCGTCAGGGCGTGTAAAACCACTGACGCCACTTCTAGCTAGAAAGAAACGCATGCCCTCCCTGACGTCCTCTCCCGTTTTTGGTTCATACCGAGTGTGAAACACGCGAGGTAAACGTTACACAAAGCTACGCCACAAAGGCCTTGCTTTGATCATCACCACAAGACTTTGCTTTTCAACAGAAGCCTCGATCAATTGCCACTTAGGCATGCCACACAGGCAATTCACTCCATGCGTTTGATATCCATCAATATATAACCCCTGAGTTCGTACGTCTCAGAGAAGGGCGTTAAGCAAGAGAATAAATTCTCCGCCGCCAAACAGATATATATTTAATAGAGATCAATCACAAGGACTAAAATCCAATGTCAGACACACAGTCCATTTACAAGTCCGTTCTGGGTCTGAACGAAACCGGAGGCACCTAGTACCCCGCATATCCATCGATCTCCAAGTACGTCTGGACGATCACTAACTGTTTCCATCTTCTTGGGTGTACAGCCCAATCAAGATCATCAGTTATCACCCAAACGACGTGAAGACCTCCGGTCTTCGACCATCGTCTTTGTCTTCGACTTATCGTCGTATCAGTTATTCAGAATGGGATAAACCCGGTCTTTCCGAATAACTCGCGTATATATTATAAAAGTGTTACACAAACACAACATACGCCTCATTCCAATTCATTAGTCACTAACCGTAAATTAATCAAGAGAATAATTCCCCAAATATTAACCCCGAAGGCCGAAACCAACATCAGATCAATATCCAGAAAACCATTCTGCTTGGCTAACCGACAGTTAGTTTCTAAATTTCACATTCATAGGGAAAGGTTCCCATTAATTTTATCAAAGATAAATTCTTGAATTTATTCTTTAATCTATATTTGAATATCAATTCAAACTAGTCGGGATTAGCGAACCTTACCGAAGTAATCATTTTTTTTAATTTCCCAATCCCAACCTATTCATCCCATGAAGTACAACTGGTAATACTTCATATCTAACACCACAGTGTTATCGGTAAATTCAATTACCATTTCACGTTCAAATCTAATTAAAGATTTAACTATCGCCTGGAGCAAAACTGGTGATACTCCATTTTCGATCATTTCAATCTAATTAAAGATTCATTAAAACTCCACTTAGTTTTAATCGTTAACTGGGTTAAAGAATCCGTGTCATTTAAAAACACGGTTCACGATAAACCCAAAGTCACATTCATTAATTATCGGGTTAAAGAATAAGTGTTATTTAAAACACTGTTCACGATAAACCCAAAAATCAATATCAATTCAATTCCAATTAAATATTATTTAATTGGTACACTTCATTAAATCTAAATAAAAAGATTTAATCTTTTCTCAACTGGGTTCAAGAACAGTGTTAGTGAAGACACCATTCACGACAAACCCAAATCACATTCGATATTCAATACAAGGCTCTGAATAGAAAATATATCGGCTTATATTCAATATCGAATTCTACGACTAACAAATGTCGTATTGGAAATAACGATATAAATATATATCTTTCAAATTTCCATAACAACCCCTGTATAATCACGAATTCCAACATCGAAATATTCCGAGGACAATTTCGATTCGAATCTACTCCAATGCAATCATTGGAAATTTTGGTTATTTTTAAAACCCTTTTCAAATTCAATTTATTTATTTAAAAATAAATAGAATTATAATCCTAGTTCAAAACTAGCTCATTTCGATAAAAATCTATTTTTATCTTTTCAAATATGGAGTTTTTCATCCCAATTCTTCACAAATCATTTCTTATGATTTTACACAAATTACTACTATTTTTAATAATTTTATCAAGGCCCGTACAGTCGATTTCCAACAATGGACATCGAACTGCACTTACAGCGACCTTTTTCGAATTTGATTTGGACATAATTCCAAATCCAACCGTTAGATTTCAAATTTCTAACATTCATTAGAAAGCTCTTTTCGATACGAACCCAACGGTTCCTGTTTTAGGAGAATCCGACGGTCGGATCTCCCGTAATGTCCGTTCGAAATAAATGGTCGAAATTCGCGAACTGCCGCGGCGCGGCGCGTTCTATTCAGGCCATTATATTATATATATAATATATATAATATATATTTCGTCGATTTCTATTCAAAACGAATTATATAAATAGTTTTAAAATTCGTTTCAAAATCTATTTCAACTTCCATTTCAATTCAAAGTAAAATTGAATTCTTCTTTATAAATTCGTTTCAAAATTCATTTCTATTCAATTCAAATTTTAATTCAATTTGAATTCGTTTTCAATTCAATTCATTTCGAAATCGTTTTCAATTCAATTCATTTCGAAATCATTTTCAATTCAATTCGAATTCGTTTTCAATTCATTTCATTTCGAAATCGTTTTCAATTCAATTCATTTCGAAATCGTTTTAAATTCAATTCATTTCGAAATCGTTTTCAATTCATTTCATTTCGAAATCGTTTTCAATTCAATTCATTTCGAAATCGTTTTAAATTCAATTCATTTCGAAATCGTTTTCAATTCAATTCATTTCGAAATCGTCGATTTCGAGATTACTTTTCAATATTCATTTTAAAATGAATAAAATCGATATAAATATCGTTTACGTCAAAATGGCGTCAATCTAATCAACACGGCTTCATAAATTTCTATTTTCAAATATTCTATTTCAAATATTTCCTATTATCAAAATATTTGTTATTATCAAAATATTCTTTATTTTCACGATTGGAATGAGGCCCAATCAATTACCATATAAAATTAATTATATGGATTTTCATACAACACATGTATATAATAACATTGAAAATAATCAACCATCAACCAAAGTGCACTACACTGTATAAGCATCAAAAATAGATATTCAATGCTTATAACAGCCTGTCAATCAATCGATCGACATATTTAATCAATCAGGATGAGTGAAATTCATATTTCATCCCAACACCCGTGTGGGGTTT
This sequence comes from Allium sativum, assembly GCA_030737875.1. Classification (NCBI taxonomy): domain Eukaryota; kingdom Viridiplantae; phylum Streptophyta; class Magnoliopsida; order Asparagales; family Amaryllidaceae; genus Allium; species Allium sativum. The sequence goes on from CM060925.1 coordinate 393,395,443, forward strand.
CAAACAAACAAACACAGATTTTATTTGTGCAGTTGGGCGATGTGTAAAATTTATCGTCCCAATCAATGTCATTCAAATAAGTGTACATAAACAAACCATCTGGTTTGTAAATGAATATTTATTTATTCACTTCACTATTTTCATATTCACGTTAAAAATTATATTTTTAACGATAAAACATTTTATTTCAACCTATGAATTTCTATTCAATTCATTTATTCAATAAAATGATATTTTTATTTTTCTAACATATTTTAGAAAATTTCGGCGGCATAACGGCACGATACTAGAAACGGGACAAGGCCTAGCCTTATCGCCGGTCTAGTGAAGGCCCACGCCATTCACACATCAATCATATCAATTTCATTTCACCAAACTATTCAAATCAACCCAAACAATCTAACTAACAACACAGCCAAACAAACAAGTCCATGGTCTGTGGACGATTGTGTCGGGTGCAACTAAGCACCGTCTGCATCCTAGTATATATATATAACTAGAAAAATAAATTGAAAGGTGAGAAATTCTCACATATAGCTATCCTAGCTCCATGGCACTTCTTTGATAGAAATCTTCATTGTTTTCGCATCTTCGCCAGCTTCGTCGTCCGTAGCCACTACATATATAAAAATCGAATTTTTACCTCGCTATTCAATATATAAAAATCCATTTTTCTATCGAAGTTCAATATATAAAAATTCTATTTTTCTATCGAAGTTCAATATATAAAAATTCTATTTTCCTATCGAAGTTCAATATATAAAAATTCTATTTTTACATCGTTATTCTATATATAAAGATCTCGCCTTTTCAACTATAAAGATTTCATCTTTATAAAAATCAGCATTTTATTTCGACGTATAGAAAATAAAAATCAGATTTTTATTTTGCTACATACACAAAGATGATATTTTTATATTCTCTATACCATAAAGATTATATTTTTAATACTTTAAAAATATAAAAACCATATTTTTAATATTTCTATATAGTAAAGATTATATTTTTAATACTTTAAAAATATAAAAATCATATTTTTACTTCTTCTACTCAATAAAAATTCCGCCTTTTCTACTTTAAAGTTTAAACCCTTTTTTTTTTCAAACCTTTAAAATAAAAATCAATTTCAAAATTCCTTTTTAAATCAGTTTTTAAAACAAAATAAAATTCGGATTTAAGAAAAAAAAAAATCAGTTTCACTTAATATATAAAAAAACAGTTTTAACTTAATGTATAAAAAAAACAGTTTTAACTTAAAAATAAAAATCAGAAATACTTACAGCGGGGGGGGGGGGGGGGGGTCACCTTCGTCGGAGCAGCTGGGGGGGGGGGGGTCGAGGCGCGGTGACGGCGGGCGCAAGGGTGCGGATCGATCAGGATTGAGGTTCCTCGTGAGGGCTGAGGGGGGGGATGCGCGAAAGAGAAGAGGAAGGGGGAGAAATCGGGGCGGCGGTGGTCTTGGAGGAGGCGACGACCTCCATCGATCGCAGGGTACCGTCGGCCTTTTTTTTTTTTTTTTTTTTTTTTTTTTTTTGAAGTGAGAAAGGAGTGAGGGAGGAGTGAGTGTAAACGGTAGGTGTATATATTCATTTATTTATTTATTTTTTTTATTTAATTAATTACTCTAAAAAGTAACCTTTATTTTCGACTTCAAAACGAGGCTCACCGCCTGTCGTCCCTAGCGTTTTACCCCCATTCCGAACACAATGGGATATGCACCGTAGGCTGATTCGACTGTTTCGATCAGTTTCCGTTGAATTTACATTTAAATCACTATATTGAATTTTAAACGTACATTTCAAATTACCGGGGTCACATACTAACTCTATAAATTGCGGAAAAATATTTTCTAGCTTCGTATTGACGATACAGTCCTAACAAAACTAGTTTCGCCGAATTCTGAGACCGTTAGAAAAATGGCCAATTTCCAGTCGATTAAAATCAACTGAAATTGGTCAAACGCGTTTTCCTTTGCCACGCTCACATATTGATTCGAAAAATTATGAAATTTGGAATCTAGCAATAATTTGACATCACGGACCCAACAAAACTGGTTTCGTCGAAATCCGAGGTCGTTTGCAAAATGTCCATTTTTAAGGGCCTGAATTCCATAGCGACTATTCAGAATTTTCAACTGGACATATCTTATCATTTATAAAGTGAAATCTCAGTTTGTTAACTTCGTTACAAAGATATAGTTATACAGATTCAAATATTTCTTGTTTCGTTCAATTCTGACTTATATTGAATTCTGTATATTCATTTGAAATTAGAAATCGAATTTTTGAACTACCGCGCCACTTTCAATTCTATTTATAATTATATATAATTATTTATATTCTAACGACGACGTATATAATATATAAGTCGAATTATATTCAAACTAAATTTCTCGTCGATATTATTTAAAATATTTCATTTTAAATAATCAAAATTCGCAAAAATTGCCAAAATAAAAATTTCAAACTGGCTCGCATTTTCCGGGTTGTTACAATCTCCCCCACTTAAAACTTTTCGTCCCCGAAAAGGAACAAAGTCGAAAGTGGTTTGATTAATCAACTCTATGTTCGATCAGGCTTCCATTCTCCAACTTTTTAGTTTCTGAGAATTTTCAAAATTTCAAAAATTTGGCTAACACCCTAAATTTTCGAAAAATTTCGCCATAACCTCCCCTGCATCGGGAGCATCGGGGAATTTCAAATGGCTTCCCCGGTCCTTCAGATCTCAAAAAGAAAAAGAAAAAGCCAAGCGGCTAGCCAATAGGCTCACAAAATCATCATCACCCAAACAAAACAGGAAATTATGTAGTAAACATGTACCTATTTGTCGGGCAAACAAATTTTATTCTCTGCTCTAGCCTCCTTGCTATGACCTGTTCAATGATATATATGTATATGCAAGCAAACGCGACCAATTTTCAATACAGTTCAATATTTGATCAAATTAGGCATAATGGTTCAAAATTACCAAACAATTAAACAAACAACACAAACATCAATCAATTGGTGAATTAGAGTCTCAAATTCGTAATTTGATATATATACAAAAATCAGATTTTTGATGCCAAATCACAACAATAGGCCCTATCTAATTTTGGTTCTCACACCAGTCAATAGGAAATATATAGATAACCCACTCTCGCCAGTCGAACACAACACAGATGACGATGCCTCATCATCAGAATCATCTCCGGCAACTAAAGTGTGATCCTATATCTATCCAGTATATTAAAACTTCGAATACAAGCCGCTAAGCGTGTATGCAAAATCTTTATATACTCGATTGCCCAAATTCAATTTAAATAAACTATTCAAATACGAATACTTAAGATTTGAATTTCCAAAACAAAGTGGGTTTTCACTTTTATTTTCAAAAACAACACTCTTTCGACTCGTTCTAGGACACTACTGATCCCATCTCTAACGAGTCATCCTCATTGGATATTACTAATCCAATATCTGATGAATTCTTTCGTAGGGTTCTAATGTGTCTTGTTCTCTGAGCTTTGTAAACCAAAGCTCTGATACCACGTGTAAAGACCCGCAACTTCCCCGTAAAGGAAAGCGTCGGATAGTTCGAGAACAAACCACAACAGAACACAAACAGAAGAACGTTTCATTGTATATTACAACAATGCATCAGATTACAAGAATATACAGAGTATAAATGAATATTACACAGAAATATCAGAGATTTAAATTACATTTAAATACATAACAGCGGAAAATAATACAATACACAACTAGAAGAAGATATACGGGTACAAAGCTTTCCGGATATCGTTCCAGCTGTAAACCAGGATCCTGTGAATATAAATCTGCAAAACCAAAACTACTAGCTGCCCGTGTCAAAATAAGGGCACCCAGAGTTTAGGTTAAAACAATAAACTCCAGGTCAGTCATGTGACTGGTGTGAGAACTAAAACAGTTATTAATCTTTATTTTCAAAGTTAGGTAAATCAAGGGACCACGCCGTATAACACGGAACGGGTTTCCTCCCAAGAATACCAGTGCATAAAACAAATAGCGCAATGCTAAATAAAGAAAAATGAAGCTGTTATAAGACCCAGGTCCTATCACACAATGCAACGCAAGCCGGGGGATAGGGTTTTTACCTTATAACAGCCAAAGAATGCTTGATACGTTTAAAACAAATCATTTGATACTATTATAAGTGCATAGTGTATAAAACAACTTCAAATCATAAGTATCAATCATAGGCGACATGAGCGTCCCATGCCACTATGTCGCCATATATAGGTTTACAAATAAAACCGCAAAATCACGTATTTGGAAATTGGATTTCCGTCTATGAACCGAGGCAAAAGATAGTCCTCAACCGATTCGAGACGCTCTAGCCCGCCCCTCAGGATCAGAGCTCGAGTGACCCTTGGATCCTCAGGGCCAGTCAACCGATGTGGATTAAACTTAAACCCTGAACATGCGCTTCCCCGCCCTATGGGGCGTAAACGAGCCAACTAAATGACTCCATCGGTTCGAGAACGACCGATCAATCCGAGGCGCCTCACAACAGCAACAACCACATAAGTCAAACTCGTCAGGGCGTGTAAAACCACTGACGCCACTTCTAGCTAGAAAGAAACGCATGCCCTCCCTGACGTCCTCTCCCGTTTTTGGTTCATACCGGGTGTGAAACACGCGAGGTAAACGTTACACAAAGCTACGCCACAAATGCCTTGCTTTGATCATCACCACAAGACTTTGCTTTTCAACAGAAGCCTCGATCAATTGCCACTTAGGCATGCCACACAGGCAATTCACTCCATGCGTTTGATATCCATCAATATATAACCCCTGAGTTCGTACGTCTCAGAGAAGGGCGTTAAGCAAGAGAATAAATTCTCCGCCGCCAAACAGATATATATTTAATAGAGATCAATCACAAGGACTAAAATCCAATGTCAGACACACAGTCCATTTACAAGTCCGTTCTGGGTCTGAACGAAACCGGAGGCACCTAGTACCCCGCATATCCATTGATCTCCAAGTACGTCTGGACGATCACTAACTGTTTCCATCTTCTTGGGTGTACAGCCCAATCAAGATCATCAGTTATCACCCAAACGACGTGAAGACCTCCGGTCTTCGACCATCGTCTTTGTCTTCGACTTATCGTCGTATCAGTTATTCAGAATGGGATAAACCCGGTCTTTCCGAATAACTCGCGTATATATTATAAAAGTGTTACACAAACACAACATACGCCTCATTCCAATTCATTAGTCACTAACCGTAAATTAATCAAGAGAATAATTCCCCAAATATTAACCCCGAAGGCCGAAACCAACATCAGATCAATATCCAGAAAACCATTCTGCTTGGCTAACCGACAGTTAGTTTCTAAATTTCACATTCATAGGGAAAGGTTCCCATTAATTTTATCAAAGATAAATTCTTGAATTTATTCTTTAATCTATATTTGAATATCAATTCAAACTAGTCGGGATTAGCGAACCTTACAGAAGTAATCATTTGTTTTAATTTCCCAATCCCAACCTATTCATCCCATGAAGTACAACTGGTAATACTTCATATCTAACACCACAGTGTTATCGGTAAATTCAATTACCATTTCACGTTCAAAACTAATTAAAGATTTAACTATCGCCTGGAGCAAAACTGGTGATACTCCATTTTCGATCATTTCAATCTAATTAAAGATTCATTAAAACTCCACTTAGTTTTAATCGTTAACTGGGTTAAAGAATCCGTGTCATTTAAAAACACGGTTCACGATAAACCCAAAGTCACATTCATTAATTATCGGGTTAAAGAATAAGTGTTATTTAAAACACTGTTCACGATAAACCCAAAAATCAATATCAATTCAATTCCAATTAAATATTATTTAATTGGTACACTTCATTAAATCTAAATAAAAAGATTTAATCTTTTCTCAACTGGGTTTAAGAACAGTGTTACTGAAGACACCATTCACGACAAACCCAAATCACATTCGATATTCAATACAAGGCTCTGAATAGAAAATATATCGGCTTATATTCAATATCGAATTCTACGACTAACAAATGTCGTATTGGAAATAACGATATAAATATATATCTTTCAAATTTCCATAACAACCCCTGTATAATCACGAATTCCAACATCGAAATATTCCGAGGACAATTTCGATTCGAATCTACTCCAATGCAATCATTGGAAATTTTGGTTATTTTTAAAACCCTTTTCAAATTCAATTTATTTATTTAAAAATAAATAGAATTATAATCCTAGTTCAAAACTAGCTCATTTCGATAAAAATCTATTTTTATCTTTTCAAATATGGAGTTTTTCATCCCAATTCTTCACAAATCATTTCTTATGATATTACACAAATTATTACTATTTTTAATAATTTTATCAAGGCCCGTACAGTCGATTTCCAACAATGGCCATCGAACTGCACTTACAGCGACCTTTTTCGAATTTGATTTGGACATAATTCCAAATCCAACCGTTAGATTTCAAATTTCTAACATTCATTAGAAAGCTCTTTTCGATACGAACCCAACGTTTCCGGTTTTAGGAGAATCCGACGGTCGGATCTCCCGTAATGTCCGTTCGAAATAAATGGTCGAAATTCGCGAACTGCCGCGGCGCGGCGCGTTCTATTCAGGCCATTATATTATATATATAATATATATAATATATATTTCGTCGATTTCTATTCAAAACGAATTATATAAATAGTTTTAAAATTCGTTTCAAAATCTATTTCAACTTCCATTTCAATTCAAAGTAAAATTGAATTCTTCTTTATAAATTCGTTTCAAAATTCATTTCTATTCAATTCAAATTTTAATTCAATTTGAATTCGTTTTCAATTCAATTCATTTCGAAATCGTTTTCAATTCAATTCATTTCGAAATCGTTTTCAATTCAATTCGAATTCGTTTTCAATTCATTTCATTTCGAAATCGTTTTCAATTCAATTCATTTCGAAATCGTTTTAAATTCAATTCATTTCGAAATCGTTTTCAATTCATTTCATTTCTAAATCGTTTTCAATTCAATTCATTTCGAAATCGTTTTAAATTCAATTCATTTCGAAATCGTTTTCAATTCAATTCATTTCGAAATCGTCGATTTCGAGATTACTTTTCAATATTCATTTTAAAATGAATAAAATCGATATAAATATCGTTTACGTCAAAATGGCGTCAATCTAATCAACACGGCTTCATAAATTTCTATTTTCAAATATTCTATTTCAAATATTTCCTATTATCAAAATATTTGTTATTATCAAAATATTCTTTATTTTCACGATTGGAATGAGGCCCAATCAATTACCATATAAAATTAATTATATGGATTTTCATACAACACATGTATATAATAACATTGAAAATAATCAACCATCAACCAAAGTGCACTACACTGTATAAGCATCAAAAATAGATATTCAATGCTTATAACAGCCTGTCAATCAATCGATCGACATATTTAATCAATCAGGATGAGTGAAATTCATATTTCATCCCAACACCCGTGTGGGGTTTCAAACAAACAAACACAGATTTTATTTGTGCAGTTGGGCGATGTGTAAAATTTATCGTCCCAATCAATGTCATTCAAATAAGTGTACATAAACAAACCATCTGGTTTGTAAATGAATATTTATTTATTCACTTCACTATTTTCATATTCACGTTAAAAATTATATTTTTAACGATAAAACATTTTATTTCAACCTATGAATTTCTATTCAATTCATTTATTCAATAAAATGATATTTTTATTTTTCTAACATATTTTAGAAAATTTCGGCGGCATAACGGCACGATACTAGAAACGGGACAAGGCCTAGCCTTATCCCTTGTCTAGTGAAGGCCCACGCCATTCACACATCAATCATATCAATTTCATTTCACCAAACTATTCAAATCAACCCAAACAATCTAACTAACAACACAGCCAAACAAACAAGTCCATGGTCTGTGGACGATTGTGTCGGGTGCTACTAAGCACCGTCTGCATCCTAGTATATATATATAACTAGAAAAATAAATTGAAAGGTGAGAAATTTTCACATATAGCTATCCTAGCTCCATGGCACTTCTTTGATAGAAATCTTCATTGTTTTCGCATCTTCGCCAACTTCGTCGTCCGTAGCCACTACATATATAAAAATCGAATTTTTACCTCGCTATTCAATATATAAAAATCCATTTTTCTATCGAAGTTCAATATATAAAAATTCTATTTTTCTATCGAAGTTCAATATATAAAAATTCTATTTTCCTATCGAAGTTCAATATATAAAAATTCTATTTTTACATCGTTATTCTATACATAAAGATCTCGCCTTTTCAACTATAAAGATTTCATCTTTATAAAAATCAGCATTTTATTTCGACGTATAGAAAATAAAAATCAGATTTTTATTTTGCTACATACACAAAGATGATATTTTTATATTCTCTATACCATAAAGATTATATTTTTAATACTTTAAAAATATAAAAACCATATTTTTAATATTTCTATATAGTAAAGATTATATTTTTAATACTTTAAAAATATAAAAATCATATTTTTACTTCTTCTACTCAATAAAAATTCCGCCTTTTCTACTTTAAAGTTTAAACCCTTTTTTTTTCAAACCTTTAAAATAAAAATCAATTTCAAAATTCCTTTTTAAATCAGTTTTTAAAACAAAATAAAATTCGGATTTAAGAAAAAAAAAATCAGTTTAACTTAATATATAAAAAAACAGTTTTAACTTAATGTATAAAAAAAACAGTTTTAACTTAATGTATAAAAAAAACAGTTTTAACTTAAAAATAAAAATCAGAAATACTTACAGCGGGGGGGGGGGGGGGGGGGGTTCACCTTCGTCGGAGCAGCTGGGGGGGGGGGTCGAGGCGCGGTGACGGCGGGCGCAAGGGTGCGGATCGATTAGGATTGAGGTTCCTCGTGAGGGCTGAGGGGGGGGGATGCGCGGAAGAGAAGAGGAAGGGGGAGAAATCGGGGCGGCGGTGGTCTTGGAGGAGGCGACGACCTCCATCGATCGCAGGGAACCGTCGGCCCTTTTTTTTCTTTTCTTTTTTTTGAAGTGAGAAAGGAGTGAGGGAGGAGTGAGTGTAAACGGTAGGTGTATATATTTATTTATTTATTTATTTTTTTTATTTAATTAATTACTCTAAAAAGTAACCTTTATTTTCGACTTCAAAACGAGGCTCACCGCCTGTCGTCCCTAGCGTTTTACCCCCATTCCGAACACAATGGGATATGCACCGTAGGCTGATTCGACTGTTTCGATCAGTTTCCGTTGAATTTACATTTAAATCACTATATTGAATTTTAAACGTACATTTCAAATTACCGGGGTCACATACTAACTCTATAAATTGCGGAAAAATATTTTCTAGCTTCGTATTGACGATACGGTCCTAACAAAACTAGTTTCGCCGAATTCTGAGACCGTTAGAAAAATGGCCAATTTCCAGTCGATTAAAATCAACTGAAATTGGTCAAACGCGTTTTCCTTTGCCACGCTCACATATTGATTCGAAAAATTATGAAATTTGGAATCTAGCAATAATTTGACATCACGGACCCAACAAAACTAGTTTCGTCGAAATCCGAGGTCGTTTGCAAAATGTCCATTTTTAAGGGCCTGAATTCCATAGCGACTATTCAGAATTTTCAACTGGACATATCTTATCATTTATAAAGTGAAATCTCAGTTTGTTAACTTCGTTACAAAGATATAGTTATACAGATTCAAATATTTCTTGTTTCGTTCAATTCTGACTTATATTGAATTCTGTATATTCATTTGAAATTAGAAATCGAATTTTCGAACTACCGCGCCACTTTCAATTCTATTTATAATTATATATAATTATTTATATTCTAACGACGACGTATATAATATATAAGTCGAATTATATTCAAACTAAATTTCTCGTCGATATTATTTAAAATATTTCATTTTAAATAATCAAAATTCGCAAAAATTGCCAAAATAAAAATTTCAAACTGGCTCGCATTTTCCGGATTGTTACAAGCAACTTCGAGCTCCACTTCTGGCCACCTCAGGTTGAATTAACTCGTCACAGCCGTTGAATTCACTCATCTCGAAGTGCTTAACATTTTCTGATCGGAAGTTTTAATCACGGAGGCGCGGATGGGGAGAAAGAGGGGGAAGAAGGAGGGAGCAAATCGGCCATTGAGGATTTAGGGTGGCGGCTGTACAAAATATTAGGTTTAGGGCTACGGTATAATAAGTGTATAATTTATATTATTTAATTCCTTTAACTTAGAAAAATAATGGTTCGTTGCTATTAACTCTAAATCGAACCCAACAAGTGTCGCCCCTAGCTAATAACCCCCGTCCCGGACACAATGGTATATGTTTCGTAACCCAGTTCGGACGTTACAATATGTTTTTCTTTAAATTAAATTATAAACCATTTAATTATTAAATTCAAACGTACATTTTAAATTACCTGGGCCACATACTGACTCTAAAAATTATAGTAAAATTATTTCTAGCTATGTTTCGACGATACAGTTCTAACAAGACTAATTTCGTTGAATTCTGAGACTATTTGAAAAATGGCCATTTTTAAGCTGATTAAATTAGACCGAAACAGACAAAACACGTTTTCCTTTGCCACGCTCACATATTAATTCGAAAAATTATGAAAATTGAAACTTAGCAATAATTTGACATTCTGGTTCCAACAAAATTGGTTTCTTCGAAAACCGTGGTCGTTTGAAAAAATGACTATTTTTAAGGCCAATATATTTAATATTAAAAATACATTTTCAAACAAATAAATTTCGAAACTCAAAAAATATAAGTGTTTACTGTTTTTCAATGCAGAAACGTCATTCTGAACTCAGTGGAAGTGATTTCGAGTCGAAATTCCTTCATATGGGAAACGCAGCCTTTCGGGCCCTATACAATATATATATAAATTCTACAACGATCTTCCTAAAAATTGAATTGGCCATAACTTTTGATTTCTGCTATGAAATTTCAATTTTCCAGATTCGTTAGAAAGATATTATTAAACAGATTTAAATATTTCTTGTTTCGCTCAATTCTGATTTATTATGAATCCTGTACATTCAGTCAAAATTCAAATTCAAAATTTCAAACTACAGCGCTGTTTTAAACTCCTTTTATAATTAAATTGAATTTATTCATTTTAAAATAAATTTTTAGTCGTTCCTATTTAAAGTAAATTATTTTAAATATTAAAATTCCCTTAAAATTTCTAAAATAAAAATTTTAAATTGGCCCCAAAATTCCGGGTCGTTACAATCGTCCCCACTTAAAATCTTTTCGTCCTCGAAAAGGAACGAAGCTAAAAGTTGTTTAATTAACCAACTCAACTAGATTTTATTTATCGATTTTAATTAATTATCACTCTAATATTTTAATTAGTGAAACTAATTATCACACATCACAACCAGCAATCAATTAGGTGATTAACTTTTCAAATATATATAACTTTTATATATAATCAAAATCCATATTTTTAGTGCAAATCACAGCAGTGTGTTCTACTAAGTGTTGGTTCTCATACCTGTCGATGGAAATATATAAATATCCAACTTTCACTACTCGAACATAAATACTGGTGATGGTCGACCTATCACCAGAATTACCTCCCGGCGATTAGAGTGTGATTCTATATCTATCCAGTATATTAAAACTTCGAATATCTGTTAATTACTCGTACATTCGAAAACTTTATATACTCGATTGTCTACATTAAACTATAATATACTCAAATACGTATATTTAGATAAAATTTTCAAAACTAAATTTGTTCTCTTTTTTTTTATTTTAAAGAAAATAACACTCTTCACACTCGTTCTAGGATACTACTGATCCTATCTCTAACGAGTTATTCTTATTGGATATTACTAATCCAATCTCTGATGAATTCTTTCGTTCGGTGCTAATGTGTCTTGTTCACGAGCTCTGTAAACCAAAGCTCTGATACCAACTGAAATGACCCAAACTTCCCAGTGAAGGAAAGGCTGGATTGCTTTGAGAACAACACACATCAGAACACATACTAAAGAACCTTTTATTGCTGATTACAACAATTACACCAGAGTACAAGAATATAACTGAGTATGAACTTATAATATACATTGGAAATACAATAATATCAGAGTTTTAAATTACATTTAAATAGCAGCGGAAAAATAATACAAATATACAACTAGAAGGAATATACGGATACAGAGCTTTCCGAATACCGCTTCAGTTGTAAGCCAGGATTCTGTAAATATATATGCAAAAAGCTACTCGACTGCCCGTGTGGAAAATAAGGGCACCCGTGTTTGCCAGTGAAACAAACTACAGTTCAGTCATGGGACTGGTATGAGAAATCTTAGCTTAACTATCTAATAATAAGTCTAATCACAGGACCACGCCTCTAACGCGGAACGGGTTTACTCCATTGGATTGCCAATGCATTAAATAAGGTAAATCGTTAAACAACGCAATGCTTTTTAGAAAAATGAAACCATTATAAGACCCAAGTCCCATCACACAATGCATCGCAAACAAGAGGATAAGGTTTTACCTTATAATGGTCAAAAGATGCTTGATACGATAAAACGGATTTAGTATTAGTGTGTATATCTATGGGTATATATATTTCAAAAACAATTTCAATCATAATGTATTAATCATAGACGGCATAATACCCCATCCTACTATGTTGCCATACTAGTTCTTCAATCAAAACCGCAAGGTCGTATTGGAAATTGGATTTCCATCATGAGTCGAGGCTAGGGGCAAGCTCCTCTCCGATTCGAGACACTCTAGCAAATGCCTCATGATCACACCTATGGGCAACCCTTGGATCTTCAGGGCCGGTCCCTACCTAAGGGTAGTGGATTAATTATGCCTGAACGCACGCTTCCCGGTTCCTTTGAACCTATAATATGACCACTATCGGCCTATAAAAAAAATCTGAGGCGCCTCAAAATCCATCATCCACATAAGTAAAATGCCAGGCCGTGTCAAAGCACTGACACTACCACTAGCTAGAAATAAACGTGTGCACTCCCTGTAGTCCATATCCCATTTTTGACTCATACCGGGGTGTGAGGCTCGCGAAGTCACGATATACACAAATCTATGCCGTAATAGGCTATGCTTTGATCATCCCACAAGGCCCTGCTTTTCAACAAAAGCCTTGATCAATTGCATCTTGGCGTGCCACATTGACAATTCACGCCTTGCGATCAATCACTATTAATATATACCAGGGTGTTAAGTAGAGAATAAATCCTCCACCACCAAACAGACATACATTAACTGAAATCGATTTAATTCACACGGAATGAAATTGTAATGACCTTAAATACCATACCTTTTGAATCGACAATAATCCACACATGTCTAACTCAAAACCGTATGTATTTACAGATTGTTAAATGACGATCCACATCTTCAACCATTATAGTCAAAAATATAGATAATCAAGGGGATTAATTTAGAATTAGAAAGAAAAAAGAAAACAAACACAGAATCTCGCAACGGAATGAACAAAATATAATAATCAAATAACAGTTCATGAAGCTGTTTAAAATAAACATTTGATCATTTTACAACATTTATCAGAGTTATACATTTATATACATAACTGGTAATACAGAGTAATGCAACAGAATAGTAGTGGGATACAATAGTAATAATAGTATACCGTCTTCGTCTTCATCCTTCAGAAGATAACCTTTAAAACTGGAATGCTCAAGTCTGACCCGAGCGTAATAGCGTGAAAATAAAACAAGCTCGGATCAGGCAAAAATATTCTCATCTAAGTCAAATCGATATCATATGAACATGCACACACATAACTCAAGAGATGTTACGGGAAATTCCATCTCCTAAGGTTCCGTCAAACTAGATACTATATAATATAATTTCGCTATTATACTAGTGTCTATTCACAAATACTTGTCAAAAAACTAGTGTAAGCAGGGTTACATTTTTTTTTTTTTTTTTGCAAAGCCTGCGGGGTTAAATGGCCCCTTCCATATATTTATAAACATAAGCAAACTTACATTATAAATAGGGATTGAGCGAAGGAGAAGTACATAGGATAGAGAAGAGAGGGAACAGAGAGAGGTACAGAGAGTTAGCACCATTTACATATTACATTATGATCAAAAGGAAAAGAAGAAAGAGACAATTCTTTCCTTATTATCATACAAGTAGAGTTAAACAATTGCCGCAAGGAGGTTGCATTCCCATTGAATATTCTACCGTTTCTTTCTTGCCAAACTGTCGATAGAGTTACTTTCAACATTATCAACAATTCGAAAGTGGAGCTTTGCTTCCATCTCGTCGCTTTGTATATGCTGAACCATTCGTCATCGTTAGATCTATTTGCATTTCCATAGCCACCTCTTCTCTTAATCTTATTCCACAATAAGAAAGAGTGGTTTCACTGGAAGAAAAGATGGTGAACATCTTCGGCATATGTTCTACAGAACTCACAATATAGCGGCACGTCCAGACCCTTGCTGCGGAGCTTGGAGCGAGTATGCAGTGCATCTAGCAAGAACCTCCATGCAAAAAAATTAAGCCGCTCGCTCGAGTTACAATTCCATATCCTCTTGCTCCATTTAAATTTATGTAGGCTTTCAACCGAAGATAATCTTGCCGCAACTAAGCCAGTGGAATGAGTTGATAGACAATCAGTCCATCCATACTTCATCGAAGAGGCGAGACTATAACTACTGCCATCATAAATTCTCATCACATCATCCACTGCGGTTACACCACATCTAGGCACACGTATTTTCCCGTCAACAATGTAAGAGGCTGCTCTCGCATTAAGTGGGATATTGCTACTCATAATATCATCATATGTCAGTAGCTTGCCTAGTACTGTTCCCGCATGTATCCAGGGAGCCTGCCAGAATTTGACCTTACTGTTCGCAGAAATCGTCAAACAAGAGATAGGCAGAACTTTATCCCTCACTTTGAGCATGGTGTTCCAGACCCAGCTGCATGACGGTTTAGGTTTTGCTGTCCAAATGTCTTCAGTTTTCAAGTTGTGCTTAACACACCAATCAACCCATAATGAAGGCTCATTCATAACTAGTCTTTCAAAGTGAATAGACAGAGCTGCAAAATTCCATGTTTTCATGTCCTTGAGACCCAATCCCCCCTTATCCTTCGGCCTTTCCAATTTATAGTATGCAATGGGTGATAGTTTGTTTGTATGAATGGATCCCGACCAGAGAAATTTTCTCATGGCAGTACGTATCATTGCAATTAGTTTCATCGGAATAAGAAAGGATCTGCACCAGTAAAAGGACATAGAGAAGATGATAGAGTCAAGAATAACCAGCCTACCAGCATGAGATAAATATCGGTTTTCCCATCTACTCAGAACGGAGGTGATTTTTTCATAAAGCGGAATACATTGAGAAACAGTTATTCTCTTTGTTGCCAACGGAACTCCAAGATAAGACATAGAAGAATCCAACAAAGACATACCAGTGATGTTCAGGCAAGATGCAAGGTGAACACTAGAGACTCCAGCAATCAAGATATTAGATTTTTCTTTATTTAAACGCAGCCCTGAAAAACTATGAAAAGCATCAAGCGTATCCATAATGGTTTTCACCGATTTTTCAGTAGGTTTAGTAAATATCATGAGATCATCCGCAAAAGCCAAAGACGTAATCATAGGGTTTCTACACATTGGATGCAGAATGAAATTTTTCAGCATGACCTGTCTCTCAATTTCTAAAGTTAGAAATTCCATAACTAGAATGAATAAATACGGTGAAATAGGGTCTCACTGCCGTAAGCCGTTGCAACCTCTAAAATACCCCACAGTATGAGCGTTTATAATCAATGAATATCTGACAGTACTGATACATATTTCTATCCAACGAGTAAAAGCAGGAGGAAAATTCATCTTGGCCATAATATGTAGAATAGTACTCCAATTTACCGTGCCAAATGCCTTCCTAATGTCAATCTTCAACATAACACGAGCAGATATATACTTCCTGGAGTAACCATTAACCAGTTCATGAGTTAGGAGAATGTTATCAATGATTTTCCTATTCGGGGGAAAAGCCGCTTGATTAGAGGATATGAGAGGAATAAGGGCTTCTTTCAGTCTCTGAGCAAGGATTCTAGATATGGCTTTGTAGATTACATTACAGCATGCTATTGGGCGGAAATCTGAAACACAGGAAGGGTTCGGAATTTTTGGGATTAGCGCAAGATTAGTGGAGTTGATGGAAGACAGCATCTTATTTTTGTCAAAAAAGTTGTGTACAGCTTTGAGGACATCTTTGGAGACAATATTCCAGCAGTGGGTATAGAAGGACACAGTGAATCCATCAGGTCCAGGGGAAGCTGATCTCCTCATTGAAAAAATAGAGCTCTTGATTTCGTCATCTGTTACTGGGGAAATAAGGAATTGATGCATATCATTAGAAATAGTTTGAGGATGGAGGTTTGAGGAGAAGGATAGATCAGCAGCAACATGAGGATTACCCAGTAAATTGTTGTAATAAGATAGGAAAGCCTCATCAATATTTGAAGGGGTGACATGCAACAAACCATTGGAATCAGTAATTGAATGAATGAAAGCTCTGGATTGCTTTATTTTCAGAGAAGTATGAAAAAAATTAGTATTCCTATTACCAAGTTTTGACCAATCTTGTTTTAATTTCTGTTGAACCATACTAGCTTCAGATTGCAGAGCACTCTCAAGTTGTTCTACCAATAATTTTTCCAACATGTACGAGCTTTGATCAGCAGCTGGTTGAAAGTTTAACAATTGAACCTGTTCGAGTTTGATAGATAAGTCAGTCGAGAGTTTATTACCTGAGCCATATATTTTCTTCGACCAACTTTTCAAAGCTTCCTTGGTATTTTTCAACTTCTTTTGCAAGCTATACATTGGGTTACCGTGAGTGTAAATATTCCACGCCTCCTGAACAACCTGTATCAAACCATTGTTATGAGTCCATTCGTCAAAAAATTTGAAATTTAAGTGTTTAAAAATGGCTGTTGAACCAAAAGTAATTATAAGGGGGCAATGATCAGACAAGGTAGGCATAGGAATATGGATGTGGATGGCAGGCCAAGAAGAGAGAGATAAAGAGTTCATTAAACCATGATCTATCTTGGTTAAAGTTCTAGGATGAGATGAGCTCTTGTTACTCCAGGTGAAAGAGGAACCAGAGAAAGGGATTTCAATCAGAGCAGCAGTATGCATTGCTTCATTCATAGGGTCCATATCAGCGATGGTTAAGGGAGGACCACCACTCTTATGCTTAGATTTGAAACAGCAATTAAAATCCCCAATCAAGATCCAGGGGTAGGAGCTCTTGGAAAATTGAGGTAGGGAGTCAAAGAGCTGCTTTCTAACGATAGGGCAGTTGCTAGCATAAATGAAGGATGAAAAGAAGGTGATACCAGAAGGTAGATGGTTTATCATGGCATGTATGAATTGGTACTCAGAAAGGATAGGAGTTAAGGAGAATATGGAAGGATCATACAGAATAAGCAGATGACCATAAGGTGCTTGCTGGATGTTTGTGGTAAAATGCCACGAAGGGTTAATGTAGTTAGAGACATGTTGAGATTGAGAAAGGTTAAGTTTAGTTTCAGAGATGGAGATAAGAGAAAGGTGGTGATCACGAATAAGATTTTTAATTTGATCAAGTTTGGATTTTTTGTGCGCTCCTCGAATGTTCCAAGCCGCAATATTGTTTAACATAATTAAACATGAGGAGATTTAGTCGAGATTCTAGTTCTTCTTGGAGAAGATGTAGGTGATTTATCAGGCATTGTGTGGAGAGAAACATCGGAGTCCTCATCCGAATCCAGAGGGGATAATAGTTTAGAGGAGGCAGGGGAATGGGAAGGAGAAGGTTCTGGAGATAAGCAACGTACTTTTTTTCCTTTTTTCTTCTTATTGGCTTTGATATCTGATACTCTAATAACCAACTTTTTTCCACTTTTTCTAGAGTGTCTTTTGCAAAGAAAGGACATAGGAGGGGATGTCAAGGTTGGAGATAAAGGAGAGGTGGGAGGGATAATTGTAGGGTCAGGAGGAGGGTCAAGGATAATGTCATCCAAGGTACAAGGCACATTCAAAAGTTTAGGAACTTTAGAAGAGACTGGAGCAGAAGGAGTAGATGGATTATGATGGGGAGGAACAGGGATGAGGGGAGGGAGTTTGGATTTGTGGAGAGTTTTAGAATGGAAAGGCTTGGTAATGACAAGAATTTCAGGTTGTTGATGTGGAGTAATTGCACCTTGATTGTCAATATTTCCATGCAAAACTTTATGTTGGTTCCCATGCAAAGGTGCCTTTTGCTTTTTTGTTGATACCGCATCAGATTTTTTTGATATATTCCCTTTTTCCACTATCTTTCCACTTCTTTTGTCTGTTTTCTTTTTATTTGCATGGACTACTTTTTCTGCTTTATTATTCACGTTTTCTTTTTGCATAGCCGAAGCATTTGCATGATCTGCCATACCCTCAACAACACAGACTTCTGCGTCGATAACAGACTCACCATCTTTGTTGTTTACAGTCTCTCCATCTATCATCTCATTAAGAACATTGAAGCTGTTGTTTTCAGTTGTAAGCCCCTTCTGTTTATCCTGTCCGATAGTGCTACTTGTAACCCTCCTTCTATTGTTTGTCATCTCCATTTCATCCATCTTGCTAGCAGCAAATTGTTTACCCTTCCCTTTATCTATTACTCGATTTTGCGGAGCATATGTCTTTTTGTTGTTAGAAGTCACTCTAGTCCAATCTCCGCTTTGACCCCTATGCACTTGATTAGGTCCTATAGCATGCTCTTTCAACCCTGCCTCTATTTGATTTAAGTCCTTTCCACGTACATTCTCCATCTTATCATTGGTTTCAGGTATCTTCTTACTCATACACACTTGACTTATATGTCCAAACGACACACAGTGAACACACACATCTGGTTTCCACACATATGTCACACAAATAGTTTGAATTGAGCCATCTGGGTTTTCTACCTCAAAGGAATCCAACAATTCTCTGTCTGGAGTTATTTCTATGAGGCACTTGGCTTCTTCAATTCGATACATGGCTTCAGTAGCATGATCAAAACAAATCAGTTTTCCTATACGATTTGATAGCCAATTTAGCCCCAAATTTGACCATAAGTAAGTGGGGATGTTAGACAATCTAACCCATAAAGGCACAGCTTTTATCATACCACAAACATTACTGACATTCGGATCCCACCGTTTGATAATGAATAGCTTGTTTCTCATGATAATTGGGTCTCCACTTATAATTCTTTGTTTATCTGATTCATCGGAAAACAGAAAAAGAAATAGCACACCATCTGATTTAACCTTAATCCTTCCACGCAGAATCCATCTAGCCTTCAGGGTCTCAATGACCGTTGTGTAAGACAGAGGCTTGTCTAGGAAGAACCCTACAACATAGTTGCCCCATACTTCTTCACCAGCAGTAACTAGGTCGGACGTAGGGATCATTCTAGTACCTTTGAAGGTAATCTCCATTTGAACAGGGTTGTACTTGCCAGCATTTCTAGGAAGATGCTGAAAAAGGGAAGTCCAGTCTTGGTCAGCGGAGGGAGGGTAGCGATTAGGGTTGGATGAAGACGAGGGAATAGCCGAAGCTTTGGATAAGCCAGAGGGAAAGGAAGGAATAGGGTTAATGGATGGTACAGAATGGGAGGAAGATGGGTCCGGAGGCAGAAAATGAAGAGGAAGAGGAGGAACTAGCAGCGACGGAGGATCGGGAGAGGGTACGGAAGGGTTAGGGTTTGACTGAGGTGGATGGGATTGGGCGGGAAGGTTAGCAGCCATTAAAAAGAAAAAGGAAGAAATATGTTCTTAAAATCTCCTGTAACACAACCAGTAACGTCGGTAGCCAGTGAGTCCCCTATAGACAGTTTATAAGCACATGGTCTATGCAGGTCCTGTAACACAACCAGTAACGTCGGTAGCCAGTGAGTCCCCTATAGACCTATGCCAAAAATCAAAATCGTAGTTGTCTCGCATAAGGATAAACTTATGACAAGGCACATGAGGCTATACCCAAAGTAGTATGCTACTAGTTTGCCTGATCCAGACTGGTGGTTACCCCTAACGGCCCACCGTAGACATCCGCCCCATATCAAATCAAAGGGAAGTACATCCCATCAAGGGTGCTCACCAACAAAACAACATCAATTGAATAGTAATAGTATGGACCCGAGGCCCAGGAAAATCGAAGAGCAGATGTCCACTAAGAGGTATTCAAGCCTCATTTGGTCTGGCACGGCTCCTGTTTTAGTCATTTCAAATCGACACAAGTGTCAGGGTCATCCATTATCGTTCACTTTCTTCAAATCCAGTAATCGCCTCCAATTTCATCCTACTTCATTTCTGGAACTCCACCGCGTACACAGTTGTTAAAGTGGTTCCAACATTGACAGAGAATATGTCAATAAGAGGCCCCGGTCTATTTAACAACAAAACGTCATGTTACACACCGATTGGTACTTTTATATTTCAAAAGTGAATCGGTATGATATCAAAATATCATATTCACCTAAAAAAAATTCATTTTAAAATATCATGTTATTTTAATCACAATAATATTTACTTTCAAAATTCATATTCACTTTGAGATAAATTTCAAATTCAATAATTGGTTAAAACTTCAATTTACCACATTTCCTTCGAATCATTCAATTTACTTCAAAAATAATTTTGAATTCATTTATGACTTTAACATCAAAATAATCATATTTACTTTTAAATCAGAGATTTAAATGTAAACAATTCCACTTCTAAAACAGTTTATAAGTTTGAAATAGTTTTGGGGTTTAAATATTTTTTTTTTTTAAAATTGTAAATAGTTGGGAGATTTGGAATAGTTTGGAAATCAAAGCAGCTTGAGTATTGAAAATGGTTATTTATATTAAAATATTTTATAAAATGACTACTTAATATACATACAGAAAGAATAGGCTTTGGAAACATTTTATATAAAATACCCCATATATCAAAGGGGTAAAATTCAGAAAATAGTTTTTTATAAAAAAAATACTTTATATATAAAATAGTTTATATATATAGAAATAATTTCAAATCAGCAGTTTCTTTCCATTTTCAATAAATCTGAACCTAAGTTCCAATCTCAAAACAAACCAAATCGATTCCAAACTCAAATTCATTTGAGAACAATCCCATTTTAAAGGATAACTTCCAATGTCAAAATATTATTTGAATCTATTCGATTCAAATCAAATCCGAGTTCAAGTTCAAGTTCATAATGTTTATTTAAGCCATTTAATTCGAATTTAATTTCAAAGTTTAAATACGGATTTAAACCTTTGAAATAATTCAATTTCAACATTTCAATATAATTCAATTTGGAATGATTTCAATTCATAACCAATTTTAGTTCAAATTTCAATTTAACAAATTAGATCATTTCAATTCGAATTTAATTCCAAAGTCTAAATAAAGATTCAAACCTTTGAAATAATTCAATTTCGATATTTCAATATAATTCAATTTATATAATTTCAATTTATTTTCTTTACACAAAATCACTTATTTAAATCGGTTTCACAAATTCTAAAATTTATAGATTTAAACAATCCGGTGTCCGTATGATAATTCTCTATCCTATGGCCAAGTTCATATTTTAAATTTTAATTTCAGGGAATGGATATATATCATTTTAATCCAAAGGTCAGATGTCATAGGTATATATCATTTCAACCTATTTCTTAATTTATTCGAAATGACAGTTTATGATGATGCCCGTAACATCCAAGGTGATAACAATGATATAAAAATATAGACAACATCCATACAGTTCAATATATCCATAAATAAACATCCATCACAATCATCATCCAAAACAGTTCAATTTGCAATGCTTAACTGATTATACATGTTGGGGTTTAACTAGCAATTTGATACAAAAATAAACTAACTTCAATTTAATTTCTAGCAGTTTAAATTAGATGTCCATTTAAAAATAGCAACCAACAACCAAATAATCAAATCAGTCACAGATTTCAATTTCACAAAATGTGAATATTTTTGCAGGTGTGAGAAAACTCACCTTCGTTTGAATCTGAAAATATAACGAATTTAAATCCTGACAGTCCAACGTCATTGCCTAGGTCTCGTCGATATGAACATGTCGCCGCTTGTTTCGCTCGAAATGGACCTCGTATGAATAAGATATCGAATTTTAAACGTTGCGTATTATTATACCTCAATAAAAAAAAATTAATTTATTAATTACCTTTAATAACCAATCCACGTCGGTACAACACCAAAACAGCAAACACCATACTCATATTCGATCCCCTCTTTACTAGCTTCTTCTTCTTCACATTTCCATTTCATGCGTCTACACTTTTACCCATTTTTATATATTTAACCTGCTATATCCATGCATGCACCCAGATCCTAGCAAGGCCCAAGCCCAACCATGCAAACAAAACTCCACTGCCAACCTCATGCACAAGCAATTTTGAGCAAAACAGGGGACTTAGCTGAAAATCCACTTTATATGAATAGTACTTCATATTGCATACGCCTGCCACTTTCTTTCTTTTCTTCTTTAAGCCCATGCATGCAAATGAACTAAACAATATCTTCTCCTTATCATATCTCTCTCTCTGGTTCACTAAATCAATTGCCATCTTCACCGTTGAACACAACACCGAATGTTACACCATCCGGTACATCTAACTCCAACCCCTATATTTTCCATTAACTGTCACGAATGCTACCCACCGCTGTTTCAAGTCGGACATGAATGAAAAGTACTAATATTTTTGTCCTTTACAACTTTCGTGTTTAGGACTTTTGGTGGAAATGAATGTAGAGAGAGATAAAAATTATAGCAGAGGAGTGTGTCCATATTTGTAAATGAAAAGAACAAAAAAAATTGAAAACAAAATGACTCTCTGTTCCACCAAACCGAAAAGAAAAAAAACAAAGTTTAAGAAGTTGCTAGAGAAGAGAAAGAAGTGGAAGTGTTTCCCGAATGAAAATGATGAATAATAATGTGTTTTTTCATTTGCAGTGAAACCAAAAAGAAGTGGCAAATGAAAAAAGAATGTGTGGAGTTACTGGAAGGTAAGAGAAGAGAAAAGGTGGTTGGAATGGAAATGAGAAAATGAAACCATCTGTTGCCATGCATGTATCCGTTCTCTCCTCTTCTTTTCTTTTTCTTTTCTTTTTCTTTCCCAATAAAGTGCCCAACCAAGTATATATGTGTTAATAAAAATGAACACATTCCTTCTTGCTTGCATGCATGCATTTTTGTGGATAAAATGAATATTTGGTTCTCAGGAACCATGCGTGATATGTAAAACAAAATGGAGTTTCCCTTCCTTGCGTAGACAAAAATGAGGGGGGAAAAACAAATGAACTCAGTTGCTTTGAAGAAGAAGAAGAGTGAGATTAAGAAAGCAAGTAAGGGAAAGTAGTGAAGAAAAAGAAGAAGAGAAGAAGATGAAAGGGGAAAGATTGGCTTGCTGTAGGTCTATGAAGTGGATTGCCAGGAAGAAGAGAAAATGGAAAATGTGAGGGGATGGCCTTGCGTTGGAAATTGGAATAATAAAAATAACGTGTCCCCATTACTATATGTGAAGTCTCTCCTTGTTACGTGCCCATCCCACCCTTGATTCATGCGTGAATTATATGCCAAAATAATAATTTATTCTCTCTTCCATGATCCATGCGCATGTGCCTTAGGCTACATTTACTTCTTTGCTCAATAATAGAAAAAGAAACGTATAGAGATATGCTTGCATTGATGAGGGAAGGGACGTGTATTAAATGAGAGTGTGGTGTGTGTATATATTAATACTTCGTCAGCAGGGCAAATGCATTAAATGAGAATTGAGTGAAGTGAGAGGGTGTGGGGTTTGCATAAATGAAGAAACATGCTGATGTATGAGAATAATAATGACACATAAAATATGCTTTTAAATTGTAATGTTTTGTGCACCCCGTTACGTAAAACTCCATTGACCTACGAACCGCTACAGACAAAAATAAAAATAACGTCGTGTCGAGCAATCCACCACGATCGCAAAAATATAATAAAATAGACAAATCAACTTATTCTATGAAATATTGAAAACGCTGATATAGGACGCAAAATACTTCAAACAAAAAGCTCTTTATTTTTCAAAATTAAAATTACAGAAAAATTCTTTAAATTAAAATAAACATATGTCTCAAAAAATCTTGTGACATTTCAAAACCAATATTTTATTATATTTAAATCCATATTTAACGATGTAAATTCTCAACATCGACCGTAAATTCTTGTAAAATTCATTCAAAATAAATTTTTATTGGACCCAGAATTTAGGGTTGTTACAGAAATCCAATGTCTGACACACATCCATTTATTAGCTTATGCTCTGGGTCAGAGCGAAAACCAAATCCGAACAATTAACAATAGTCCGGACGACCACCACTGAAATCCCTTCAAGGTAGCTACTCCCATCAGGGTCTCTGTAGCAACACATCCATTCGATGTGAAGATCGTCGGTCTTCAACCACCGTCTTCATCTTCGACTCTTCATCATCGTAGAAATTATTCAAAATTGGTTAAACCCGGTCTTTCCGAATTACTCTCGTATTTTTATAATTAAAAATCGAGTACTATAAAAACACATCCAACTTCTCATTCCAATTCAGAATATTCTTTCAAATAAAATATTCAAA
The DNA here is from genome assembly GCA_030737875.1 of Allium sativum. Lineage (NCBI taxonomy): Eukaryota > Viridiplantae > Streptophyta > Magnoliopsida > Asparagales > Amaryllidaceae > Allium > Allium sativum. Next base: position 393,420,205 of record CM060925.1, read on the forward strand.
TTATTCTATCCAAGATAAATTCCTTAACTTTGCACCTAAATCTTTCTTTTAAAAAGTTTTATCAATTTGAATTTAGATATTAAAAATCATTATTCAAAGATTATTTAAATCCAAGAAATTAATCTTATCTTTAACAGGGTTAAAGAACTAATGTCATTTAAAAACATAGTTCGCGGTAAATCCAAAATAATCTTCCATGAAATATGGAATCTTCACAGAAATCAAATCAATATATAATCGTTATAAATTACTGTATCCGACCCATAATATAAATGGAATAACGGCAAAGCCTTTTAAATTCCATATGTAGTATCGGTCTTTTCATTAAATCTAAATTCAATGATTTATCCTAGTTAATAACTAGTTCGTATTAATGAATATGTTTTTCTAAAAATATATTCTTTTTCTAAAAATATTCTTTTCTCTAGGAATATCCTTCATTGGAATGTGGCTCAATCAACAACCACATATTGCATGAAATCAACAAGCACGATAAATAATTATTAAACATCCAATTAACAACCAAAGTGGATTCTACACTAAATATTGGGACTAGTGTGGGTCAAATATCATCCCAACACCCGTGTGGGGTTTCATCCAACAAACAAATAATAAATTATTTGTGCACTTGGGCGATATGTGAAAATTTATCGTCCCAATCACATAAACAAGTCGGGTAACTTGTAAATGGAAGTGTAGTATTCCAGCATCATAAACACACACACACACACACACACACACACATATATATATATATATAGTGATGAATCAGTTCATATATAAACGTAAGTTCTCATGTTGACATAATTTATCAAAACAACGAATCCTTCCTACTGAATCATTTACATTAAAAATGTGAATTCTGATGTTGACTTACCTACAATGAAGTATGATCTTTTCATTTTACATAAAAAAATGATATTATGTTTACACTGTAAAAAGATGAAATCTTTATATTACATTACAAATGTAATTATTTAATCTTATCATTTTTATAACAGCTAAAGTGTAGATAAAAATATACTTTTTGATTTCATGTTTTATTTGCAATAGAAATGCAAATAAAAATATAACTTCTTATTTCTTGCTTTATTTGCAAAGAGAATCCAAATAAAGATTCAACTTTTTATGTTTATTTACATCGAGGGATGTAACCTTTTTATTTCTAGTTTTATTTGCAACAAGCATTGCAAATGAAAAGGATAACTTTTAAATTTAAAGTTTTGTTAACATCTAGAGTTGCAAACAAATTGCATCTTTTTCCTATGGTGTTTATTTGTCTCTAGATAGGCAAATAAAAATATAATCTTCTAACTAAGATGTTTATTGGCATCTAAATATGTAAATAAAAGAAAATATAATATTTTAACTACGATGATTATTTGCATCTAAATATGCAAAATAAAAGAAAATATAATCTTTTCAATGTTACAAAATATGATAACTTTGTATAATCTTCTTTTTATATAACAATGTTCACTTTTATCTAATTCTCTTCCACTAATCAAGTTTTGACAAAAATACAATTCTTTTTAATGTATAAAATATACATTTCCTATTCATCCCTTTTTTATGTATAAAGATATACATTTTCATTAGATAATCAAGTTTTGACCAAAAATGGATATTTTGGTGAAATTCTTTTAAGTGACCAAAAATGAATATTTTTAATATCACATAGGAATGAAATCTTTTATTTCTTTTATTACATGAAAATGTAACCTTTTCTTTTCATTCTTTGATTACATTAAAAATGTAATCTTTTTATCTCATTCCTTGATTACACACAAAAATTTGTGAACTTTTATTCCTTTCTTTGAATACAAGATTTTAATGTTAATATATTTTGCTTTGTCAAAATATGAACATTACTGTAATGTTCTATTTTACATAAAAAAGGTAGATTTTCAATGTCAACATATTCTGCTTATAAAAATATGATCATTTTTCTAATACATTCTCAATATACCAAAAATGCCCAATTTGTCTAATTCATTTTTGATATACAAAGAAATGTCCATTTTGTTTCCTTTATTTCAAAGTGATAAAAGTGTCCTTTTAATTTCCTTTACATAAAATGTTAACAAAAGGTGAATTTTGTTATAATCCTTTTTAATGTTAACATAATATGAATTTTTGTCTAATCACTTTCAATGCAATCAAAATGTTAATTTTGGTCGAATTTAATCTAATTAACTAAAATGTTAATTTTGTCCCTTATAATCCAATAAAATTCTTTTGACAAAAATGGTCATTTTATTCCCTAATCAATCTTTTGATAAAAATGGTCATTTTATTTCAATAATCATCATTTTGACAAATATGTGATTTTGATTTGCATAACACCTTTCAAATAAAAATGTTAATTCTGCTATAATGTCACATTTTACAATGAAAATGTTAATTTCTCTTTAATGTCATACTCTACAATGAAAATGTTAATTTCTAATTTTAATATCACCAACTACATAATGATGTAGTTTCTATTCAAAACATTTAAAATGTACTTTTTTATTAAAATCATGTTTTAATTCTAATCTAACAAGAATGGTTTTAAAATGACATTTCATTTTTGTTAAAATATACTAGTTCAACAACTTAACACAATTTTGTGTTTCATATGTTTGTTGAAATTTCTAATTCAACAAATTAACAAGATTTGGTATTTCATATTTTTGATCATTTTATCTAGCCAAAAATTATATATTTCAATTTTACTTCCTTTATCACTACAAATTGATCTAAATATTTCTAATAAATTATCTCTCGACAGATAAATATGTTTAACCATTCATCGTCCAAATAACATTTCCAAACAAACAGATCCATACATTACATTCAACACAGAACACACATGAATAATAGCAAACAGGAAATAACTTGTAGATTTGTGATAATAAATTCAGTAATATTTATAAATAAATAAAATAAAAATATAGATTTCTCACATCGCTTTTTGTTTGAATAGTTCAGATCTGAATTTTCTCTAAATTCTGATTCGCTTTGTTTCAGATCCGGTCAACTTCATGTTGTAGTGCTCGGAAATATGAATCCAACACAAGTTGTTTCACTAAATTCTGATTCAGTATGACAAAGTTATCGAATTAAAAAGGTTTCATCACATAAAATAATTAATTAATTATAATTAACTAATTAATTACATTATTAACCCCCTCCATAATCCTTCTCTTCCATACGTACTCTTCCTGGGCCAAAGAATCCCAACATCGTCACCAATCTTCAACCGCCGCACCATCTATGACCGGCCTGACGTCGATCAGACCTCGCCACACCGTCGCCCATCGTCAGAGCCTCCACCGCCCCGCTCCAGGTCCCACTCGCACCACCAGAGGCCGCGGAAAATGCTCGGGGATGCAGCGACTTTGAGCTCCACTTCTGGCCACCTCAGGTCGAATTAACTCATCATAGCCGTTGATTTCACTCATCTCGAAGTGCTTAACATTTTCTGATCGGAAGTTTTAATCATGGAGGCGCGGATGGGGAGAAAGAGGGGGAAGAAGGAGGGAGCAAATCGTCCTTGAGGCTTTAGGGTGGCGGCTGTACAAAATATTAGGTTTAGGGCTACGGTATAATACGTGTATTTATACGTGTACAATTTATATTATTTAATTCCTTTAACTTAGAAAAATAATAGTTCGTTGCTATTATCTATAAATCCAACCCAACAAGTGTTGCCCCCAGCTAATAACCCCCGTCCCGGACACAATGGAATATGTTTCGTAATCCAGTTCGGATGTTACAATATGTTTTTCTTTAAATTAAATTATAAACCATTTAATTATTAAATTCAAACCTACATTTTAAATTACCGGGGCCACATACTGACTCTAAAAATTATAGAAAAATTATTTCTAGCTATGTTTCGACAATACGGTTCTAACAAGACTAATTTTGTTGAATTCTGAGACTGTTTGAAAAATGGGCATTTTTAAGCTGATTAAATTTGACCGAAACTGACAAAACACGTTTTCCTTTGCCACGCTCACATATTAATTCGAAAAATTATGAAAATTGAAAATTAACAATAATTTGACATTCCGGTTCCAACAAAAGTGGTTTCGTCGAAAACCGAGGTCGTTTGAAAAAATGACTATTTTTAAGGCCAATATATTTTATATTAAAAATATATTTTCGAACAAATAAATTCCGAAACTCAAAATATAAAAGTGTTTATTGTTTTTCAATGCAGAAACATCATTCCGAACTCAATGGAAGTGATTTCGAGTCGAAATTCCTTCATATGGGAAAAGTAGCCTTTCGGGCCCTATAATATATATATATATATATATATATATATATATATATATATATACATAAATTCTACAGCGACCTTCCTAAAAATTGAATTGGCCATAACTTTTGATTTCGCTATGAAATTTCAATTTTTCAGATTCGTTAGAAAGATATTATTAAACAGATTTAAATATTTCTTATTTCGCTCAATTCTGATTTATTATGAATCCTGTACATTCAGTCAAAGTTCAAATTCAAAATTTCAAACTGTAGCGCGGTTTTAAACTCCTTTTATAATTAAATAGAATTTATTCGTTTATAATAAATTTTTAGCCGTTCCTATTTAAAGTAAATTATTTTAAATATTAAAATTCCCTTAAAATTTCTAAAATAAAAATTTTAAATTGGCCCCAAAATTTCGGGTCGTTACACCGGGAAAATCCCAAAATTGCCATATAGGCCTTCTGATCTCAAAAAGAAAAAGAAAAAGCCAATCGGCTCATAAAATCATCATCACCCAAACAAAATAGTAAATTATGATAAACATGTACCTATTTGTCAGGCCAACAATTTTATTTCTCTGCTCTAGCCTCCTTGTTATGACCTGTTCAATGTAAGTACATGTATATGCAAGCAAATGCGACCAATTTTCAATACAATTCAATATCTAATACAATTAGGCATAATGGTTCAAAATTATCAAACAAATAAACAAACAACACATCCAGCAATCAATTAGTGAATTATCATTTCAAATTCATAATTTTGATATATAGTCAAAATTCACGTTTTGATGCCAAATCACAACAATAAATCTATCTAGTTTTGGTTCTCACACCAGCCTAATGGAAATATATAGATATCACACCTTCGAAACACGAACATAAATATTGATGATGTGGCCACATCATTAGAATTATCCCCGGGTGTCTAGAATGTGATTCTATATCTATCCAGCATATTAAAACTTCGAATATACGTTCATGACGCGTATACGCGAAATCTTTATATATTGGATTGTCCTAATTCAAAATAAATAAATATTCAAATACGTATAAAACGATTTAAATTTCAAAACAAAATTTGTTTTCAATTGAAAAATATACTCTTCACACTCGTTCTAGGATACTACTGATCCTATCTCTAACGAGTCATTCTAATTGGATATTACTAATCCAATATCTGATGAATTCTTTCATATGGTTCTAATGTGTCTTGTTCTCGAGCTCTGTAAACCAAAGCTCTGATACCAAATGTGACGGCAAGGAATTTCGCTCGAACCGAATCAGTCGTTAAACCGATCTAGACCGTTCAAAACCCCTGATCGTTTTGAGAACAGGACAAATTGGAACACAAACAGCAGAACATTTCATTGCTATTACAACAATTCTATCAGATACAAGAATATACAGAGTATAATTGAATAAATTACATTCGATAAATATCAGAGATTACAATAAATTACATAGCAGCGGAAAAACAATAGAAAACACAACTGAAAGTAATAGACGGATACAGAGCTTTCCGAGTATCGTTCCAGGTGTAAATCAGGATCATGTGAATATAAATCTGCAAAACCAAAACTACTAGCTGCCCGTGTCGAAAATTAAGGGCACCCAGAGTTCAGGTTAAAATAATAAACTCCAGGTCAGTCATGTGACTGGTGTGAGGACTAAAACAGTTATTTAAAACTTTACTTTGAAAGAGAGTAATTCAAGGGACCACGCCGTATAACACGGAACGGATTTCCTCCCAAGAATACCAGTGCATAGAAAAAACAGCGCAATGCTTTTTCAAAAAATGAAGCTATTATAAGACCCAGGTCCCATCACACAATGCAACACAAGTCGGAGGATAGGGTTTCCCTTATAACAGCCAAATAATGCTTGATACGTTCAAAAACAAATCATTTGATACTATTATAGGTGTATAGTGTCAAAACAATTTCAATCGTAAATATCAACCATAGACAACATGGGTACCATATATCATGTCGCCATACTAGTTCTACAATTAAAACCGCAATATCACGCATTGGAAATTGGATTTCCGTCATGAGTCGAGGCAAGGGGCAAGCTCCTCTCCGCTTCAAGACACCCTAGCAAATGCCTCAGGACTACACACTCTGGGTAGCCCCTGGGATCCGCCAAGATCGGTCCTCTCTTACGTTTGAGGATTAGTTATTCCTGAACACACGTTTCCCGGCCTTATAGGACCTATAATCGAGGCGCCTCGCATCTAAACCACAAAGGTGAAAAGTATATAAATGTCAGGGCTGGTAGGTCACTGACACCACCCATAGCTAGAAAGAAACGTCGGGCATTCCTTGGGTCCTCATCCCGTTTTTGACTCATACCGAGGTGTGAGGTTCGTGAATCCATGCAATACACAAAGCTACCACGTAGGTCGTGCTTTGATCATCAACCAAGAGACTTTGCTTTTCAACAAAAGCCTTGATCCATGCAACTCAACGTGCCACACAGGCAATTCATGCCATGCGATCGATATCTATCGATATATAACCTCTAAGCTCGTATGTCTCAGAGAAAGGCGTTGAGCAAGAGAATAAATTCTCCGCCGCCAAACAGATATATATTTAACAGAAATCAATCAACATAGAATAAAATCCAATGTCAGACACACAATCCATTTACAAGTTCGTTCTGGGTCTGAACAAAACCGGAGGCACTTTCCTTGCATATCTATCGATCTCCAAGTACGTCTGGATGACCACCAACTGATTCCCTCATCTTGGGTATACAGCCCAATCAAGATCATCAGTAATCACCCAAACGATGTGAAGACTTCCGGTCTTCGATCACCGTCATCATCTTCGACTTATCGTCGAATCGGTTATTCAAAATGGGTATAAACCCGGCCTTTCCGAACAACCTGCGTATATAGTAAACAAATGTTACACAAACACAACATACGCCTCATTCCAATTCAGCAGCCACTAACCGTAAATCAGCAAGAGAACAATTTCCCAAATATTAACCCCGAAGACTGAAACCAACATCAGATCAATACCCAGGAAACCATTCTTCTTAGCTAACCTACAACTAGTTTCTAAATTTCATAATCTTAGGGAAAGGTTCCCATTAATTTTATCAAAGATAAATTCTTTTAAATTTATTCTTTAATCTTCCTTTGGATATCATTTCAAACCAAATTATGGTTTTCCAAACTAGTTGGGATTAGCGAATCACACCGAAGTAATTATTTATTTTGTTTCCCCATCCCAACATATTCATCCCATGAAGCAAAACTGGTAATACTCCATATCTAACACCACGGTGTTATCGGTAAAATTAATTACCATTTCACGTTCAAATCTAATTAAAGATTTAACTATCGCTTGGAGCAAAACTGGTGATACTCCATTCTCGCTCATTTTCCAAATTTGATAATTTAAACTATCAATTCACATTTCAATCTAATTGCAGATTCATTAAAACTCCCTTTACTGGGTTAAAGAACTAATGTCATTTAAAACACCGTTCACGATAAATCCAAATCGCATTCTATTTATTATCGGGTTAAAGAAAAAGTGTTATTTAAAACACCGTTCTCAATAAACCCACAAATCAATTCTAATTCAATTCCATTCAAATATATTAGAAATTCTGATTATTTAAAACCCCTTTCAAATCCAATTTATTTATTTAAAAATAATTGGATTTTAAATTTAGTTCAAAACAAGTTCATTTCGATAAAAATCTATTTTTATCTCTACAAATGTGGGATTTTTCATCCTAGTTCTTTATAAATCATTTCTTATGATTTTACACGAATTATTGATATTTTTGATAATTTTATCAAGGTCCGTACAGTCGATTTCCAACAACGGCCATCGAACTGCACTTACAGCGACCTTTTCCAAATTTGATTTGGACGTATCTCCAAATCCAACCATTAGATTTAAAATTTCTAATATTAGTTAGAAAGCTCTTTTCGATACGAACCCAACGGTTCCAGTTTTAGGAGAATCCGACGGTCGGATCTCCCGTAATGTCCGTTCGAAGCCAATGGTCGAAATTCATGAACTACCGCGGCGCGGCGCGTTCTGTTCAGGCCATTATATTATATATATATATAATATATATAATATATATTTCGTCGATTTCTATTTAAAACAAATTTTATAAATAGTTTCAAATTGGTTTCTAAAACAATTTCAACATTCATTTCAAATTCAAATCAAAATTGAATTTTCCCTTGTAAATTCGTTTTAAATTCATTTCAATTCAGTTCAAATTTCAAATTCATTTTCAATTCAATTCAAATCAAATTCATTTTCTATTCAATTCCAATCAAATTCTTTTTCTATTCAATTCAATTCGAATTCGTTTTCTATTCAAATCAATTCAAATTCGTTTTCTATTCAATTCAATTCAAATTCGTTTTCTATTCAATTCAATTCAAATTCGTTTTCTATTCAATTCAATTCAAATTCATTTTCTATTCAATTCAATTCAATTCGAATTCATTTTCATTATAAAAACGAATATAATCGATATAAATATCGTTCGCGTCAAAATAGCGCATCTCTAATCAACACGGCTTTATATTTTTCAATAACTTCGTTATTCTATTCAACAAATGAATTTATATTTCTTTCAATACATGACTCTATATTTTTGTCAACACATGACTAATCTCAACGATGAGCACAGTCCACGTGTGACTATTTTTGTTATTTAATATAATTTTATATAAAAATTATGGTATCTATCGTTTGATTTCAAATCAGAATCCAACCGTAAATTAGTAAGAGAACGATTCCCGGAATATTAACCCCGAAGGCCGAAACCAACATCAGATCAATATCCAGGAGACCACTCATCTTATCTATTTTCCAGTTAGTTTCTAATTTTATATATGATAAAGATGTAAATTTTATTGTTAAAATATTTCATTCAACACATGACTAATCTCAACGGATGAGTACTGTCAACACATGAACCTTTATTTTATAATATTCTTTATTTTCCCAAGGCCCAATTAATCACCATATAAAGTTAATTATATGCATTCCATACAACACATGTATATAATAACAACGATAAATAATCAACCATCATCCAAAGTGCACTACACTGTATAAGCATCAAATATAAATATCTAACGCTTATAACAGCCTGTCAATCAATCGATCGACATACAACTAATTATTTAGATTAGTGTATGTCATATATTATCCCGATACCCGTGTGGGGTTTCAAATCAACAAACACAGATTTTTATTTGTGCAGTTGGGCGATGTGAAAAATTTATCATCCCAATCAATGTCCTTCAAATAGGTGTACATAAACAAACTGTCTGGTTTATAAATGAATATTTATTTATTCACGTTCACGTTAAAAATCATATTTTTAAAGACCAAATTATTTTATTCAACCTATGAATATTCTATTCGGTTCATTTATTAAATAAAATGATATCTTTATTTTATCTAACTTATTTTAGAAAATTTCGGCGGCATAACGACATGATACTAGAAATGGGTCAAGGCCTAGCCTTATCCCCGGTCTAATAATGGCCCACCCCATACACATATCAATTAAATCCATTCCATTTCACCAAACAATTCAAATTCAAATCAAATAATCTAACCAACTACACAACCAAACAAACAAGTCCATGGTCTGTGGACGATGGTGTCGTGTGCTACTAAACACCGTCTGCATCCTGGTATATATTTATATAACTAGAAAAGTAAATTTAAGGTGAGAAGTTCTCACAGAGGGTTCCACTCTGCCATGCTTTGCTTCTAAACCGTCTAGATCTGTTTGAAATTCCAATGCAGTTCTTTTCACGCTGTTCAAATAAAAATTATATTTTTATTGCTTCATTCAATAAATGAAAATTCTATTTCATATATATTTTTCAACGCTTCATTCTATATGAAAATTATATTTTTATATTTCTACTTCATATATAAAGATTGAATTTTTACTTCGCTACTCATATAAAAATCAAATTTTTATATCCTCTTTCTTATTAAAATTATATTTTTATAATCCCTACTAAAAAAATCATATTTTTATTGTCTCTACTTTATAACAATTATATTTTTATATAATTAAAAAATTCAAACTCGCTTGTTCTAAAAATTCAAACCTTTTAACATAAAAAAATTACTTCTTTTTCGATTTAAAAATCTTATCTTTTCATACATAGAAATCGTATCTTTATAGTATAAAAGATCTAATCTTCCTACTTCATTCACATAATAGAAAAATTCGATCTTTTTGTTCTTCATTCACATAATAGAAAAATTCGATTTTTTGTTCTTCATTCACATATATATATATATATATATATATATATATATATATATAATCGAATCTTTTTAAAGCTACTTACATAATAAAAATTATATTTTTAACGTTCCTACATAATAAAAATTAAATTTTTATTGTTCCTACACCCATATGTTTCATATAATTTAATCATACACCGCCAATAAATTAACCATCTAAAGTATAACGAATTATAAACTCACAGTGTTGGAGAAAAGGGGGTTTTCATCGTCGGAGTCAGCTAAGGGCGGCGCAGCACATCGGGATGGCTGCTGGAGGTTCGTCGGGTGGTGCGGAGGTTGGTTTAGGGTTGCTGGAGGGACTGGCGTCGGGTTTGAATGGATTTAGGGGGGGGGGCGTTTGGGTGCGGGTTCGATCACAGAGGAAGAAGAGGTGGAGGAAGAAGAGAGGGGAGAAGGGGGCGCGTTGGACGGCGCGCCACCTGGGGCGGCGGCGCTCGATCCCGTCGCTCCTCTCTCTCGTTCTTTTTTTCTAAATCAATTCTAAATTAAGAGTAAAGGGGGGGGGGGGTTAAGTATAAATATAATTTAATTATATTATTATTTTAATTTCAAAAAGTTGACTTTTTATTTGGACTCGAAACGAGGCCCACCGCCTGTCGTCCATAGCTAATTACCCCCATTCTGAACACAATGGGATATGTTTCGCAGGTTGATTCGACTGTTTCGATCAGTTTTCGTCAAAATCAACATATAACTCTATATATTGAATTTGAAGGCGCGTTTCAATTTACCGGGGCTACACACTAACCCAAAAAATTCCAGAAAAATATTTTCTAGCTTCTTATTGATGATACGGTCCTAACAAAACTAGTTTCATCAAATTTTGAGACCGTTGGAAAAATGACCATTTTCCAGTCGATTAAAATCAACTAAAACTAGTCAAACGCGTTTTCCTTTGCCACGCTCACATATTGATTCGAAAAATTATGGAATTTGAAACCTAGCAAAAATTTGACGTTACGGATCCAACAAAAGTGGTTTCATCGAAATTCGAGGTCGTTTGCAAAATTTCCATTTTTAAGGGCCTGAATTCCATAGCAACTATTCAGAATTATCAATTGGACGTATCTTTTGATTCCCGCTATGAAATTATGATTTTTCGGATTCGTTGGAAAGATATTCTCAATTAGATTCATATATTTTTGGTTTCACTAAAATCCGGTTTATTTTGCACCCGATATATTCAATTGAAGTTTGAAATCGAATTATCGAACTACCTTGCCATTTTCAATTCCTTTTATAATTTAAAATAAATATTTATATTCTAACGACGACGTATATAAAAATATACGTTCTAATTCTATTGACATTAAATTTCTCGTTAATATTATTTAAAATAGTCATTTTAAATATAGAAAATTCGCTAAAATTGCCAAAATAAAAAATTTAAATTGGCTCGCGTTTCCGAGTTGTTACATAGGCTTACATATCCAGGACAACCATCTTCATTATAAAACTCTCCCATCCAAGTTCCATCTTGCCATATGCTTTAGCTCGTGGGATAGACAATGACTGGAAATGTAAAATTACAATAATTTATGTATCATACTAAATCAGTAACAATGTGAAATTCAGGATACCTGATTCTTTTATTTTATTTGTAATAATATTTATTCATTTCATTAAAAGATTATCAACAAAAGGATAATTATCACTTTGTTTTGTTTAAAAGTATTCATCATCAAACTAACTATTTAGTGATCTAATAATATTTTATAAACACTACTATGCGATGTAGTAAATATTATAGTGTGGCTGACATTTCGATGAACTAATACTTCGTTAATTTATATGGTACACGTTGGTTCTTACACACAAAGATCCATAAAAATACACACATTACAATTCTTACGGAATGAATATTTAATAAACAGATTATTATACAATAATCATAGTAACTAAAATTTCAAAATAAGAAACTGAATCAATAATAAAAAGATCTATATCAACCATATAAGAAATGAAGAAAGATTCACTTGATAAATGCCTAGCTTATTTCAGTTGTGAGCTTAGCAGCTGATCCATTTGTTGTTTACAAAAGCTATTACATATTCACCTCTTTTCCAAATACTTAAATATTGCCAATATGAGAAGGAAATCAAATCTGATTCCAAACCTTAAAAGCTAATGGAAAATCAGATTTTTGCTCTTAGAAAACTATTGTTATATTAAAATTTACTTGTCTATTTATATCTAATAAGAATTAAATTACCTAACATAATTGGTATATATGAATTTCTCAACTATTTGAACATACCAAATAATGATTATAACCTTAGGTAGCAACAAAAAATTAAAATAGAAAACAATGTTCCAAATACCAATTGAAAAACATCAAATGTAAACACTACTAATGTAATGAAATGCATGTGCACCTGAGTCATAACAGTTGTTACAAAGACAAATACAACTGAACAACTTACGGAAGTGAGAGTAAACCTGAGATGGATTGGGAGAAAATCGATACTTTAGGCTTATTGTGAATTTTTAAGTCTTCCTCCTTTTATGATCCATGCAATATCACAGGAAAAAACATAAAACTCAGATTATTGGACCTTCAATTAAACAATGAGGACCTCAATAGTAATTAGAAATTATCAGGTAAACAAATATAAAGCATAATCTAACAAAAAATTAATAATGATTACAGCCCTACGTAATGACAAAAAACAATAACTTTGGTCCGTTAAATACCAATTGAAAATACATCAAATGCAAACATAAGTAATTAGTGAAATAACTAAATATATTATTTTTCACATTCTTTACAAGAAAAAAATTCCTAAATACCAATAAAAGAAATAGTAAGTTTTAATTTTGCAAGGAAAACAAACAAATTTGCCACGTTCAGTTACCCGAATTAGGCAAACTCAACTAGCATTCAAACTTCTTCCTCTTACATATATATATATATACATATATATATGTATATATATATATATATATATGTATATATCATCCTCTTACATATATATATAAGGGGCGGCTATTTGAACACAAAATTAGACACAAAGAGAGAGATGCAGCCTCAACCGTTAGATCCTTTGGTCTTTATATGGAGAGGTGTAATTCATGGGGTGATCCAATGGTCCAAATCAATTGTGTCACCATTTGTGTCATTAAGACTTTCCTACACACACACACACACACACACACACACACACAAACACACAGATATATATATATATATATATATATATATATATATATATATATATATATGTGTGTGTGGGATAGGATCAGGGAGCCCCCCTGAATTTCAGCCTTCCATTTTCACCCAGACCACAACCACTCATTTATATTAAAGAATGTGAGTGGAAAGTGAGAGAATGAGTGGAAGGAGAGCGGGTGTGGAATACTTGGTTGTGGTTGAGGGGCTTTTGGGGTGCTGCACTGTTCGGGGTGCTCTCGAACCTGCCCCTATATATATATATGTGTGTGTGTGTGTGTAATCTCTACATCATAAATTTATAGTCCAAAAAATAATAATATTGACAATAGTACACCACAAACATAAGACAAAAGTAATTTAAAGAAATAACTACATATTAAACTATTAAGATTTATAAGCAATACCGCAAACCACTGATTGATCCACTGCGATGGTAAATATAATTTATTGGTAAATTCAACATTATCAGGAAAAATTTGCATACACAGGTACATGGAGCAGTATGATAACACTAAATCCGGTAAATTGACGTTCCAAGCCCTTCACGGTGAACTGAATGAATTCTTTGAGTAGGTCCAGGCAACATCATCTTCAGAAGTAAGCAGCTCCTAGTTTCCCCACTCCCTAAAAACCAACGAACCCTTCGAGATCTACTCCAAAAATATAGAAAAAAACATTGCACAAAATTATTAGCCAATTCAATTCAGACCTAAAAAGGTGAGAAGAAAACCCTAAGAACCGAACGATTGAAAGCCTCAAGCAAGTTTCAGATCTTACTTTGAGAAATATGCCACGGCTATGTCGCAAGTTTTCCAAATTTTTAAAAAAAGCACAGCTATTTCTGTAATATTAAAATAGAGAAGAAAAGGAAATTACTGAACTAGGTCAACTTCGAAGAGAGCCCAACAAATCGAATCATTAAAAAATAAGAGTAGATTTAAGATCTTACTTTTGAGAAATGTGTTCGGCCTCAGATGCAAGTTTTCCTAATTTTTCCACCATCAACCTCAAGATTAGTTTTTCTTTTTATAGAATTGGGGAACTGAAGAAGATGAGGGCCATCGTCGAGCAGATCAAAGTACGATAGAGCAGATCAACGAATCATGGAATCGCGTTATTTTCTATTCACATCATACAAATTTTGAGTGAAGAAAGAGTAATTTTTCCACCTCCAGAAATGAAGAAAAGATAAAAGAGGAGGAAGCGCATGAAATGGTAATGTCGGATAGTGGACTTCATGGAAGTGTGGTACCTGAACTGAAGGAAAAATTACAAAACTGCCCATTAACCCAATTTAATTTTAAAAGGCGTTTTTGACATTTCAGAAGCTTTATTTCAAGGTATTCTCATTATAATATATATATATATATATATATATATATATATATTAATTTTTGGCCAAAACCCTAATCACAAACATGTCTGTCGTCTTCCTCGTTCCAGTGGCGAAATCGTCCAGATTTCGCTCCTCAAATTCCTTCAATCCGATCAATCAATTTTAGTGCTTCTATAGGTAAAATCGAAGAGCACTTCCTCCTCTTCGAATCCACATGGAAGTGATCGTTTTTCATGCTAAAGTCGCTCAAATTTGGGGCTCAAATTCTTTGAGTTCGCATGTGTTTTAGGCTGATCGTGGTGCATCTTGATCAGACTCCAACCCCCTCGTTTGGCATGCAATTTCGGTGAAAAGGATTGAGCGGTTTAACTGGCGATGGGTTCTAGAAAAGGGGAAGAACGGCAACGATTTTCCAAGCACTACTAAAAGGTTAATTTTATAATAAATTAATTACTTGTTTAATTATCCCGATGTTTAAAAACCCATATCTTTGTCATATGAGTGCAAATCGCGCGAAACTGGATCCATTGGGATCGTGAGGGCGAGAGCTTCACAAAAGACTAACGGGGCCCAATATGGAGCACGTTAGAATTTTAGGCAAATTCAGACCCGAACAGTATTGAAATTCAGAAATTAAAACTGACGGAGTAGGAACTGACTGTGAGAAATCTTTCATACTAAATTTATTTTCTTGTAAAATATATACTAGGATGCAGACGGTGCTTAGTAGCACCCGACACCATTTATTGTACAAACCATGATTGTTTGTTTGAATTGAATGGACTGTATTGTGGTTGTTGATTGTATTGTATGGAGTAAAATATTTGAACAATAAAAATACCATTTTTATTGAATGATTATAACATATAAAATATTCATGTATGGAATAAAATATTTGAACAATAAAATTATCATTTTTATTGAATGAATGAAATATATAAAATATTCATGCATGGAATAAAATATTTGAACAATAAAAATATAATTTTTATTGAATATATGAACCAAATAAAATGGTCATGTGTAGAAAATAAATATTCTTTTACAAATCAGACAATTTGTTTATGTACACCGGTTTAACCGATATTGATTGGGGCGATAAATATTACACATCGCCCAACTGCAAAAATAATATTCAATATTTGTTGGTTGAAACCCCACACAGGTATTGAGGTGATATTGGACATACACTAATCCCAATATTTAGTTGTATGTCAATCGATTAGTTGACAGTCTGTTGTAAGCCTTAATTATTTATATTTAATGCTTATGCAGTTGTGTGATGCACTCTCGATGATGGTTGACTGTGTATAATTATCGTTGTGTACATATGTGTAAGAAATCCATATAAATAACATTATATGGTAATTGAATGTGTCTGATTCCAATTCAGAAAGAACAAATATTTTAAAATAACGGATATTTTAAAATAACGAATATTTTAAAATAATATTCAGTAAAGGATTAAAATCTGATTTAATGTCCGAATTTGGATGGACACAAAAATATTGAAATGTATAAGCCGTGTTGATTAGATTTGATCCATTTTTAATGCGAACGATATTAATATCGATTTTATTCATTTTTATAATGAATATCGAGAAGAAAATGATTTCAAAACCTGATATTTTGAAAATATTATCATTTATATATTATAATGATATAGAAATATTCAATTTTGATTTAAAATTGAAAATAAAGTTAATTCATTTTAGAATGAATTTATAAATGATTTATAAAATAGGTTTCAAATGGAAATCGACGAAATATATATTATATATAATATAATGGCCTAAATAGAACGTGCCGCGCTACGGCCGTTCGCGAATTTCGACCATTGACTTCGAATTGACATTACGGGAGATCCGACCATCGGATTCTCCTAAAATTGGAACCTTGGGTTTGTATCGAAAAGAGCTTTCCAAGAATATTAGAGATTCAAAATATAACGGTTGGATTTGGAAGTATGTCCAAATAAAATTTGGAAACGGTCGTTGTAAGTGCAATTCGTTGACCGTTTATGAAAATCGACTGAAAGAGCCTTAATAAAATTATTAAAAATATTAATAATTTGTGTAAAATCATAATAAATGATTTGGAAAGAGTTGGGATGAAAAATTCCACCTTTGTAAAGATTAAAATAAATTTTTATCAAAATGAACTAGTTATTAACTAGATTTGAAATCCAATAGTTTTTAAATAAAGTAAATTGTATTTGAGAATGGTTTTAATATAACAAGAAATTTCCAACGAACAGATTGAAATGGATTTGGAATGGAAGTAATTTTCGGAATATTCTCGATATTGGATTCCATGATTATACGGATATTGTTATGGAAATTTGGAAGATATATTTATATCGTTATTTCCAATACGATATTTGTTGGTTTCAGAATTTGATATTGAATATAAGCCGATATAATTTCTGTTCAAAGCCTTGTATTTAATATCAAATGAGATTTTGGGTTTGTCATGAATGGTGTCTTTATTAACAATGTTCTTAAACCCAGTTGAGAAAAGAATAAATCTTCAATTTAAGATTTGGTGTAGTTTTCCAATTAATTAATATTTAATTGGAATTGAGTAAAAGAATTGGATTTTTGGGTTTATCGTGAACTGTTCTTTAAATAACACTTGTTCTTTAACCTAATTAACAGTGAAATGTGATGTGGAATTTAGGAATCTTTTTATTAAGATTTAGAGAAAAAATTTCCAAAGTAAAGTTTTCCAATTTAGTACAATAAATTAGAATGGAATGGAATTCGATATGATAATAATCGAAGTAAGCATCTACGTAGGAGGACTGTTAATATATATATGGAATTTAAAAGGCTTTCTCGTTAATCCATTTTATTATTAGTTGGGTACGAAAATTTATATCGATTATATATATATATTGATTTGTTTTCCGTGAAGATTCCATAATTAATGGAATGTGATTTTGGGTTTATCGTGAACTGTGTTTTAAATGACATTAGTTCTTTAACCCAGTTAAAGACAGGATTACATGTCTAACATTGTATTTCGAACTATATGGTCGATCTCTGCTAAAATTTATTCTCTTGCTTAACACCCTTCTCTAAGATGTACGAGCTTGGAGGTTATATATAGGTATAACTCAATAGTACAGTGTAGATTGTCGATGCGGCATGTTTGATTTCCCAAAGTTAAATAATCATTAGTATTGATTTTTGGCAAGATTAAAACTAAGTGGAGTTTTAATGAATCTTTAATTAGATTGAAATGTGAAAGTGATAATTTAAATTATCAAATTTGTGAAATGGTCGAGAATGGAGTTCACCAGTTTACTCCAAGCGATAGTTAAATCTTTAATTAGATTTGAACGTGAAATGGTAATTAAAATTACCGATAACACTGTTGTGTTAGATATGGAGTATTACCAGTTTTCTCCATGGGACGAATATGTTGGGATTAGGAAATAAAACAAATGATTACTTCGGTATGGTGCGCTAATCCCGACTAGTTTGGATAAACCTTAATTTGGTTTGAATTGACATCCAAAGGAAGAACAAAGAATAAATTTAAAGGATTTATCTTTGATAAAATTAATGGGAACCTTTCCCAAAGGATATGAATATTTAAATAAAAGAATACTCTGGATTGGAATGAGGCATAGTTGTGTTTTTATAGCACTTGTTTATAATATATGTGCGTTATTCGGAAAGGCCGGGTTTATACCCATTCAGAATAACTGATTCGACGATAAGTCGATAATGGAGACGGTGGTTGAAGACCAAAGTTCTTCACATCGTTTGGATGATTTTCGATGTCCTGATTGGGTTGTATACCCAAGACAAGGTAATAAGTGGTGATCGTCCAGACATACTTGGAGATCGACCAGATATGCGAGGACGTCTCTCCTATATTGGACATATGGGATGAGGAATAAGGTGCCTCCGGTTTCATTCAGACCCAGAACGAACTTGTAAATGGATGTGTGTCTGTCATTGGATCTGATTCTATGTTGATTGATCTCTATTAAATATATATTTGTTTGGTGGTGGAAAATTTATTCTCTTGTTTAACACCCCTCTCTGAGACATACAAGCCTAGAGGTTATATATTGATAAATATCAATCACATGGCGTGAATTGCCTATGTGGCATGCTGAGATGCAAATGATCAAGGCTTCTGTTGAAAAGCAGAATCTTGTGGTTGATGATCAAAGTAAGGCTTTAATATAGCATAGCTTTGTGTATAGCGTTAACTCGTGAGCCTCACACCCCGGTGTGAACCCGAAACGGGAGGGACCTCAGGGAGGACATGCATTTCTTTCTAGCTAGGAGTGGTGCCATGGTATGGAGCCCAGACATTTTACTTATGTGGATGATGGAAAGCGAAATGCCTCAGATATATTGGTCACTACGGAGCCGATGGATGACTTGGATGACATACTGACCAAACTTACGTCCCATAGGGTGGAGAAACGCATGTTCATGGATTATTAATCCACTTAAAATGTGGACCATCCCTGACAATCCAGGTGCAGTTGCGGCTGATCCTGAGACATGGCAAGCTAGATTGTCTCGAATTTGCACAAGATGATCCCTTTGCCATGGTTCGCAAGTGGAAATCCAACTTCCAATACGACATTTTAGTTTTAATTGTAGAGCCTAGTATGGTGACATGGTAGATGGTACCCATGCGGCCTATGATTGATACATTTATATTTAAAATTGTTTTATACAATGTGCACTTATAATAGTATCAAATGATTTGTTTTAAACGTACCAAGCATGTTTGGCTATTATAAGGGAAAAATCTATCCTTCGGCTTGCG
The DNA here is from genome assembly GCA_030737875.1 of Allium sativum. Lineage (NCBI taxonomy): Eukaryota > Viridiplantae > Streptophyta > Magnoliopsida > Asparagales > Amaryllidaceae > Allium > Allium sativum. The sequence continues at coordinate 393,440,095 of CM060925.1, forward strand.
TTGCATTGTGTGATGGGACCTGAGTCTTATAGTGGCTTCATTTTTTCAAAAAGCATTGCACTGTTTGTTGTATGCGCTGGTATTCTTAGGAGGAAGCCCGTTCCGTGTCATACGGTGTGGTCCCTTGATTTACTTTATTTCCAAAGTAATGTTTAAAAAACTGTTTTAGTTCTTACACCAGTCACATGACTGACCTGGAGTTTATTATTTTAACCTAAACTCTGGGTGTCCCTATTTTCCACACGGGCAACTAGTAGTTTTGGTTTTGCAGATATTATTTTCACAGGATCTTGGATTTATAGCTGGAGTTATATTCGGAACGCTCTGTATCCGTATATTTCTTTCAATTATGTTATGTATTATTTTTTCGCTGCTATGTATTTAAATGTAATTTAAAACTCTAGTACTTTTCTAGAGTATATTATTTATTCAAACTCCGTATATTCTTGTACTCTGATGTAAATTATTGTAATAAGCAATGAAATATTTTTCTGTTTGTATTCTGATTTGTCATGTTCTCAACTCAGTTCTGGCTTTCCCGTAAGGACGAGTTTGGGTCGTTTCATTCTTAATAACACATGAATGTTCCACCTTCACGAAAATAAGTCATAATATCCTAAAAATACTAAAGTCCTGCCGACATGGATCTGAAATATATCTCCTGACAGCATTACTATACACTAACAATGAACTTTTATAGGAGATCCTACCATGTTAGTGTTACGTTTTAAATTAATTGTCAATCCGTTGAATGTAGTCACTTAATTTAGTAACTCCTAAGATAAATTAAATGTAGTCAAATAACTTAATTTAGTAACTCTCAAGTCAAATTAATTGTCAGCTCATATAAATTAGACCTCTTGGCCACAAAAGTAACTTGGTCATATTTCTGAGATTTCTCGAAAAATTCACGCACACTTGATTTATACATCACTCATAAACATATGTGCTCATGCTTCACATATACAAAACATAGTCTCACCTGCACTATCTATGTCTATATGATCATAATCATTGTATGTTATACATATACGTGTGCATGCAGAATTCATATATTAAACATATGTTTATCCAATTGTGTTTACAACAAAACATTCATATGAAAACTTTAAATGGATCAGTATGCCCATATAATGTTTTTACATAACAAGCTACCACTTATATGTCCAGAAGCAACTAGCATATAATTAAAGTAAAATAAATACCATTTGCATAGTCTAATTTCAAGCACAAGGTAGTAGGTGTTGATAATTATAAAGTGCCACTGTTTTAGCCTATCACTATTTTGCAATATTTAAAAGCAGTAATCTTTCATGTATATCACTATACATACACACACACATACATACATACATACATACATACATACATATATATCAGTGCAATATGTTTGCTGCAAGTACTCAATCAAGCAATTTAAATGAACATGTTAACATTTAATACCAATGTCCATATTAAATTCCAATCCATATAATTCAAGCAATCAACATATATATACAAAACAGGTTCAAAACCCATTCAATTCAGATGCAAATAGCAAGGAAGATATTTTAACAAGTATAAAATCCATTTGTTTTCATATACACTATCATGAAACATTTATATGTATATATTGATCTAATTTTTAAGCAAACAAAAAGGTCATACGCATATAAATTTAATCTGGTATACTATCAAAACCCAGAGTTCAAAAGTAACTTAAAAACCCAGATATAAAACTCATTTACAAACATTGTTTGCAGAAAGCAACTGTTTTGTTTTGTGGCTGCAGAAATCAACATCAATGGGTTTTAACTATTCAAAACCCTAAACGATAGGATCTAAACAAAATTAGATAAATCAAGTTTGGTTTTATACCTTTCTTGATTTAGCGTTTTCATGAACATGAATATGATTAGTATTTGAATCAAATTGCTTTGTAGCGTCGCTGAGATGAACCGCCTCTACTAGTATCCATACCAACGTTTAACGAGATTGTCTTTACGAAATCGAACTAAACTGAGAAATACTAAGAGGTAGATTGAAAGTGGTTAGAAGCTAGGGTTTTTTTGGAAAAAGGAAGAAAAGGGAATGAGGGTTAAAAGATTTTAAGTACGAGGGATAGAAAAAGTGAATAGGTCGGTTACATTTACTATGGACATGTAGACTAATCTTTACGAAGAGGTGGGAATGTGAATTTTTTTTTGCCATGCTTATATTGTTACCGAAAACAGTTTTGCTTACATTTGATAATAAACGCCACCAATATTTGCAACAGAAAAATCAATTTTCTTATAGTGAGTAAGAAATAAATAATTAAATGCGCTAGGATAGGAAGTCATAGAGCATTATCCTTATCTATTCTAGTTTAATTCCAGAATTTCTAGAACGGAAAATAAGGATTGGACTTAGTAGGTTGATGATGTGAGGTCAGTTGCCTTATTCGACAGAAGTTTGCACTTTCTAGTTGTTAGATATAAGTACAACTGATGTGAGTTACTATTAGCAATAAGAACCCGTGATGATAGTTAATTAAATAACGAGAATTATTCCTAAAATGTTTTCTTCAAGTGTTGAGGTATTAAGCGGTTGTAGGACCCACCTCCCTTCTAAAAGAAGAACTAAAAAGAAAATAATTCATAGCGTAGCCAACTTCAAAATTAGGGTTATTAAGTAATGGGATCTGCCTTTTGAGTATTAAGCGGCTGGATTCACCTTTCCCCATAAGGATACATTCATAGGGTCCACCTTTATAAGTATTAATGATCAGATAGCTCGCCTCCCCATAAATAAGAAGTATTAAAAGGCTAATTGGGTGCAAGCTCGGTAATCTGCGATGGTCTGCTTCCTTTAGGTAACAAGCGACTGGGTTAGAGCCTGCCTTAGGATAAGGTATTAAATGTACATAGGATTGCATATACTGTGGGAAGTATTAAGTGATGAGGTGATTATCTGATAACGCCAGCTAGATAGGGTACACCGGGGGAAGGTCACAAATGACATTAGTCGTCTTAGGTCATAAGCGAATGCTTACTATCTCTTGTCTTATGAGTTTGGGAATATGTGTGAATGACGGAAGTCTTAAATTAGTAGTACTTAGTAGCTAGTGTCTTTTAATTTATATTAGCGTGTAGTAAACCACCTAGTAAGGTATTAAGTGATCAATGGACCTGTTTTGGGCATTAAGTGATTTAAGGATCCACACTTACGTTATATTATGAGCAAGGCCATAAGTAACTACATAGAATAACCCACCTATTTTATAAGGTATTGAGTAGTTAGAAAGCCCGCCTCTTAGTTTTGGTAAAGTGGTGATTTAATGGCTTCATGCTTATGCTCAAAATTCGATCTAAGTATTGCAATAACATTATCTTTGGGAAGCAATACCTCGAGTTTGGTAGTTTATCATTGTCCTTGTACGGCTAGGCTAGAATTGCTAGTCTTTTTGTTCTGGTGATTTACATCCATTCACTTTTCGAACTTCACACACCACTTATGTTGCAACAATGATTCATTATCGAATGATTCTCAAGGGCCTGATCGATTTGTCCCAAGGATTAAGAAAGAGATGTTGAATGAAGTATGATCAGTAGAAATGGCTAGAATCAATTCAAAAATAATGGAAAGAGATTTAAATGACTGAAGTAGAAGATGGAAAGAACTATGACTACGCACCATATTAAACAACATAACTTACTTACAAAGATAAATAGTCAATGAGGATAAACAAAATCAATGGCATAGCATAGACATATGAATAAATACAACTCAGAATCTCACAACAGAAATAAATAAATTAACAAATGAGTAGTTTATAATTTTATATTTTCTCTTTGGACTAAACAATTAGAAATGACATAATATAAGAACAACATAACTAAACTGAAATTATGAATTATCCGGGTATATATGGAGTCTCCAACTAAATTTTCATCACCAAAAAAGTAATCCTCAACAGAAACACAACACGCGAGTCAGAACTAACATCCTCATGTAAATCAATAAAATCAATATACCTATAACTTAAGAGATATTATAGTTATAGGTTTTTTCATATCATATGGAGCTGCTAAACTATTTACATATAATAGTGTGGGGTCGCTACTTGGACCAAAAATTAGACACAAACATAGAGACATAAAGCCTCAACCGTTCGATCTTTTTGTCCTTATATGGAAGAGTGGAATCCACGGGGTAATCCAATGGTAGAGATCAGGTCACCAACTGTATCAAAAATTTGTGTCTAAATAAACTTTCCCTAATAGTATGCGCTATAATAGATAATGTAAATCTATAGACTAAATATTAAAATAGGATTGAGGTTTTACATTAATCCCCCATTGACACATTTTTAAAGTATTGTAGTATATGCAAGTGCTGTAACACAACCAGTAACATTAGTATCCAGTGAGTCCGTTATAGGAACGATACTGAACCAAAGTCGTGATAGGATCCTATAAGAATAAATACGATAAGGAACGCGAGGTATTGCATAAGGTTGGATTCTACCAGTTCACCCTTTCTGAAGAGATAATAACTAATAAAAGCAAACTGAGGTGAACATAGGCTAGAGATTACGTTTCAACACTATAAGAATTTTATATGTTCTTCTCTATTTTTTATCTTTTTACTTTTACTTATACACCATACTAGTGATTTCATCCGAATTTTGGATGGTTATCCAATTGCGAGGTCAACAATAGGTAATGTCTATGTTCAGCCCTTACTTATAGCTCAAACGCATTACTTTATCTAGCCTAATCACTTTTCCTTCATCAACTTTTAGCAATAGTTCTTCAGTATTTTTCGCAAAAACTTTAGGAACTATATTTTTGGACTCGTCAGACTCTTCTTCATATCAAACTCCTCAGGATTGCTTTAAAAGTGTAACGACCCCAAACCCCGTACTGACGACGGCAAGGGTAATCTTTGGAATATAACACATGAACAGTTAATAGCATAACAGAATTAAATACATACACCAGATAATGAACAAATGATACACTGGATAAACTTAATCATCAGAGTTGCACAGTATACATGATCATACTTAGTACAAATACAGTTCAGCTATACATAAATGTTTACAGCAGAAAACAAACATAATATGTACAATAGGAGCTGAACAGCATAAAAAGAGATAAATGATAGAATCCATCTTCAGCTCGAACTATCGAGAAAGAACCTGCTAAAACCTGAATACAAGGCTGCTCGTGTAGAAAGAGGGGCACCCGAGTTTGCAAGTGAAACAAACTACGAGTCAGTCATGGGACTGGTATGAGAAATCTACTCAACACATTTAAAATATGGCCAATCACAGGACCAAGCCACTTTCGTGGAACGGGTTTACTCAATCGGATTGCCAGTGCTTTAAAACAAATAATTCTTTTAAACATCACAATGCTTTTTATAAAAATGAAGCCATTATAAGACTAAGTTCCCATCACACAATGCAACGCAAACCGGAGGATAGAATTTTTACCTTATAATGGACAAAATATGCTTGATACGAATAAAACAAAAGAATTTGATATTATTACTAGTGTTTGTACGTTTCAAAAACAATTTCAAATCATAAGTATCAATCATAGACGGCATTAATGCCCCATACCACTATGTCGCCATATATAGGTATACAATCCAAACCGCACAGTCACGTATTTGGAAATTGGATTTCCATCATGAACCAAGGCAAAAGATAGTCCTTACCGACTTCGAGACGCTCTAGCCCGTGTCTCAGGCAAGTACTCAGTCAAACCTTTGGATCGTCAGGGCCGGTCCACCGATGTGGATTAAAATGCCTGAACACTGCGTTTCCATGCCCTATGGGGCGTCAATGAGCCAACGAATGACTCCATCGGTCCCGGATCGACCGATATAACCGAGGCGCTTCGCAACAGCAACAACCACATAGGTGAAAATAATATAAATGTCAGCCAGTTCAAGCACCGACACCACCTCTAGCTAGAAGGAAACGCATGCCCTCCCAGATGTCCCCTCCCGTTTCTGGTTCATACCGGGGTGTGAGGTTCGCGAATTCACGTTATACACAAAGCTATGCCACACAGGCGGTGCTTTGATCATCAACCACAAGATTTTTCTTTTCAATAGAAGCCTTGATCACTGCATCTTAGCATGCCATACAGGCAATTCACACCATGCAACTTATGGTTATCAATCACACATAATGAATTCCAATGTCAGACACACACTCCATTTGCAAGTCCGTTCTGGGTCTGAACGAAACTGGAGGCACTATATACCTTGCATACCCATCTATCTACACGTACGTATGGAAGGTCTCATTATCCATATTTCGGGATGCCTCCCAATTCGGACATCAGTTACCATCCAAACGAGGTGAAGGTTTCCGATCTTCAACCACCATCTTCATCTTCGATTTCTTATCGTCGATTCAATTATTCAGAATGGGATAAACCCGGTATTTCTGAGCAACTCGCGTATAAAATAAATAAGTGCTACACAAACACATACACGCCTTATTCAAATTCATTAGTCACAAACCGTAAATTAGTAAGAGAACGATTTCCCAAATATTAACCCCGAAGGCCGAAACCAACATCAGATTAAAACCCAGGGAACCATTCAACTTAGCTAACCTTCAGTTAATTCCTAAATTTCACATTCCATATCGTTCATAATGTTTTATAACGATTTATCACAATTTTTATTTATTTAAAAATAGCCAATTTATTCAAATGATGCTTCAGGCCATAACGCGACCATGGCGCTGTTTTTCTTCAGATTTGATTTACACATATCTGAAAATTAACCATTGGATCATCACAAATTTTATATCGTTAGAAAGATCTTTTCAAAACGAATCCAACGGTTCAAGTTTCGAGAAAATCCGACAGTCAGATCTCCCGGTACACTCGTTTGAAGTTTCGATTTCAAAATACGAACTGCAGCGTCGTTATTCGATTTAATTTAATTATATTTATACATATATAAATATAATCGATTCTGGTACTGTTTTTCATCAGATTTGATTTAAACATTCCAGACAATCCAACCGTTAGATCTTCACAAAGTTGGTGTCATTGGAATAATATTTCCAAAGCGAACCTACCGGTTTTGGTTTCGGGAAAATCCGATGGTCGGATCTCCCGCACTAATCGTTTGAAATCACGGTTTCAAAACACGAACTGCAACTTCGTTATTCGATATATTTCAATTCTATTTATATATATAATTATAATCGATTCTTCAATTTCAAAACTATATTCTTTTCATACTTTTGATAAAAATGATGTTTTAATCCACCCGACATTTATTTCAACACTTCACTGTTTTTGACAATTCATGTATATAATAAAAACGTGATTTTTATTGCAAAACAATTTATTTCAAAACACAACTATTTTATATAGTTCACATACGTGATAAAAATGGGAGTTTTATTATAAAACAATTTATTTCAAACACGACTATTTTATATAGTTCATATAGATGATAAAAATGGGATTTTTAATATAAAAGAATTTATTTCAAACACGGATACCATTCAACACATGAATTTCTATTCAACGAATGAATTTCTATTCGACACATGAACGGTTTCTATAGTTCGTATATATAAAAGAAAATTGTGATTTTTATTGTTAAAGTAATTTATTTAAAACACGAATACCATTCAACACATGAATTTCTATTCCACGAATGAATTTCTATTCAACACATAAAGGTTTTCTATTCAGCACACAAATATAGTTTCAACACATGAAAATAATTCTAACACATGAATATTATTCAAAATTTCGGCAACATAACGGCAGGGTAGTTAAAACCAGGGCCATCCCTAGTACGGCTCCTCGCTCTAACTTAAAGCCTCGCAGCTTTTAACAATGGGGATTTCATGCATCTAGTTCGCGCGCAGGCGGCATGTATATTTTTTTCCCATTTCCACAAACTAATCCTATGTCATTTCGTCCAAATAATTCTCAACCACAAACGGGTATTTTTCAACCACAATCAATTAATTTCAACCACAAACAATTCTAATCAACCATTCGCTATCAACCAATTTTCACACCAATCACAACCAATAAATATCGTCCATGGTTTGTGGACGAGGGGCGTATATATATATATAAGTAAATTTCACTTCTATTCAACATATATATAATTTTTACAACGTATTTATAACTTATACATCGACCGTACAACTTATACAACACTTATACATGTGGTGTACAACGCTTATATAAATCATACATCGACTATATAATTTATACATCGTCGTTTTCCATATCGTTTATAGTTTAGAAATCTCACATTGAGTTCCACTCCACCAAAAATAGCAGAAGGCTCAGAAAAATACGCGGTCTCTTTAAGAATGTAGAAGACGTCCACACGAGTCCACTGTCTCTTGTTTCATTAAATTTCGTCAAGAAACGAAAAAGATATGATTTTTATAGTGAAATCAAAAACCGTAGCGCTTGAAAGTGCTATAATATATAAAATAATTTTAACTGCCGTTACCTCCTATTTTGATTCAAAACTAGGTCACCAATTTACTCCCAATTCGCTGCACGATAACCAAATCGAAGTATACCACGTGGTAGAGCGTGGAACGGCGCCTCTAGGGGGACCCACCACCCTCAACTCGACGGCACGGCTGGGGCGAATTCTGGTGAGGTACGGCACCACTTCATGGCTTCGATTCTCGATGGATACAACTCGATGGATGGCGAGTCCTATATGGATTTGGAGAGGAGGCTCGGGTCTTCAAAAAGTTCCAAAGGGGGGTGTGGTTCCATTGCGAGATGGAAGAGAAAAAGAGGAGGGAAGGATCGAAGCAGCGCCGCCATTTATCGTGATTGCAAGGGAGAGAGAAAAGAGAGAGAGAGAGATGAGGTGGCTCAATGAATTTTTTTTATATTTATAAAATTTTAAAATCCAAAAATACCCCTTGCCACACACGAACACCAATCCAAACCCAACGACTGTCGTCCCTAGCATTTTACCCCCATTCTGAACACAATGGGATATGTTTCGTAGGCCCATTCGACTGTTTCAGTCAGTTTTCCTTCAAAATAAAATATAAAACATTCAATATTTGATTTGAACGGACATTTAAATTTGCCGGGGCCACATACTGATTCTAAAAATTCCAGAAAAATAAATCTAGTTATGTTTTGACGATACGGTCTTAACTAAACTAGTTTCGTCGAATTCTGAGACCGTTTAAAAATGGCTCATTTCTGGTCGATCCAATTTAACTATAATTGACCAAAACACGTTTTCCTTTGCCACGCTCACATATTAACTTCAAAAATTATGAAATTTTAAACCTAGCAATAATTTGACATCCCAGATCCAACAAAAGTGGTTTCGTCGAATTCTGAGGTCGTTTGCAAAATGGCCATTTTCACGGGCTTTATAAACTCTATAGCGACCTTTCTGAAAATTCATTTGGCCATAACTTTTGCTTCCCGCTAAGAAACTTCGATTTTTAAGATTCGTTAGAAAGATATTCACTAACAAATTTAAATATTTTTGGTTTCACTAAAATCCGTTTTGTTTTGCACCCGGTACCGTCCGTCAAATTTTGAATTCAAATTTTGAACTACCGTGCCATTTCAGGCCTTGTTTATAATTAGAAATAATTATATTTATTTTCAAACGTTGATTCAAACTCACTTTTCATCGTTATCATTTAAAATATTTATTTTAAATGTTTTAAATTCACCAAAATAGCCAAATTAAAATTTCAAACTGGTTCAGATTTTCCGGGTTGTTACAAAAAGAATGCTTCCTAATGTTTTTTTAGGTTCTTAGCAATAACCCTCTCAAAATTTACAGTGATTACTTTTATTTGTGATATTATCTCGTTCCACTTTATTCACAAGCGATTGTTTGGTTGTTTTATTTACTTCTTATAGAAGTAGTTATAATTTTACTTTTGACGGCTTAGATTAGCCTCGATGGGTTCCAGTACAAGACCCACTAACCTCTGATTATATGGGATGGTATTTTATCTCATTCTTTGAATTTTAGTATAGTAGTGATTTCCTTGAATACCAAATATTTTAACTATTTTTTGGAATGCTACAAATTATTTAATATTTATGATAATTATTACTAATTATTTGATGTTTTGAACGTTGCTAGTAACTATTTAGATGGACATAAACTATGATTAATATGATATTTTTATAGCTTAAACTAAGATTAAATAAATAAATTTTCATAAAATATTTCTTTAGAAATTTTGCATGCTAGGGAATGTGTTAGGGTAGCTACGTGATTACGTTTATTTAAATTTAAAAGTTAATTAAAGAAGTAAATTTTTATAAGGGGAATAAGAAAGATTCTTTTAATCTTGTTAAAAAATATATTCATTTGATTCTAAGGTTTATTTCAACATTAGTGTTATAATTAACCAGATCTAAAATACTTAACATATATGAATTGAACATGGTAGATAACTTACATATATTTCAAAAATTGATTAATAATTTTCCTAACAAAAAAGATTATGTTTTAATCCATTTAAGATCTAAAAGAAATCATTTTGTTTGTTAGATGCAAGATTTTATATTGTTAAAAGTGTGTTACATTTCAGTGAATTTCTATTATTGTTAAAGTTTTATTCATTTAAAATGGATTTATAAGTAACCTGAATTGTGAAAATAAATGTACTAATTAAGTTAATTAATTAGGGTAAAGGGTAACATTTTATTTAAAATATTCCTATCAATATGTTTCAATAAAGAACATTGGCACATTTACTGAGATTAAATTTCGTAACGCTCTTTAAAAATTAGGTTAATGCATTATCTATAGTTGTTTAGGTAACCCATGTTTTATATACTTGTATTATTTGATATGTTTGGAGAGACTCTCTCATTGATTAATCTTAACTACATCAAATAGGATATTTTAGGATATTGATTTCAAATAGTTCACCTAAATTGAGAATATCATGGAATTTCAATATGAATATTCCACTTTGGCTTTAGTCAAATCATGGCATGTCAATCCATCAAGGGGCTACGATTAGATTTGAGTTGAATCACTGAAAGCGAGACACTATTTGTTAACAATATTTTTCGCTAACACCGAAGATAGGTCATTGGAAGTGGATTTGAGCGGAAGACTAGGTCGTTCAACCTTCACAAGTTGAGTCATACCTCTAGTCCTTGATATCGAGATCTGGGGGAAGAGATTCTCTACAAAACACCAAGAGGGGTTTAAACTCGTGAAAAGGGGTTATTCTTCTGGTCAATGGAAAGGTTTGGATGAGAATCCATGTCTACCTGGAAAACAAACAATAAATCACAGTAATAATGATTAAAAACACGACGAAAAACTTGTAGAATGATATTCTGTACGTAAATTTCCATTTTATTATCTATGATTTGGGGTACATGTAAAGAACAGAAGAAATTCTCCATTTCCTCTCTGTCTTAGAAGAAAATGGAGAGGACAAGAAGAAATGAAAGAAAAAATCTGCCCCTACAGTGTGACCCCTGTGATTCTATTTATAGGTGATTTGGTGCCCCTTTTGATATTGGGTCGCTGGTCCTACAAGGGCCTCTGTCAATAGCTTTTCACCTGGGTTTTGGTTGTTCTTGCTTTCGGCCGCTTTGTTGTATTAATTTCAGCTTCTTTAGGGAAGGTCCCAGCTAGTTGGAAGCTTCTTTGAGATAGGAGGAGGTTTGTTGTTGTGGCGGCCCCTCAGAAGATATCAAGAGCCTCCGGTTGCACATTTTCTTTTTGGTCATAAACTCTTAGGTGTAGGCCTTCGGTTTTCCCAAGAGTACTTAGAGGAACTTGTCCTCTTTATGTACGTGGGTAGCTGTCGGTTTGGAACCACTATCAGTGTCTGCTAAGCAGATTAGTGGGGATAACTCGAATCCCTTTTGAGGTTTCGGTCTGTCATCCAGCAGGATTTCCAAGTATGGCCTGATTCGTCAGATGGCTGCTCTAGTTTATTTATCAGATGTTTATCAACATGACCTTTCTGTATTTATATAGTAGATGTTTCGCAAATTGGTTCCAGATGGCTATCGCAAGCCTCTGGCCTGATGCTTTTGGCCTTTTTTTCTCCTAGCGTGTCGGTATTTAAGCAGGTTTATACTAGAGGCCCTTTTGGGTTCTAGCCGATGGAGATCTTACCTTCATCTTTCTTGGCTTCTGACCTGGATAGCTTCTCGCTGTCGATTTCCCCTGCCGGGTTGGCATCGTCGGAAGGACTCTGCCAGCCCGATCATGTCGGATAGACCCTGATGATTAGACCTTTTAGCTTCTGAGGTCCTTTCCCTTCGTTAGATCTAGACTGATGTTACTTTCAGAACTTTTCTCCCTATTGTTGACTTCCCTTAGTGTTTGATTTTTCTTTCTGAAGAGTTCTAATATGCTTTCGATCGTCCGATACTCCTTCACTGCCAGCTAATTTCAATGTTAATTTTTTTGGTAATAACATTCCCCTCTACCCCCCGGCTAGCGAAGCGGTATTTACGACTTTCCAAGTCAAACTTTCTGTTTTTTTGAAGTACCATCTTCGAGTCTTTTTCTATCCCTCACGAGGGGCGCTGTTTGGCCTCTCATTATGTGGTCCAGATTAACCACGAATCGCAATGCAGATTTTCCTATTTTTTTCACCATTGGACAATTATTTCCACATTTTTGGGATGCATCCTGCTCATTAATTCGATCTTAGGTGTACGACTAAGAGGAAAAGCAAGTCTCCATTTCTAAAAAGAATCTTTTTCTCCTTTTCTCCTCCTTTCTACACAACATTTTACTCAAGCAAAGTTATTGTTTATCGAAATTGGTCACATTATTTCCCAGGATCCCAGATCTAACTAACTATAAGTTTGCTTGCTCAAACCTCAGTCACTTATTTGGATTATACTTTGGATTAGAGATGGGGGTCTCAACATAAATTTAAACTTTCTACAATTGTCTGAGAGGGCGATCAATGATGATCGTTAACAAATCGTACCTATGCTCGTCTGTTATCGGGATTCCGAGAAGCAAAATTTGTACAAATAGACAACTAGTAATAAGGGAAATTTGACTTATTGAAAGGGATCTTTGCAGTCAAGATCATTGTCTGATGGGACATTAAAATTTTATGATGCTTGTTTACTTGCGTGTTGTTTACATGCAATTATAGAAATGGAAACTGGGTTTAAAATATACGTTTATGCTATAACATCAACAGGGAGGACTATGTTTGGTGTTTCACAGCCGGGCGCCTCCAGGTTGAAGGGGTCTTCTGGGCTTTGTACGAGAAAAACACAAGAGAAAAATACAATTCGATATAAAGGATCCTCAAGATGTTGATGCAATGGGTGGAGTTCCTCTTTTCCAGTGTTCAACGTTTCTTGAAGATTTTTCACATCCATCTCCCACTGTCTCTTCTCCTCTTAGGTTTTCATCTAAGAGGAGGGCGACCTCTGTTACCAGAAGTGGATCTATCAAAAGACATACAAGGGAGAATCCAGTCTCTCGTCCTTCTGACAGCGGGAATGTGGAATTGCTTGGGGGTCGGTTGTTATCATGTCCTCTCGCCCCCTTCCTTGGGGATTCTCTTAAGATATGCCCTTCCTCAGTGGACACTGCAAGAAGTAGTTTTGTCCCTGGCCTTCTAAGATTTGGTTCTCAAGGGACTTTGAATTTGGGAAGACTCAAATTATCTTCTCCCACTTATTTCCAAAACGATTTCGTGAATCTTCCTTGATTTTGGACTTCGAGGGTGTTATCAGATCTGTTTTACCTAGCGTTGACGGTTTGTTATTTCAGCATTCAATTTCACAGATTGGCCTAGTTTTTGCTTTCATCTCATTCAGCGAAAACTTTTGGTTCCTATTCTCATACCTCTAAATTTCTTACTCGTTTACCTTATGCATGTGTTAGCTTCATGTTATTTCTTTCCAGATATCTAGTGGTTGGTACACTGTTGGGCTGACGACGGCTTCGCTATTTTGTGACGCAAGTAGGCTGAAGGAAGAGAAGTTCATGCTAGATCAAAAATCCACGATTTAGTTTTAGCGAAGAGCTAGAATGAGGATGTTTGTAGCCAGCAGAGAGTGTTTCTTGATAGGGAAAAAGCTAGCAATCGGATTATGGCCATTAAAGTTTCGACTCTCAAGCGCGAGCAGTCAGATACGTCGGTGAGTGCGCGAAGAAACTGAGAGTAAAGGAAGAAACTCTTTGCAATGCTAAACGGATAATTTACGAAACCCAAAATAGAATTTCCTCACTTCTAAAGGCGTGTCTCCCAAATATAGCGACCGAATATTACGAAAGTGCCCTCTCTCTGATTTATCGTGATAACTATGGCAAATTTCCATATATGGATTTCCCTTCTCTCTCGTCGTATCTTTAAAGCAAGGCCATGGGGTGAATTAAGGCATCCGGTCAAGATGCCGAAATGCTCATAAGGAATAAGGAGAGAGTTGAGGATCTTCAACTTGTTGAGAGCCTGCCTAACTATTTAGCATTGGAAATGGTGAGGGCTTTGCTTTGCTTATTAGTGATGATGGCATGGGTAGTCGTCATGATAGATTCAACTCTTGGCGTGGTCATAACAAAAATGGCATAGAGGAAGGTATGTTTTCTATGTTTACGGGTGATTGTGTAGGTTTCTTAAATGCTAATTCATCTTATGTTCTAGCTTCTCTATGCGGAGACGGTGAGTTTGCTGAAAAGTTTGATTTACTGGGGCCTAGCGAAAAAGGCCAAACGATGCGTGTGATTTCTCCTATCCTTTAGATATGAACCTTTTTCTCAGAATTTCTTTAACACTAGAGGCTCCCGGCCCTTAATGACTCATTCCTTTGGTCATGAAGACTCTATTTCTCTTAATGATTTTGTTCTCCAAGGATGACCTACGCTCCTTATCCAGGTTAAGGAGGGAATTCCTTACAAAACATGCCTATAAATCTGAAAGAGAACGTTTCTTGAAAGATCTCACACATATTTATAGGAAGTACCCCCAGTTGTCTTTCAATTTCTTAAGGAATGACAAAGAGGTGATATTAAAGACACCTAGGGCCCACAATGCTAAATTAATATGAAATATGGAGGAGAAGGTTATTGGGGGAAACAATTAACTTGTTATGTCTATGGTTGATGCCACTTTGTATGGATATGGATTGTTCTCATGTTTATTTTCTTTCTTCCATAGGTCATTCTATGGTTTAAATTTTGATATTCGTTATTTAATAAAGAGTCCAATAAGTAGTTGTTTACTTGTTTATATGTATAGGAATATTTGCCTGGAGGCACTCCTTTCTTCAGTAATGAGTATGTTCAAATCACTTTGTGCCCTAGAGATTTTCCAGCGAATCTACTTCGTGACATTGATGATATGCTTGCTCCGTTTGGGGAGCCATTTGTACAACGTTTGAAGGAACAAATAGGTATATTGGAGGCTTAGATAAATCAAAAGGACAGAGACATTCTCAAAGTGAAGAGGGACATAAAGATAAATCTTTCTATTGATTTTGAGGGGGAGAAGGATGAACTCCAATGCCAAGTTATTGGGTTAGAGGCAGAACGTGATGGTGTATTAACAAACTGTAGAGAATGGGAATCTATCTTTGGACGTACCCCTGATACTTCCACTCCGGATGTTTTATGGGTTTCGAGGATATCCGAATCTCCCGAGCTTGAGATAAGGGATTTTCCTCTTGGGATGGATCACTCTCTTTCTGCTAGGTGGCAAAGGCAGGTTAAGGCCAATATGAAAGGTTTCTATACCAGAAAAAGCGCTGAGGACTATCTTTGTCGTAATGGTTTTTATACTCCCACAATTAAGCAACTACAAAAGGAGAGACAGTTTTTGCATAAAAATGCTCTTGACTTGAAGAAATAAAATGAAAATCTTCGCAAAATGGGTAAGGATTTCAACCGAGTTGTAAATTAACAGCCTAAAACCTCGGATAATCCACGTGCGGCCACGGAAAAGATGCGAAAAATTGATGGACTTTTGTGCACTGCGATCCATCATTCTGTGACTTCCTCCTTGTCCCGTGAATAAGAATCAACCAATGGAGGATCGGATGTTGTTCATGTAGGAATTTCGGTGCCGTGATATGGATGTTTTTTAAAGATATATTTATCTTATAAGCCTTTTATCCCATAAACCTCCATGTAATTGATTATGCCATGTATGGAGCGTTCGGTATTTTGCCAGTTGAATGTAATATTTCATAGCAACAGCATTTATAAAAGTAAACACACAATCGCACGTTTCACGTGTAAACGTTTTTGTTTGGTTATGGCGACATCATGGAGGGATGTACATCTCCAATGTACTTTGCTAAAAATATGTCTTACAATCTTTAGTAGAGTGTCACGCGTTATTCGTAAGGTTGATAGCACTAAGGTACATTAAATGTGAAACGCCTGTGGCGTTTTTTTTGTGCTTCATGTGTTAGTGCAAACATTTGATATACTCGACTAATGTATCGATGTATGCATAAATTAAGAAATACTTTCCTAAGCGAGCGAGAGAACCATATGTTTGCACCTAATGCCAGTGGAGTTGCTCTTCAAAATCCAATCCGAGTTGGGGGTGGAAGGTATGGCCAACACTTTGTTCCCCTCTGAAAATTTGAACTAATCTCGATCTAGATGCTTTGTGACAAAATTTAAACTATACATCCGGTTACGATTTTCATCCGAGCATGGTGTTAAGATGAGGCTAGGCTACTTCTTCCAATATTTGTGAGGAACTAGATTAGCCTAGATTCGGGTATTAAGGATGGTAGCGAAAGACCTCCTTTTAGCTTTAACTAGAATTTCCGTACCACCTTTTATTTGGCTAACTAAAGACTGAATATCAGGAATCCCCTCTGGTATTTTTGGATTGAAGACCGGGAATCCCCTTTGGTATCTAATAGATGTAGAGCGGAACCTCCCCCGACATTTTTGGATTGAATACCAGAAATTCCTTTCGGTGTTGAATATATGAAGGATCAGAAACTCCTCCAGGATTTTTGGATAGGAGACCGGAAATCCCTTCCGGCATTAAATAGATGTAAGACCGGAACATCCTCCAGCATTTTTGGATTGAAGACCGGAAATCCCTTCTGGTATTATATAGTTGTAAGACCAGATCCTTCGCTGGCATTTTTGGATTAAAGGCCGGAAATCCCTTCCGGTATTAAATAGATGTAGGCTGAAACCTCCGCCGACGTCTTCTAATTGACGGCCGAAAATTCCTTTCGGTATTAAATAGATGTAGGTTGGACCCTCCGCCGGCATTATCTGATCGACGGCCGGAAGCTTCCGGCATTGATTTGTGAAGCAGAGGTTGCACGTGCTTCTTGAGCCACTCTCTGGGCTTTCAGTGTCAAAGAAAAGGATGTACGTGCTTTGTTGGTAACTCTCTAGGCCTGTGCATTCGGTATGCTTGGCAAGTTTATCCACAAGCAGGGCCCAAGGACATACCCATCCTCCCTCCAAGAGGTGCCTTAACCTGACCGTAGTAGGTAGTGATAAGGTCTTAGAAACTTAGACAGGGCCATCTTAGGCACAAAACGAAGGTTTGCTCTTTTGACGCACTATACAGACCATCTTACATACTGATAGAAGCTTACATGCCACCCCCCTCTTAGGGGTTCCCTACATAGACCATCGTAGGTGGTGATAGGGGTTAGCATTCCCTTCTACGGGTAACACAGAACATAGGCAGAGGTAGGACGTGCTCTTTTGCGAGCAGAGGTAGGATATTCTTAGTTCTAGCAGAGGCAGTGCGTACTCTTCTACGAGAAGAGGCAGAGCGCTCTAAGTTTAGATGCACCACCATGACCATTGCTGGTGTGAAACGGCGGCTTACGCTTTTGCTGCATAAACCTAGCGCCCTCTAATTTGGGAGTGGAGAAAGTCTAACACACTATCCCCCTTGGGGGGATGCCTTGCCAGGGCTACCTTGGTGGTGATAAGGGATTTGATCCATTTATAGTCTGAACCCTTTTGGGTTTCTTTAAACTTCATACTGGGGGGGGGGGGGGGGGAGGGGGTTTCCATACCCTCGATCGTATTCGATAATCCTTTTCCTAAGGATTTTTATTGAACCTAAACTGATCTTGTTATAAACTCTCATAACAGGCCTTGGCAGATGAATTTGATGATCCTCTCCTCAAGGATTCTGCAGCAATTGGTGTCATGTCCATTCCTCATGTGGTAATGAAGTGGTCGAAATCGTTCATTATTTCTTGTTTGAACATTGTTCCTCTGACCTGTTGGTAGAGACTCTCCTTTAGGTAAGAGAAGATGCTAGTATTCACTGATGTGGAATCACTTGGAGGAGGTGTCACGGTTGGTCCTGTATAGAAAATCCATTATCCTTAGTGTCGTGATGTTCTTGTCCTATTTTTCTTTTCCACTTTATTACTCGCAAGGCTTCTGCTCTCAACCTTTGCTCTGCTATCGCTTCTAGGTTGGCTGTTTTTGACTTATCCATTTGAATTTCCGAACACTTTTGTCGGAACCTCTTACTCATACTTTGCTTCTTTAAAGCCTTAGTCCAATCCGGGGTGGAACAACTCAAGTAGATATGTGGCTGGGTTAACAAAAGAATTGGAGGTTCAAGCCCTCCTTCTAGCGCCAAAATGTTAACGATATTTTTTGCTAGCACCAAAGATTGGTCAACGGGAGTGGATTTGAGTGGAAGACTAGGTCGTTCAACCTTCACAAGTTGAATCGAACCTCCACTCCTTGGTATCAAGAATTACGGGAAGAAGTTCGCTATTAAACACCAAGAGGGGTCTAAACTCGTGAAAAGTTTTTTTTCCTTTTGGACAGTGGAAAGGTTTGGATGAGAATCCATGTCTACTAGAAAACAAACAATAAATTGCAGTAATAATGATTAAAAACAAGATGACAAACTTGTAGAATTATATTATGTACACATATTTCCTTTTTATTTATTTACGTTTTGGAATACATGAACAGAACGGAAGAAATTCTCCATTTCCTCTCTGTTTTAAAAGAAAAAGGAGGGTACAAGAAGAATTGAAAATAAAAAGATTTCCCCCTTTAGTGTGACCCCTGTGATTCTATTTATAGGTGATTTGGTGCCCCTTGCTATTGGGTCGTTGGTCCTACAAGGGCCTCTGTCAGTAGCTTTTCTCCTGGGTTTCGGATATTATTTCTTTCGGCTACATTATTGTATTTATTTCAGCTTCCATAGGGAGGGTCCCAGCAAGTTGGAAGCTTCTTTGAGATAGGAGGAGGTTTGTTGTTATGCCGGCCCCTCCGAAGATATCAGAAGCCTCCAGTTGCATGTTTTCTTTTTGGTCATAGACTCTTAGGTATAGGCCATCGGTTTTCCCATGAGTACTTAGAGGAGTTTATCCTCTTTATGTACATGGCTAGTTGCCGGTTCCGAACCACTTTTAGTGTTTGTGCTAAGCATATTAGTGGGGATAGCTCGTATCCCTTTCGAGGTTCCGGTCTATCGTCCGACGATATTTCCAAGTATGGCCTGATTCCTCACAAGGCGGCTATGGGTGATTTATCAGATGTTTATCAACATGACCTTTCGATGTATAAGTAGTATATGTTTAAGAAATTGGTTCCAAATGGCCATCGGAACCCTCTAGCTTGATGCTTTTGGCTTTTTTTGTCTCCTGGCATGTCGGTATTTAAGTAGGTTTATACTGGAGGCCCTTTCGAGTTCTAGCCGATGGAGCTCTTACCTTCATCTTTCTTAGCTTCTGACCTGGATGGCCTCTCACTGTCGATTTCCTATGCTGGGTTGGCGTTGTTGGAAGGACTCTGGCAGCCTGATCATGTTGGGTAGACCCTACTGATTAGACCTTTTAGCTTCGGAGGTCCTTTCCCTTCGGTAGATCTCGGCTGATGTTACTTTTAGAACTTTTCTCCCTATTGCTGACTTCCCTTAGTGTTTGATTTTTCTTTCTGAAGACTTCTCATGTGCTTACGATTGTCCGATACTCCTTCACCGTCATCCTAGTGTTACTTATTTGGTAGTAACACTATTCAATAAAGAATTCATCTTATTAGTTGTGTGAGGTTAGTATCATAGTCAAATATCATGAACTTAAAGCCAAAGTCTTAGAATAGAGTAGAACAATTAATAAATCTTATTTTTAAATAGGGACATTCTTTTTGGACTATGAAAGTTCAATGCAAATGACATTGGAGTACTGAATAAAACAAAATTACATGTATTCTAAATTGATATAGTATTTACGAATATAATTAGTGTTAACTATTATTACTAAAGGTATAACTGAAGTGAATGTGAAATTGGATTATACAGAGAGTTCTTATATGTGATGGATTCAACCAAACTATCATAATACTAGTTAACATGATATGTGAATACTAATATTTGAACTGTTCAGTATTAACCACTAAACAAATTGACAGTTTCAAGTCACATAATCACATTGTGATTTCTAAGAAATCATATGATTTAATCAATTTATAAAATGTTACAATATAATTAGTATTTCTGGCATATTAATTATTGTTAATATATTTGATGCCTTGATGGTTGCTGGTAGTTATTTATGTAAATGCATAGAAGTAAATTATGCAGACCTCGCTATGTGATATCGGTGTAGTTCTAAATAAGATTCAAATAACAGTATAATTACATAGAGTGTTTTTTTTAGAAAATTTTTGGACTAAAGAATGTGCCATGACAGACCATGTATTGGAAAGTAGTGGAAATAAATTGAATGAAATTTAAAAATGAGTTGAAGCACAAAGTTCTTATTTAGGAGAATAAGATTGATTCTTTTAATCCTATAAGAGAATAAAAATTCCTAGTTTGATTCTTGTCTTACAAAAAAAAATTCTTGCTCCATCGATGGTTAGGTCGGTCACCTTTCTTTTCGCCTCTATCTTTCAAAAAAAAACACATTCAATTAAAGTAACAAATTAAATTAAACAAAGGTGATCTATGCTTTTATTGAAAAGTGGGGTGCTATCCACTTTGATATTTAAGGAGAATCCATAAATTAAGGTGCAACAAAAGGCATGGTATTATAGGTTTGTCATTCATATTTTTAATTTATTCCCGACGGTCAAATTGTCATAATTCAAATGTATGTATATCGTAGCAATTATTAGGATTTTTTCTAACATAATTCTATATATATATATATATATATATATATATATAATTGAATGTGAATTCTACTTATATATGGTTTCACCTAGATGTTTATTTCTTACTTAATTAGACTCAAAAACATTAATTACTATGAATTTATTTGTTAGAAAGTTTTCATATATTATTATAATTGATAACATATTTTTCTAATTAAACAATTTATGTTTTAATTCATTTAAGATTTGAAAAAAAACATTATATTTATTGGATATAAAATTGTACGTTGTGTGTAATTACATGTTGTCGTAAATGTCTTACAATTAAAGGATCTTTTGTTACTGGTACGTCTGTTCCCTTGAAGTACGAATTTAATTTTACTAGACTTAATCATGAATATACATACATAGATATATGGATATATGACAGAATGTTGTCTAATTAATTAATAAATAAAAAAGCACTGCCATGGAGAAGAGAGAGGATGTAAAAACTGATGTTCAACTATATTTAAGGCAAAAATGATGCTATTAGAAATAGAACATCAACCATTTCCTATAGTCATTTTTCTTTTGAGATTTTTCCAAGCGAACTAGAAGTGTACTTGTAAGAATCCCCTCCCTTGCCCATTTTATACACATACCATCTAAGAGTATTACAAAGTAATAGTGTCAGATAATATAGAGATTGATGCTATATAGGAACACACATGAAAATCCTCTTGGACTAACACTGGTACGTACTAAAATTAATGAAATATCACTCACCTATACATACACAATATTAGTACAAAACAACGAACATGCATGCTTCTAGGATAGAACAATGCATAATATAAAAAATGCAGAGATCAAGGGGTCAATAATAGTGATAAAATATAACGTATAATATAATGTAATATTCATGTTTAACATACATCACATCAATATATACTTAGAACACACAATACAAGATAATCCTATAGACTGATTATCTATACTCCTCTATGCTAAGTAAAATACCTACTAGTCTCAATGTCCCTGTACCTGGTGTAACATACCGCATTTTATGTATCAAGGGATCGTAAAATATTTTTATTTTATTCCCTGAGGGTTGGATCATTCTCATATATTAATATGTTGTTTATGGGGATGTGAGACAAGCCCATAATTTTTATTAATTTTATTTATGACCATTTTACCCCTGTTAGTCTTTTGCAGGGGATAACTTTTGACTGGGATTGAATCAGGTGTCGAGACCTGTGCCATTGGAAAAGAAATGATGTTTCCCTTTCCTTAGGGCTAGTTACATTAAATATTTGGCTTAGTGATTTGGGAGGAATCGCTCTTTTAAGGTTTCACGGTTGGCTATTCAAGTTTTGTAAGCCATAATGGGCTGATTTGAGGAGGCCAGTTAGTGGGTTGGTGGAGGTTATAAATAGGGGATAGGAGGCATGGAGAATAGTTTACTTTCTCCATTCTCTCATTTGGAAGAGCTAGAGTTCCTTCATTTCTCCATTCTCTTCACCTTTCCACCATTAAAGCATAGAAAATTAAATATCTACATCATTTGAAGCTAGATCTATGTAAATCAAAGATAGAGATCATCGAATCGAAGAGTTTAGAGCAAATTCTTCAATGTCTGGATCTAGTTCTAAGTGTTTTTGGTTATTTTTGGAAAATTAATGAGTGACATGCATCTCTCATATGGATTCAAGCAAGTATGTGATAGTATGCACGTATTTTCATCATTTTAAATCAATTTCTCCTAAATCTACACCATGATAAGCTTATTTTCATATGAATCGCCATAGGATCGAATTAGCAACTTAAAACCGGTAATTTCTATGTTATTTCAGATGTTTATGCAAGTTAGATGCATAATTTAGTTCATATGTTCGTTTATCCTGATTTTGGTAAAGTTTGCATAATTTTGGTGAAAATCATCATATTCATGTTGTTAGTGATTTCATAACATGTTTATGGTCGTATTTGATGAATTGGATGAATAGATTTAGTCGATCTTGTTGTTCGATGATGTTTTGGTTGAAATTGGTTATAATTTGGATTGGTACAGGCCACAGGTTGAGCGCGTAGTGCAACGTGCAGTACGTATGGTGGTACAGGAGGTCGAAAGAGCAACAGGTGGTCGAGGAGCTTGGTTGATCATGCAAGAAGGGGGTCGAGCACGAAGGGAGTTGGGCCAAGCAGTAGTGGGGTCGGCCAAAGAAGCAACGGTTTCGAGCCTGGTCGGTCATGCAACGTAAGAATGGTCAGGTCGAGCAAGGCGGGTCGGTCGAGCATGCCAGAGGGTCGGTCGCACCAGGGGGTCGGTCGCACCAAAGGGTCAGTCGCATCCAGAAGACATAGGGTCATTTCTAAAGAAAGAAAACATTTTTCGAGTATGACCAAGATTTGAACAAAAGGGCCTAAAAAAGTAAAAGAAAATCAGGCAAAAGTGCGCGAACCCGTGTCGCATCGCAGTGTGCACTAAACACTATGGGTGGTTACATTAACGTTGTGGTTTATTTCATAGAAAATGGATGTAACACTATGAATTGTGTCGAACCATATATTGATGTTATTTGGTTTAGTGATGTTATGACCTCGAAGTGAATTCAAGTAGGAATATTCAAAGTGTCGAGATGTGTTCATTGAACAGTATGGAACAACGAATGAGATAACAACTCAAAGGTTGTTTATTGGTGGATAATGGTTCCTTGAGAAGGTTGCTTGAGCTATGAAAAGTCATCAGGTTGGATGGCTAGAGATGTGAAGGTCGAGAGATTATTGTTATCATATCTTCTAGCAAGCTTAAAGTAGGGGTACAATAGAGATATGTGAAAGACAGGAAGGTCGCTCGTCGAGTACTCTAGGTATCGTTGAAAGGCCTAGGTACGTATCGTTTAAAGGCATATGGAGATTCTGCTAGAACCGGGGTTACCATCAGCCCTTAAAATAGGGCAAGGTTAGCCATCATACGTTTAACGATGGTTTCGAAGAAGGATTGGCGGTGGTAAGCAGAGTCTGTCATAGTTGAGTAGTTGCCTTGTTTGTACCATCTCACATAAATTATCCAACGTCGAAGGGGATGTTTCTTTGGTGCTTATCTGATATTGGTTTAGGCCTTAGGGACTTGTGCTTGAGGGATGTTGAATTTGATTATGATGGTTTACATGAGATACATATAATTTGGATGCTATGAGTGCTTGTGGCGTTTGCTTCTGATTTCCATGAATGAATGTTGAAGTATTTGGTGTAAAGGCTATCATTTTCAGATGTGTGGAAGACGAGGTTGAGTTCTTCTCTGGTGTTATGGGTAGATTAGTTGTTATCTGCCTATTCTTATATACTTTATTGATGATATTAGATAGTTGTTTTATCGCTTACCAAGACCTTTGTCTAACTCAATGTTTTATGTTCTCCTCTTATTACTTTGGGTTGTTCATCCGGTTGTGGATGGGCAGACTGAGTAGCAGCTGACATGTGATAGTTTGGTGAGACGACGATGCTGATCGATGGCGAGATGGAGGCTTATGTAATAGTTTTATTAATATTTAGTATTCATTTCTGTTGTTTGTCGTTTCTTCTCTGAGTGTTGTAGTGAGGAAGATTTGTACAGATTTATGTTGAAATCCTACCATTCGATATACTTTCTGGTTGTTATGAAAGTTTGGTATTTTCTACTCAAATATGCTTCACTAATATTGCCTATTGTATATGTTCTATTATATTTTATCCTTGAGCTGTGAGTTATACGATATGATCTGATGTTGTTGTTTACCCGTGCTGATCGTCCATAGCTACCTGACATATCTTTTAGCCCATTATTCCTCTTGTTTAGTGCAGGGGTTGTGGGCAGTCGTCACATTTGGTATCAAAGCTCTCGTTAACGATTTTAACCGAAGTTCGAAGACGTAATTACGTATGAGAGACAAATTTGTAGATTTCAGTTGGATATATACTATATGATATTATATAGTATAGTAGCGTTTGTACTTCTTTAGTAGATTTTCTTGTAGATGGCTAATCATTCTAATTTGCAGATTTAGAATGAGTCGACGTGCTTCAAGACATACTGCTTGGGAGGGGGTTGTGCCTAAAGGGGGTAATGGAGGTATACCAAAATTACCCAGCCATGTTTGAGGCCATGACGGAAGCATTCATGAGAAGAGTACCCACTCCAATGGTAGTCATAGTGGATGTAGTGTGCAAGTTCCTAGGGTGGTGGATTTTGCGAAGCTTTGTAAGGATTATACATCTCTGGGATGAAAACCATTCAAAGGAACAGAACTAATTGAAGAGGTTCAGAAGTGGATGGATTCTTATGTTCGTATTTTTGGAGACTTAGGGTTGGATGATGCAACTAAGAAAAGTTTGCGTCATGGCAGCTGCAAGGCAGGGCCATGAAGTGGTGGAATTCTGTTACACTTGAGACTCCATAGGAAGAGATTTCAGAGAACAGTTCCAAGTTAAATTCGAGATGAAGTTTATCTCCACTACTTAAAAGTCTGCTTTTTTCAAGAAGTTCGTAGAGCTGAAATAGAATGGTCGTTCTATGTTTGATTATGTTTCTAATTTCAAGGCCTTATCCAAATATGCTCGTTCATACATTGATACACCCTACCAGAAGAGAGAGAAGTTTGTTATAGGACCGGATACCTACATAGGAAGACTGTTGGTGGAACATCTTGACGATCCATTTGAGAAGATTGTGGAAAACATTGTTCGCCATGAGAGCTGTTTCCTAAGGAAGTGATTGTTGTCACTTCAACCAAGGAAGTTCAAAAACCACAACAAGGTGGTAATAATAAGAAGAGGAAGTAGAAATAGCAGAAAGGAAAGGATGGCCAGAAGAAGCCTAAGAATGAGGTAGTTTGCATTGACTACCAACAGAAGGGTCATTTTGCTAATGAATGCAAGAATCCCAAAGCTGAGAAGAAGCGCTTCAAGTGTGGAAGGCCTGGGCAAGAGAAGAAATATTGTCCAGAATCGGCCAAGGACAACCAGGTTGTGAAGGCATATGCTTTGGAAGCTGTACCATCTTTTTCAAGAGATCCTACTGCAGAGGAAAAGGGAAAGGGTGTCGTCATCCAAGGTACTCTTTCTGTCCGAGATGTTTTAGTTCGTGTGTTGTTCGATACTGGAGCATTGCATTCTTTCATCTGTAATGAGCTTGTGTGCCGCTTGAGTTTAGAACCCGAGATTTGTGACAGACCATTGATCGTGACTAATCCAGTTGGGAGTTCATATACTTTGTGCATGTTGTGTTGTGGTCTAGTTTTGTTGAGTCATGGTTGCTCCTTTGTGTGCGATTTCTTTGCTCTTAACTTTGCTAGGTTTGGGTTCATGTTGGGCGTGGATTGGCTCAAGAGGTATGTGGCAAGAGTGAATTACGAGAAGCTAGAGGTGAGGGTTGGGGATGTGGAAGGGCGAAAGGTGTTGATTAGATGTACGCTCGAAGACAGGGTCTTTGTAAGCTATCTATATTCGCTTGGGATTCCACACGAAGACATGTCATCTGTGATGATCGCTAATGGGTATGAGGATGTTTTGACGAGGTCAAAAGTGTGTCGCCGCATTGTGAGAACGGGTTTAGTATCGATTTGATCGAGGATGCTAGACCAATCGTTATGCCTCTTAGGCAGATGGCGCCTAAGGAACAGCGAGAGTTGGAGGTGCAAGTTCGTGACCTTTTAAGAAAGGGATTCATTCAGAGAAGTGTTTCCGAATAGGGTGCACCAGTAATGTTTGCAACCGAGGAGGATGGCTTGTTAAGATTGTGTGTGGACTATCGTGAGCTGAACAAGGTGACCAAGAAGAACAAGTATCTATTGCCAAAGATAGTTGACTTGTTCGATCAGCTTCACAAGGCCAAAGTGTTTTCTCAGATGGATTTGGCAATGAGATTTCACCGCTTGAGAATGGCAAAGGATAGTGTGCCGAAGACTGATTTTGGGACACCATCCAATTTCTTGAAATGGTTGGTAATGCCATTCGGGTTGACTAATGCGCCACCGTATTTTGTGGATCTTATGAATAGAGTTTTCATAGATCAGTTGAACAAGTTCGTGCTTATATTCGTGGATGATATTTTGGTTTACTCTCGTAATGATGAAGAGCGCAAGATGCCATTGCGAGTTGTGTTGGAAATCTTGCGAAAGCATCTGCTGAGAGCTAAGTTTTCAAAGTGCCACTTCTGGAACAGCGAAGTGAGGTTCTTAGGCCATATTGTTTCTGGAAATGGGATAGCGGTTGATCCAGCTAAGGTGGAAGCAATCCAGGACTGGGATCAACCTAAGAATGTGACGAATGTTCAGAGTTTCCTTAGGTTGGCAGGATATTACCAATGGTTTATCAAGGATTTCTCCAAGATAGATGCACTATTGATAGGATTGACGAAGAAAAACCAAGTGTTCACATGGGATCCAAAGTGTGAGCAAGCATTTGGGAACCTAAAGGAGAGGTTTACGAGTGCTCATGTGTTGACCATTCCAAGTGAGAATGAAGAGATGGTGGTACACACCAATGCATGCAATACTGGACTTGGAGCAGTACTTATGCAAAAGTAAATGGTTGTGGCCTACGTGACTCAACAACTGAAGCCGCATGAGAGGAACTACCCAACTCATGATTTGGAGTTGGTAGAGATTGCGTTTTCTCTGTAGATGTAAAGACATTATCTGTTGGGAGTTCAATGAGTTGTTTATGGATCACAAATCATTGAAGTATCTTTTCTCCCAAAACGATTTGAATCTTCGATAGCAACGTTGGTTAGAGTTTCTGGCATTATATGATTTTGGTATAGCCTATACTCCTGGCAAGGATAACACAGTTACAGATGCGTTGAGTCGAAGATATGCGAGTTTGGGAGCGATGTTTTCGAAATGGAAGAGCCTTGAGTTTTTGGCAAGGTTCGATTTTAAGCCAAGGTGTGAGTTGGAACCTGAAATGTTGGCAAGCTTGTCGTTATTGAATTGATTGGCGAGAGCCAGAAGCGATATGTAAATCTTGTCGAGTTTATCCAAAAGATGCAACCAGAGAATAAAGAGTTCGAAGTAGATCGAGAAGGTTAGCTTTGAAAGCAAGGGCTACTATTTGTTCCTGATATCGACGGATTGAGAGATGAGGTTCTGAGGGAATGTCGTCACTTGAAGTTCACGATTTATCCCTGTGGTAATAAGATGTATCACGACATGAAGCGAATCTACTACTGTGTGGGGATGAAGCGAGATATTGGAAATTCATTTCCAAGTGCATGAACTATCAGTTGGTAAAAGATGAACAGAAAAATCCGAGTGGGTTTCTTTAGCCATTGAAAGTTCCTATGCGGAAGTGGGAGTAGATATCGAGGGATTTTATCAATGGACTACTTAGAACCAGGGCAGGAAACAAAGGAATTTGGTTCATCGGAGATCGCTTGACCAAAAGAGCAAGGTTTATTCTTGTCAAATCGACAAGGACAGCATCAAAATTTATTGAACCTTATATGAAGTGGATATTTCGATTCCATGGTGTCCTAAAGACCATAGTGAGTGATCGGGATCCATTGTTCACAAGTGGATTTTGGAAGAGTTTGCAAGAAGCTTTGTAAACCGGGTTGTGTTTAAGTACGGCTTACCATCCCCAAAATGATGGTCAAACCGAGAGGGTTAACCTAGCTTTGGAAGACCTTCTGAGGGCTTGTGTACTAGACTTCAAAGGATCATGGGAAGACCATCTACATCTAGTGGAGTTTGCTTATAATAATAGCTACCAGTCAAGCATTAGGATGACACCTTAGGAGGCGCCGTATGGAAGGCCGTGTAATTCTCCAGCATGTTGGTTAGAGATTGGAGATAATTAGTACTTGGGCCTGAAATGATAAGAGAGACATCAGATTGTGTCGAGATCGTTCGGCAACTAACGATGGCAGCCCAAGATCGTCAGAAGAGTTACGCCTATAAGTGTCGTAAGGACTTGGAATTCAACGTAGGCGATATGGTTTTCATGAAAATTTCACCGTTGAAGAATGTGGTTCGGTTCGGAAGCAAAGGAAAGTTAGCTCCAAGGTTTTTTGGACCTTTCCCAATAGTCGAGTAGATTGGAAAGCTCACATATAGATTGGAGTTACCCGAGAAGATGTCGAATATTCATAATGTGTTCCATGTGTCATTTCTATGGAAGTTCATGTACAAATCGAATGTAATGGTATCTCCAGAGTAGTATGAAGACCTAGAAGTAGAGACATAGTTACGAGACCTTGTAAGCCACTTTGTGCTATGGAGAATGACATGAAACAACGTTGTAAGAAGACGGTTAAGCTAGTCAAGGTACAATGGAGTGAGGATGGCGACGATTCTACATGGGAGATGAAGGAGAGTATGAAGGCGACCCATTCAGAACTCTTCGTTGGTATGACCCATTGATATCGTTTCGTCATTGTAACTTGTGTTATGGTTGTTGTTAGAATTTCGCATGCTAGGATAGGGCTATGGATGCTTGGTCTAGTGGCTGCTAGTTTGGATGATAGAATTGGCTACCTATGAGTGGTAGGAAAGTTGAATTATTATGGTTACTTGTGTTTGTTAGGATTTCAGAGGAGAAATTCCTAAAGCGGTTGGAGAATGTAACAGCTCGCATTTTACGTATCAGAGGATCATAAAATATTTTTATTTTATTCCCTAAGGGTTAGATCATTCTCATATTTTGATATGTTGTTTATGGGGATGTGAGAAATGTCCATAATTTTTATTAATTTTGTTTGTGACTATTTTGCCCTTGTCAGTCTTGTGCAAGGCATAACCTTTGAATGAGATTGAATCAGATGAAACCTATGCCATTGGAAAGGAAATGATGTTTCCCTTTTCGTAGAGTAGTTACATTAAAGATTTAACTCAACGGTTTGGGAGGAATCATTGTTTTAAGGTTTCACAGTTGGTTGTTCAGGTTTTGTAAGCCATAATGGGCTGATTTGGGGAGGCTCATTAATGGGCTGGTGGAGGCTATAAATAGGGGATATGAGGAATGGAGAATAGTTTACTTTCTACATTCTCTCATTTGGAAGAGCTAGAGTTCCTCCATTTCTCCATTCTCTTCACCTTTCTGCCAATAAAACTTAGAGAATCGAAGATATAAAACATTTGAAGCTAAATCTACGCAAATCAAATAGAAAGAGAGATCATCGAATCAAAGAGTTTAGACCAAATTCTTCGTTGTCTGGATCTAGATCTAAGTGTTTTTGGATAGTTTTGGAAAATTGGTGAGTGATATGCATCTCTCACATGGATTCAAGCAAGTATATGAGTTGTATGCATATATTTTCATCATTTTAAATTGATTTCTCCTACATCTACACCATCGTAAGCTTATTTTCATATGAATTACCATAGGATCTGATTTATCAACCTAAAACTTGTAATTTCTATATTATTTCATATGTTTATGCAAGTTAGATCCATAATTTAGTTCATATGTTCATTATCCTAATTTTGGTAAAGTTTGCATAATTTTGGCGAAAATCAGCACATTCATGTTGTTAGTGATTTCATAACATGTTTATGGTCATATTTGGTAAATTGGTTCAATAGATTTAGTCAATCTTGTCATTTGATGAAGTTTTGGTTGAAATTTGTGATAAATTGGATCGGTACAAGCCACGGGTTAAGCGTGTAGTACAACGTGCAGTACAAAGTGTAGTACGGGTAGTAGTATAGGGGGTCGGTCGTGCAACAGGTGCTCGAGGAGCTTGGTCGATCTTGAAAGAAGGTGGTCGAGGATGAAGGGAGCCAGGTCATGCAGAGCATGGTCGAGCAGTAGTGGGGTCGTCCGGAGAAGCAAGGGTTCAAGCCTGGTCCATCATGCAATGTAAGAATGGTCGGGTCAAGCAAGGCGGGACGGTCAAGTAGGCCAGGGGGTGGTCGCACTGGTGGTCGATCGCACTAGGGAGTTGATCGCAGCAGGGGGTCGGTCGCACTAAGGGGTCAGACGCACTAGGGGGTCGGTCGCACCAGAGGATCGGTCGCATCCATAAGACATAGGGTCATTTCTAAAAAAAATATTTTTCGAGTACGACCCAGATTTGAACAAAAGGGCCTAAAAAGGAAAAAAATTTGGTCCGAAGTAACCGTACCTGTGCCGCATCGCAGTGCGCTCTAAATGCTGCCGTTGGTGGCATTAACGTTGTGGTTTATTTCATAGCAAATGGACGTAATTCTATGAATTGTGTTGAACCATATATTGATGTTATGTGGTTTAGTGATGTTATGACTTCGAAGTGAATTCAAGTAGGAATATTCACAGTGTCGAGATGTAGTCATTGATCAATATGGAACAACAAATGAGATGACAACTCAAAGGTCGTGTATTAGTGGATAATGGTTCCTTGAGAAGGTTGCTTGAGCTATGTATAGTCGCCAGGTTGGATGGCTAGAGATGTAAAGGCTAAGAGATTATTGTTATCTTAGGTTCTAGCAGGCTCAAAGCAGGGGTACAATAGAGATATATAAAAGACTGGAAGGTTGTTGGTCGAGTACCCTGGGTATCATTGAAAGGCATAGGTACGTATCGTTGAAAGGCTTATGGAGATTCTGCTAGAACAAGGGTTGCTATTAGCCCTTGACATATGGCAAGGTTAGCCGTCAAACGTTTAATAATGGTTTCGAAGCAGGATTGGCGGGGATAGCCAGAGTCAGTCATGGTTGGCTAGTTGCCTTGTTTGTACCGTCTCACGTAAATTATCCGACATCAAAGGGGATGTTTCTTGCTTGCCTGTCTGATATTGGTTTGGGCCTCTAGGGCTTGTGCTTCAGGGAAGTTGAATTCAATTAGGATGGTTTACTTGAGATACATACAATCTAGATGATATGAGTGATAGTGGTGTTTGCTTCTGGTTTCCATGGATGAATGGTTAAAGTATTTGATGTAAAGGCTATCACTGTTCAATGTGGGGAAGACGGGGTTGAGTTCTTCTCTGGGGTTATGGGTAGATTAGTTGTTATCTTCCTATTCTTATATACTTTACTGATGATGTTAGATAGCCGTTTTATCACTTACTAAGACTGTTGTCTGACTCATGGTTTTATGTTTCCCTCTTATTACCTTAGGCTGTTCTTCCGGTTAATGATGGGCAGATTGAGTAGCGATGACATGTGTTAGTTTGATGAGCCGGCGATGTTGATCGATGGCGAACTGGAGGCTTACGTACCAGTTTATTACTATCTAGTATTTTTTTCCGCTGTTTGTTGTTTCTTCTCTGAGTGTTGTAGTGAGGCAGATTTGTACAGACTTATGTTTAAATCCTGGCATTGGATATACTTTCTGGTTGTTATGAAAGTTTGGTATTTTCTGCTCAAATATGCTTCACAAATATTGTCTATTGTATATGTTCTATTATATTTTATCCTTGCGTTGTGAGTTATACGACAGAATCTGATGTTGATGTTTACCGATGGTGATCGTCCATAACTACCTAGCACACATTTACGCGCATTATTCCTCTTGTTTAGTGAAGGGGTTATAGGCGGTCTTCACACCTGGAATATCTTGAACTAACCTGAATATTGTATAAATAGTAAATAGGTCCGACTATATCCAAATCAATATAAATAACTTAGGGTATTTGGAGTATACTGAATAATATAACGAAATCTTATTTCAGTTTAACCTAAATTGTTGCCACTTGAATATGCTATAAAATAGAAATCACAAAACAAATTTAAATAGGTAATTATATGAATATAGTAGTTCTCAATCCAATCTCAAAATCATCTCTTAAAAAAGGAGTTCACAATGTACAAATGAAATAATAATCAAATAAGTCCAAATATCACTCAATCACCGTAAATCTATAATATCGTCAACATCAAATAGACAAATGTCAATATGCTAAGATCGCAGAAAAGAGTGAAGTACGCCAGTGAGGGATATTAAAGCAATAAAAATCTCAAATATCATATAAGAATACTTGGCGATACACCGAAGTAACATAATATAACATACAAAACTAAATGGAGATACACAAAATAAGAACGTTAGGTGACACGTGCCCACTAAGGAACAAAGATAGATCATACTTAGGTACTTGTCTCTAGTATAATCTTGTAATGACTATACATTGTTCAAGAACTAGGAAGAGAGACTGACGGACACAACATATCTAGGATACTGCACTTAAATTAGTCAAGTATACACATCTAGACATCCTCCTACAGTCATCACTTACCGCTTCCTCTCATCCACTTCGTGATAATGATCCACTATTAGTTCATCTATGCATCACCTCTTTACTCGAGATACTAATCTCCAACCTAGGTGATAATTGTCTAATGGTCTATGAGAAATGAGGGGCAACACATATACCAATGAACGGTGACTCAATAAATAATGTGTCATGGATTTGGGGCTTGACCCAAGGACCAAGCTGCCAGGGTGGAAACTAGCCATTCTATTTCACTCCCAAAGCAGAAAGGAAGCCGGTTAGTGATAGTTTGGTACTAGCTAACCAATGTGAATGTATATATTGTTGACACTAAAAAATGACACAACAACCAAAGAGTTCAATGATTGTTAAACTAGATAAATGAGAAACAGGGATAAGAATAACAAAAATGTAATAGACTAAGATGCAACAATTTATTGTGGTATGAGATAAGTCGTCCTATGTCCACTTAGGAAGTTTAATCGCTTTATTACTGAAAATCACTAATTACGATGCTCGTCAGTATTATTCCGTAATATTATAGTATAAAGTAACAAGAGTGCAAAAAATCCATTTCTCATGTAGAAGAAGGCAATTTATAATTGTTGTTTACATTGGAAAGTCGGGGTGTCATTATAGAGGGAGTCACATTGGCCTAAAGCCCAAAACTTTTAAGTCTTGGGATCGGTACCAATTCCTTTTATGGGAGTCATACTGATCCAGGTGGATGAGGAGTTCAGAGTTGTGTTGAGCTATTTCCTGCTGATTTGTTGGTTTTGGGAGTACTAAAGATCTCTCGCATGATTCTTACTGATCCGATGAGTTTGTCAAGAGTGACTTTTCTGGTTTTCTGGTGATCCGGCCATTTCGATCACGCGTTTTTTGGTGATTGAACCATTCCCGGAGATGGTCAATCAATGTATTATGAGTGATCGATCAGGCCTTTTCTGAATGATCAGATGACTCCCAATGGTGATCAATCCGAGTTGAGCCGGCTTCAAACTACTAAACTATTCGTTGATCCTAATGCTTAGTTTGAGTCTGTGCAAGTCTAGATTTCTTTTGATAGCCGGACCAAAAGGCCGATTAACATCTGCTTCTCAAGGTACGCCTAGCGTGAACTTGTCGTGCTTTGAATAAAAAAAAGTCTTACCGTTCGAAACGATCTCCCAACAGTGCTCAGCAAATAGTAATGATCTTTCCTTTGAATCGTCCGGACTAAAGTATCTCACTTTCAAACAGTTGTAATGTTTTGTCAAATCCAGTAGTATAAATATGCTATTCCAATGTTGTTTAATAATCTTAATCTGTTCAAGCTTAGTCACTTGTACTTAAATCAAATGAACTTGTAAGGTAACCGCCTTATTTCTGTTTATTCAAGAAATTAACTGTTAGTCCCTAGCTCTTGCTTACACCTGAGTATAAGTAAGTCGTTGTTAGTTAAGAGTCACATACTAATTCACATGCTCATACGTGTTGTTGTGTGTTAAACTCGGAGTTTATAATAGAAGTACAATAGTGTAAGTGAATGCATATGTTGTATACTTCAGTTTCCAAGGTTTACTTGGACTCGAGCATTAAACATATACTCTAGAATTATTCGGTTTTATCTCATATTGATGAGTGCATGCTTGATGTCCAGTTTGGGATTCATATTAACGATCGGAGTTCGGGAATTAATGTATACAAGATCATGTATGTAAAAATATTATTATTGATCCCTCCCTCTATTCCTTTTTTTAAAATAAATGTCTAGAGGGATCAAAACCAATCCCTTTTTTTAACGAAATTTTTCGTCAACACCAAAGATAGATATATGGAGATGAACCTAAGGGGAAAATGGGATTATTCGGCTCCTTTAAGTTTGAGTTAGTTCAACCTTTCCTAGATATCAAGGTCTTAAGCCTAGAGATTAGTTACTCTTCCATCAAGGGGTGAGTATCACGCTTTTGCCACTCGAGAGCCAACAATTACCTTGGGATAAGGGTTTCCTAAGCACGACACATGTGAGGAAGCTGAACAGCTTTTGGAAGGTTCATCTAGGCTCAGTACAATTTAGGAAGCTTGAGGAAGATAATTTCAGTAATCGACAGTTTAGGAGCTGGGGAGAGGTAGGTATGGTAAGGCTTATATCATGAGGAAAGCATCAGGTTACCAAGAACCCGATGGCTTAAGCGTCAGGTTGTTAAGGACCAAACGACTTGGGCAAGAATATTCTGATGATCCAACCATATAGCAAAATACACACAAAAATATACTGAAAGGTAGCACAACATGCGGAAAAAGTAAGAACACACAATTTATAGTGGTTCGGTTCGGATTGAACCTACGTTCACGTTAAGAGCTTTGATGATTTTATTCATGGAGGAGGTTACATAAGAAATCCCAAATTGATTTACATATTTGGGTTAGTTCTCTTTGAAAGTGAGAGGAAGATTGTAGAGATCAGGAAAGAAGGTCCCCTCCAATGTGACTCTTCGGGTCTTATTTATAGAGGTTTTGTGTCCCATTTTGCTACTTATTTATCCCACCACTTTTTTCGGTGCTATCTTTTTTGTTCCCGCCTTTGGCTTTCATTGTTTTGTCTTTTTCTTCCTTTCTCCTGCTCTCCACTGCCTCCTGTTGTCGTTTTTATCTTTTTCTGGCTTTACCCCTTTCGTCATCAGCCTTTCGTCAATAATCTTTCGTTAGCTTCCTCTACCTGTCTCTAGCTTACTCTAGCTGTTCTAGCATTCTAGACCACGTTGTCGGTTTCTGAACCCCTTCTGTTGTCTGTTCCTGAACCCCTTCTGTTGTGGGCTCAGCAGAAGACCTTCTTGAATGCAGAAACGGGGTTTCAGCTATTCTTGTGAACTCCAGTTCGGGCAAAAAGGTTTCAGCCTCCTTTCTTCCTATTAAATGCCTTCATGGATGCTTCTTTGTCTTTGCAATATCAATCTTGGACTCTTGGGAGTGGCTCCGGTACCATGCCTTCTAGTAGTTTGGTCTCGAAAGTTATTCTTGGACTTGATGGCTTTCGGTTTAGGACCTCTGGTATCGATTCGTCTCTATACCTCTCCACTTAAGTAGCGGATTATGAAGTCTTCAGTAGAGGTAAAGGGAATCGGTTCTGGTAGCTGGCATATGTGTTCGTCTTTAGTTATAAAGGGGGGCTTGCAAAATACCTTTTGGTGATGTTGAAGATGGCTCTAGATGTTGGTGTTGGTGTCAAGTAGGCATCGGTAGGTTCTTTCCTTCTTCTGCTTACATCTTGGATTATATGCTTTTGGCACCAGGTGTATGCTTCCAGAATTGTTATTCTACATCCCATTCAGTGTCGGCATTACCCTCTCGGTATCTTCCTTTTCATATTGACCTTGATCTTTCCCCTGTCATGACCTTTCGAAATCTTCAATACTACTTTCTATCTCGAGTTATCGGTATTGGATCAGTATTATTGTAATCTGATTCTTCTTAACCGTAGGTGTCTGGTTTTGGCTTTTCCCTTTTTGCCCTATGTCTTTGTTGTTGGATCTCGGATTTTGCTTTCGATGAATCCTCGGATTTGTTCTTGTTCCCACGAACCTAGTTTCGCCGTCCGAAACCCCCATTATCCTTTCGACTTAAAAGCTTCCGCTTCTTCATATTTGATTTGTACGAAATTTTATGTTAATAGTATCCCCGTAGTATGAAGAAGCTTTTGTTCTTTAGGACAAACTTTTGTGATTCCTGTACAGCTCGCCTACTGTACAAAGTGTCGAGAGATCATGATCCTTGTTGAAGGCTTCGAATGGGAGGTCCACAGTACTTGCCTGTGTTCTACGTTGAGGACTTTTATCTAGAGACAATATCAATGTATTTGAAATTCATATGTAAATATGGTAGAAAGAAATCAGCACCCTTTATGGAAATAGGTAAATACCTAGGAAATAAAGCTTAAGGCTTAAACAAGAGTTTATGCAACAGGAATCCGAAAAACTGAATGTGATAGGAAAATGAAAACCCAAAAATAGAAAATCAGATTTCAGAAATTCCTATTTTCACTTAGTTAAAACCCCAAGACTGATGCTTGGGTAATAAGAAAATCAGAAATCCCGAGACTTAGCTTCAGATAAATGGAAATCAGAAATTATTACAGAAATCTTGAGAATTATACTAAGGTAAGTAGAAACCATAAATCGTAATGAAACCCCAAGACCTATACTTGGGTAAGTATGAATCGAAAATCACAATGAAACACAAGACCTATACTTGGGTAAGTATAAATCGAAAATCATATAGGAACCCCCAAGACTCACGCTGGGGTAAATTTAAATCAGAAATCACATAAAAAGCTCTAAGACTCATGCTTAGGTGATTCCAAATCAGAAATTCTACAAAAAGCCCCAAGACTCACGCTTGGGTGAATTTAAATTAGAAAGCCCCAAGACTCACGCTTGGGTGGATTTAGATCAGAAACCATACAAAAAGCCCCAAGACTCATACTCGGGTAAATTGAAATCAAAAGTCGTAGCAACCCCGAGAATCACGCTCGGGTAAATTGAAATCATAAATCATGCGGAAACCATGCATCAATTGGTAGTCATTGAAAATGCCATAAGTGGAGTGCCTTAATAAAAGCATAAAGCAAGCATTGAAATTTCACTCAAAGGCCATCTAATGAAAGCATCACAAATCATCCAGTGACTATATATGTGCATAGTGCCAACCGATCCAAACATTGTTGAAAGTGATCAAGCAACCATAGATTATGTATGTGTTTCTCGGAGGTTCGCTTAGACAACACTTTGAAGAAAGAGTCGTAAATATTTTGAAAAGTAATCTTCGGGTGTGTATATATAGAGGACTACTTTCGTAATAAATTAAGCCTGTCCTTAGTTAGTTAGTCGTTCGGCAAATGTTCTTCTCATTTTTCTAGTCTTTGGGTATCTAACGTCTAGTCTTGTTCCTAACCCACAGGATATGCAAATTAATGAATGCTCTATAAGAGAGTGACACTGGTCCCATACTATTCCCACCTAGGGGTATTATAATTTGTAGGGGGTATTAGCCTCACTTCGAACGCGACTCCACAAGATGGAGATGTAACTTTGTTTGTTAGCCTCATACGGAAGGCGACTCCTCTAGGTGGAGATGTAACTTTATTTGTTAGCCCCACATTGGAGGCGACTCCACTAGGTGGAGATGTAACTTTGTTTGTTAGCCCCACTTAGGAGGCAACTCCATTAGGTGGAGATGTAACTTTGTGGCTTCTCTTCTTGGAAGCTTTAGTCGTTGCTCCTCTTTTGGAGGCTTTGTTTGATATTCCTCTTCCGAGAGGTTGTGTTTGTTGTTGCTTCTCTCTTTTTGGAAGCTTTGTTTGTTGTTACTCTAATGGAGGTTGTGTTTGTTGTTTCTTCTCTCTCTGGAAGCTTTGTTGATGTAGCTTCTCTATCCAGAAGCTTTGTTGATGTAGCTTCTCCCCCCGGAAGCTTCTTTGATGTAGCTTCTCCTTCCGGAAGCATTATTAATATTATTTATCAAGGGTAGGTTCTACACCTTCCGTAGAAGCATTTAAGTATGTTAATATAGCATGTTTGACAAATTCATGAAATTCTGAAATAGGGGAGATAAGATTTAGAAGAATTTATTGATCTGAGCTATGTTGAGTGTTTAATCATTCCATTGCTGAATATTTGTATGAACAGCTTCCACCGAAGCTTGTCTTTGATTGATAAATTTATTGTGTATTCATTCAGGTATCACATTTCTTTAAGTGCTTCCATTTGACCTTTCGGTATATGCTTGAGCCTAAACACGGACTGTTTTTTACCTGTAATAGCACTCAAAATTATATTAATATTTGTTTGATTGTAGGTAAAATGATAAAGCTAAACCAATAATAAAAGTAATCTTTTGGGATAAGAGGCTTATTGTTAAGTTTCCATTCCCATGTTGCGTTGCTCCGACCAGCTTTCCCACTTATTCTACTTTGAATTTCTCAAATGAGCTTTCCTTCCTTTTTGGCTTGAAGTATCTTTATCAGACTCCAACAATCTCTGGTTTTGTGTCCTTCTGTCTTATGATAAGAGGACTAGTCTTTCCTTTTTTTTCAATTTTGTAGAACCTTCTACAAGGGGATTTGAACCAAGTCCTTCTTCCTTTTGTTTTTGCATCAAACTTTTCCTTGTGTTAAGTATTTCTTCCATGAGAATGAATTTATAAGCTCTGGAATACAAATCATCCAAGCTTCCACACTCATTTAAGATAAGCTCCTTCCAAAAGGGGGAAGGCTGAGCAACCCTAATCGTACAGCTCTCAGCTTCTCTCTATCCGTCACGCCTTTCACCTTGAGTGAATTATTGTGAAACCTCTTTGGATAGCAATTAAGTGACTCCTCTGGTCTTTGTTTAATTTTAGCTAAATCGTGAATGTTATTTGCTGAATCCTTTTGCATATGGAATTGTGTGCTAAATGCGGCGGAAAATTGCTTCCAAGATATGATGAGAAGGCCATGATAGTGCTTGCGCCATTTAAGAGCTCTTTCATGAAGAGTTGTTATGAAGACCTTGCATCGAAGGGCATCAGAAGCATTATACGTATCCATGTAATTCTCAAACATGACAAGGTATTCTTCAAGGTCTGTAGTCCCATCATACGCAAGTTTGTGCTCTTTAATGCCATATGGAACCTTCACCATCATTATCTCTTTGGAAAACGGGATTCCTTGCATCTTTCTGTCTTTTATCCATGTTAGGCTTTTTTCTTCTTCTAAATTAACTGCCTTCTTTGATGCTTGGTTACTTCTCCATGAGATCTGGCCGTTATGTAGATTTGATGAAGACTCGATTTGATTATAAAAGTTTCTGAGGTGATATAATCCTTGATTCCGCTTCATAAGGTTCTGCTTCAATGGATCTTCGGACCAAGTCTTCTTCAATAAATATATTAGTGGTATCAATTTGCGTAGCCAAGTGTAATATTTCCAACTCATCTTTTGTTAAAGTTGAAGACCCTCCAGTTTCTAGTTTGGATATTTTGATGTTGTTTTCTGGAATGAATGACATGTTGGTTCTTTCTTTTCCACCTTTCCCCAACTGAGTAATTCATTAATCGATTTTCAAAATACCTTGTTTTTCAGAAGCTCCTTATTGAGATTCATTCTATATTCTAGCTTCTTCAAAGCTTAGTCCAAACCGGGACGGAACAACACAGTTAGAAATGTGGAACTGCGATCCAAATGGTTAAAGGTAGGGATGGAGAC
Organism: Allium sativum; assembly: GCA_030737875.1. NCBI lineage: Eukaryota > Viridiplantae > Streptophyta > Magnoliopsida > Asparagales > Amaryllidaceae > Allium > Allium sativum. Next base: position 393,480,525 of record CM060925.1, read on the forward strand.
GGAGGTTCAAGCCCTCCTTCTACTGCCAAAATGTTAGCGAAATTTTTCGTTAAAGTCGAAGATAGATCTATGGAGATGGACCTAAGGTAAAAATGGGATTATTCAGTTCCTACAAGTTTGAGTTAGTTCACCCTTTCGTAGATATCAAGGTCTTAAGCCTGGAGATTATTTACTCTTCCATCAAGAGGTGAGTATCACACTTTTGCAACTCGGGAGCCAGCAGTTACATTGGGATAAGGGTTTCCTGAGCATGACACATGTGAGGAAGTTGAACAGTTTCAGAAGGTTCATCTAGGCTCGGTGCAAGGTAGGAAGCTTAAGGAAGATAATTTTGGTAATCGACGGTTTAGGAGTTGGGAGAGGTAGGTATGGTAAGGTTTATATTGAAAGGAAAGCATCAGTCATCCAGAACCCAACGACTTAAGCGTCAGGTTGCTAACAACCTAACGACTTGAGCAGGAATATTCTGATGATCCAACCGTATAGAAAAATACACACAGAAATATACTAAAAGGTAGCACAACATGCGGAAAAAGTAAGAACACACAATTTATAGATAGTGGTTCTTTTCGGATTGAACCTTCGTCCACTTTAAGAGCTTTGATGATTTTATTCATGGAAAAGCTTACATAAGAAATCCCCAAATTGATTTACATATTTGGGTTAGTTATCTTTGAAAATGAGAGTAAGATTGTGGAGATCAGGAAAGAAGGTCCCCTCCAATGTGACTCTTCGGGTCTTATTTATAGAGGTTTTGAGTGCCCATTTGCTGCTTCTTTTTCCCGCCAATTTTTTAGTGCCATCTTTTTGTTCCCGCCTTTCTTTTTCTTCCTTTCTCCCGCTCCCTATGGCCTTCTGCTATCTTTTTTGTCTTTTTCTGGCTTTATCCCTTTCGTCAACAACCTTTATTAGCTTCTTCTAGCTGTCTCTAGCTTCCTCTAGTACTCTCTAGCTTTCTAGACCATGTTGCCGGTTTCTAAACCACTTCTGTACTTAGTCCCTGAATACCTTCTGTTGTGCGCTCAGCAGAAGACCTTCTTCGATGCAGAAACAGGGTTTCTGCTATTCTTATGAACTCCATTTCTACCAAAAAGTTTTCGGTTGCCTTTCTTCCCATTAAATGCCTTCATGGATGCTTCTTTGTCTTTGCAATATCAATCTTGGACTCTCAGGAGTGGCTTCGGTACCATGTCCTCTAGTAGTTTGGTCTTGAAAGTTATTCTTGGCCTTGATGGCTTTCGGTTTCGGGACCTCTGGTGTCAATTTATCTCTATACCACTCTACTTAAGTAGTGGATTATGAAGTCTTCGGTACCGGTAAATGGAGCCGGTACTGGCTTCTGGAATATGTGTTCGTCTTTAGTTATAAAGCTGGGCTTCTAGAATACCTTCTAGTGATGTTGAAGATGGCTATAGATGTTGGTTTTAGTGTCAAGTAGATATCGGTAGGTTCTTTCCTTCTTCTGCTTATGTCTTGGATTATATGCTTTCGGCACCAGGTTTATGCTTCCGTAATTGTTATTCTACAGCCCACTCAGTGTTGGCATTACCCATTTGGTATCTTCCTTTTCGTATTGACCTTGATCTTTCCCCTGTCATGACCTTTCGGAATCTTCAATATTACTTTCTATCGCCAGATGTCGGTATAGGATCAATATTATTGTATTCCGATTCTTCTTGACTGCTGGTGTCTGCTTTCGACTTTTCCCTTTTTGCCCTACGGCTCTGTGTTGGCTCTCGGACTTTGCTTCTGATTAATCCTCAGATTTGGTTTTTCCCCACGATCCTGGTTTCGTTGTTTGAAACCCCCTTTATCCTTTCGGCTTTAAAGCTTCCGCTTCTTCATATTTGATTGGTACGAAATTTTATGTTAACTCCTATATAGGTATTGGTACCGATCACTACACTTTGATATTTTTTGTATAATTTAGCTTGCATGTTTATTCCAACTTCCTTGAAAAAAATAACCCATACTTTCTTCATTTCTCATTTCCTGCTCTTATTTTCATTTCCAGCCCTTAGGCTTTGAGTAAATTTGAAATCTTCCCTACTCTGTCTTTGGACACTGTATTCTAATACATAACCACCACTTGACCAATGTTGTCTTTTGTTCATCGTCCCCCATTAATCGATCATCAAATTAAGATGGGTTTCACCCTTCCACTTGTTGAATTATCTCTAGTTCAGCAGGGTATCAGGATTTGGTGGTTATTGAGGCGATAATGATCGATTGGATGAGGCGAGGTAAGGCGTCGGTTGTCATGCTGAACTAGCCATAGTGGCCTTGAGTTGGAGGTGCTAGGTGACAAATTGGGAAGATGAAGGATAAGGAAGAAGAAAATATGGAAGAAGAAGAAGGAATAGGAGAAAAAAGAAGGAAAGAGAAAATCGATGGTAGCTGAATCCGAAGTCCTTGGATAAGAAGGTTTAGGAAGTACAGGGGATCGACGGCAGCAGGATCCAAAATTTAGGATCCAAATTTGAAGGAGGGGGGAAATTTTATTTGAGTATCCAGATCGGTATTGATGGGAACTGAAATTTTACGGAGGAGGAAAATATTTGAAATTTGGATAGAGTATTGTTAAGCAACTCCAAAAACAGATGGGGGTTCATATTTTATTTTCATTCCATTAAAATTTAAATTATTAAGGAGGGCCAAAAACAATGGAAAAATAGATAAAAGAATCCAATTTTACCGACCATTCAAATACACAAAATGACATAAAAATCGACAAGACCATACTGAAATTCAATACAAAATTTGGAAATAACGTGCCGAAAATTGATGATCGAAAACGGGCCTCCGTTTTTCTAGTAAATTATTATCTTTTCGGTGATTTCTTCAACGAATTCAACATCTTGTTCGCTTTTTTGAGTAAAAATCATGTTATCTTCTTTTTTAAAGTTAGAAATTTCACTAGAAATTTGTTCCTCCATGAAAAAAGCAATTGATTATTTACTTTGGGAAAAAGAAGATGATTAGGGTTTAATGAACAGTATAATGTAATTACGGTAAAATAATAAAATGACATTTTGGTCTATATTTTATTAATTTTTAAGGGGGGTTATGTTAAATGATCCTCCCCTTTGCAAATTTAAAAAAAAAAATAACTAACCCCTTAACCATTTTTGGAGTGGCATTAACAATGTTCTTTTGATAAGATGAAGATAGGAAAAATTCGGATCCGAATACTTAGAAAAAATTTCTGTATTCGTGCGATTAGAATGATAAATAAATTTGACATAATCGAAAAGCTTCGAATCTGCATAGTTCCGAAGCAGTGCCATATAGAATTTGAAATCTACATTCACGACTTTGAGACTTCGCCTTTCTTGTCAAATGATCTCTACAATCAATTGCATATTGGAACAAATTTGAATGTCATATCGAACCAACAATTCAGACATGCACATAGGATAAAGCGTAAAATTGGACTGTGGACACAATTGAATTACTGATTCAGATCTCCAATTTACGATCCCGTCACAATGTAATCTTACGGTTCGATTCAAGTGCAATAAAGATGGTCAGCGATAATGGTTGCTTCATTTGCAAAACTGAAAATCATCACCACATTATATAGTGCTTATTTTAACTGCATGACCATGCATGGTGATGTAAGTTTGACATTGGTTTGCACTGACATGGAGAGAACACATTATATCGATCTAGCTGCTATGATTGTTTTATAAGTATAGTAAATTATGGAAATAAAATGCTCAAGACGAATTCAGGGATTAGAAGCTGAGAGTGCAGAGTTGAATTCGAATTTGGGCCATTCTATAGAAGATTCAATCCCATCAACAAGTAACCATATGACCTTTGAAAAATCCATTCTCTTCCAACAAGCGAGCCAACTTGAGGGGAAAATCAGGATGAGCCACTTGAAGAGTTATGGACTGTGGATTAGCCTGAGGATGTACATGTTGTCGAGGGTGACCAAGAAATGGGCCCGCAAGAGTCCAAGATGTCGATAATGACCAGGAAGGCGTTCCATTAGCGCCGAATATGGTGGAGGCTACGTTATCTTAGAAAATTCTCCAAATTCTTTTTTCTCTAGGATTGAAGAGGATATATTGGCAAGAATTTGTATGGGGTATAGCATTCCTTTGGATGACGTTCGGGCTCCCGATCGAGATGATACGGCGCATGCATATCCTTAAGAGTTCACAACTTAGAACAGATATATGTATTCCATTGGGTATGTGTCTCCTTCATGCCTTCCATCCAAGACGTGTTATATTTCATGCGATTAGTGCGTACATAGCTTCATCCAAATGGATACGCCTTTCTTCTCAGAACCTATCTATTGAACATTGAAAACATGAGTTTGGAGCTAACTGTGGAAGACAACAAATATCTTTACACATTCAAGAACCAACCATCTACCCATTTCTTGTGCATCTGGAGGCTCACTAAAACTGTCCAGTCATACTGGAGGCCTAGAAAAAGTTGAGTTACTTTAAGCTTGATTGGTTCTACTTGCGGCGCCCACAAGGATTTGCAAGGAGATGGCTAGGAGGAAGTAAATATGTTAACATTTATGTGTCATATTCCAACTTACCTGAGTCATAAATTCTAGACTAACTTGGAATTTGATTCGGATAGGTTTCCCAACAAAGCTAAGAGATCAGGTATATTTAGATTGGGTATTGACGCTGAGAGATGTTAAAGAAGATTTTCGTGATGCGCAAACTTTGATTTCTGATTATCTCTTACACACCTTGGTTTTGCTTATGAAATCTATCATCCAAAAGGATGACAATAATTTTGGTGCTGACACAGGGAATGTGCCCTCAATCATGCATCCATAGTTTCCTTCTGTTGAAGAAGAGGTCGCTAGATCTCAGGCAGAGCAGGAAGGTAATGATGTAGGCAACAATGTTGATCCAATAGGAGAAGTGTATCTGCATCCACTCTCATTCCTTCTCTACTGGTAGGGACAAGGATGGAAGAAGTCACTATATCAATATCTCCTACACTACAACCGGTAATTCGACATCAACAAAAGTTGAAGGTCGGTTCAAGGATCTAGAGAAGATCCCATTAGAGAATTCCTCTTTTGGTTAAACCAACATAAGCGTTGAAAGCTTGCTAGAAAGCTTTGAAATGGAATCGGCATTGCTATGTGCTAGAGAGATAACTCCTTCGAGTAAATTGAAAACTGGTTCATCGAGGGGAACACAAGGAAGAAACTTATAAGCATTGCACGTCAAAACACTTATTCATGTGCCGATTGATTATTTCTAAATAATTTTTGTTTTATGCAGCAAAATTCCAATGCCCCACTCCAAGAGCCACCCAAATAAAGAGTTTAATGAGTAATGTCGTCTATCAAAGTGGAGAATAGCGCTAATTAGGAGTGACTGTCTGTAATCTTGTATTAGACGAATATCGAACACGTCAATTGGGTGTGTAAATTTTTCTTTCCTTGCCTCAAGTGGATCAACGTATTCAATTCATATAATATAAAAATACAATGGCCAAGGATCGTATTCATAATAAATCACAACATATCATAGACTACGTATCACGGAATAAAATAGTATAAGTACGACAACAAATAACAATAGATAAATGTGCTACATACTTGAATGGTTTACATAAGTTATATACATACAAATCATATACTAATAGGATAAAAATGCGTATGACACGAATATATGTCTGTAAACCTTAAGTAACAAGTTTAATAGGTATAGTCCATGCTGAATAAGCTAAACCCAAATCAACAACAAGCTATAACCCAAAACAACTCGGTCTGACCCGAGTATAAAATACATGGGTATGTCTAACTTAAACATATTAGTATAATAAGATAAGTTAAGTAGATATTAAGGGAACAATTCATTTTCATAAAAAAGGAACCTCAAACTACTAAATAAACTCAGAAACACATAAAATATTATTCCTTTCTATTAGGAAGGATTAGCCTAACTCAAATAACATATTTCACAAAATATAAAATCATGAGTTTATACTCAGATTACTCGTGAACACCATGAACATGAACCTGGGTGTTTCCATCGATACAGATTACCTGAATTACAAATTAGGGTAATTGGAATTTAGAGTCATGAGACAGAGGATAAACATAAGAAAATTTACTACACTTAACAAGTGTTAATTTTGAGCTAAACACATGTATCATCATTTAAATCACAAAGGACATCAAAAAACTTACACCAAATTATCATCAAAATGCTTCGAATACTGCATAATAAACTCATAAGAGTTTAATTCCACAAAGTGATCGCAAATGTTAAATACTTAAATTACTGGTAAGGCTATAATGAAAATTCATCATAATATGTCACCAAAAATGGATCTAAAACATCATAAAAACCAAAATTACCAAAACTACAAAATGGATCCAAAGCATAAAAAATTATTGCATGTGCTTCACAAATGAGCCCTCCTTAGAGCTTATGCCAAGTACTATACACGTATTCAAGCATCGATTACTATGACCACCCGGCTACGTGTATCTTGACCCCCCTGCCTCGGTCAAGAGAACACGCATATAAGACTCCCCCCTAGTGTGGCTTCCCACCAAAGCGAGTGTCAACATAATAAACAACAAAGAATGTGTAACAGATTCCCAAACAGTAATCCGAACAATGAAAACAATAAGTCGCATAACATATGTTTTCACTACTCGATTTACTATAAGGTAGCCCACTTCGCGCTGGAAAATATCAAATATCCTCGATCGTCGACTTAAAAATAAACCGATATAATATACCTTCGTATCCCATACAACAAGGTTTACTAAATCATTCAACCATAACCTCATCTTCTCGAATGATGCAAAATCATGTGATTTTATATATAGAATATACAAAGTTTGAGGAAACAAATTTACAAAAAAAATTATGGTTAATTGTGATGATCCCAAACCACCGTTCCACGGTGGCAAGGGTAAACTTTGGAATATAACACATAAATATATAACAACAGAACAGATATATATAAATACACGAGATAATGTACAACAGAATACACTGGATAAACATAATCAGCAGAGTTACACAGTTTACTGGATCATACTTAGTACAAAATACAATTCAGCTTTACATAAAATGTCTACTGCGGAATCGAAACATAATATGTACAACAGGAGCTAAACAACATAAAAAGAAGGAAGTGATAGAATCCATCTTCAGCTCCATAGCTATGTAGATAGAGCCTGCTGAAACCTGAATACAAGGCTGCCCGTGTAGAAAATAGGGCAGCCGAGTTTGCAAGTGAAACCAACTACGAATCAATCATGGTACTGGTATGAGAAATCTACTTAACTTATTTTATTATAAGGCCAATCACAGGACCACGCCGCTAATGCGGAATGGGTTTACTCCATTGGATTGCCAGTGCATAAAACAAATAAATCATTTAAACATCGCAATGCTTTTTACAAAAATGAAGCCATTATAAGACTCAATTCCCATCACACAATGCAACACAAGCCGGAGGAAAGAATTTTAACTTATGATGGCCAAAATATGCTTGATATGAATAAAACAAAAGCATATGATATTATTACTAGCGTTTATATGTTTCAAAAACAATTTCAATCATAAGTATCAATCATAGACGGCATAAATGCCCCATACCACTATGTTGCTATATATACGTATACAATCAAAACCGCAAGATGTCGTATTTAGAAATTGGATTTCCGTCGTGAACCAAGGCAAGGGATCGTCCTTACTGCTTCGAGACGCTCTAGCCCGTGTCTCAGATTAGAACGCATCGATCCTTAGGAGCCACAGGGCCGGTCCACACGGAGTGGATTAAAATGCCTGAACACTGCATTTTCCCGCCCTATAGTGCGTAAATCTGGTCTGTATAAATACCATCCATCGGCTCCGCATAGACAGAAATAACCAAGGCGCCTAGCTATCCATTATCCACATAAGTAAAATGCCCGGGCGTGTAAAACCCAAAACACCACTCCTAGTTAGAAGGAAACGCATGCCCTCCCTGGATCCTTCTCCCGTTTCTGGCTCATATCGGGGTGTGAGTCCCGCGAATCAATGATGTACACGAAGCTAGCTATTTAAATCCCTGCTTTGATCATTAACCACAAGGCTCTTCTTTTGAACAAAAGCCTTGATCACTGCATCTCATGATGCCACACAGGAAATTTACGCCATGCAACTGACGTATATCAATCACACAGAATGAAATCCAATGTCGGACACACAATCTATTTACAAGTCTGTCCTAGGTCTGAACGAAACCGGAGGCACCTTATTCCTCTTCCATATGTCCAATACAGGAGAGAGGCCCGTGCACGTCCGGTCGATCTCCAAGTACGTCTGGACGACCACTACTTATTTTCTTGTCTTGGGATGCCTCCCAATCAAGACATCAGCAAACATCCCAACGGTGTGAAGAACTCCGGTCTTCAACCACCATCTTCGTCATCGATTTCTAATCGTCGATCAATTATTTGAAATGAGAATTAACTTGGCCTTTTCAAATAATTCACGTATATTTAGAATTCAAATCAGTTCATTTCCTGGTTAAATTATTTGACATCCACAATTCAGTTCATTAATGTAATTTTCATGTCAAACACATTCAACCATAGAATATCTAATAAATCGAGAAAATTCGGTTTATTTCCCTTCCATATCATTTATAATATTTTATAACAATTTATCGCTGTTTTTATTTATTTAAAAAAAAAAGCCAATTTTGTTCAAACAACGCTTCAGGCCATAACGCGACCATGGCGCTGTTTTTCCGCAGATTTGATTTAACCATATCTGAAAATATAACCGTTGGATCTTTACAAGTTTTATATCATTAGAAAAATCATTTCAAAGCGGATCCAAGGTTCCAGTTTTGGGAAAATCCGATGGTCGTACCGTTACGATTTCAAAACATGAACTACAGTGTCGTTATTCGATTTAATTTAATTATATATATATATATATATATAATTCATTCTGGCGCTATTTTCATTCAGATTTGAATTAAACATTTCACACAATCTAACCGTCGGATCTTTACAAATTTGGTATCGTTGGAAAGATATTTTCAAAGCGAACCCAACGGTTTCGGTTTCGAGAAAATCCAATGGTCGGATCTCCTGCAATAATTATTTAAAATCATGATTTCAAAATACAAACTGCAGCATCGTTATTCGATTTATTTTAATTATATATATATATAAACATAACCCATTCTTCGATTTCCAAACCATTTTCATTTCATATATTTGATAAAAATAATAATTTTACCCAACACATATTCATTTCAACACATGACTAATTTTAACTCTTCATATATATTATAAAAATGTGATTTTTATTGTTTAAACAATTTATTTCAAACATGAAATTTTTTAGAGATTCGTATATTTTAAAAATGTGGTTTTTATTGCAAAACTATTTATTTCAAAAATGAATATTTTTAGCGATTCGTATTTATTATAAAAGTGTGGCTTTTATTGTTAAAACTATTTATTTCAAAAATGAATATTTTATATACTTCATACATGTAACACCCCACGTCCGCTAAGGTCACTCATACCAGGGGAATGCCTTAGTTTCGGTGAAGTATTTTAAGTGAATATAGAACAGTAAAATTACAACAAGACAGATATAAGTAATACTTGAAAATTTAAAACATCATTTCATTGCAGCGGAAAGTAATACATGTTTGGTTACATCACAAAACCATAAACCAAAGTCAAGTACATAATATCCATCTTGATAAAATAGAAGTACATAATCCCACTACATAACTAATAGCCATAAAAGGAAAGATAAGCTCGGTTTCACTTCAACGGTCCAAGCTCCATAGGATAGATACAGCAATCAGATCAAAGCCCACTAGCACCAGGCCCACTCTAATAACCTGGGGTTGGGGAAAAAGATAAAAACAACGGGGTCAGACATAAGTCTGAGTGAGTCCTATAACCCTAACAATACAATCATTAAAATAACCAGAGAAGACATAAGTTGATATACGGTAACGACTGGGGATGAATGGCTACACTAAGCAGCTTGGTAAACTTAGGATAAACTAAGATCACCGTAAAGACGCATTTATCCACCCAAGGATAATTACTAAATTACACCGCCCCAGACCTACTCAAAGAAAATTCCTACACTGCACCACACCAGTTTTACCTACCTAAGATTAATTCCTACTTAAAGGTTGATCCCACTAAATGTACTTAGTAATTTTTACCCAGTAGTTTCTAGTACCCCTACATATGTGCCGTCTGCCCCTATCATTACTAGGTGTACCCACTACTCCCAAGCGATCGGCTCCCTAACGTAGATACCCGTGATGGTCCCACAATGGGGTGTATCATTTCCCCAAAGTGGCAACCTGATAATATCAACGGTGCACGGCTTTATATCTACACGATGTAACAACGATTTACTAACCAGCCCGGGTCCACACACGCATATGAAACCCGTTGGTCCTACGTTGCCACCGCTAACCCGTTTTTGGCCTCTTATAGTCAAGCCCAATATGCGTGTCCCGTCACTCGACTTGGGTCGAGCCCACAAAGATACGTTTGGGATATTGGTTGAGATGGGCCCCCACAAGCTACCACTTAAGCTTGTTATTTTGTCTAGTGTATCCCACTTAACCGCTTTAACCATGTTCACTTACATGTTATAAATACTTTGGTTAAGTCATTAATCATATTTTAATTACCACTCAAGGCACCCACTAGATTTCCACATGACACCCAAGTCCTTTACTTAATTCCCACATGCCACCCGAGGCACTTACTTAACCCCTTAATCATGTTTAATTATATGTTCCACTTTGGTTAAGTATTCTAATCGTGTTTTCTATTGCCACCCAAGGCAACCCACTAGTTTCCTCATGCCACCCCAGGCACCCACTTAACCTCTCATGTCCCTCTACATGCTAATGTGGTTAAGTGTTTCTTAATTAATTAATTAAGATCGTAACCTTTGTAAAGACCTCTCACATTAGACTGTCTTTTATGACCGCTGGTTAAGCCGGTTGGGTCCGGGCAGCCTTATGTCATAACCGAGTCTAACCTCGTGTCTTTACATTAATCACGTATTTAGTTTGTGCCTAAGACCTCTCACATTGGGCTAACATTTGTAGCAACTGGTTAAGCCGGTTGGGTCCGGGCAGTTTTACGCTACAACTGAGTCCAACCTCGTGTCTTAGTCAATTAATTACACTTAATTAATCACCCTCATAATTTATATTAATTATCCCTAATTAATATCTAGTTTTTCATAACGTGGGTAGACCTAACTCAATAGGTAAATTCCCATGGGGTAGACCTAACTCAATAGGTAAATTCCCACTTATGTTAATTTGTTTTTATGGTATGCTTAATCATACCCAATCATACTTTTATTAACATCTTTATTAACCCCATCGTTCCCCACGCAAATCGTTTTCATTTCACGACATAATAAAAGGGAAGATCCATCACAACATCATGGGTTTAACCAAATCTTAGCATATAACTTTGTCATGGGTTAAGAGAATGTCAACTTGCATACATGAGCATATATTAACCCAACTATATTTAACCCAAACTTGCATATTATCGCACATGACTTGCACAACATATTGCATATGAACTTGCATATTATCATACACATATCTTGCATAACATGTTGAACTTGCATATTAGCATTCACATAACTTGCATAAGCACACATAACTTGCATAACATGTTGAACTTGCATATAAGCATTCTCACAACTTGCATAACATGTTAAACATGCATCTAAGCATACACATAACTTGCATAAGCATTCACATACTTGCATATTAACAAACATGTAACTTGCATAGCATATCTTGCATATTAACATACATGTAACTTGCATATTAACAAACATGTAACTTGCATAGCATATCTTGCATATTAACATACATGTAACTTGCATATTAACAAACATGTAACTTGCATAGCATATATTATCATACATGTAACTTGCATATGAACTTGTTAAACATGCATAAACCCACTTGTTAAATATGCATAAAACAACTTATTAATCATGCATATTATCACATACTTAGCATGCATAGAATCACATACTAAACTTGCATAATATCATATACTTAGCATGCATAGAATCACATACTAAACTTGCATAATATCATATACTTAGCATGCATAGAATCACATACTAAACTTGCATAATATCATATACTTAGCATGCATAGAATCACATACTCATCATGCATAATATCACCTACTTAACTTGCATAAAATCAATTACTTATTATGCATAAACCCACATATCCAACTTGCATAAACTCTCATATTCAACTTGCACAAACTTACATATTCAACATAGGATTAATATTATACATAGATTAGCATATCATTACAAATGATTCAAACTCACAAATCCGCATTCAAGACCATAAGTCTCATTACACCTAATCTACTTATCTTAACAATTGATCATCAAAGTGATAGAAACTCACCACTAGCAATTTGCACTCCAAATGAAGAAGATTAAGATGCTTAGAATGGATTAGAAGTTGATTAGAGAGGTTGATTAGCTTGCTTTCCTCTTCATTGAATTGTGGAGGCCATGATCAAGTTTCATTTTGCCATAGTTTAGTTACTAGGTTTAATTATGAATGAATTAGGGTAGGGTTGTGGTCTTATTTATAGGATTAGGTTGCATTTTAGACCCTTAGATTAACCCTAGATTAGTTTAGGACCCTTAGATCTCGGAACTCTCCAGAAATCAGCCCTAAGACCAAGCCCAAACCCCAAACTGGTGCACCCAACCACAGAACTCTCTAGAAACTGTGCAGGTTTCTTGGCTCGGCACGGGCGCACTTCCCAAGTGCGCCAGTCTATTTTTGTACTGGCGCACTTCACAAGTGCGCCAGTGCATTTCTGGCCTGTTCCGGGTTCTTCTGCCTAACTTCGTTCGTCCATATCTCTTTCATACGAACTCCGATTCTCGAAAACTCGGACTCTATTTCGCGTATTTTTCCGAGACGAACGCAATGACGCAGCCCGTTTCCCTTGATTCCCACATCTGGGATTAGTTATTTAATTTGTGAATTTTAGTATTAACCGAAATTCGGGGTGTTACATTCTCCCCTCCTTAAAGGATTTCGTCCCCGAAATCTCTAAGCTAAGGAGAATGCATATCCTACCATCCAAACAACCATCTACTCAATCCATCAAACACGAGCATCCATTGTCCTTAAACAATTTCTAATGATGTATGAGCATATGCGAAAAGTGTGTGTATATGTTCCCTATCTAATGTACGAACATATGCAAACCATGATAGTGCCATGCATCCAATATGTATGCGAGATAACCCTATCGACACATACAGTATCTATATGAGTGCACAATCATTCACCAAAATGCATCATCCATATGATAACACAATCATTATACATCCATAAATATAGCTAACTACACACAATTTTATGCAATATGCAATATGAAGTGATTGAGCAGATCTAGTGCCTAGAGTGTGTATATATGCATCCACGAGCAACCACTAGCAAACACTTGCATCCACTTGCATCCATCAACCATAACATGTCTCAAACACATGTTTCAACCATAGGTTTTCCCTATCTAAAGGTCAAACAGCACTAATCGAGAGGACATACTAAAGATAAGGTAAGTACTAGGCAGGCGATAAAGGAGAAGTTAAAAGACATACTCTCCAAAAAGAAATGGATACAAAGAACGCATCTTCGCTTCCGTCTCCCAAGTAGCATTTCTTTCGTCATCTCCCCATTGCACTCTAGCTAGCTGAACTTCTCTGTTCCTCAACTTCCTAGTCTCTGACCCAATGATGCGAGTAGGAGCTCGTCGAATCGTCTCATCGCGCTCTAACTCTGCTTCTTTAAGCAAACTCGGCTCTATCACCTCAGCGGTCTCATGTAAGCACTTCCTCAAATGGGACACATGAAATACATCACGTATACTACTAAGTCTGTCAGGAAACTCCACTCTATATGCCATCCGTCCAATTCTTTCCTTAATGGGAAATGGCCTTACAAACCTTGGTACTCACTTCCTAACAGATCCAAAGTGAACCACATTCCGTAACGGAGACACCTTGATAAAAAGCATGTCCTAATATCAAACTCAAGCTCTGTTCTCCTCTTGTCCGCATAAGATTCCGCCGCTTTCATCCTTCTTCGAATCAAGTCAATCTTCTCTGAAGTCTCTCTAACCATATCTGGCCCAAGCAAGATCTTATCCGTAGATTCCCACCAACATGTAGGAGATCGACAAGGCCTTCCATAAAGAGCTTTGAAAGGAGCCATACCAATACTGGACTGAAAGCTGCTATTATATGCGAACTCCACCAATGGAAGATGCTCTTCCCATGTACCTCCAAAATCCAAAATACATAACCTCAAAAGATGTTCTAGATACGGTTCACCCTCTTGGTCTGACCGTCCGTCTGAGGATGAGATGCGGTGCTCAAACACAACTGAGTCCCTACCGCCTCTTGCAAACTTCTCCAAAACTCACTGGTGAAGATAGGATCTCGATCGCTCACTATACTGGGAGGTACACCATGCAATCTAATAATCCCTTGAAGGTAAACTGAAGCTAGACATAGAATAGTCCTCTTGCTCTTCACGGGTATGAAATGGGTACACTTAGTAAGTCTATCTACCATAAGCCCAATCCCCGTATTACCCTTCCTTGATTTCGGTTATCCAACGAGGCACTATCCTACTTCCTATTTCGGAACTTCCAACGGGTGAAGCAACCCTCCGGGTTTCTTCTGTTCCACTTCCACTTGTTAGCATACCAAGCATCTAGCGACATACTTGGCCGCGTCTTTCTTCATATTGGCCAAAAAGAAAACTCGCCTCATGTCTTGGTACATCTTGTCCCTACCGGGATGAATGGTCATCTTCGACCGATGTGTATCATCAAGTATAGCCTTCCTTAAATTCTCGTCTTGCGGTACACAAAGTCTATCGTCTCTACGCAACCACCCCTTACCATCTAGGGTGTATCTTATTCAAAATGCTGGACGACCCTCTCCTCGTGAGCTTCTCTACTAACTCATCCAACTGTGGGTCGTCTCGCTGTGCTCCGCCAATCCGCCTAAAAGAGTAGGCCTAACCTCCAAGGAGGCTAGCAAAACCGGGTACAAAGTCAACGGAAGGTCTAAAGTCAAACATAGAAATAAATTCTAAACTCTATAGTCCAACGGACAACCTTTTTCTTCTTAAGGCGTCTACTACCCTGTTTCCCTTGTTAGGGGTATACGCTATCTCAAACTCATAAGATGCTAAGAATCCTATCCAAAATCGTCACAACTGTCCATCTCTCACGCAGACCACCCTAGACGAATTCGACATCCCCCAAATGCAAGCCCCAAAGGCCGAAACCAATATCAGACAAACACCCAAGGGACATCTCCTTCGAGTTCAGGCAACCTACGTGAGATGATACTAAAAATAATAATAATAATGGCTAAACAATTAAGCCTTTGACCAACTTTGGATGTCCTAGCCAGTCTCGCTCCAAAACCACCGTTTATCCTATAACTGGCTTTGCTCACCCTATTGAGCACATACGAAAACTTATTACGCTCCTTGAAAAGACCAAGATGTCATTTACAAAGGCCATCACAAACTTATTTAGGTACTCCCTGAACACCCTTCTCTTCCAATCAACAAAGTATGCGGGGGCGTTCGTCAAACCAAATAGCATCACCAGCCACTCATAAAACCATCCGGAGTCCTAAAGGCAATCTTCTCTATACTATCGTCAGCCACTCTCAACTGACGAAACCATGTGGCTTAGTCCAACTGCGAAAATACTGAGGCGCCAACCAACTGATCAAAGAGATCATCAATCTTTGGCAATGGGTGTCTATTCTTCTTTGTGAGTTTATTTAGTTCTCTTTAGCCTACACAAAGTCTGAGGGACCCATCCGCCTTCATGGCAAAAACTACTGGAGCGCCCCACTCCGATATACTTCTTCTTATGAACCCCTTCTCAAGCAATCGCCTACTTACTTATGGAGTTCCCTCCTCTCACGAGGAGCCTTGTGGCACACTGGCCAAGTCACTGGTTTGGCATTGTTTACCAGATATATTCGGAAGTCAATCTCCCGCTCCGGAGGTAAGCCCTTCACCTTCTCAAACACATCCGAGTATTCCCGGACCACTTCTAACAGATCGCAAACTCTCGACCGACGTGTCCAGCGATTCTAGATAACTTAGCATAACAGATTCTATGGGATTACTAGAGATCTCGAGAGTGTTACCCAAGCGGGTCATAAGCCTGACAACTCTCCCCTCAAAATCAGGAACGGCACCCCTACTGGATAACCAGTCTATGCCCAAAACTAACCCATAGTCCGTGAAGCCCAACAAGCATCACATCCAAACTCAATGCTAAGTATAGAAACTTTCAAACCCAAACACATCATGGAGCCCAATTGGGTTTGAAACAACTAAGGGATCATCTACTAAACTGGTGTCTAAGTGCAGTGACTCACTAACAATGATGAGATAAACGAACTTAATGCGTCCAAATCAAATAAAGTTCAAATCGGATAATAAAGAAATCCAAATTCCAACCTAGACGGTCTTATCCCCATCCGGCACCCTAGTCGTGAGGGAATACAACTACCCTCCAGAAGATTCCATACCTTGTCCTTGCTTCTTTGGTCAATCCTAATAAGGTGTCCTATTCCTCCCAAAAGGATAACTACTAGCCTTCTCCTTCCCATTCTCCACTCGTAACCTCCCATCAATGAGGCTTCGTCCTTTATTAACCAAACAACTATTAGAGCCTTCCTCCCATCGTCCATCCAATAAGTACCTACAAGTCCTCCTCCTTCTTGAACCAACTTCTAATCTGATTTACGTCTAAGTCCCTTGAAGCGGTTTTCCATTCTTATCTATCTTAGAAAGATCATCTACACACGGAGGGGAAACTCAAAACGAGAGAGAAAGAGATTCAAACGGAGAATTCGAAAGATAAAGATATGGCTATCGGGGATTATGCTTTTCTCTCAAAAACTTTTCTCTTAAAAGACATGTTTTTGAAAATATTCCTTCAAAAATTTTCTTAGAAAAATAGTTTTTCTAAAAATTCTATCTGTTCTGGTAACCTTAAGCTCTGATACCACGTGTAACACCCCACGTCCGCTAAGGTCACTCATACCAGGGGAATGCCTTAGTTTCGGTGAAGTATTTTAAGTGAATATAGAACAGTAAAATTACAACAAGACAGATATAAGTAATACTTGAAAATTTAAAACATCATTTCATTGCAGCGGAAAGTAATACATGTTTGGTTACATCACAAAACCATAAACCAAAGTCAAGTACATAATATCCATCTTGATAAAATAGAAGTACATAATCCCACTACATAACTAATAGCCATAAAAGGAAAGATAAGCTCGGTTTCACTTCAACGGTCCAAGCTCCATAGGATAGATACAGCAATCAGATCAAAGCCCACTAGCACCAGGCCCACTCTAATAACCTGGGGTTGGGGAAAAAGATAAAAACAACGGGGTCAGACATAAGTCTGAGTGAGTCCTATAACCCTAACAATACAATCATTAAAATAACCAGAGAAGACATAAGTTGATATACGGTAACGACTGGGGATGAATGGCTACACTAAGCAGCTTGGTAAACTTAGGATAAACTAAGATCACCGTAAAGACGCATTTATCCACCCAAGGATAATTACTAAATTACACCGCCCCAGACCTACTCAAAGAAAATTCCTACACTGCACCACACCAGTTTTACCTACCTAAGATTAATTCCTACTTAAAGGTTGATCCCACTAAATGTACTTAGTAATTTTTACCCAGTAGTTTCTAGTACCCCTACATAGGTGCCGTCTGCCCCTATCATTACTAGGTGTACCCACTACTCCCAAGCGATCGGCTCCCTAACGTAGATACCCGTGATGGTCCCACAATGGGGTGTATCATTTCCCCAAAGTGGCAACCTGATAATATCAACGGTGCACGGCTTTATATCTACACGATGTAACAACGATTTACTAACCAGCCCGGGTCCACACACGCATATGAAACCCGTTGGTCCTACGTTGCCACCGCTAACCCGTTTTTGGCCTCTTATAGTCAAGCCCAATATGCGTGTCCCGTCACTCGACTTGGGTCGAGCCCGCAAAGATATGTTTGGGATATTGGTTGAGATGGGCCCCCACAAGCTACCACTTAAGCTTGTTATTTTGTCTAGTGTATCCCACTTAACCGCTTTAACCATGTTCACTTACATGTTATAAATACTTTGGTTAAGTCATTAATCATATTTTAATTACCACTCAAGGCACCCACTAGATTTCCACATGACACCCAAGTCCTTTACTTAATTCCCACATGCCACCCGAGGCACTTACTTAACCCCTTAATCATGTTTAATTACATGTTCCACTTTGGTTAAGTATTCTAATCATGTTTTCTATTGCCACCCAAGGCAACCCACTAGTTTCCTCATGCCACCCCAGGCACCCACTTAACCTCTCATGTCCCTCTACATGCTAATGTGGTTAAGTGTTTCTTAATTAATTAATTAAGATCGTAACCTTTGTAAAGACCTCTCACATTAGACTGTCTTTTATGACCGCTGGTTAAGCCGGTTGGGTCCGGGCAGCCTTATGTCATAACCGAGTCTAACCTCGTGTCTTTACATTAATCACGTATTTAGTTTGTGCCTAAGACCTCTCACATTGGGCTAACATTTGTAGCAACTGGTTAAGCCGGTTGGGTCCGGGCAGTTTTACGCTAAAACTGAGTCCAACCTCGTGTCTTAGTCAATTAATTACACTTAATTAATCAACCTCATAATTTATATTAATTATCCCTAATTAATATCAAGTTTTTCATAACATGGGTAGACCTAACTCAATAGGTAAATTCCCATGGGGTAGACCTAACTCAATAGGTAAATTCCCACTTATGTTAATTTGTTTTTATGGTATGCTTAATCATACCCAATCATACTTTTATTAACATCTTTATTAACCCCATCGTTCCCCACGCAAATCGTTTTCATTTCACGACATAATAAAAGGGAAGATCCATCACAACATCATGGGTTTAACCAAATCTTAGCATATAACTTTGTCATGGGTTAAGAGAATGTCAACTTGCATACATGAGCATATATTAACCCAACTATATTTAACCCAAACTTGCATATTATCGCACATGACTTGCACAACATATTGCATATGAACTTGCATATTATCATACACATATCTTGCATAACATGTTGAACTTGCATATTAGCATTCACATAACTTGCATAAGCACACATAACTTGCATAACATGTTGAACTTGCATATAAGCATTCTCACAACTTGCATAACATGTTAAACATGCATCTAAGCATACACATAACTTGCATAAGCATTCACATACTTGCATATTAACAAACATGTAACTTGCATAGCATATCTTGCATATTAACATACATGTAACTTGCATATTAACAAACATGTAACTTGCATAGCATATCTTGCATATTAACATACATGTAACTTGCATATTAACAAACATGTAACTTGCATAGCATATATTATCATACATGTAACTTGCATATGAACTTGTTAAACATGCATAAACCCACTTGTTAAATATGCATAAAACAACTTATTAATCATGCATATTATCACATACTTAGCATGCATAGAATCACATACTAAACTTGCATAATATCATATACTTAGCATGCATAGAATCACATACTAAACTTGCATAATATCATATACTTAGCATGCATAGAATCACATACTAAACTTGCATAATATCATATACTTAGCATGCATAGAATCACATACTCATCATGCATAATATCACCTACTTAACTTGCATAAAATCAATTACTTATTATGCATAAACCCACATATCCAACTTGCATAAACTCTCATATTCAACTTGCACAAACTTACATATTCAACATAGGATTAATATTATACATAGATTAGCATATCATTACAAATGATTCAAACTCACAAATCCGCATTCAAGACCATAAGTCTCATTACACCTAATCTACTTATCTTAACAATTGATCATCAAAGTGATAGAAACTCACCACTAGCAATTTGCACTCCAAATGAAGAAGATTAAGATGCTTAGAATGGATTAGAAGTTGATTAGAGAGGTTGATTAGCTTGCTTTCCTCTTCATTGATTTGTGGAGGCCATGATCAAGTTTCATTTTGCCATAGTTTAGTTACTAGGTTTAATTATGAATGAATTAGGGTAGGGTTGTGGTCTTATTTATAGGATTAGGTTGCATTTTAGACCCTTAGATTAACCCTAGATTAGTTTAGGACCCTTAGATCTCGGAACTCTCCAGAAATCAGCCCTAAGACCAAGCCCAAACCCCAAACTGGTGCACCCAACCACAGAACTCTCTAGAAACTGTGCAGGTTTCTTGGCTCGGCACGGGCGCACTTCCCAAGTGCGCCAGTCTATTTTTGTACTGGCGCACTTCACAAGTGCGCCAGTGCATTTCTGGCCTGTTCCGGGTTCTTCTGCCTAACTTCGTTCGTCCATATCTCTTTCATACGGACTCCGATTCTCGAAAACTCGGACTCTATTTCGCGTATTTTTCCGAGACGAACGCAATGACGCAGCCCGTTTCCCTTGATTCCCACATCTGGGATTAGTTATTTAATTTGTGAATTTTAGTATTAACCGAAATTCGGGGTGTTACAATACAGATGGTAAAAATGTTATTTTTATCGTTCAAACAATTTATTTCAAACATGAATTATTTGCATCACATGAATATATTTCAATACATGAATATAAATCAAACACATAAATATTTCAGAAAATTTCGGCAGCATAACGGCATGGGGTTTAAAACCGGCACCGTCCCGAGTACAACTCCTCGCACTACCTTACACCTCGCAGCGTTCCCTAAGGGGCTTATCCTTATAATCTAAATATTTCGATCATTTTCATATCCCAATTGAATTTTGCACAAACAATTTTCATCACATGAATATAAATCAAACTCATAAATATTTCAGAAAATTTCGGCAGCATAACGACAGGGGGTTTAAAACCGGCACCATCCCGAGTACAACTGATCGCACTACCTTACGCCTCGCAGCGTTCCCTAAGGGGCTTATCCTTATAATCTAAATATTTCGACAATTTTCATATCCCAATTGAATCTTCCACAAACAATTCCAATTTTGTTTCAACCACAAACAATCATTATCAACCATTCACATTTATCAACCAAATTTCATGTCAACCAAAATGCAGACAATCATAACCAATATATATATATAGTCTATGATCTGTAGACACGGGGCGTGTGTGTGTGTGTGTATATATATATATATGCATATAAATATATTTCGATTTCATTTCAATTCCATTCAACGCACATATGATTTATACAACGCATATACAACTTATACATCACACATATAATTTATACAACGCTTATACATGAGGTGTACAATGCTTATATAACTTGTACATTGATTATATAATTTATACATCGCCATTCCATATCGTTTATAATTTAGAAATCTCACATTGGGTTCCACTCCTTCAAAAATTGCAGCAAGCTCCAAAAATTCTCTGGTCTGTTTGAGAATGTAGAAGACGTCCACACGGTGTCGGTGTCTCTTGTTTTACTGGATTTCGATAACATAGCAAAAAGATATCATTTTATCATGAAATCAAAATCTGTAGTGCTTTTAAAGTGTTATTTTCTTTTCAAAATAAAACAGCCGTTACCTACCAAAGAGGTTCAAAACTAGGATTTTGATTTTTGTGTAAATCGTGGAACGAGAGGTCGATCAGCTTGTGCAGCGTCGAAGAGCTTGGAGTCGCGCTCCTGCGTGTGGTGGAGGCACCAAATTCGATCCACCAGGGAGGGAACGGCGGTTGAAAGTGGTGAAATTTGGGGCATCGATTCTCCTTGTACACACGACGAGAGGAGGAGTGGTTGGTACTGATTTGAAGAGGGAGGCGAGCTCTACAAAAAGTTCAACATGAGCTTGGGTTTTTACTGCATGGATTCGCCAGAAAAGAAGATAGAAGGTGGTAGATGGTTTCCATCGTCGAGATCTGAAGCGGGGAGAGAGAAAGTCGTTTTCTTCATTTTTTTTAATTTATGAATGAATTTTTCTGATTGGTCCATGTTTATATAAGTTCAAAAATATCTGTTTTTCCAAATGAACTCCAATTCAAACCCAACGACTATCGCCTCTAGCTAAATACCCCCATTCTGAACACAATAAAATATGTTTTGTATGGCCATTCGACTGTTTCATCCATTTATTCTTCAAACTAAAATATGAAACATTCAAATATGGACTTGAACGTACATTTCAATTTACCGGGGCCATGTACTAGTCCCAAAAATTCCAGAAAAATAAATCTAGCCATGATTGGATGATATGGTCCCAACAAAACTGATTTCGTCAAATTTGGAGGCTTTTTGAAAAATGGCCATTTTCTGGTTGATCCAAATTGACTAAAATTAACCAAACACACTTTACTTTGCCAAGCTCACATATTAACTCCAAAAATTATGGAATTTGGATTCTAGCAATTATTCAACATCCCGGATCCAACAAAAGTGGTTTCGTCGAAAACGGAGGTCGTTTGCAAAATGTCTATTTTCAAGGGCTATATAAACTCTATAGCGACCTTTCTGAAAATTCATTTGGCCATAACTTTTGATTCCCACTATGAGATTTTAAGTTTTCAGATTTGTTAGAAGGATATTCATAAACAGATTTAATTATTTTTGGTTTCACTAAAATCCGTTTTATTTTGCATCCTGTATAGTCAGTCAAAATTTGAATTCAAATTTTCAAACTGCCACGCCATTTCAGGCCTTGTTTTATATTTAAAATAAATATATTCACTATAACATCGATCCAAATAGATTTTTGGTCATTATTATTTAAAATAATTTATTTTTAATATTTAAAATTCATTAAAATTACAAAAATAAATTTTTTAAATTGGTTCAGATTTTCCGGGTTGTTACAATCTCCCCCACTTAAAATCTTTTCGTCCCAGAACAGGAACGAAGCTGAAAGTTGTTTAAATAACCAACTCAACTTTCATTCTGGCTTTCATTCGTAATTGTTCAGTTTCTAAGAATTTTCTAATTCTTCAAAAATTTGGCTAACACCCTAACTTTTCGAAAAATTTGGCCATAACCTCCTTTGTACGGGGAGGGGTTTGGAAATTTATTGGGTCGTATTAGGTACCAAATAAATCCTAAAAAGCATACACATATTTATAGTGATATATTCCGGTGTCCACAGGGGAGTGTGTATAGATCATAACTCTAGAGAATAAATTCTCGTCACCTTATAAATGATTTTTGTGCCTTAATAACCAAAGAGACGTGTTTATTGTCATCTCCAGACCCGTGTGGGGTTTTTATTAATCTAGCAATTAACCGTTACATTTTATATAGTCCATATCAGTCCTCGGTTCAACCTGTAATATAGTCATCGCCATACAAGCCACTCGCTTGTATGGTAAATCTTCAACCTCGTCACATAAGCTACAAATGCTTATGTGGTATATGATAAAGTATGTTATCTTCAAGAAGTATGCCATGTAGTGTAGTTCAAAATTAATTGTTACTATCCTATGGCGACATTTATTATTACACACAGAACAACCAGCACTCCGCATCCAATGGCATTCACAAGAGTTGATATAATAAATGAAATTGCGCATCCAACTCATTAAGGTTTATCTATTTGTCGGGCACGTAAATAAATTATTTACTCAATAGCGAATCCATTTACCTGTTCAAACATATATAATGTACATGCATGTATTTCAATCAATTTTTAAATAAGTTCAATATTTGATTTAATTGCATAAATTTACCTTCATTCTTTTATGGGTTTTATTATTCCAATATTTTGATTAATCAAATTCTTAATCACACAACACAAACAACAATCAATTTATTGAATAACCTCTCAAAAATCTACTAAAATCATATACTCTTTTAAAATCATTCAGAATATATAATTAAAAAAATTACATCCATTAAAAGGAAACAACAACCAAGTAGAAAACAAAATGGAAATGCAAAATATGGTAAATGTACCTTGCTCCAGAGTTAATCAGAGATATCCACCATGCAACTGAGATAGGCTTTCTTAATGCTTTCCTCAATTTCCCAAGTACAGTCTCGCGGATCTCCACTCCATTGAACTTTGACTAAGCGAACCTTCTTGGTCCTCAGCTCTTTAGTTTCTTTGCCAATAATCTTTATCGGCTTTCTCCTCACCGCTAATTCTGGAGTAATATCCAAATCTTGTTGCACGGCTTCTTCCACGACCAAGTCCGGATCATGTACATGCTTTCAAAGTTGAGATACGTGAAACACATCATGTACTCCAGGCAACCAATTAGGCAATTGAACTCTATAAGCGAGAGTTCCAATCCGTTCGAGTACAGGAAATGAACCAATAAATCTGGGTGCCAACTTCCCTGTTTTACCAAATCGGACTACTCCTCTCAATGGAGAAACCCACAGATACACATAGTCACCAATAGAAAATGCAAAAGCTCTTCTTCTAGCATCCGCATAACTCTTATGTCAGCTTTGAGCCGCTAGAAATCGTTTCTTAATGAAATCGACTTTATCCGCAGCTTCGCGAATCATGTCTGGTCCCAATACAAGTTTATTGACAGGTTCTACCCAACAAGCGGGAGATCTGTACGGTCTACCATAAAGTTCTTCGAATGGTGACATTTCCAGGCTCGCTTGGTAACTATTGTTGTATGAGAACTTGGCCAAACGCAAATGGTCTTCCCATGATCCGCCAAAATCAATAACACGAGCCCGTAATAAATCTTCTAGAATATGATTCACCCTCTCAGTTTGCCCATCTGTTTGAGGATGATAAGCGGTGCTCAAGTTCAGTATCGTTCCCGATTCTGCTTGGAATGCTTCCCAGAATTTACGAGAAAAAATGGGTCACGATCACTAACGATACTCATGGGAACCCCATGCAGTTTAACAATTTCCTTAAAATAAATCTGCGCTAGACTCTGAGCAGTTCTTTTCAACCTGACAGGTATAAAATGGGCGGTCTTCGAAAAACGACCAAATAATGTCATTTCCTTTCCGTGTTCTTGGCAAACCATCTATGAAATCCATAGAAATCTGTTCCCACTTCCAACCTGGAATTTCCATCGCTTGCAACAATCTGGCAAGTTTCTGTTGATTGCTTTTGACTTGTTGACAGTTAGAACACCTACTAACATATATAGAGATGTCTCTTTTCATTGCTTTCCACATGAATGTACGCTTGAGGTCATTATACATTTTACTAACCCCTAGATGGATACTCAGCCTGGACTTATGACTCTCGTCCATTACTTCTCTTTTGATCTCAAGGATGTTGGGAACACAAATTCTTCCTTCAATCTCAAAACTCCTGCGCTATCCACTTCGAAACTGGAGACTTTGCCCCTTTCAATTCTTTGGATCATCTCTTTAACAAAACTATCGTCTTTCTGAAGAATAGATATTTTATCAATCAACGATGGTGTAATGATAAGATTGGCGATGATCACATTCTTTCTGCTGAGCGCATCAGCCACAACATTGGCTTTCCCCGGAGTATACAAAATATCAAGATCATGTGCCACAGGAAATTCTAACCAACACTGCTGCCTCATATTCAGATCTTTCTGGGGAATAAATACTTTAATGATTGATGATCGGTATATAATTCAAATTTCTCACCCAATAGATAATG
Organism: Allium sativum; assembly: GCA_030737875.1. Taxonomy (NCBI): domain Eukaryota; kingdom Viridiplantae; phylum Streptophyta; class Magnoliopsida; order Asparagales; family Amaryllidaceae; genus Allium; species Allium sativum. The sequence continues at coordinate 393,506,305 of CM060925.1, forward strand.
CCTCTAGATTTTCATAACAAACACGATGGCTAACAATTCAAGATCATGAGTTGCATAATTCTTCTCATGCGGCTTCAACTAACGGCTAGCATAAGCGACTACTTGGCCTTTTTGCATTAATACTGCACCAAGACCTTCTTTAGAAGCATATGTTCAAACTTTCAAGTCTTGATTGCCATCGATAATCGTTAACACTGGAGCAGTTGTCAGTCTTAACTTTAGCTCTTGGAAAGTTGACTCACATTCTGGAGTCCAATTGAACCTTGAATGTTTCTTAGTAAGCTTTGTTAAGGAACTAGATATCTTCGAAAAATCTTTAACAAACTTCCGATAATAACTAGCTAACCCGAGAAAACTCTGGAATTCTGTGGGTGTAGTCGGCTGTTTCCAATTTTGAATAGCTGTGATCTTACCAAGATCCACAGAAATTCCTTCCTTTGATACAACGTGGCCAAGAAACTTGACTTCTTCTTGTCAGAATATATATTTGGAAAATTTTGCTTTTAAAACATTCTTTCTTAGAATCTCTAACACTTGTTCCAAATGTTCGGCATGCTCGCTCTCTGACTTATCAATATGTCATCAATGAAAACTAGTATGAATTTATTCAATACTTCTCTGGATACTCTGTTCATTAGATCGAAAAAATAAGCTAGAGCGTTACATAAGCCGAATGACATTACTAACCACTCATAGAATAAATCTGGGCCTTTGAATGCTGTCAAAGGAACACACTCTTCGGCAATACGAAGCTGATAGAACCCTGTAGCTAGATCCATTCATGAAAACACTTGTGCGCCATTCAATCGCTAACAAATCATCAATTAGCAACAATGGATATTTATTCTTTAATGTCTTCTTATTCAAGTCACGATAATCCACACATAGTCGGAGAGTACGTCTGACTTTGGGACTAAAACCACTACTGCTCCCCAATCATAGAAACTAGGTCTGATCAGAACCTTCCATACAAGCTGTCGAGTTTGATTGTCTAATTCTTGTTTTTCCTTCAAGGTCAATCTTCGAATAGAGTGAACTACTGGCCTTGCATTCGGAATTAAAGTGATTTTGAAATCTATTTCTCTACGCGGAGATAAGCTAACAACTTCTTCAACCACATCCCCATAATTCTTGACGACAGGAATATTTTCTACGTCGACCAGAGTATTCTCTGTAACAATAGGAATATTTTCTATTTGAGTTGGAGAAACATCAAGAGCTGACCAAAAGTCTTTTCTATCCGAATTCGGACCTTCGCGTGGTATAACAATATTGGCAAGCTTCGTTTTGACTTTAACAACTCTTTCTGCACATTTAACTTCACCTTCGTATTTGGTTAACCAATCCAATCCTAAAATAAGATCGAATTCGGTAAAATTCATGACGATCGAGATACAAGGAAATCGATAATGGGAAAAAGATACAAGCACCCCACAAATCCAACTAAGATTGAGGGAACCCCCAACCGGATTATGGACAGTCATGGGTGTTTTGAGCCTTTTCAGTTTCAAATCCAGCTTCTTAACCGCATTACTTACAATAAAGCTTTGTGACATGCCTGTATCAAACAGTACTTTAACTGGAATGTTTTTGACAGTAAGTGTGCCTTCTAAAATATCTGGCCTTCCCTGACCAGCTGAGCGTGCAGAAGTTTCTACCACTTCATTTACATGTACCTTTTAAGATTCCTTTAAGAGCCGGCATTCCTTTTCAAGATGACCGGTCTGATGGCATTGACTGCATTTTCTATTCTCTTGAAACTTGTTCTTGGATTTAAATCCACTCTTTATTCTTTTCTTCAAGGGTCCACAATTTATCGACAAATTCCCTTTATGATTACAATTAGAGCAGGTGGCAGTTGTTACTGGTTCTTTCTCAGATTTAACCTTTTTCCTCTTGACTCTAGGCTTCTTTCTGACCACAGACGTCATACTGGCCTCAGGCTGTGTACTCGTCTTTGGGTTATCAGTTTCTAATTTCCTTTTGCTGATATTACTGACTTCCTCTTCATGGCCGAAAAGACCTTGCTTATCCATATCTTCATACTGGTAAGCCATGTGTATCATTTTAGAAAAAGGTTGTTGCACATGTGCAGTTACACTACTTTGGTACTTTCTTTGAAGCCCGTTAATAAACCTCAGATTCTTCATCTTTGGATTTTGAGTTAGATGTGAGGTAAAATGAAAAGTTCATTGAATTTCTTATGATATTCCGGAATGGTCATATCTCCTTGAATCAGATAATAGAATTCATCGCCCAACCGCTCAGTTGCTTCTGGAGGAATAAACCTTTCATCGAAAATTTCTTTAAATCTATCCCAAGTAATATTACCTTCTGGCTTATCCTTAATAACGGTTTCCCACCAGATTAAAGCTTTGTTGTTGAGTGCCCAAGATGCCAGTAACCTTTTCTGATCATCTCTCACCTTGAAACCTTCAAATATTCTCTCTGCAGTGCGCACCCAAGCTTGAGTTTGAATAATGGACTCATTGCCTGAGAACGGTACTCCGACTAGATTTAGATACCTCTTTAGTAGAGCTCTATATCTGACCCTAGCTGTGGGAGCTCAACCAGCTCATTAAATTGTCGAACCGTAGGATTACTTCTTCTGCTTCTGCCACTCGTTTTTCTTTGTCTGTAAATAGCAGATAAAGTTTTAGGCCAACAGAAAAGGTATTTTTAAAGCATAGATACATATACTTGAATATAAATGTGTCTACTGGAGTGTATTTCATTCTGCTACACTCATTCTAGGATATTACTGATCCTATCTGAAACGAGTAATCCGTCTTAGAACACTACTGGTTTTATTTCTGACGAGTTTGTTAATATGTTATATTCCAGAACTAAGCATAACAAAAGCTTTGATACCACGTCATGACGACCCCAAAACCCCGTTCCACGGTGGCAAGGGTAATATTTGGAATATATAACACATAAATAGAGAACAACATAACAGAAATATATAAATACACCAGATAATGTACAACAGAATACACTGGATAAACATAATCATCAGAGTTACACAGTATATAGGATCATACTTAGTACAAAATACAGTTCAGCTATATATAAAATGTCTACAGCGGAATTAATACAAAATATGTGCAACAGGAGCTGAACAGCATAGAAAGAAGGAAATGATAGAGTCTATCTTCAACTCCATAGCTATCCAGATAGAGCCTGCTGAAACCTGAATATAAGGCTGCCCGGGCAGAAAATAGGGCATCCGAGTTTGCAAGTGAAACAAACTACGAGCCAGTCATGGGATTGATATGAGTAATCTACTTAACTTATTTTTTAATAAGGCCAATCACAGGACTACACCGCTAACGCGGAATAGGTTTACTCCATTGGATTGCCAGTGCTTAAAACAAATAAATCATTTAAACATCGCAATGCTTTTTACAAAATGCTTTTTACAAAAATGAAGTCATTATAAGACTCAATTCCCATCACATAATGCAACGCAAGCCGGAGGATAGAGTTTTACCTTATAATGGCCAAAATATGCTTGATATGAATAAAAAAAAGCATTTGATATTATTACTAGTGTTTATATGTTTCAAAAAAAATTTCAATCATAAGTATCAATCATACACGGCATAAATGCCTCTTACCACTATGTCACCATATATAGATATACAATCAGAACCGCACGATGTCGTATTTGGAAATTGTATTTCTGTCATGAACCAAGGCAAGAGATCATCCTTACCGCTCTAAGACACTCTAGCCCGTGTCTCAGGATCAGAACGCCTCGACCCTTAGGAGCTACAGGGCCGGTCCACAAGGAGTGGATTAAAATGCCTGAACACTATGTTTCCCCGCCCTATAAGGTGTAAATCGGGCCTGTATAAAGACCATCCATTGGCTCTGCAAAGACCGAAATAACTGAGGCGCCTCGCTATCCATCATCTACATAAGTAAAATGCCCGGGCGTGTAAAACCCAAAATACCACTTGTGACAACCCGGATTCCGACAGGCCGAATTTTACAAATTCTATCCATCGAGACCCGAGTTGGGTGATCTAGTATCCTGCAGAAAAAGGCAGAGACAAAGAAACATGTCAGAACTCGTAAAGCATCTCACAGCGAAAGGAATTAAAATATAATATATTCAAAAATAGCTTTACCTTATATATCGTACTGTCTATCAAGTATCCAAAGCTATACCATCTCTGTCATGAACCTAACCTAGAAGTATGTAATGAGGAGGGGGTCAGAACATAAGTTCTGGTAACTGGACTTAGAATAAACTTTTGTATAATCCTACATATACTGTTCAGTTATATTTTCTTGCTTATTAGGTTATTCGCGATATTAGCTCTCTAGGCTATACTCATGTCCCACTAGTAGGTTAACCTAACACAACGTATATGTAGATACCCCCAACTCATCTAGTCCTTTCAATGTATATATACAGTCCCTTGCCGTATGTCATACAGGCTTCATCATGTAAATCTAAACTAATTTAGTGTAGTGCCACCATTCTTGAAATAGTTTGAACTGCCACTCTCGATCTTGCTAGATTCCGTGTATCATTTAGATCTAATCTAAGGTTTACTATTGAGCACTTCCTAGATTCAACCAGGGTTTACTCTACCCAGGGCCACTGGGGTTTATGCTACCCATTGAATGCTTTTTGGATTCAGGGTTTACGCGACCTAGGTACAACTAGGGATTATGCTACCGGTCGAATGATGCCCCCTAGTCGAGGACACACTACCCAGAGCGATATATGTTCCTAGACTTTCCCCACGTACGTGTCGTGAATTGTTATTGATGTCTAGTTCCACATGTCCTCTATATGTGCGGCCCGAGTCCCGTGGTGGGGCTAATCAAGAAACACCGAACTCGGTCGGGAGCTTTAAGTTATCTGCCGACGTAGATGATAAGGTCTGTTTTTATCTGTGTGTGGCTATGGTCCCACTTGACCCCTCCCTCAACTAATGAAAGGCACCCAAGAAAGTCAAGAATGAGATCTGTACGCAGGCCCACTATGCCCCCACAAAACTATTGGCCAACCTCACCCATAACTAGATAACAAGTGTATGGTCTATTGGAGTTCTCCGCCTTTACACTTCACGTGCTCGATTGACTCAAGATGGTAGGCAGACGAGGACGTGCTATCACAGGGCTAAACAAGATACTGCCGCCTCACGCTGGTCCATCCTTGTCTTTAGATTGCTTATATTGCAACCAGGGCATACTCTTGTTCTTCTAACGCAGATCTTAACCTCTGTGAGCCCAGGAGGACCATCTGCAACCTCACAGAGGGATGCCAAGAGTACCCTCACGTCCCTTCGAAGCCGCGTGCTTCGTAACCTAGACCGTTGGAGCCTTCTTCATGATCAGATGTATGTTGCTCCTCCTCGTGTTCTACTTGGTTTTCTTGACTAAGGTTTACTACTTAGTTCTCTTAACTAAGGTTTACTACTTAGTTTCCTGAATCGTTCGTTTTTTTAGCTAAGGTTTACTACTTAGTCCTCTTAACTAAGGTTTACTACTTAGTTTCTCTTAATCGTTTGTTTTCTTAACTAAGGTTTACAACTTAGTCCTCTTAACTAAAGTTTACTACTTAGTTATCTTTCTCGTTATTTACTTAGTTCTCTTAACTAAGGTTTATTACCTTGTTCTCTTAACCAAGGTTTGATACTTAGTTTCTGTTACATAGTTTTCTTAACTAAGGTTTATTACTTGGTTCTCTTAACCAAGGTTTACCTATGAATTCAAGCATGACTTAAATTCTCTTTATCAAATGAAAGCGTGCAGGTGTTCTCCCACATTTCCAGCTTAGATTAACTTATTTCATGGTATAAGTCGTCTCACCCTTCGAGTCTTGTATTACATCTTAAGCTGTATTCATTTCTTATCCCTGGGATAAATTTATCTATTATTTAATCCTACCATTCCCCACTTTTCCTTGCTTTAATACTGTTATATTGGTTAAGTTTGCCCATGTGTCCAAGTTGACTTAACCCCCAATCACGTATTCAATTCAACCCACGCGTCATGTCAAATTGGTTAAGTGTTATTCAGCAGTTCACGTTGACTTAACCCACCCATATATCGAGTCAAATTGGTTAAGTGTTATCTAGCGGTTCACATTAACTTAAACCACCCATATATCATGTTAAATTGGTTAAGTGTTTTCTATCAGTTCGTGCTTAACCTACCTATATATCATGTCAAATTGGTTAAGTGTTATCTATTGGTTCACGTTGACTTAACCCACCCATATATCGAGTCAAATTGGTTAAGTGTTGTCTAGTATTTCATGTTGACTTAACCTTACCATACTGGCATGTGTCATTAGCATTAATTAATTATTAATGCCCAACCTCTCACATTAGACCTATTGTTGCAGGCACTGGATGTGCCGGTTGGTTCCGGGCAGGATTACACCACAACTCAATCTAACCTACGGCTTCAAGCACATTATGACTAACTTCTCACATTAGAACCTATTGTTCGCGGTCACTGGATGTGCCAGGCGCTTTTGGGCAGGATTACACCGCAAACTCATTCTTACCTCGAGTTAGCCATGTTTCAGGTTTAGTTCATGTCCGTTCTAGATGTCATACGTCAATTATCAATTCACAAGCATGTTCGTGTTTATTCTAGATGTCATATGTCACTTATCAATTTCATGTCATGTGTCGAGTTACATAATTACATAAAAACATGGTTTGCACAAACTATTCCATTTTTAATTATGTTTCTAAGATCTTAACGGAATATCCAATTTCCAAGTCTCAAATTCAAGCTTTACCCAAAAACCCCAATTTATGTTCATGCTTATAATCCTATTAATAGGCTATACCTATTATTCTAATTTTTCCATACATGTGTTCCTCACAGGCTACTATCATTCCTCATATGTTGGTTAAGTTTATTCATATGTCAAGTGCTACTTAACCCATTTCTGCTAAGCTAATACAATCATTTGTGAAATAATCTTTTTACCCAAATTATTCAATTATAGCCAAGTTCACCAATTCCATGTTATTCATATCCAAGCATGCCAATTTCCGAAATCCCACTATACCCAATTTCATAAAATCAATATTTTCCCAATATATTTCCCCATGTTTATACATACAATCTAATTCACCTTTTAGGCTTAATTTCAAGTCACAAATAAATTCCACCAATTGTCCCAATATTTGCGATAATAATTGTCATGCCACAACCCCTAAATTTCAGATTATATTCCTCAATTGAAAAAATAAGTTATGCCCCAATATTCCCATATTTCAATCGTACTTATGTATAATAAGATTTCGTCTAGGTTCGAGATAACCTATATCCAAAAATAAAAAGGGAAGGAGAATAAAAGAGCAATTATTATAACTTGAATCTTGAATTGAATTTATAACTGGAGAATGATGAACGATAATAATACTATTATACAACAAGTTTATTATAATTCCACTCACCTTGACTGGATTGGAGAAATAAGTGATTTGTCGTTGATGTAGAACGCTGATTTTATCTTCTTATTTGATTATTGGTGAAGAGCATGAATTGTTGATGAAGAACTTTGCTACTTGATTTGATTAAACTCCAATGTTGATGAAGAACTTGAAATTTAATTTAGAGTTTTTGGGCGGCGGCCATGTTTGGTTGAAGTTTAGCGACATGGAAGCGTCTTAAAGAATTGTTATGAATTTGGGTTAGGTCTTGCTATGTATTTATAGGTGTAGAGAGTGTTTTAGAGTCCTTAGATTGAGCTAGAAGCCATCCGACCTGCACAACACATCATAACACATCACGGGAGCTGAAATCTCCCAGATCTGGGGGGAGGTCGACCCCCAAGTCGACCTCCCTATGGGTAGGTCGACCTCCCTATAGGTAGGTCGACCTCCTGGTCGACATGACCCCCTGGTCGACCTGCCTGGTTTTGGTGGGAAATTTCCCGCCCAGCTGCCTGGGTTGAATTTCGAACTGTTTTGAATTTTTGTTGAATCTTTTAAAGGCCATAATTCCTTCATACGGAGTCCGATTTTCGCAAAATTAGACTCTATTTCAAGCAGAATTTCAAGATGAACGCAATGGTGATGTCCGTTTTATCAATTCCTAATATTTAAATTAAGTATCCTTTTTTATTATCTTTTCCGTTATGCACACTGTTATCGAATTAATTTTTCCTTCTCTTCCATATATTAATTAATTTTCATTATACATCACCATTATTTACCTATCTATGCATATACACATATTTTTAATTATATTAAAAAATGCGGGGTGTTACATTCTCCCACCCTTAAAGAATTTCGCCCCTGAAATTCGATAAGAGTAAAAATAGATAACCCCTCGCAATATCCATCCATCAAGTGTGCATCCAATTGTTGCAAACATTGTGCACATGTGCAAAGTGAGATACATCATAGTAAAGAATGTATGCCTAATTTGGATCCACCTGTATATATGCAAATTTTAAAAATTCTTTCAAAACATGATGCTCACATCCTAAATATACTTGCAATTCTATATGAATGCAATATTCTTGAAAAATCAAAATATTTTTCATCCAAGTTTTCCCACACTCTTATAGAATAAGATCATAGTTCACCCAATTGTCGCATCTAAAACCCTACCATCCATCATTAAATTCGAAATTTAGAAAAATCTAATTTTCCAAATTCGATTTCCTTATGTTACGAAAAGATATAAAACGGAAAAATTCACATCCTCCGTTTTTCTTTTCTAATCATACTTGGATTTTTATACGACTATTCTATGAAGATTTCCTATTTTCCTATCCAAGCACAACCACATAAGAAAATTTCGTCTCTTTTTCCACTTTTCTTTGAAAAATTTCAAATTTATTCATCTTTTTCTTAAGATTTCCATTTTCTTTTCCCGTCACATTTGTTGCCTTACTGAATTTATTATTTCTTGTTAAGTAGGCTTTTCTCTTTCTTAGCTTATTTGACTTAATCCAATTACTTAAGTTTATTATTTCAAATAAGCTTTTTCTATTTTCAACTCAAACAACATCCTATACAGCTACTATTATGGGCCAAGAATCTTTGGACTTTCTCATCTCAGACAATTGCGAGTCCACACAACAGGATCTACTCACTAACTTGCCCTTTACTACTTAGTAGTCACTTCTAGTCCTTGCTGTGTATTACTAGCCTATCCTTTTTCTTTTTTTCCCCAGCAACCAACCTAGGTTTCTCAATGCTTATGCATTCTACGGGAAATTTTCCAGTAGTTTAATATTAGCTAATCCCTAACTGTAAATTGGCAAGAGAGTAAATCCCTAAGTATCAACCCCGAAGACCAAAATCAACATCAAATTGACACTTAGAGAATTACTCAACTCAACCAATCCCTAGTTGGTTCTAATAGCTTTAAATTTATCTTGTTCTTTCTAGGCCTTAATCCTTAACTTCTCCATTTTTAAAACATGGTTTGGCCTTTTTTTAATTACATTCTTCTTCCAAAAACTAAAAGTGGTAAAACTTTTATTCTTTTCTCAAAAACTTGCTTTTGCCAAACCATAATAAAAAACATGTCACAAAAAAAAAATGCAAAACATTTTCTTCAAATCACGAAACTAGAGTAGACAAGTACAACTATCGAGGTTACATTGTTCCTATTTACAATGTTAACTTTGGCTGCTAAGGTGCAAGCATCTACTCTATTCTTGCACTCCACCGCTTATTTCGTTCACCTAACAAAAATTTCTTTTTAAAACAATAATAAAAATTTATTTTTAACAGAATAGAGATTTCAAAACTTCTTTTCAATTCTTTCATATATGAAAACTAGCGAGCTATACAGGCTCTATAATATACACCTTTTCATAAGAGAATTCTTTTAAAACAAGAAATCATTGTTTTACCAAAATATGCACCACTTTACTTTAAAAATCCAACATGCATTTATCAAAATACTTTTAATATTAAATCTGGGAAAAATACCACAAACACTTTTACAGATTCAAGTTCTTAAAAGCTTTTCATTGGGTTAGACTCAAAGTGGGTCTTCAACTCACTAGGCTTTCCTAGGCACTTTCGCGAATTCAATTCTCTCGACTATATATATTCCTATTCCATTTTTCATTTTTCAACCTTTTCTAGTTTCTAAGGTTACACTTCTAAACCCACTAATCTGAAATACTTATATTTCAGTTTCCATCCTATGGGATACTTTTCTTTCCTAGCTTCAAGTCATATTGTACACTTTCCCAACCACCTAATGGTTTCCAAATTCCTATGTTCATTCCTTGAGGGTACAAACTAGATATCCCAACTCTTTTCATGTCTAGTGGGCTACTATATGGATTTAGGTTTATATATGTAATATATTTATATTTTATAAAATACAAATATGTTCACTCATTATCTCCCTAAGATCACTAAACCAAAGCTCTGATACCAGATGTGACAACCCGGATTCCGACAGATCGGATTTTTCAAATTCTATCCATCGAGACCCAAGTTGGGTGCTCTGGTATCCTGCAGAAAAAGATAGAGATAAAGAAACATGTCAGAACTCGTAAAGTATCTCACAGCGGAAGGAATTAAAATATAATAATTCAAAAATAGCTTTACCTTGCATATCATACTGTCTAACCAGTATCCAAAGCTATACCATCTCTGTCATGAACCTAACCTGGAAGTATGTAACGAGGAGGGGGTCAGAACATAATTTTTGGTGAGTGGACTTAGAATAAACTTCTGTATAATCCTACATATACCATTCAGTTATATTTTCTTGCTTATTAGGTTATTCGCGATATCAGCTCTCTAGGCTATACTCATGTCCCACTAGTCGGTTAACCTGATACAACGTATATGTAGATACCCCCAACTCGTCTAATCCTTTCCATGTATATATACAGTCCCTTGCCATATGTCGTATGGGCTTCATCATGTAAATTTATACTACTTTAGTGTAGTGCCACCATTCTCGAAAACGTTTGGACTGCCACTCTCGATCTTGCTAGATTCCGTGTATCATCTAGATCTAATCTATGGTTTACTATCGAGCACTTCCTAGATTCAACCAGGGTTTACGCTACCTAGGGCCACTGGGATTTATGCTACCTATTGAACACTTCTCGGATTCAGTGTTTACGTGACCTAGGTCCAACTAAGGATTATGCACCTATCGAACGATGTCCCCAAGTCTAGGACACACTACCCAGAGCGATATATGTTCCTAGACTTTCCCCACGTACGTGTCATGAATAGTTATCGATGTCTAGCTGCACATGTCCTCTATATGTGCGGCCCGAGTCTCGTGGCAGGCTAATCATGAAACACGGAACTCGGTCGGGAGCTTTAAGTTATCTGCCGACGCAGATGCTAAGGTCTGTTTTTATCCGTATGTGGCTATGGTCCCACTTGACCCCTCCCTCAACTAATGAAAGGCACCCAAGAAAGTCAAGAATGAGAACTGTATGCAGGCCACCTATGCCCCCACAAACCAATTAGCCAACCTCACCATAACTAGATAGCAAGTGTGTGATCTTCGGGAGTTCTCCGCCTTTTCTCTTTACGTGCTCAATTGACACAAGATGGTAGGTAGACGACGACGTGCTATCACAGGGCTAAACAAGATATCGCCGCCTCATGCTAGTCCATCCTAATCTTTAGGTTGATTATATTGCAACCAAGGCATACTCTTGGTTATTCTAACGTAGACCTTAACCTCTGTGAGCCTAGGAGGATCATCTGCAACCTCACAGAGGGATACCAAGAGTACCCTCACATCCCTTCGAAGCCGCGTGCTTTGTAACCTAGACCGTTGGAGCCTTCTTCATTATCATATGGATGTTCGCTCCTCCTCGTGTTCTACTTGGTTTTCTTGATTAAGGTTTACTACTTAGTTCTCTTAACTAAGGTTTACTACTTAGTTTCCTGAATCGTTCGTTTTCTTAACCAAGGTTTACTACTTAGTCCTCTTAACTAAGGTTTAATACTTAGTTTCTCTTAATCGTTTTTTTTTCTTAACTAAGGTTTACAACTTAGTCCTCTTAACTAAGGTTTACTACTTAGTTCTCTTTCTCGTTATTTACTTAGTTCTCTTAACTAAGGTTTATTACTTGGTTCACTTAACCAAGGTTTGATACTTCGTTTCTATTACTTAGTTTTCTTAACTAAGGTTTATTACTTAGTTCTCTTAACCAAGGTTTATCTATAAATTCAAGCATGACTTAAGATCTCTTTATCAAATGATAGCGTGCGGGTGTTCTCCCACATTTCCAGCTCAGATTAACTTATTTCATGGTATAAGCCATCCCACCCTTCGAGTCTTGTATTACATCTTAAGTCATATTCATTTCTTATCCCTAGGATAAGTTTATCTTTTATTTAATCCTATCATTCCCCACTTTTCCTTGTTTTGATACTGTTATATTGGTTAAGTTTGCCCATGTGTCCAAGTTAACTTAACCCCAAATCACGTATTCAATTCAACCCACGCGTCATGTCAAATTGGTTAAGTGTTATCCAGCAGTTCCCGTTGACTTAATCCACCTATATATTGAGTCAAATTGGTTAAGTGTTATCTAGCAATTCACGTTGACTTAACCAACCCATATATCATGTTAAGTTGGTTAAGTTTTATCTATCAGTTTGTGCTGACTTAACCTACATATATATCATGTCAAATTGGTTAAATGTTATCTAGTGGTTCACGTTGACTTAACCCACCCATATATCGAGTCAAATTGGTTAAGTGTTGTCTAGTATTTCATGTTGACTTAACCTTACCATACTGGCATGTGTCATTAGCATTAATTAATTAATAATGCCCAACCTCTCACATTAGACCTATTGTTGCGGTCACTGGATGTGCCGGTTGGTTCCAGGCATGATTACACCACTACTCAATCTAACCCCGGGTTTCAAGCACGTTATGACTAACTTCTCACATTAGAACCTATTGTTTGCAGTGACTGGATGTGCCGGGCGGTTCCGGGCAGGATTACACTGCAAACTCATTCTAACCTCGAGTTAGTCATGTTTCATGTTTAGTTCATGTCCATTCTAGAAGTCATATGACAATTATCAATTCACAAGCATATTCTTGTTTATTCTAGATGTCATATGTCAATTATCAATTTTAAGTCATGTGTCGAGTTTCATAATTACATAAAAACATGGTTTGTCCAACCTATTCCATTTTTAATTATGTTTCTAGGATCATAATGGCATATCCACTTTCCAAGTCTCAAATTCAAGCTTTACCCAAAAACCCCAATTTATGTTCATTCTTATAATCCCATTAATAAGATATACCTATTATTCAAATTTTTCCATACATGTGTTCCTAACAGGTTACTATCATTCCTCATACGTTGGTTAAGTTTATTCATATGTCCAGTGCTACTTAACCCATTTCTACTTAGCTTATACAATCATTCGTGAAATAATCTTTTTACCCAAATTACTGAGTTATAGCCAAATTCACCTATTCTATGTTATTCATATCCAAACATGCCAATTTCCAAAATCCCATTATACCCAATTTCATAAAATCAATATTTTTCCAATATATTTCCCCACGTTTATACATATAATATAATTCACCTTTTAGGATTAATTTCAAGTCACAAACAAATTCTGCCAATTGTCCCAATATTTGCAATAATAATTGTCATGCCACAATTCCCCAAATTTCAGATTATATTCCTCAATTGCATAAAATAAGTTATGCCCCAATATTCCCATATTTCAATCGTACGAATATATAATAAGATTTCGTCAAGGTTCGAGATAACCTAGATCCAAAAATAAAAAGGGAAGGAGAATAAAAGAACAATTATTATAACATGAATCTTGAATTGAATTTATAATATGGGAATGATGAACGATAATAATACTATTATACAATAAGTTTATTATAATTCCATTCACCTTGACTGGATTGGAGAAATAAGCGATCTGTCGTTGATGTAGAACGCTGATTTAATCTTATTATTTTATTATTGGTGAAGAGCATAAATTGTTGATGAAGAACTTTGCTACGTGATTTGATTAAACTCCAAAGTTGATGAAGAACTTGAAATTTAATTTAGAGTTTTTGGGCGGCGGCCATGTTTGGTTGAAGTTTGGCGACATGGAGGCATCTTAAGGAATTGTTACGAACTAGGGTTAGGTCTTGCTATGTATTTATAGGTGTAGAGAGTGTTTAAGAGTCCTTAGATTGACCTAGAAGCCATCCGACCCGCACAGCACATCAAAACACGTCACGGGAGCTGAAATCGCTAGGGGTGAGCATTATTTGGTTAAACCAAATAAACCAACCAAACCAATTGAATTTGGTCGGTTTGGTTTGGTTTTGAAATTAGAATGGTTAGTAATCGATTTGGAAAATTATTTAGTTTTGCTATCGGTTTATCCGAATTAACCGAACTTTTATTATATTTTCAAAATTATCGATATTATAGTAAATATTTTAGGTTAATTTAGTTATCTAAATTAATTTCAATCATTACATATGTAACATAATTACTTTTGAGAAGCATAAAAATTATAAATAATAATACTTTAATCATATATTTATAATTTATTTCAAATTATAGTTAATATTACGAGCATAGAGTCTAAAATAGTTTAAGTTCGGTTAAATCGGATAACCAACCGAACCAACCGATCTTAATTTTGTCGGTTTGGTTTTCATTTTTCTCGGTTTTAGTTTGGTTTGACAATTTTCATCATTGGATTAACCAAACCAACCAAACTCTCACCCCTAGAAATCGCCCAGATTTGGGGGTAGGTCGACCCCCAGGTCGACCCCTAGTTCAACCTGCCAGGTTTTAGTGGGAAATTTCCCGCCCAGCTGCCTGGGTGGAATTTCGAACTGTTTTGAATTTTTGTTGAATCTTCTAAAGGCCATAACTCCTTCATACGGAGTCCTATTTTTGCAATCCTAGACTCTATTTCAAGCAGAATTTTGAGACGAACGCAATGGTGATGCTTATTTTACTTAATTCTAGATATTTAAATTAAGTATCCTTATTTTATTATCTTTTCCGTTATGCACACTATTATCGAACTAATTTTTCCTTCTCTTCCATATATTAATTAATTTTCGTTATACATCACCATTATTTACCTATCTATGCATATACACATATTTTTACATATTTTTAATTATAACAAAAAATGTAGGGTGTTACACCACTCCTAGCTAGAAGGAAACGCATGCCCTCCTTGGATCCTTCTCCCGTTTCTGGTTCATACCGGGGTGTGAGGCCCGCTAATCAACGCTATACACAATGTTAGTTATTTAAAGCCCTGCTTTGATCATCAAACACAAGGCTCTGCTTTTCAACAAAAGCCTTGATCACTGCATCTCAGCTTGCCACACAAGCAATTCACACCATGCAACTGACGTATATCAATTGCATAGAATGAAATCCAATGTCGGACACACAATCCATTTACAAGTCCGTCCTAGGTCCGAGTGAAACCGGAGGCACCTTATTCCTCTCCCATATGTATAATACAGGAGAGAGGCCCTCGCACGTCTGATCGATCTCCAAGTACGTCTGGACGACCACCACTTATTACGTTGTCTTGGGATGCCTCCCAATCAAGACATCAGCAATCATCCAAACGATGTAAAGACCTCCGTTCTTCAACCATCGTCTTCATTGTCGATTTCTAATCCTTGATCAATTATTTGAAATGAGAATTAACTCGGCCTTTTCGAATAATTCACGTATATTTAGAATTCAAATTAGTTCATTTCCTAGTTAAATTATTTGACATCCACAATTCAATTCATTAATGTAATTTTCATGTCAAACACATTCAACCATCAAACATCCAATAAATCAAGTAAATTCGGTTTATTTCCATTCCGTATCGATTATAATATTTTATAACGATTTATCGCTATTTCGATTTATTTAAAAATAGCCAAATTATTCAAACGACGCTTCAAGCCATAACGCTGCCATGGCGCTGTTTTTCCCTATATTTGATTTACACATATCTGAAAATCGAACCGTTGGATCTTTACAAATTTTATGTCATTAGAAAGATTTTTCAAAGCGGATCCAATGTTTCCAGTTTCGGGAAAATCCGATGGTCGGATCTCCCGGTACAATCGATTAAAGTTACGATTTCAAAATACGAACTACAGCATCGTTATTCGATTTAATTTAATTATATTTGTACATATATATATATATATATATAAAATTCATTCTGGCATTGTTTTCATTCAGATTTGTATTAAACATTTCACACAATCTAACCATTGGATCTTTATAGATTTGGTATCGTTGGAAAGATATTTTCAAAGCGAACCCAACAGTTTTGGTTTTAGGAAAATCTGACGGTTGGATCTCCCGCAATAATCGTTTAAAATCACGATTTCAAAATACGAACTACAACATCGTTATTCGATTTTTTTTAATTATATATATATATATATATATATATATATATATAATCCATTCTTCGATTATCTAACCATTTTCATTTCATATATTTGATAAAAATAATATTTTTGCCCAACTCATATTCATTTCAACACATGATTATTTTTAACTCTCCATATATATTATAAAAATGTGTTTTTTATTGTTTAAACAATTTATTTCAAACGTGAATATTTTTAGCAATTCGTATATACTATAAAAGTGTGGTTTTTATTGTTAAAACTATTTATTTCAAAAATGAATATTTTTAGTGATTCGTATATATTATAAAAGTGTGGTTTTTACTGTTAAAACTATTTATTTCAAAAATGAATAATTTATATACTTCAGCAGATGATAAAAATGTTAATTTTATCGTTGAAACAATTTATTTCAAACATGAAGACTCATCACATGATTATATCTCAATACATGAATATAAATCAAACACATAAATATTTCAGAAAATTTCGGCAACATAACGGCAGAGGTTTAAAATCGGAACCGTCCCGAGTACGGCTCCTTGCACTACCTTACGCCTCGCAGCGTTCCCTTGGGGGCTTATCCTTATAATCTAAATATTTCAATCATTTTCATATCCCAATGGATTTTTCCATAAACAATTCCAATTTTGTTTCAACAACAAACAATCATTATCAACCATTCGCATTTATCAACCAAATTTCACGTCAACCAAAATCCAAAAAATCACAACCAATATATATCGTCCATGGTCTGTGGATGAGGGGAGTATATATATAGATATACGCATATAAATATATTTCGATTTCATTTCAATATCATTTTAGTTCCATTCAACGCACATATGATTTTTACAACGCATATATAACTTGTACATTGCACATATAATTTATACAATGCTTATACATGAGGTGTACAACGCTTATATAACTTATACATCGAATATATAATTTATACATCGTCATTCCATATCGTTTATAATTTAGAAATCTCACATTGGGTTCCACTCCTTCCAAAATTGTAGGAAACTCCAAAAATTCTCCGGTCTCTTCGAGAATGTAAAAGACGTCCACACGGTCCCGGTGTCTCTTGTTTCACAGGATTTTGACAACATAGCAAAAAGAGATGATTTTTATCGTGAAATCAAAATCCGTAGTGCTTTTAAAGTGTTATTTTCTTTTCAAAATAAAATAGCCATTACCTGCCAAAGAGGTTCAAAACTAGGTTTTTGATTTTTGTAAACCGTTGAACGAGATGTCGATCAGCTTGTGCAGCATCATAGAGCTTGGAGTCGCGCTCCTGCCCGTGGTGGAGGCGCCCAGTTCAATCCACCAGGGAGGGCACAGCAGTGGCGGAAAGTGGTGAAGTCTGGGGCATCGATTCTCCTTGTACACGCAATGAGAGCAAGAGTGATTGTACTGATTTGACGAGGGAGGAGAGCTCTACAAAAAGTTCAACTGGAGCTAGGGATTTTACTACAGGGATTCGCCAGAAAAGAGGAGAGAAGGTGGTAGAGGGTTTCCATCGTCGAGATCTGGAGCGGGGAGAGAGAAATTTGTTTTCTTTATTTTTTTAATTTATGAATGAATTTTTCTGATTGGTCCATATTTATATAAGTTCAAAAATATCTATTTTTCCAAACGCAAACCCAACGACTATCGTCCCTAGCTAAATTCCCCCATTCCGAACACAATGGAAAATGTTTCGTAGGCACATTCGATTGTTTCAGCCAGTTATTCTTCAAATTAAAATATAAAACATTCAAATATGGATTTGAACGTACATTTCAATTTGTTGGGGCCACATACTGATCCCAAAAATTTCAAAAAAATAATTCTAGCTATGTTTGGACGATACGGTCCCAACTAAACTGATTTCGTTAAATTTGGAGACCATTTGAAAAATGGCCATTTTCTGCTCGACCCAAATTTGCTGAAATTAACAAAACACATTTTCCTTTGCAACGCTCACATATTAACTCCAAAAATTATGGAATTTGGAATCTAGTAATTATTCGACATCCTGGATCCAATAAAAGTTGTTTCGTCGAAAATGGAGGTCGTTTGCAAAACGTCTATTTTCAAGGGCTGTATAAACTCCATAACCATAACATTTGATTCCCGCTATGAAATTTTGATTTTTCAGATTCGTTAGAAAGATATTCATAAACAGATTTAAATATGATGGTTTCACTAAAATCTGTTTTATTTTGCATCCTATATAGTCAGTCAAAGTTTGATTTCAAATTTTCAAACTAACGCGCCACTTTAGGCCTTGTTTTATAATTAAAATAAATATATTCGCTATAACTTCGATCCTGATAGATTTTTGGTCGTTATTATTTAAAATAATTTATTTTAAAAACTAAAAATTCATTAAAATTTCCAAAATAAATTTTTTAAATTGGTTTACTGGTTGTTACATTAATTCTTTAAGAAACCTTATATTTCAAAAATAAGGTTCGTACTATTGCCTTGAGATAGTTTTATTTATAAACCAAATCATAGAAAAACAGTTGTTTCAAAGTTAAAAATAGATTTATTAAGAAATTCCCTTTCGAAACATTTTATAAAATGTGCATGGTGTTAGTAGGAAACACAAAAATTCACAAGGAATCAACAATAAAAATTAACATGAAATTCATGATCCGAATTGCGAATTTTATATACTTTTGGCTTGTCTTAGAATACGATAAAATCGTCATCAAATCATTAACGAAATTTATCAAAAAGTCATCAAACTACCTAAAGGAATTCACCAAAATAGGTTCATCAACTCAAAACAACAACAGGAATTGCTTGCGCAATTTCTGTTGCCTGTATTGCCATAAGCTATCACTTTGTCGACACATGTGTTGGCACAGTTGATGCCTGTGTCGCGAATTGCACAAGCAATTTTGCCTGTTGCGTATTCAACTTCGAGATGATTTTTAGATGCTGAAACAACCAAACTAGATCATGAAACTTTACAAAAAAACTTCAATATATTGACATTAAGCTAGAAAAGAAAATTCAAGAATCCAGAATGGACTGGGAGAGAACTCAGCTCTCAAACTTAGATACAACTCAGATTTTGCAGTAGGGATTTTCTTAAAGAAGAAATCGATTATAGTAAATGAATTTATATCAGATTTAACTCAAAATGACAAATATAATTGTTTTAGCTAGAAAGCGTGAGTGTAACAACTCACCTTTACGGGATTTCAGAAAGGTTTGGCTTGAATTGATTGCAACATGATTGCAAAATGAAAATAGATACTTTTATTGGAAAGCTAATTTCTTATATGGATCACCCTCTTTGCTCTCTATTTATTCTACTTTTAATTTGACGAAGTGCTTATACTTTAGGGAATCAGAAGGAAAAATGGTTATTTCTGTTTCTCACTATGATTATTTTTTAGGAAGAAGTAAAAAGGGACTGAGAGGAAAATAACGAAGGTACTTCCCTGTGACGAACCGCCCCGCACCAACCGACATTTCAATGAAAGTGCGTTGTGCCAATGTCCAACTAGCACGGGACGGTCATCAAAGAAAGGAAAGAAGGGAATTTGAACTAACAAGAAACCTGTAGAATGTCTCACAGCGCATGGAATAAAATATAATAATAACATATTTGACATAAAACAAGTGAGACAATGCATAAACTGAAAACTAAACCATCATAGCAGCGGAAAATCCAAAATAAAGCTTATGTTCCACATCATCATTATTACAACCTTAAAAAAACTGTCTCTAAAGAAAAATAAGGAAGGTACACTACTAATGCCCAAAGTTGTGACCAGCAACGACACAGGGAAAATATCTACATATATTTCATACGTGGAAGCCTCCTGCTCATCTTCGGCACATCTACTCGTGCATAGTCACCTGACATGTCTCTAGTCTGCCCGTTTAAGAGCACCCAGAGTAATAAGAAGAGACATAAAACTCAGGGTCAGACAAAAGTCCGGTATGAGCGATAAGCAGCAAAATAGAACAATAACAGGTATACTAAACCATACCTGAACCTGGACCTTCAACCAAAGAGTTAGCACAACAAGTTGCACAATACTCTAAGGTGACACTAAGATATGGTGTTAAGATACGGGGGTGGGGGTGTGCATGTCATAATTATGTCAAAGAATCAAGCATAGCAACCATCCTCACATCTTTCACTCAGTGTGTAAAGCATACGATATCCACCACTTAGATCACCCGAATCCTTGCTATGATCACTCTGCTCTATGGAGTCGCAGTGACTCCAATGCACTGATCCATAGCCACTAATCCTTTTTTATGTCCACTCTGCCCTATGGAGTCATAACAACTCCACTGCACTGGCACATAGCCTTGCTACGATCACTCTACCCAATGAAGTCGTGATGACTTCAGTACACGGATCCGTAGCCAATATCCTTCTCTTAGTGGCGAATCAAAGTTATGGACGTCGATAACCCCTTAGCACACGTCCCGCTGCAAAGCCCAACTCATGAAGTTAACTCATTTGCTCCCATCTGGATCTTGAGTACAAACTTCCCATTTGGACTGCCTTTGCATCTCATGTTTTAGTCTTCTTCGGATCGGTTGCTAAAATTCGGATCGGTCCTCTTCTCTTTGTTCTATCCATGGTTATCGATCCCGTTCGGATCGTGGGTACCTCTCCAAGCCTGTTCGGTTCGTGACTCTCCTCCAGCTCGTGCTCCTCAGGTCGGCTCATGGGAGGCTCCAGTCCATTACGGTTCATTCTCCTTCAACCGAATCGGGTCGTGGGCACCCATTGGGTTTGGGTCGGGGCCCTTCGTCGCGTCAGATCGTGACTCCAGGTTGTGGCTCTGCTCCAAGCTCTTGGAGGTCAGCTCGTGGTGACAGTCGGGTCGGGGTCGGGTAAGGGCAATCTGATCCTGTCCGGTTCTAGATCATTTCCTGCAACTTTTCCGACGACTGTTTTTACGCCACACGACGGCGTCTTCGACCATTCTAACTATTCTAAGCAGTCACAAAGCATGCCATACAGTGATAACAACATGTAGAATTGACCACAAACACCAAAATCACAATTTGATATGTTAAAAACGATCAAACATACCCAAAACCCATGTATTCCCCCTAATCATGTTTAAGCAGAACTAATGATATGATTAGCAAAACATGTATGAATTAACCAAATTTTATAATAGAGGCCTAAAATAATATTTAAGAATTTCTAAACATTTTTCTAGATTTTTAACATGTATAATTTCGTTAATTAACACTAATCACCCTAATTAACTGTAATTAGTGTTAAAAACAATGCTAACCACTCACCTTAGCCACAAAAATAAATATCAAAACTGGAAATCCGCTGATTTGGGGTGATCTCTAGCATCTAACAGAAGCTCTAACTTTGAAATGGTGTTATTTCTCTTTGATTTGATGTTGCTAAGCTTAATCCTTGATTAGAGAGCGATTTGGGATGAAATTAGAAGGTGGAGGCCATTGTTAGGGTTTCTAAGAGGTAAATGGAGGCTAGAAAACTGAAATAGAATGAAAAGCTAACTCATTTCAGCCTCCCCATAATCGTAATCTCGAAATGGGTTATGGGCCTATTCACTAGTCACCTCATTTGGCCCAGTCAAGTAGTTTTTCACCTTCTAAACATTATTTCAGCCATATCTCCCAAACGGTAAGTCCATTTTTCACATTTGACCACTCTACGGAAAGGTAAACCATCATCCGGATCTAATGGAAGTGGTTTCAGGTCAAAACTCCTTTCCAATCAAAAGTTATGGCCCAAACAAAATCAGTTAGGGGCAAAAAAGTCATTTAAAAATCGGTAAAATTCATGAATATGGGAAATGACCCGAATATTCGTTCCTCAAAGTTACATGACCATACGACTTCATATGTGAAAGAAAAAATATTCTACGATCCTTCAATGCATGGAATGCGGGTCGTTACATTTTCCCTCCCTCCCCCCCCTCCCCAAGAAATTTCGCCCCCGATATTCCTTAACTAAGAAACAAGCAAAGGATCGCGCTTGCCTACCAACCATTCACAACAATCAAACATACAAAAACAAACAAACAAGTCTATCCTAGCATGCGAAAAACTAAGTCGCAATTAAAATCTTACCAGGCAAAGAGTTCTGGATATGTCTTCCTAATGCTCTCCTTTGTCTCCTAAGTACAGTCATTCTCATTCTCGCACCACTGAACTTTGACTAGATTCACCACTTTCCTTCGAAGTTGCTTCGTATCGTGCTCGACAATACGAATCGGCTTGCAATTCTCAACTGCCTCGGATTCTACTTTGAAATATCCAACCGATCAGGTGAAATAGTCATATCGGGATTGTGCACGAATTTCCTTAACTGGGAAACATGAAATACGTTATGAACTCCAGCCATCTTCTTTGGTAATTCAACTTTATATGCGAAATTCCCAACTTGCTCGAGGATTGGGAATGGACCAACAAATCTTGGTGTTAACTTGCCTCTCCTACCAAATTGTATCATGCTCTTTAATGGATAAATCTTGACACACACCAAGTCACCAGTGGATAATTTTAAATCCCTCGTCCTCTTATCATCATAACTCTTCTGCCTATCTTAGGAAGCCTTCATTCGTTGTCGGATGATCTTAATCTTGTCTGAATTTCTCTTATCACATCTGGTCCAAGCACAAACTTCTCTCCTGTTTCTAACCAACATGACGGTGAGTTGCATGGTCTTCCGTACAAAGCTTCAAATGGATCCATACCAATACTGGACTGGTAAATATTATTATATGCAAACTCTACTAGATGCAAATGGTCATCCCATGATCCACCAAAATCCAGTATGCAAGCTCTCAAGAGATCTTCTAATACTCGACTCACCCTCTCTATCTGACCACCGGTTCGAGGATGATACGCGGTACTGAGATGTAATTCTGATCCTAATGCCTCTTGTAAGCTCTTCCAAAATCCACTGGTGAACAACCGATCTCGGTCACTCATAATGCCATTGGGTATTCCATGAAATCTCACTACCCACTTCATATAGAGTTCTGCTAACTTAACTACCATTCTATTCGACTTAACAGGTATAAACCTTGCACTCTTAGTCAATCAGTCCACAATCACCCAAATGCTATCATGGCCTAATCTAGTTCTTTGTAACTCATCGATGGAATCTATTGAGACTTGTTCCTATTTCCATTATGGAACTTCTAATGGTTTCAACAAACCACTAGGTTACTTTTGCTCAGCTTTAACCAACTGGCAGTTCAAGCATTTGGATATAAACTTCCCAACGTCTCTTTTCATTCCTTCCCAGTAGTAGGTCTGCTTTATGTCTCGATACATTTTGTTACCACCAGGATGTATAGTCGGTTTTGAGCGATGACATTCTATAAGCACTTCATCTCTCAATCCATTGACATTGGGCACAACTAGTCTTCCATTCTTTCTAAGCCATCTATCTCGATCAAGCCTATACTTGTCCATCTCCTTATCGATAACCATCTCTAACTTGGTGATGATTTCCAATAATTTAGGATCGTCCCTCTGACTGGAACCAATCCACTCAATAAAAGTGGGTCTAATCGTCAAACTTGCTAATACTTCTGGATCCAATTCGCACTTTGGTCTGAAATTATACCCAGCGATGTACCCCAATTGCTTCCATTCTAGAAACATGACCCCTAAACTGGAATGTTTTCTACCTAATGCATCAGCTACCGCATTGCCCCTTCCTGGTGTATATGCGATATCAAAATCACAGGAAGCCCAGAATTCTAACCATCTTTGTTGTCTGAGATTTAGATCCTTCTGAGAGAAAAGATTAACGATTTATGATAGGTAAACAACTCGAATCTTTCTCCCAAGAGATAATGTCTCCACATCTTCAATGCGAACACGATCGCTGCCAATTCCAAATCATAGGTAGGATATCTTTTCTCATGCGGTTTCAGTTGCCGACTAGCATAAGCTGCACCACTACCTCCTTGCATCAATACAACACCTAGTCCGGTACCACATGCATCTGTGTATACCGTCATCTCTTCATTCCCCTTAGGAATGACTAACACTGGTGCATACGTCACCTTTTCCTCTAGGCTCTTAAATGCATTCTGGCACTTTTCATCCTAGATGAAAGCTTGATTTTTCTTGGTCAACTGAGTCAATGGTGCCGCTATCTTGGAGAAGTCTTGGATAAACTTACGATAATATCCAGCCAACCCTAGGAAACTTCTTACATCTGTTGCTTTCAGTTGGTGTTTTCTCAACACCTCTATCACTATCCTCAGATGTTCCTTGTGTTCTTCCTCTGTCCTCGAATAAACTAAAATATCGTCTACGAACCCAATAACAAACTTATTTAATTGATCCCTGAATACCCTATTCATAAGATCCACAAAATATGCTGGTGCGTTGGTCAACCCGAGTGGCATGACCAACCACTCATAGAATCTAGACGGTGTCCGAAAGGCCGTTTTAGCTATAATCTCAGCTTCCACCCTAAGCTGATGAAAACCTGTCGCGAGATCTAATTGGAAGAATACTCTCGCGCCACTCAACTGATCAAACAAATCATCTATCTGTGCCAGAGGATACTTATTCTTCCTCGTCACCTTATTCAACTCGCGGTAGTCCACACACAATCGAAGGGAACCATCTTCCTTGGTAACAAACACAACTGGTGCTCCCCACTTGGAAACACTTCTTCTGATAAATCACTTCTTTAAAAGATCGTTTACTTGCACCTCGAGCTCCCGCTGCTTCCTTGGTTCCATACAATGAAATGGCATCACTGTAGGCCTAGTATCTTTCAGTAAATCAATACGAAACTCAATCACTTGGTGTGGTGGAAGTCCGGTCACTTCCTCGAAGATGTCCGGATACTGGCCAACCACAGGCACATCTGACAACTCATCATGCAGGACGTTGAGGGAATTTAGAAAACCAACCATTACCCCATCACTAGGTAGACCACCAAATAATGCCCTCCGCCCATCATCCGCTCTGACTGTCAACAAAAAGCACTCACAGTCTACCACCACCCTGTATCTTTGGAGCCAATCGACTCCCAAAATAATGCCAAACCCAGTAAAGCCCAAAACAAAGCAATCACAAACGAACATGCATCCATGACTCGATAAGACTACATTACGACAAATCATGATAAGGCTAGTTGAGCCACTAATCGGGTTCGTCACCGCTAAAGGTCTATCGACTATCTCGAGTTCCAATCCTAACCTATCTACCAGGTCACTAGAAACGAAGGAACGGGAAGCTCCGGTATCAAACAATAATCGAACAGGAACATCATAAACAGAAAGCATACCTTGAATGATGGCATTCTTTCCTTTCTCTGCCGCAGTTGGGGCATTTGACGAAGAAGGAACAGCATTAAGAGCTTATGCTTTCACAATCTGCTTCTCTTTAGGGGATTGCGGACATTTATCCTTGTGATGTCCCACTTGGCCACAGTTGAAGCACTTCCTGTCTGCTGGCTTCGCTAGACATTCTTTAGCATAATGGCCCTTCTTTCCACAACGAAAGTACTCCACAACTTTCTTATTCTTTTTCATCTGGCCATCCTTGTCTGGTTCTGCTTTCTCTTATTCTGAGAACCATTCTTGCCTCCACCGCTTGCTTGAAGTTTTGGCTCCTCTACAGATGCAACCTCAGTCTTCAACTTAGGGTATAGACTCTCTGATCTCAAAGCTTTTCCCACAATCGACTCAAACATCTCATCGATGTGGTTAATAAGCCTTTCCCCCAAGTACCGATCTAAGCCTGTTATGAACTTCTCATTCCTCTTCTCGGGGGTGTCAATAAGTGACAATCCATACTTCGATAAAGTATCGAACTCAGCAATATACTCCAAGACTTCCCTACCATTCTTCTTAAGCTCCAGAAATTTCCTAAACAATTCTGACTTCTGGGCAGCTGGGATGAACTTATCATTAAAGCGTGTCTTGAACTGATCCCAAATAACTTGATCCTCGGGGGTAGTTACCTTAATGGCATTCCACCAATTCATTGCCTATCATTGCAGCTGACGGGATGCTAGCTTTCTCTTTATCACATCCTCAATACCCAAATATTCGAAGATGCGCTCATAGCTATCAAGCCAATCTTGAACTTCTGTAGCTAGTTCCGTTCCGTGGAACGACTTGCCACCAAGACTAGTGTAATCCTTGCAAAGTTTGGAAAAATCGGATCTAGGCGCTTGCACTGCTGCACCACCACCATTTGCAGCATTAGGAGTTTCCCTTTGAACATCCCTAAGCATCTCTCTCATGAGGTCAGTGAACATCGTCCTCATATCTGGAGCATTCCCATTATTAGCTCCTCTTCCAGAACCCCTAGTATATCGGCTCATCGTTCAATCTGTAAGGAGAAAACGATTAACCATCTCTTCAGTGGTGTCAGTGCAGTGCAACTCCATCCTTAAATATACTAATAGTATATATATAGCTTTTGAAAACTAAACTATCAAAAATATGCGCTCTCATATACGTACTATCTCTCTCTGGTGTCTTCCATAGGTCAACAATGCAACCTAGAGCTCTGAAACCAAATGTGATGACCCGCCCCGCACTAGCCGACATTTTAATGAAAGTGTGTTGTGCCAATGTCCAACCAGCATAGGACGGTCGTCAAAGAAAGGAAAGAAGGGAATTTGAACTAACAAGGAACCTGTAGAATGTCTCACAGCGCATGGAATAAAATATAATAATAACACATTTGACATAAAACAGGTGAGACAGTGCATAAGATGAAAACTGAACCATCATAGCAGCGGAAAATCCAAAATAAAACTTATGTTCCATATCATCATTATTACAACCTTAAAAAAATCTGTCTCTAAAGCAAAATAAGAAAGGTACACTACTAATGCCCAAAGTAGTGATCAGCAGTGACACAGGGAGAATATCTATATATATCATGCATGGAAGCCTCCTGCTCGTCTCCGGCACAAATACTCGAGCGTAGTCACCTGCCTTTCTTTAGTCTACCCGTTTAAGAGCAATCAGAGTATTAAGAAAAGACATAAAACTCTGGGTCAAACAAAAGTATGGTATGAGCGATAAGCAGCAAAACAGAACAATAACAGGTATACTAAACTATACCGGACCCGCAACCAAAGAGTTAGCACAACAAGATGCACAATACTCTAAGGTGACACTAACATATGGTGTAAAGATACGAGGATGGAGGTGTGCATGTCATAATGATGTCAAACAATCAAGCATAGCAACCATCCTCAAATCTCTCACTCAGTGCGTAAAGCATGCGATATCCACCGCTTTGATCACCCAAATGCTTGCTATGATCACTCTGCCCCATGGAGTCGCAGAGACTCCACTGCACTGATCCATAGCCACTAATCCTTTGTATGTCCACTCTGCCCCATGGAGTCATAACAACTCCACTGCACTGGCTCATAGCCTTGCTACGATCACTCTATCCCATGAAGTCATGATGACTTCACTACACTAATCCGTAGCCAATATCCATCTCTTCGTGGCGAATCAAAGTTATGGACGTAGATAACACCTTAGCACACGTCCAGCAGCAAAGCCCAACTCATGAAGTTAACTCATTGGCTCCTATTTGGATCCTGAGTACAAACCTCCCATTTGGACTACCTTTGCATCTCGGGTTTTAGTCTTCTCTGGATAGGTTCAGAAATAAGCTTCTGTTTGGATCGGTCCTCTTCTCTTTGTTCTATCCATGGTCATCAATCCCGTTCGGGTCATGGGTACCTCTCCAAGCCTGTTCGGCTCATGACTCTCCTCCAGCTCGTGCTCCTCGGGTCGGCTCATGGGAGGCTCCAGTACACTATGGTTCGGTTCATTCTCCTTTCACCGGATCGGGTCGTGGGCACCCATTGGGTTCGGGTCGGGCCCCTTCATCACTTCAGATCATGACTCCAGGTCATGACTCTGTTCGCAGCTCATGGAGGTCAACTTGTGGTGACATGCTTGGCTCTTGAGGCTATCTCACGAATGGAGGGCTCGGGTCGTGATGGCTCTCCACGTTCGGGTCAGGGTCGGGTAGGAGCGATCCGGTCCGGTTCTGGGTCCTTTCCTGCAACTTTTCTAGCGACTGTTTTTACGCCACACGACGGCATTTTCGACCATTCTAACTATTCTAAACAATCACAAAGAATGCCATATAGTCATAGCAACATGTAGAATTGACCACAAACACCTAAACCACAATTTGATATGTTAAAAAGGATCAAACATACCCAAAACTCATGTTTTCTCCTTAATCATGTTTAAGCATAACTAATGATACAATTAGCAAAACATGTCTGAATTAACCAAATTTTCTAACAGAGGCTTAAAATAATATTTACGAATTTCTAAACATTTTTCCAGATTTTTAACATGTATAATTTCGTTAATTAACACTAGTCACCCTAATTAACTGTAATTAGTATTAAAAACAATGTTAACCACTCACCTTAGCCAAAAATAAAATAACAAAACTGAAAATCCGCTGATTTGGAGCGATCTCCAGCGTCAAACAACAGCTCTAACTCTGAAATGGTGCTTATTCTCCTTGATTTGATGTTGCTAAGCATAATCCTTGATTAGAGAGCGATTTGGTATGAAATTAGAAGGTGGAGGCCATTGTTAGGGTTTCTAAGAGGTAAATGGCAGCTAGACAGCTGAAATAGAATGAAAACCTAACTCATTTCAGCCTCCCCATAACCCAAATCCCGAAATGGGATATGGGTCCATTCACTAATCACCTCATTTGGCTCGATTAAGCAGTTTTTCACCTTCTAAACCTTATTTCAGCCATATCTCCCAAACGGTAAGTCTGTTTTTCATATGTGACCAATCTATGGAAAGGTAAACCATCATTCAGATCTAATGGAAGTGGTTTCAGGTCAAAACTTCTTTCCAATCAAAAGTTATGGCAAAAACAATATTAGCTAGGGGCAAAACAGTCATTTAAGATCGGTAAAAATCATGAACATGGGAAATGACCCTAATAGTCATTCCCCAAAGTTATATGACCATTCGACTTCATATGTACGATCCTTCGATGCATAGAATGTGGGTTGTTACATTCCCTTTTCTTCCTTTTCCAGAAAACTCTTTGTTTAGAAAACGGGCGAATCCCCATTACTAAGCCCAGTACAACTTAATTATGTTAAATATGTTCAATTACACAATGTTAAGCACTCCAAACACATCTTTAGCCCATTTAAAAACACATATACTTAGGAACTAAACACATATACTTAGGAACTAAATTATGTTTAACTTACAAAATACAAACACATACATATTTACATATATTTCAAAACAATTTAAGCATATAGTCTTTGGTAAAATTACACTTTTGCATAAAACACACCTTTTAAACTCTTAATTAATCAAAGCTTACATTTCTTAAGTTTTAATTCATATGAATTTTGCTTTCTTGACAGAACAAACACTGAGCCTTAACAAAATATTCCAAAATACTTAAATATTGATTTCTAATCAATATATACACTTTTATATTTTTTCACAACATACGTAGATTTAAAGATACATTTTGCAACAAAATCAACTATTCATAATAATTCACCAATTTGTTGCATCTACAGTATTAAAACATTTTAACACATAATTACACATAAACATATATAATAAGATTTTCAAATGGCTTTGAGCACAATTCCAATTTTTATATCATCAAGAAATATAATTTACATTTCGATACACAACTTACAAATTATTAGTTATGCTTTTAAAACAAACTAACACTTCATAGTAAAGATATATTTTCACTTGAACATTTTTTACAAACTAATATCCTATATTTTCAATATTCATTTAAACAAACAAAATATAATTTAACAATACTTTCCCAACATTATCACATTTGATTAAATAATTCATTGAACACTTATTATACGATTTTCCAGTTTATTTAATTTCATCTTGAAATTTATTTAGCAAACACAGTGTAACACCCCGTATTTTCTATGATCGTATTAGTAACAAATCAGAGAATAATTAATTTTTAAAATGAGAATCAAGGGAAATGGGTTATGCCATTGCGTTCGTCTCGAAATTCTACTTGGAAACGAGTCCGAGTTTTCAAGAAACGGAGTCCGTATGAGGGAGATATGGCCCTCCGATGTTTCAGAAAATTTCAGAATCGAAAACAGCTTGAAAATTCGAATTCAAATTCGAATTCAAACCCAGAAGCGGGCTGGGTGGGAAATTTCCCGCCCAGGACCCAGGTCGACTGGGTGGTCGACTGGGTAGTCGACCTCCCTTGGGCCAGGTCGACCATAGTGTCGACCTGTGGGGGGACCAGGTCGACCATAGTGTCGACCTGGGGGTTGACCTGTCTCCCGAAACCCACTTTCTGAACATGATGCATTCTGATGTATTTAGACTCGTTTTCTGTCTAAATTCGTCCGCCTAATCCTATTTAAACACCCCCAGACTTCACTTTCTCTCCACACCATTTCATTCTACCTATGCTCTGCCTCTGTTATAATTAAAATAAAAATGGCGTTGCTATTCTGCTAAAATATGAACTGGAACTAGGACTAAAGCATCTTCTTCCAAACTGATTAAAATTAAAAGGGAACAACTACTACTCTTCTTCTTATTTAATCCAATCAAGGCAAGTACAGTTATTTTCCGCTATAAATGTTAATATGATTGTGACATGAACTGTAAATCTGAATTTGAGGTTATGTCTGTTCTGTTCTGATCTATTTTATTCAACATTTCTTTCTTCTTTCTGTTCTATAGCCAGGCTACCACGAGCCTGCGCCAAATCTCATAAGAGATTAACGCACGAACGTTAAAAATAATGAATGATGGCATAGATGGGACATGGCTAATCCGTGACTGATTTAAGGAAGAGGACATAGGTTGTAGACTAGATTTAGATCTATGCATATTCTGTGAATTAGAAGAAGAGGAACCATTGTACGTTAACTTGTGACCTGAGACATTGGACATAACGCATATTTTGAACTAAGATCTGTTATAATTTAAACTTGTTTATATAACAATTCATGACTTGAGATAAAAAGAGAATATGACTTAGGTGTGAAGATCTATATTAAGATTTGATAACTATCAAATGTGAATAACACCTAAGTGGGAGATTTTTGAATATATGACATGCATTGAAATCGATGGCTATATTTGGTATAATTTATATGTGAATCTCTTGTACTAGGCAAGTTTAACTAAATTTGGGACATGTGTAATATGGTGAATTATGACCATAATTTGTGCCATGTAAATTCAATACAAACGTGGGGTATATGATCATATTGTGAATCATGACAACTATTTAGGCATGCAAATAAAACTTAGGCCAAATTTACAATTAGGCAAGATATGTTTATGAAACTTTAAGGAATGATTAAATCTATTATATTGCCTAATCGCTAGTTCTGTTATATTGCCTAATTTGCTAGTTCTGCTATATTGCCTAATCTGCTAGATCTGTTCATCTGCTAAATCTATCATCTGCTAAGTCTGCTGAAAATGCCTAATCTGTTATATATTAAATCTGCTAAATTGCTTAATCTACTAAATCCGTTAAGTAGCCTAATCTGCGAAATCTGTTATCTGCTATATCTGTTGAGTAGATATATTTAGTCTGTTATTTACATAATCTGAATTGGCTATAGTTATGAAAAATTGACATGTATATTAGGCATGGGAATAAATGGAAAATTATTAATTAATTGGCCGCAAAGATAAACATGGCTAACTCGAGGTTAGAATGAGTTTGCGGCGTAATTCCGCCCGGAACCGCCCGGCACATCCAGTGGCCGCAAACAATAGGTTCTAATGTGAGAAGTTAGTCATAACGTGCTTGAAACCCAAGGTTAGACTCAGTTTGTGTCAGAAACCTACCCGGAACCAACCGGCCTAACCAGTAGCTGCAAACTATCAGTCTAATGTGAGAGGTCTGGGCATTTATATTTAATTAATCAAAATCTGGGATAAATATGATGTATAAAACGTGTTGGGTGGATAGGGTTAAACCAACTAGACTGATGAAATTAATAAACCCGTTTCATGAATCTGTAGGCCCAATACAATGTTAGACAATCTGTAAGTCTATTAATCTGTAATCGGTTAATCTGTAAGTCTGTTAATCTGTAACCGGTTAATCTATAAGTCTGTTAATCTGCAATCGATTAATCTGTAAGTCTTTTAATCTGTAACCGGTTAATCTATAAGTCTGTTAAATCCATATATCTGATCCGTTGGTCTGAAAACTTTTCTAATCTGTGAACTGGTTGATCTGAATTCTGTATGTCTGAACTTGTAAACAAGTTAATCTGAAATCTGTTAGTCTGGGGACACAAGATTGGAGGGAAATTACTTGTGTCATCTGTTGTTTGGGACCCATATTAGTCAGCAACACTTTCTGGTATCAAAACTTTGACCCAACAGTAGGTAGGGTCCGGGCACGCTTACTGAACTAATTATAGTGGTTCATTCTGATAATGGCGAGGGGTGTTGATGGTGCGTTCCAACCGGGTCATGTGCGTGCATGGATCCCAGTCTGTTTCTGTTTGGTGACAACACTTGTCTGTGTGGTACCATCTGTTCAGGAGGTAAAAGCCCATTTACTAGTGTACACCTAATTCTACATTTTGTTTTCGTAGGGATAAATCTGTTTCTATTTATGTACCTTCTGTTTGGGTGGTAAAGACCCACTATTAGCGTTCTGCTTCTGTCTATTTCTGTTCGGGTGGTAAAGGCCCATTATTAGCGTTCTGTTTTTATGGAAATTATTATGTTCCTGATCTGCTTCAGTTTAGACATTAGGGTGACACCTAATCTTGTTGTACTAGTATTAGTGCAAAGAAGTGAAAAGCAAAAGCTTACATCATTCTGTTCTTTTTCTGTTTAACCTAAGTATATCTGCTACTCCTGTTACTGTCATCTCGCATCCAGTTTTATTTTCATGTCATTATTATTATTATATGTTCATATGCTGAAAGTCATTGGACTTGCCAGACTTTATGTCCGACCTTGCTTGTTTTCGCCCCTTTTTCTTCCATTTCCCCCCCTCCCCCCAGGTTTTCCAAGGAGGAAATACTTTAGCTTGATCCGGATTTCTTCGGCTTGAAGTACTCAGAGTGCTTAAAGTATGGTTTGACTCTTTATGGCAGCTTCTGTGGGGATTATGACTTTAAAAGTTTTGTACTCTGATGGTTTTTCTGAACAAGACTGATATTTATGTACTTGAGTTTTTGGTAAAGATGTAACCAAATTGATTTCTGTTTCCCGCTATAATAAAGTTATAATTTCTCAAGTATTGTTTATCTGTCTTGTAAATTTATGTTCTGTCTACTAAAACGCTCCACCAAAGTTAAGGCATTCCCTTTGTGATTGACCTTAATGGAGGTGGGGTGTTACACACAGATTGGAATAAATTTTCTTATCACACTAAATGAATTCAATATATTACAATGCACATGGTTTATTGTAAATCACAATTTCATGTTTCTCATCATAAATTATTATACAAGTTAGGCACCTAAACTCATGTAGTAATTTTTTCAAGCTAAAACTACAAAATACATTCTAATTTGTTCACCCTCGGTTATCTAAAAATCTAAATTGTTGTAGACTCCCCTTAAATTAATTACATCCTTGCAATTTACTTTTATTAATTCATTTACATTTACGATTTCCTAAAAAAACATCTCAGTTTTTATTCCCTTAGGAATCTTAATTAGAGTTTCCAAGCACACAATGTTTAAAACTTTTATAATTTTCCCCAACTATATAAATCGCATCACTAAAAATTTCAAGGTTCAATCACCCAATTTGCTAAAGGTTTTAATTCTGATTCTAAGTAGTATACACATAAAATTTTACTTCATTGCAATATGTCTTTCACATAGCATATGTCGGAATACACGCCCATCATTTTCAATTTCCAGTCAACAATGGATGGTGCCATGCCATCAAATTTCATTATAATTTCC
Organism: Allium sativum; assembly: GCA_030737875.1. NCBI lineage: Eukaryota > Viridiplantae > Streptophyta > Magnoliopsida > Asparagales > Amaryllidaceae > Allium > Allium sativum. The sequence goes on from CM060925.1 coordinate 393,540,629, forward strand.
CAAACAATGGTTGCTGCTTTGATTACAATACCAAACACCCCCTGTAACAACCCGGATTTTTACAACATGCTAAGACAAAAATCAAGGCAGAATTTAATTATAAAATCTGAATCAGGTGAAACGGGTTGCGCCATTGCGTTCGTCTCGGAAAAATACGCGAAATAGAGTCCAAGTTTTTGGAAATCGGAGTCCGTATGACCAAGTTATGGCTCGTCAAAGTTTTCAGAAAATTTCAAGTTTAAAAACAGTTCAAATTTGAATTCAGATTTCAAATTCAGCCAAGCAGAAGAGGCGGGAAAAATTCCCGCCACCCCCAAGTCGACTGGGGAATCGACTTGGGTGTCGACACACCCCAGGTGGTGTCGACTGCCCAGTTGACACCCCTGTCGACTTGGGTGGTCGGCCAGTTTGGCCTGGGTACACCTGACTTGTTCCTCAAGACATGGTTGGAGGCTTATGACGGATTTTAAAGGCTCAGATCTATCCTAGGGTTAATCTAAGGGCCTAAACTACTCCTAATCTCTATAAAAAGACCCCTAAGCCTACCCTAAACCCTCACAAATCACTCATGCCACGAAGTGCCGCCAAAATCTATCTTGATCATGGCCTCCATCTCCAACTCCAAGAGCTCATGCATTCAAATCGGATCCGAATCAAAGGTGCTAGCTTGCTACATCAAATCAAGGGGGTGAACCAATGTTGCTATGCAAGTTTCATGACGATTTTTCAACAAAGGAGCCACCTTTCTTGGACAAGACGATTCATGCTCCTAAATCTCTTGCCACGCTATGTAAGTTCTAGCTACTTCTAGATCTAACGGTAGTTTTAATGATGGCATGGAATAAAACGAGATTAAACTAAGTATGCTAGCCTATATGAACCTTGTCATGCCTCTTTTGCTTGAACCTATGACTTTTGGCTATGCTTAGTGACTAAGTCATGCTATTCATGTTATGGTTAACCTAGTTTACCTTGCAAGTTTGAATCTTTATCTATGGAATGCTAGCATGAATCTTTGGGAACCATTTGACTTGTGAAACATTGGCAAAGACTTGACTTTGGGGCTTATGCATGTAAATGAACCCAAACCCCTTATGTTATCATGCATGCTTGTGGCCAATTTCCCTTATGATACTATGCATATTTGTGGCCAAATTCCCTTATGATACTATGCATGCTTGTGGCCAAATTCTCTTATGATGCTATGCATATTTCGAGGCCAAACCCCTTATGATACCATGCATGTTTGTGGCCAATCCCTTTTTGACATCGTGCATGTTGTGAGGCCAATATGTAGCATAGTACACTTACTATGTTGACTCGCTTTTACTTGGGTTGGAAACACGATTTGGGGTAGGTTAGACGTGCATGATTATGACATGTTAATTTGACATGGGATTTCATGAAAATATGGCACTTATGATACACCTAAATGTCGGCATGACATGTGGGGTAAACATGGGACTTGAAACTAGACACGTGTGCGTTGTAAGTGTAATATGACACTAGACCGAGCATGAAAGTGGCCAACTCGAGGTTGGGTTGAGTTTGTAGCATAAATCTACCCGGACCCGCCCGGCTTAACTAGTGGCTACAAACAATAGGATCCAATGTGAGAAGTTGGTCATGTCGCGCTTAAGACCCGAGGTTAGACTAGATTGTGGTGTAAAACTACCCGGACCCGCCCGGCTTAACTAGTAACCACAACAAGGTCTAATGTGAGAGGTTGAGAGTGCATTAATTAAATTAATGCCACATGATAAGGTTAAGTAAATTTGACTAATGACACTTAACCGATATGACACGAATGGGTAGGTTAAGTGGGACCGAGCTTGATTTCTTAATGACACTTAAACCATACAAGACAATTAGGGGATGGGGTTAAGTAATTTACACTTAACTAATCCGACTTGGTAATTAGATGGGGTTAAGTAATTTACACTTAACTAATACGACTTGGTAATTAGATGGGGTTAAGTAATTTACACTTAACTAATCCGACTTGGTAATTAGATGGGGTTAAGTAATTTACACTTAACTAATCCGACTTGGAAATTAGATGGGGTTAAGTAGTTTACACTTAACTAATCCGACGTGGTACTTAGATGGGGTTAAGTAACCTACACTTAACTAATATAAACACGATAATTAGATGGGGTTAAGTAACCTACACTTAACTAATCTAAACACGGTAATTCGATGGCGTTAAGTTAAACACTTAACCAATCTAAACTTGGTAATTCAATGAGATTAAGTAGCCAGTACTTAACCAACTTAACGTGATAATTTAATGGGGTTAAGTAACTTATACTTAACCAATTATACATGATGATTTGATGAGGTTAAGTTAACCTATTCTTAACCAATCCGACTTGATAATCCGATGAGGTTAAGATAATCTATGCTTAACCAATCTAACACGATAATCTGATAGGGTTAAGATAAATAAATACTTAACCAATTTGACTTGATGATTGAATAGGGTTAAGTCATGAGCTTCTTGTTATACTTAACCAACTTGTAGGGTTAGGTCTTGGACTTGAATACTTAGCCAAATCATGACATGATTCGTAGGTAGGTTAAGTAATGAACTAGAATGACGACACTTAACCCATTAGACAAAACCCTAGTTCAGGGGACTAGGTGGAAAACTGGGATTAACAAGGATAACGGGAAAGGAGACTTAGTTAGGGAACCTAAGTAGTAATTCTTAGTAGAGGAATTTGGACCAGTTCACAGATAGATGAGTAACCCGATACGGTAGGTCATCGCTTAAAACACGAGGAGGAGCAAATTATCTAACTTAGATAAAGGCTCCAACGAACTGGGTGATGAAGCGGTAGCTTCGGGGGACGTGTGGGTACTCTTGGTGTCCCTCTGTGAGGTGGCAGATGGTCCATGAAACCCGGCCTCACAGGGGTTAAGGTCTGCGGTAGAAGAGCCAAGGGTATGCCTTGGTTGCTATGCGAGCGACCTAAAGACGGAGATGGATTAGCGTGGAGTCGACGATACTTGATTTTTGCCCTGGATAGCAAGTCGTCGACTACCTACCATCTTTAGTCAATCGTGTACGAACGGAAAGGCAGAGAACTCCCAACAGACCATGTTCTTGCTATCAAGTCGTGGGTGAGGTTGGCCCATAGGAAAGTGGGGCTATAGTGGGGCCGGGATGTAGTTCTCATACATGATTTTTCTTGGATTGCCTTTCAGTAGTTAAGGGAGGGGTCATGTGGGACCATAGCCACGGATACAAAAACAGACCTTGATATCTGCATCAGCAGACGACTTAAAGCTCCCGACCAAGTTTCGTATTTCTTGATTTGCCCTGGCACGGAACTCGGATGGCACATTGAGATACATGTGCGTCTAGACATGGAAAACGATTCACGATACTTACGCGGGATAAAGGGCGCGGTTGACGGGTGGCATAATCCCTAGTGGCCCTAGGTGGCTTGAACCCAAACCGAGACACGGAAACGTTCATTAGGTAGCATAATCCCTAGTGATCCTAGGTGGCATAAATCCTAAGTGAACACGCGATAGTTCATGGTAAGAAAACCTAACAAGATCAAGGGAAGCAGTCCAAAACAACCTCAAGGATAAAATGGTACTACGTTGAGATGGTATAGATTTACATGGGAAAGCCCGTACGACCTACGGCAAAGGACTGAACTTATACATGGAAAGAAACATACGAGTTGGGAAACACCTACATATGCTATATATTAGGTTGACATGGACCATTACATGACATGGGGCAAGGGACATTCATAGTTAACACATGACGCGGGTTGGGATACTAGTACGAGAGGTGCAGAGTAAATATACATGATAAATACCTTGGGATGTTATATATGATAGATACCGTGGGAGGTTATACATGACAGATACGTTGGGATAGTATACTTGATAGAAACCTGACGATGTGATACCTTGATTTATCTTGACACCGTAGTTTATCATGATACCTTAGTTTATCTTGCTATAGTAGTTCATCCAGTTATCATGGTTTAGCTTATCTATCTTGTCGTCATCCTTATGTTTACTTTCAGTTTATGAATGTCATGTCACCTTTACCTGTTTTTATACTGGAAGTAGATAGGACTTACCAGTCTTTATGACTGATCCCCTTTTCTTTCGCCTCTTTGTCTTCCGTTTCCCCCCAGGTTTTAGGGAGGAAATGATGTTGTTTAGTTCGAACCTCTTATGCTTGAAGGTCATCATGTATAGCTTGGTCTTCTCTTGGCTACGACTGCTTCACCGCTTTATTTTGGGGAATAATTTATGAAAAGGTTTTATGCTTCTTTACTATTGCAAGACAGGTTTTGATGTATTCTGATGTAAAAAGCTTTAGACCTTATTTTATAAGGTAATGAAATTTGTTTTACTTCCGCTGTTTTATATATGTTCTGTCTTGTAATATTTCTGTGCATGTTTACCTCGATAATGCTTCACCAAACCTAGTGCATTCCCTTTGTGAGTGACCCTAGCGGAGGTGGGGTGTTACATTTGGTATCAGAGCAGAAGATTACCAGACTGGGCAAAAGTTTTTAAAAACCTTCTGAAAACTATTTGAGAAACTGTTTACAAAGAAGCATTTTTCAAGAAAAGTTTTTAAAGGCTATTCCCCAAAAGCCATTAGCACTATCCTTTGTTTCCTTGATCGAATCTCTTTTCCTTTCTTTCCTCCATCTGTAGTCACAGTAGTTTTAACTGTGATTAATCCTTGTCTAGCTACAAAGTGTTTTCTGTGAGATGGAGGTGGTTCTCGAGTGGCCTGTTACTGTGTTACATGGAAGGGTAATAAGAGCAAGGATAAAGGACACAGACGTAAGGATAAGCAACTTGTTGGTATGGATCAGTCCACGAAGGAAGGCAAGGACAAGATCAGCGAGAGGGCAATTGTAGGCTCTCACTCCTAGCGTACCTAAGAGAGATGGTATCGTTTCTGTTAAAGGCTTAGCCTTTCTTTTCTATTGTCCCGTCTAGACTTTGTTTTGATCATCGCATCATTTAAATCTGCCTCGATAGTTAAGTCTCTGCACCTTAGTACTAGCATGGTAGAAGATCCCACTTTTGTCCCAAAAATCTGGTTGGAGAGTCGGTCCATTTATTCATGATTTGTTTGGATTTGAGAACGTCTATGCCAAGTGTTGAGATTAGAAGCAATGCTTCTATTGTTGAGCTATGGATGGATTATAGGGATGAAGTGGTTATCCAGTAAGGGATGCCATTCTCGGTTTTGAAAGGAGGGTAGTTAAACTCTTAACTTGCCTTGGTAATACCCTCGAAGTCTCGTGTAACCTTATGAGTTCTGTCATGGTTAGTTACCTAGAATCTCTTGATGCATTTATCGGAAATCTCTGATCCGATCGAGTAATGTTCGCCAATAAGGCGGATGGTTCATTCGGCTTAAGCATGGGCTGTAGGAATCACCCTAGTATGTACACTGGGCAACATGGCTGGCATCGGTTGTTTTCAAGGGAAAGTTCTTCTGCGAGGAATACCTCTTAGAAGGTAAACGAGATCCAAGATTCGCAAGTGAATTGTTGGACAACTTGCATGAAACCATGAGTACGCAGTTATGGTTGAGCCAAGTATTCTAGAAAAGAATAAGTGAAAAAGGAACGAGAGGCGACAGTGAAATGAGTTCCAACTCATACCTTGGAAATAGGAATCAAGGAGCTACGAAATCATAAAGTCAAAGGCGGTCAAGGCACGATGGAATTAAGCTCAAGGAAATGTGGCTTAGACGCGCGCATCATGTCTCTTTTTAAGAGTATATCGTTGATCCTTGGTTCTCCTGCAGAGCTTGCATGCATGCTATCACTTGGTGGATATCCTCTCAGTCCTGTTTCTGTTGCAAACCCCGTAAGGAGTTTGTCTTGTTTATTTTCTCGATCTTATCTTGGGAACCTTAGGTAGAACTCTATGGATGTAAACATGTATTAGAAACATGTTATGATTGATATGGTTGCAAATGGTTGCAAGTGGTTGCTCGTGGATGCGCGAATACACGTTAGATACTAGATCGATGCACTCACATTTTGTATTACATATGCACGAGTATTTATACTTGTTTGAAAATTAATGTGTTGCCATGCGGATGTTGCATATGAATGAATGTTTGTGCACGCATATAGTACTTATATGACTAGGACTATTTGCATACATGTTGGACTCATGGCACTAAACATATTTTGCATTAGGAAGATCATTCAGGCCTGATCATTAGCATTAACTAAGGAGCATATACACACACATTCTGCATGTGTTCATATGGCATTAGAAATCATCTAAGGACAATGGTTGCCTGTGGATGATGTTTTGAGTAGATGGATGATGGATGGTAGGATACGTTCTTCCTAACTTGGAGATTTCGGGGACGAAATCCTTTAAGTTAGGGGGAATGTAACAACCCGGATTTTTACAACATGCTAAGACAAGAATCAAGGCAGAATTTAATTATAAAATCTGAATCAGGAGAAACGGGTTGCGCCATTGCATTCGTCTCGGAAAAATACGCGAAATAGAGTCTAAGTTTTCGGAAATCGGAGTCCGTATGACCAAGTTATGGCCCGTCAAAGTTTTCAGAAAATTTCAAGTTCAAAAACAGTTCAAATTTGAATTCAGATTTCAAATTCAGCCAAGCATAAGAGGCGGGAAAAATTCCCGCCACCCCCAAGTCGACTGGGGAGTTGACTTGGGAGTCGACACACCCTAGGTGGTGTCGACTACCCAGTCGACACCCCTGTCGACTTGGGTGGTCGGCCAGTTTGGCCTGGGTACACCTGACTTATTCCTTAAGACATGGTTGGAGGCTTGTTACGGATTTTAAAGGCTCAGATCTATCCTAGGGTTAATCTAAGGGCCTAAACTACTCCTAATCTCTATTAAAAGACCCCTAAGCCTACCCTAAACCCTCACAAATCACTCATGCCACGAAGTGCGGCCAAAATCTATCTTGATCATAGCCTCCATCTCCAACTCCAAGAGCTCATGCATTCAAATCGGATCCGAATCAAAGGTGCTAGCTTGCTACATCAAATCAAGGGGGTGAACCAATGTTGCTATGCAAGTTTCATGACGATTTTTCAACAAAGGAGCCACCTTTCTTGGACAAGACGATTCATGCTCCTAAATCTCTTGCCACGCTATGTAAGTTCTAGCTACTTCCAGATCTAAACGGTAGTTTTAATGATGGCATGGAATAAAACGAGATTAAACTAAGTATGCTAGCCTATATGAACCTTTTCATGCCTCTTTTGCTTGAACCTATGACTTTTGGCTATGCTTAGTGACTAAATCATGCTATTCATGTTATGGTTAACCTAGTTTATCTTGCAAGTTTGAATCTTTACCTATGGAATGCTAGCATGAACCTTTGGGAACCATTTGACTTGTGAAACATTGGCAAAGACTTGAATTTGGGGCATATGCATGTAAAGGAACCCAAACCCCTTATGTTATCATGCATGCTTGTGGCCAAATTCCCTTATGATACTATGCATGTTTGTGGCCAAATTCCCTTATGATACTATGCATGCTTGTGGCCAAATTCTCTTATGATGCTATGCATATTTCGAGTCCAAACCCCTTATGATACCATGCATGTTTGTGGCCAATCCCTTTTTGGCATCGTGCATGTTGTGAGGCCAATATGTAACATAGTACCCTTACTATGTTGACTCGCTTTTACTTGGGTTGGAAACACGATTTGGGGTAGGTTAGACGTGCATGATTATGACATGATAATTTGACATGGGATTTCACGAAATATGGCACTTATGATACACCTAAATGTGGGCATGACATGTGGGGTAAACATGGGACTTGAAACTAGACACGTGTGGGTTGTAAGTGTAATATGACACTAGACCAAACATGAAAGTGGCCAACTCGAGGTTGGGTTGAGTTTGTAGCATAAATCTACCCGGACCCGCCCAGCTTAACTAGTGGCTACAAACAATAGGATCCAATGTGAGAAGTTGGTCATGTCGCGCTTAAGACCTGAGGTTAGACTAGGTTGTGGTGTAAAACTACCCGGACCCGCCCGGCTTAACTAGTAACCACAACAAGGTCTAATATGAGAGGCTGAGAGTGCATTAATTAAATTAATGCCACATGATAAGGTTAAGTAAATTTGACTAATGACACTTAACCGATATGGCACGAATGGGTAGGTTAAGTGGGACCGAGCTTGATTTCTTAATGACACTTAACCATACAAGACAATTAGGGGATGGGGTTAAGTAATTTACACTTAACTAATCCAACTTGGTAATTAGATGGGGTTAAGTAATTTTCACTTAACTAATCCGACTTGGTAATTAGATGGGGTTAAGTAATTTACACTTAACTAATCCGACTTGGTAATTAGATAGGGTTAAGTAATTTACACTTAGTTAATCCGACTTGGAAATTAGATGGGGTTAAGTAATTTACACTTAACTAATCCGACGTGGTACTAAGATGGGGTTAAGTAACCTACACTTAACTAATCTAAACACGATAATTAGATGGGGTTAAGTAACCTACACTTAACTAATCTAAACACGGTAATTCGATGGGGTTAAGTTAAACACTTAACCAATCTAAACTTGGTAATTCAATGAGATTAAGTATCCAATACTTAAGCAACTTAACATGATAATTTAATGGGGTTAAGTAACTTATACTTAACCAATTATACATGATGATTTGATGAGGTTAAGTTAACCTATACTTAACCAATCCGACTCGATAATCCGATGAGGTTAAGATAATCTATGCTTAACCAATCTAACACGATAATCTGATAGGGTTAAGATAAACAAATACTTAACCAATTTGACTTGATGATTGAATAGGGTTAAGTCATGAGCTTCTTGGTATACTTAACCAACTTGTAGGTCTAGGTCTTGGACTTGAATACTTTGCCAAATCGTGACATGATTCATAGGCAGGTTAAGTCATGAACTGGAATGACAACACTTAACCCATTAGACAAAACCCTAGTTCAGGGGACTAGGTGGAAAACCGGGATTAACAAGGATAATGGGAAAGGAGACTAAGTGGTAAACCTTAGTTTGGGAACCTAAGTAGTAATTCTTAGTCGAGGAATTTGGACCAGTTCACAGATAGATGAGTAACCCGATACGGTAGGTCATCGCTTAAAACACGAGGAGGTGCAAATTATCTGACTTAGATAAAGGCTCCAACGAACTGGGTGACGAAGCGGTAGCTTCGGGGGACGTGAGGGTACTCTTGGTATCCCTCTATGAGGTGGCAGATGGTCCATGAAACCCGTCCTCACAGGGGTTAAGGTCTGCGGTAGAAGAGCCAAGGGTATGCCTTGGTTGCTATGCGAGCGACCTAAAGACGGAGATGGATTAGCGTGGAGTCGACGATACTTGATTTTTGCCCTGGATAGCACGTCGTCGACTACCTACCATCTTTAGTCAATCGTGTACGAACGGAAAGGCAGAGAACTCCCAACAGACCATGTTCTTGCTATCGAGTCATGGGTGAGGTTGACCCATAGGAAAGTGGGGCTATAGTGGGGCCAGGATGTAGTTCTCATACATGTTTTTTCTTGGATTTCCTTTCGGTAGTTGAGGGAGGGGTCACGTGGGACTATAGCCACGGATACAAAAACAGACCTTGATATCTGCATCAGCAGACGACTTAAAGCTCCCGACTGAGTTCCGTATTTCTTGATTTGCCCTGACACGGAACTCGGATGGCACATTGAGATACATGTGCGTCTAGACATGGAAAACGATTCACGATACTTACGCGGGATAAAGGGCGCGGTTGACGGGTGGCATAATCCCTAGTGGCCCTAAGTGACTTGGACCCAAACCGAGACACGGAAACGTTCATTAGGTAGCATAATCCCTAGTGGTCCTAGGTGGCATAAATCCTAAGTTAACACGCGATAGTTCATGGTAAGAAAACCTAACAAGATCAATGGAAGCAGTCGAAAACAACCTCAAGGATAAAACGGTACTACGTTGAGATGGTATAGATTTACAAGGGAAAGCCCGTACGGCCTACGGCAAAGGACTGAACTTATACATGGAAAGAAACATACGAGTTGGGAAACACCTACATATGCTATATATTAGGTTGACATGGACCATTACATGACATGGGGCAAGGGCCATTCATAGTTAACACATGACGCGGGTTGGGATACTAGTACGAGAGGTGCAGAGTAAATATACATGATAAATACCTTGGGATGTTATACATGATGGATACCGTGGGAGGTTATACCTGATAGATACGTTGGGATAGTATACTTGATAGAAACCTGATGATGTGATACCTTGATTTATCTTGACACCGTAGTTTATCATGATACCTTAGTTTATCTTGCTACAGTAGTTCATCCAGTTATCATGGTTTAGCTTATCTATCTTGTCGTCATCCTTATGTTTACTTTCAGTTTATGCATGTCATGTTACCTTTACCTGTTTTTATACTGGAAGTAGATAGGACTTACCAGTCTTTATGACTGATCCCGTTTTCTTTCGCCTCTTTGTCTTTCGTTTCCCCCCTAGGTTTCAGGGAGGAAATGATGTTGTTTAGTTCAGACCTCTTATGCTTGGAGGTCATCATGTATAGCTTGGTCTTCTCTTGGCTATGGCTGCTTCACCGCTTTATTTTGGGGATTAATTTATGAAAAGGTTTTATGCTTCTTTAGTATTGCAAGACAGGTTTTGATGTATTCTGATGTAAAAAGCTTTAGACCTTATTTTATAAAGTAATGAAATTTGTTTTACTTCCGCTGTTTTATATATGTTCTGTCTTGTAATATTTCTGTGCATGTTTACCTCGATAATGCTTCACCAAACCTAGTGCATTCCCTTCGTGAGTGACCCTAGCGGAGGTGGGGTGTTACACCCTCTCCATTTACCCTTTTTAATACCAACTTGATGGCTGCAATCACCTTTTAAATCCAAGTACGAGAGCGTGCATTTCAAACATATTGCTTCATGCTAAAGGTAGTCGCCTATTTAAATAGTTTTTTTATACACAACAATTTATAATTTTCCACTTAAGTTTTTTTCTTTTACAAAACACAAATTTTCACATAAGAACTCTTATAATTCATTCTGAATAATATTAAACCACCAACTTCAAAACAACTTCCCTCGTTGCTTGACTGGATATCCGATATAATATCTCTATTACCTCGCTAACTTTATTATAACTCTCATCTTACATAATGGTTTAACACTATTCTTAAATAAACATTTTCTATTACTCTTTCCCAAAATCTATTTTACTACATGAAGTAATGTGTTTGATCATCTCATATAGGTGCTTAAGAAATTCTTATCAGTGACATTGATTAGACATATCGATCAAAACCATTAAAATACCTAATGGATAATTCAACACAAAATAAAAATAACATATTTTTAGTTCATACATGGTTGTCCCTATTGTTTCATTTTCACAAACATTCTTGCTTTATTTTAAACAAGACAACTCATCACCATGTTCCACTAAATATTCACTTTATTTAATTCACAAGTCAATTATCTTGTAAAAAACACTTAATCATCAATATTTTCCATCCCTTAATCCAACTTATGGATTTATTTAATTTAGCATAGCCAAAATACTTCACTTGTTTCCACTGTGCAACGCTGATTTATTTAGATTTAGCACTTTTTTACCCCAACAAGAATTTCACTTATACTATATCAGATTTAGTTCATTTACCTATCCCAAATTATTTTATTAACTCAGCAACCAACTAATCACAGACGGATAGGGATTAAGTTTCATCAAAAATTATAAACCCTAGATTTAAACGTCAAAAGGATTTGAGATCATAGAGATTTCTATAAAGATAAGCTACACATCAATGGGCTAAACACATGGAATACTACAGAGTGGGGGTATATTCCTAGACGTGTTCCCAAAGTAAGATTTACATAAGACTCGACTAATAGAGAACACCCTGTATGGATAACAATAAAAATGATAAAAGCAGACATAAATATTATCCTTCGTGTTATAACACATACAGTACTTCGATTCTGTTTTGTATTTATTATAATTTGTTCTGAATCCAAATCTAATATCATGTAGTAATTCCCCACCTAAATACCCGCCCTAATAATAAGCATTAACGAGAAATGCTGTTATTAGAGTAGATAATACGGTTGGTAGGGGGCGCCCATCCATAATCCTGTATTAGATGAGTATCGGATAAATCGACCGGGTGTATACATTTTTCTTTCCTTAACTCGAGTAGATCAACGTACTTAATCCATATAATATAAAACTACAATAACTAAGGATCATATGCAAAACAAGTCACAACATATCAGAGATAACATATCATAGAACAAAATACATATTGGTGCAACAACATATACAAATACACATGCTACATACTCGAATGGTTTACATAAACTACATACACATAAATCATACTACAAAAGAATAAATATACATATGATACAAATATATGACCGTACACCTTAAGTAGTAACTTTAAGAGAAATAGTTTGTGCTGAATCTACTAAACCCAAATGAACTACAAGTTATAACCTGAAACTTCTCAGTCTGACCCGAGTATAAAATATACGGTTGGTCTAGCTCAAACATATCAATATAATAAGATAGTTGAAGTTTAATAATGTTAAGGGAACAATTCCTTTTCGTAAGAAAAGGAACCTCATAATCACAAATAAATTCAAAAAAAAAAAAAAAAACAGAAATGATGATTCCTTTTTATTAGGAAGGAATATAATAACTTAGAACAACCTATTTCACAAAAGATAAATTCATGAGTTTGTACTCACATTACTCGTGAAAATCATAAACACTGACTTGGGTGTTTCCATCCATACAAATTACCCAGGTTCCAACTTGGGGTAATTAAAATATAGATCCATGAGTAATAGGATCTACACAAGAAAATTTAGTACAATCAGTGAGTGTTAGCTTTGAGCTATATATATGTATCATCTTTTAAATCACAAAGGGCATCAAAACACATAAACCAAATTATCATTAGTATGCTCCAAATAATTCATAATAAACTCATAAAGTTTAACTCCACAAAAATGATCACCATCTCCTTAAATTAGCTATAAGGATATAATGGAAATTCACCATTATATGCCACCAAATACGGATCTAAAACATCACAAACATCAAAATCACTAAACTACAAAATGGATCTAAAGCATCAAAAATTATTGCATGTGTTGCATAAATGAGCTCCCCCAAAGCTTTTGCTAAATATTATACACATATTCAAGCATCGATCACTACAAAACCTTCCTTTCCATCGAGGGTATCTTGATCCCCAGGTGAAGAGGACACGCATATAAGACTCCCCCCCTCCCCCCGAGTATAGCTTCCCCCCAAAGCAAGTACTGGCATACATAAACAATAAAGAATGTGTCGTAATTAAACTCCTAAACAGTAACCTAAATAATAAAAACAATATGTCTTATACCGTACGCTGTTACTACCTGATTTACTATAAGCTAGCGTACTTTACACTAGTAAACATCTAGTATCGTCGGCCATCGAGTTAAGAATTAACCGATATAATATACCTTCGCGTCCTATATGACGAGATTTACTAATCGTTTAACCGCAACCTCATCTTCTCAAACGGTGCAATTTTGTATATAGAATATACTTAGTTTAAGAAAACGGATTCATAAAATGATTCTCAAAATGTTCGAGTTAATTCTTTAAAAATCCTAATATTTCAAAAATATCATTTGTATTATTGCCTTAAGACGATTTTAGTTTGATTAAATTATAGAAAAAACCCATCTCAAAGCTAATAACATTTTTATAAAGAAAATTACCTTTCGAAAACGTTTTTTAAAATGTGTGTAGTGTCACAAAGAAACACAAAAATTCACAAGGATTCAACACTAAATTCATCATTGAATTATGGATATTGTGTACTTTTGTCTTGTCCTCGAATAGGATCAAAGCCTTGCTAAATTCATCTCAAAAACCATCAAACAACCCAAAGGAATTCACCAAAATTGGTTTAGCAATTCAAAGCAATAGCAGGAATTCCTTACTCAATTCCTACTACCTGCGTCAACACTGGATGAGTGAATTACACATGTAATTCTACTTGTTGCGTATTCAACTTTGGGATGATTTTAATTTCTCAAAAGACCAAACTGGACCATGATACTTTGCACAAATTAACTTCAATACATTAACATTAAGTCAAAAAGAAAAATTAGTCTGGCGTGAATTGGCGGGAGAAGTAAGCTCTCGAACTTAGACACAACTAAGATTTCGAAGCAATGAGTTTCTCCGAACAAAATTCACAGTTATAGTAAACGAAATTAAATCAAGTTCAACTTTAACTGAGATAAATAAGTGTTTTAGCTAGAGAGAGTGGGTAAACAACTCATTTTGACTAGATTTCACAAAGATTTGGCTTGAATTGATTGTAAGATGATAGCTTTGAGCATTCATAGCTATTAAAAAGCAGTAATACTGACATGCAATTTGAAACCTATTACTGAGATTTTTTTTCCCTTCTCTAGTTCGTGACTTGAAGAATAAATACTTTGATTGGGAAGCTAATTTCTTATATGAATCACTGTAACACCCCACCTCCGCTAGGGTCACTCACAAAGGGAATGCACTAGTTTTGGAGGAGCGTTATCAAGGAAAACAAACACAAAAATATTACAAGACAAAACATAGATAAAACAGCGGAAGAATCAAAAGATAAATTTCATTACTTTCAAAAAGAGTCAAAACCTTTTACATCAAATAGCCAAGGTCATTATTTTCCATTACAACAAATTCTGTCTTGCATAAATAAAGAAGCGTAATCTTAAAACAACAAAAGTAGCTTAATTTCCCAAAGATAGCAGAAATGCAGCCATAGCATAGCTCAAGATAAAATCGTACATGAGCTGAACTGAAAACAAGCGAAATCCAAGCCAAGTTCTAGAGTTTCCTCCCTGAGAACCTTGCGGGAGGGGGGGGGGATGGGGAAACGAAAGAAAAAGAACCGAAAGAAAACGGGTCAATCATAAAGACTGGTAAGTCCTAGTGAATTTCAGCATAAAAACAGGTAAAGATAACATGATATGTATAAACTAAAAGTAAACATAAGGATGCTATCAAGATTGGCAAGATAGACTAAGATAGCATGATAATTCAAGTGTAATCAAGTATAGTATCACATATTCAAGGTTCGCTGCATCAACTGTACTAGAATCCAAACCCATGTCTTATATTAATCATGAAATAATACCTTGGCCCAATATCATGAATTGACCTATTTCTAGGTCCAACGAAACGATCCACTAGTCGATATGCTCCGTACAAGTTCTAGCTCGTCATGTGTCTATGTCATACGGCCCTATCACGAATGTAGTCACCTGTGCTAGCTCCACCATAGGGTGTATCAAGCCCTAGGGTGCCAACCACTGCCATGAATCAAGCATGCACAGATAAAACTACTGATGCCAAATGCCTACTTTTTCAACTCCGGAACACATGCACGAGCATAGCCCGCCTGAACCTACACTGGCGCACCAACACATCCGTCGTTCTAGTCGCTTACAATCAACCCAGTAATCGTGCCCCACCCTGCCTAATTCCAGGGTACCTTGATACATCTAGTGGGTTACTGCTGAATGGACAGCGTAACTAGGTTTTATATCCAATAGATTAAGTGTTGTCATTCAAATTCGTGACTTAATCCTTATCAGTCTAGCATGTCAAGTTGGTTAAGTTTTGTCATTCAATTTCGTGACTTAACCCTACGAATCATGTGTCAAGTTGGCTAAGTGTTGTCTTTCATGTTCATGACTTACCCCTATCATGTGGCAGTAATTCATTAATGCACCCCAACCTCTCACATCAAACCTGTTGTTGTGGTCATTGGATATGCCGGGCGGTTCCGGGCAGAATTACACCACAACTCAGTATGACCTCAGGTTTTCAATTGCCATATGACCAACTACCCACATTGGATCCTATTGTTTGCAGTAACTGGATTTGCCGGGCGGTTACGGGCAGAATTACACTGCAAACTCAACCCAACCTCGAGTTGGCCATTTTCAAGTTCATTCTAGTGTCATGTCCATGTTCAAATTTCATGTCAAGTTCGTGTCAAGTTTTCAAGGAAAGTTTCATGCCAAGTTTCTATAATTACCAATTTTTCCCAATGTTACCCCTTCTAAATATTAGGCTAACAATCTTAGCCTAATTTTCCGTCCGCATGATTTTTGACATATAATATTAGACTAACAACTTATCCTAATTTAACGTACACAAAATTTGCATAAAGAAACTTCATAAACAAGACATAGATGTAAACTTGGCATTCTCAGCATAGTCAATATGAACACCATAGGTGTGTACTTGCACAATAATCAACATGAATATCATAGGTGTAATCTTGCAACGTAGACTAAATCAACATACATATTTGTGAATTTGCAACATAGACTAAATCAACTTACATATATGTGAACTTGCAAATCAATCATGAGCATATGAATAAGTGTGATCTTGAAATATGACATAGGTTTAAAATATACACATAAACATGTAGATCTAACATGTGGTCACATATGTGATATGATTTTACAACCTAAAACTTGCATAACATGATAAACTACACAATTTGTCATAACAGGTTACACTCCAATAGACTTATTCATTAATTCCCAATTCAACATGATAATAAAATAGAATATCATTCAATTTCACATATAACATAATAAACATTGTTCTATTATCAATTTATTCCCAAGGCATGATATAGCTGAATAAATTGACTAAACATCACAGGCATATAGATCTGATAACATTATGAACATGAAAAGTTTTGAATAATAATCTAGGTTCAAGAACATGGATAGATCTAACCTAAATAGAAAAATCCCCAAAATCTAGATCCAAGGATAAATAAAGAAAATAGGTCGGAATATAAAGTCAAGCTTAGATCCAATTTCATAGTCACAATCCGAGGCAATAACCTCATGGTCATGAATCATAGGTGATTAGCCACAATTGTCCTTGTCATAGTTATAGGCAATAGTCATATGTTCATAGTCATGGGCATAGTCTTATGTTCACAGTTATAGGCATAGGCATAGTCTTATGTTCACAGTCATAAGCATAGTCTTATGTTCACAGTCATAGGAATAGGCATAGTTTTATGCCATTAACAATAGTTTCAACGTCATAGGAAATATTCCCAATAGTCAAGATCCAAGAAGATAACAAAAATAGATATGAATCATACATAAATCAATTCCAATTTATAACATGCACATATTAAGTTTATAGTTTTTATCTAAAAATAACTGGAACATACAGATCGTGGTCTAAGAAATTTAGATGCAGAATTCAAGTCTAGAAATTTGTCGTTGAATTGCTGAATCGTTGAATCTTGCTTTGATTGTAGAAGCAAATCCCCCAATATGAAATTCCTAGCCGTAGTCTTCAAGAAATAATCTTCGCGTTTTAATTTAATTTAATTTAGAGGAAGAAGAAGAAGCCATGATCATCAAGAGTTTGTGCAGCATAGGGTTAGAGAAGAATGGTGTAAAGGGAATGAGGCTAAGGGGCTGTTTATATAGGTGTAGGAAACTTATTTAGGCCCCTAGATAAACCCTAGAATCAATCCTGACCTTCAGAAATCGTCCCAGCCCACTGACTCAACCGGTGCACCCAACCAGGCAACCCTGGCCCGACCAGGGAGGTCGACCCCTAGGTTGACAACCAGGTCGATCCTATGGTCAGCCTGGTCTTGGTCGACCTGGGCTCTGGGCGAGAATTTCCCGCCCAGCCCGCTTCTGGGTCTTGAATTCGAATTTGAATTCGAATTTCTGAGCTGTTTATTATTCTAAAAATTCGTGAAACTTCTAGAGGTCATAACTCGGTCATATGGACTCCGATTTTCTAAAACTCGGATCGATTTCTTGCAGAATTCCGAGATGAACGCAATGGCGTGACCCTTTTCCCTTGATTCTTATTTTAAAATTTAATTCTGCCTTGATTTATGGTTTTAACACGTTATTAAAATACGGGTTGTTAATTCGTCCCCGAAATCTTCAAGTTAGGAAGAATGCATCCTATCATCCAATCAACCATCTACTCAACCATCATCCACCAACAACCATTGTCCTTAAAAGATTTCTAATGCTATATGAACATATGCAGAAAGTGTGTGTATATGTTTCTTATCTAATGCAAATGATCAGGCCTGATTGATCTTCTTAGTGCATAATATGTTTAGTGCCATGAATCAAACATGTATGCAAATAGTCTTACTTACATAAACACTATATGTGTGCACAAACATCCATCCATATGCAACATTCACATGATAACACATTCAATTTCATCCATAAGCAAGTATAAACACTCATGCATATGCAATATGAAAAATGTATCTGAGCCGATCTAGTGCCTAATGTGTGTTATGCAACCACGAGCAACCACTTGCGACCACTTGCAACCATTTGCAAACATCAACCATAACATGTTCCAATAACATGTTTACATCCAAAAGGGTTCTACCTAAGGTTCTCAAGATAGGATTAAGAAGATAAGCAAGATAAAACAAAGCATCAAAGAGAAGAATTTAAAGATGTATCCCTAGAAGGTCCTGCTTGTGGGGCTTGCCCTTGCTTCTTAGGGCAGTTCTTGCTGATATGTCGAATATCACCACACTGAAAGCATGCTCCCATCTTCATCTTCTTCTTTCTACAATCCTGGACTATATGCCCCTCAATACCACAGAAGTGACATCTTCTTTTTTCACGTGTCTTGTTATCATTATTGTTGTTGTTCTTGCCTCCTTTCTTGGAGTCTACCTTCTTATTTGGAGACTCATTCGCCTTGACTTCCTTCATGCCATTCTTGTCTTCTTCATTTAAGAGCGCTATGTCTACTAGCTTTTCGTAAGTAGCTCCCATAGGTACGTGGGTCATAGTCAAGCTGTGAAGTGGCTCATTCAATCCTTTGACAAAACGAAGAGCCTTCTTATGAGGGGTATTCACTAAGTCTAGTCCAAATCGGGCTAGCTGATTGAATTGGCTGACATACTCCTTGAACGTCATAATTCCTTGCTTAAGAGATAAGAATTTTTCTAGCTGTAAACTTTGTTCAGCTTGCAAGAGGAATTTCATCTCAAACCTAATCCTGAAATCCATCCATGTTTCAACCGGCCTCTCGGCATTAGTGACTTCCCACCAATAGGAATCTTCGTCTTTGAGCAACCATACCGCCAACTGTACCTTCTTCCTATCGTCCACCTCGAAGATAACGAACAGATCCTCAGTTTCTTTATGCCAATTCCTCGCTTCTACGAATGATTCAGTTCCCTTGAAATCCTTCCCACCCATGGCCCTGAAATATTTATAGATCTTTGAGAAAGTAATTGCACGAGGAGGGGGCGGAGGAGGAGGAATCGCTGTTGCTGGAGGAGGAATATCTGTTGGGCCTGCATCGTTGGCCCTAGCCTCTAAGTACCTCCTGAACCAGCCAGGTATTGGCATGCCCTCTAGAAAGTTAAGATTCCCAGACATGCTGAAATGAAAAGGAAGAAATTCAAAACAAGGAAACAAAGGATAGTGCTAATGGATTTTGGGGAATAGCCTTTCAATAAAACAAGACTTTTCTTAAAAGATGCTTCTTTGTAAACGATTTTGAAAATAATTTTAGGAGGTTTTCTAAAAACTTTTGCCCGGTCTGGTAACCTTCTGCTCTGATACCAAATGTAACACCCCACCTCCGCTAGGGTCACTCACAAAGGGAATGCACTAGTTTTGGAGGAGCGTTATTGAGGTAAACAATCACAGAAATATTTCAAGACAGAACATAGATAAAACAACGGAAGAATCAAAAGATAAATTTCATTACTTTCAAAAAGAGTCAAAACCTTTTACATCAAATAGCCAAGGTCATTATTTTCAATTACAACAAATTCTGTCCTGCATAAATAAAGAAGCACAATCTTAAAACAACAAAAGTAGCTTAATTCCCCAAAGGTAGCAGAAATGCAGCCATAGCATAGCTCAAGATCAAACCGTACATGAGCTGAACCGAAAGCAAATGAAATCCAAGCTAAGTGCTAGAGTTTCCTCCCTGAGAACCTTGGGGGGGAACGGAAGAAAAAGAGGCAAAAGAAAATGGGTCAGTCAAAAAGACTGGTAAGTCCTAGTGGCTTTCAGCATAAAAACAAGTAAAGATAACATGACATGTATAAACTGAAAGTAAACATAAGGATGCTGTCAAGATTGGCAAGATAGACTAAGATAGCATGATAATTCAAGTGTAATCAAGTATAGTATCACATATTCAAGGTCCGCTGCATCAACTGTACTAGAATCCAAACCCATGTCTTATATTAATCATGAAATAATACCTTGGCCCAATATCATGAAATGACCTATTTCTAGGTCCAACGAAATGATCCACTAGTCGAACGGCTCCCTACAAGTTCTAGCTCGTCATGTGTCTGTGTTATACGGCCCTATCACGAATGTAGTCACCTGTGTTAGGTCCACCATAGGGTGTATCAAGCCCTTGGGTACCAACCACCGACACGAATCAAGCATGCACAGATAAACCTAATGATGCCCAATGCTTGCTTTTTCAACTCCGGACCATGTGCACGACAATAGCCCGCCTGAACCAACACTGGCGCACCAACAAAGCCGTCGTTCTGGTCGCTTACAATCAACCCAGTAATCATGCCCCACCCTGCCTAGTTCCAGGGTACCGTGATATATCTAGTGGGTTACTGCTAAAATGGACTGCGCAACTAGGGTTTTCATCCAATAGGTTAAGTGTTGTCATTTAAATTCGTGACTTAACCCTTATCAGTCTAGCATGTCAAGTTGGTTAAGTGTTGTCATTCAAGTTCGTGACTTAACCCTATGGATCATGTTTCAAGTTGGCTAAGTGTTGTCTTTCATGTTCATGACTTAACCCTATCATGTGGCATTAATTCATTAATACACCCCAACCTCTCACATCAGACCTGTTGTTGTGGTCACTGGATATGCTGGGCGGTTCCGAGTAGAATTACACCACAACTCAGTCTGACCTCGGGTTTTCCAGTGCCATATGACCAACTACCCACATTGGATCCTATTGTTTGCAGTAACTGGATTTGTCGGGCAGTTCCGGGCAGAATTACACTGCAAACTCAACCCAACCTCGAGTTGGCCATTTTCAAGTTCGTTCTAGTGTCATGTCCATGTTCAAATTTCATGTCAAGTTCGTGTCAAGTTTTCAAGGCAAGTTTCATGCCAAGTTTCCTATAATTACCATTTTTTCACAACGTTACCCCATCTAAATATTACGCTAACATTCTTAGCCCAATTTTCCGTCCGCAAGATTTTTGACATATAATATTAGGCTAACAACTTAACCTAATTTAACGTACACAAAATTTTCATAAAGAAACTTATTAACATAAACATGACATAGGTGTAAACTTGGCATTCTCGGCATAGTCAATATGAACGCCATAGTTGTGTACTTGCACAATAATCAACATTAATATCATAGGTGTGATCTTGCAACGTAGACTAAATCAACATACATAGATGTGAATTTGCAACATAGACTAAATCAACTTACATATATGTGAACTTGCAAATCAATCACGAGCATATGAATAAGTGTGATCTTGAAATATGATATAGGTTTAACATATAGACATAAACTTGTATATCTAACATGTGGTCACATATGTGATATGATTTTACAACCTAAAACTTGCATAACATGATAAATTACACAACTTGTCATAACAGGTTATACTCCAATAGACTTTTTCATTAATTCCCAATTCAACATGATAACAAAATAGAATATCATTCAATTTCACATATAACATAATAAACGTTGTTCTATTATCAATTTATTCCCAAGGCATGACGTAGCTGAATAAATTGACTAAACATCACTGGCATATAGATCTGATAACATTATGAACATGAAAAGGTTTGAATAATACTCTAGGTTCAGGAACATGGATAGATCTAACTTAAATAGAAAAATCCCCAAAATCAAGATCCAAGGATAAATAAAGAAAATAGGTCGGAATAGAAAGTCAAGCTTAGATCCAATTTCATAGTCACAATCCTAGGCAATAACCTCATTGTCATGAATCATAGGTGATTAGCCACAATTGTCCTTGTCATAGTTATAGGCAATAGTCTTATATTCACAGTCATAGGCATAGGCATAGTCTTATGTTCACAGTCATAGGCATAGGCATAGTCTTATGTTCACAGTCATAGGCATAGTCTTATGTTCACAGTCATAGGCATAGGCATAGTTTTATGCCATTAACAATAGTTTCAACGTCATAGGCAATATTCCTAATAGTCAAGATCCAAGAAGAAAAAAAGAACAGATATGAATTATACATAAATCAATTCCAATTTATAACATGCCCATATTAAGTTTATAGTTTTTATCTAACAGTAACTGGAACTTACAGATCGTGGTCTAAGAAATTTAGATGCATAATTCAAGTCTAGAAATTTGTCGTTAAATTGCTGAATCGTTGAATCTTGCTTTGATTGTAGAAGCAAATCCCCCAATATGAAATTCCTAGCCATAGTCTTCAAGAAATAATCTTTGCATTTTAATTTAATTTAATTTAATTTAATTTAGAGGAAGAAGAAGCCATGATCATCAAGAGTTTGTGCAGCACAAGGTTAGAGAAGAATGGTGTAAAGAGAATGAGACTAGGGGGCTGTTTATATGGGTGTAGGAAACTTATTTAGGCCCTTAGATAAACCCTAGAATCAGGCCTAACCTTCAGAAATCGTCCCAGCCCTCTGACTCAACCGGTGCACCCAACCAGGCCACCTTGGCTCGACCAGGGAGGTTGACCCCCAGGTCGACAACCAGGTCGACCCTATGGTCGACCTGGTCTGACCAAGTCGACCCCCAGAACGACCCCTTGGTCGACCTGGGTTCTGGGCGGGAATTTTCCCGCCCAGCCCGCTTCTGGGTCTTGAATTCGAATTTCTGAGCGGTTTTTGATTCTAAAAATTCGTGAAACTTCTAGAGGTCATAACTCGGTCATACGGACTCCGATTTTCGAAAACTCGGACTTGATTTCATGTAGAATTCTGAGACAAACGCAATGGCGCAACCCGTTTCCCTTGATTCTTATTTTAAAATTTAATTCTGCCTTGATTTATGGTTTTAACACATTATTAAAATACGGGTTGTTACAATCACTCTCGCTATTTATTCTACTTTTAATTTGAAAAAATGTTTAAACTTCGGGAATTTTAAATGCGGAGTATGGCCATTTTTGTTTCTCATTGTAATTTTTTTTCATGAAGAAGAGAAGGGATAGTAGTAAATAAAGCATGTACGACCATTTTCTTCCATCTCTGGCAAAATTCTTTGTTTAGAAACAGGCTAATCTCCATTACTAAGCCAATACAACTTAATTATGTTAAATAGGCTCAATTACATAATGTTAAGCACTCCGAACACATATTTAGACCATTTAACAATACACACACATACTAAGTTATCTTTAACTTGCAAAACAAAAATATTAAGTATATATTCAAAACAATTTTAGCATCATTTTCAATTCAACCTTTGGTAAAATTTCACATTTATACAAAGCATTCCTTTTATACTTTTAATTAATAAAAGCTTGCATTTCTTAAGATTTAATTCATATGAATTTCACATTCTTGGCAAAATAGGCACAAAGCCTTAACAAAATATTTCAACAGACTTAAATATCGATTTCTATCCTACATTTACACTTTTGTATTTTTGTTCACAACATACTTAGATTTAAAGATACATTTTGCAAAAAAAATCACTATTCACAATTATTCACCAACATCTACACTATTAAAATAATTTAACACATAAATTACACATAGACATATATAAAAAATTCTTAAACATGGCTTTGAGCATAATTCCAATAATATCGTTAGGAAATACAACTTACATTTCCATACACAACTTACAAATTATTAATTACCTTGTTAAAATAAATTAACACTTCATATTAAACATATAATTTTCATATAAATATTGCTTACTAATCAATATCCTATATTTTAAATATTCATTTAGACCAACAAAATATAATCTAACACAACTTTCCCAAAATTATCACATTTGAGAAAATAATTCATTAAACACTTACTATACTATTTTCCAGTTTATTTAATTTATCTTTAAATCTACTAAGAAAACACATATTGGAATAAATTTTATTATTACACTAAATGAATTTAAGTTATTCCAATGTGTTCAGGAATCAAATCACTTACAGAAACGTTAATGGCGACAGATCTATAACATTTACACTCCCTCTCCATCTAAACAATCATCTGGACCTTTCCGCTGATCGCCTCCAACCACCTCCACCTCGTTGATGGTCAAAAGCAAAAGGCAGAAATCGAGATTCACCCCTGAATCACATTATCCAAAATCCAGTACAAGATCTGGTCGCCGCTACCACCTTATATCCTCCTCCTTACTTGATTCTAAAATGGATGTTGCTGATTCTGACGAGTCCGAGCTTGCTCCGACGAATTATAAGCCCAAATTTGCTCTAGATATTTCTGTTGTTTTGTCAAACAGTGTTACAATGTCCTCTTTGATTCATGACATTACGATGGCACCTAGGCTGTCAACTGAACCTCAGGTTGTGGCTGGCCCTATAACTCTAACATCGTTGATCATATCTGCTAATCCTCCATGCCCCCCCAATCAAGGTAATACTCTAAAGAAAATGGTTTTGGATGAATCTGTCGGAAATGGTGAAACTGTAAATGGAACTACAAACAATAAGAAAGCAAATTTTGTTGTTTCTTCAGAGTGTAATGTTGTGATTCTAGTAGTTGGTTTGAGAGATTTTGATGTGCCTTTCACTACTGACTGTTGTGAACCTTCGGAGTGCGTGCATGATGTTCGACCAATTGCCAAACCTGTTAATGCACCCTGGACAACCCTATTTGTCTCACTACCAAACAATGCTGGCGAATATAAACCAAAACATTTCAACATTCCTGATAAGCAATCTGGACCAGCACCTCCATCTGAATTTCTACAGTAAGCTAAGTCATTTTGGAAAGATCATATTGTGGGGTTTTTCTTGGATTTCAAAGTGTCAAATTTTGATATGCTAATTGCTTGTCATTGGGCTTGGCGACTTCATGGGCAACTATGGATTTCTCTTGTCAATGGCATGTATTATCTGAAATTCTCATCTAATGAAGAAAAACATAGGGACTTAGAAGTAGCTCCAACAATTATTAGAGGAAAGTCGTTTATATTCACTCCTTGGATTCCATCTGTGGACAAAGTTAGAGATAAGGTCCTCTCTATTCCAGTGTGGGCCTAATTTAACAATGTACCTTCTGCACTCCAACCTCTTATTGGGCTCAATTGGCTAGCTTGCCATATTGGCAAGCAAAAATGCTTTGATTCCAACATGGTAGCTAGAAGGAATCTTGTTTTTGCAAAAGCGCTAATTAAAATAACTCCAAAGAAGCCCCTTCCTACGCAGTTGAAGGTATGCATAGAAGATCATTTTTATTATGTTGATGTAACATATAAATGGAAACCGGAGATTCGCAACACCTGCAAATCTTTTGGCCACGTTGTGGAGAAATGTTATGTAAAGAGTGATAGTATTCAGACTGAGAGGATTCCTCTACCGTGTCCACCTCCTAAGGTATGGGTACCCAAAATCAAGCCTGTTGTCATTCCAACTGCTAGTTATGTGGTTAGCGTTAAAGATCCCTCTAATAAAATACCAACAGAAAGATAATTTTTTTATTGGAACAAACTGCAAAGGATTCTGAATCATTCTAAAGCCGGTATGAAACATAAGTTGAGTGAGGGATATATTATGTGCATGTAGATGAGAATGAAAAAGCACGAAAGTTAATGTACCATGTTAAAGGTGAAGGGTTAGTTCTAGCAAAGATAGGTGAAGATAAAAAGAACAACGATCAATTACTTCAGGACTCAGTTTGCAACAAACAATATCTATATTCCGAGATTTCTCCTTTTAATGTGTCGTACCTGGCTACCCATTTTGCTGAGGCCGTGATGGAAGTTTCACCATAAGATGCTGATGGGGGCTAGCCCCCAGTTAGCGCATAGTAGTCTTGACATGTCAGTCAAGCTCCTGTTTATATTTCTTTTTGTAGTCTAGTTGATGGCTAGCTCATGTGCTGTAAGCCTGTGTAGGTTATCAGTGGTCGGTCCACCTAAAAAACCAATAGCTGATTGTTTACAAACAATCACCTGTATCTTTCTGTACTTTTATTATTAGTTATAATAAAATGTGTTTGCAGTTAACTTAAAAAGCGGTCAGTGCTGCCAATTTTTTTTATTCTATTACATAATATTTCTTATAAATCACAAATTCCTATTTCTCATCTTAAATTATTAGACGAGTTAGACTCTTAAACCCATATAATAATATACTCAAGATACAATTACAAAATACTTTATAATCTATTTACCTCGGGTGCCCAAAAACCCAGGCAATTACAATAATGTTCCGAGAAAGTGATTGGGATAGAAATAAAGGGAAAGATAAAGACGAAAGCGAAGACATAGATAGGAACCAAGATAGCTCTCGCCCTAGGCGACCCAATTTTGGAGAGGCTTTTTTAAGGCTCAAAAGTGTGCGAGTCTTGTTGTAGGCGACCATATAACTATGGTAGTGGCTATTACTAAAGAGACTTATTCTCGTTGTTTCGAATCTCTACCTGTTATTACGAAATCAGTTGATACGGAAGAAAGAACAAGGTCTAGTGGCTGAAGATGACCATGGAACCCATACCTCCCACCCCTCCTCTTAGGGTTTTTCATTCCCAAAGTATTTTTTTAATGATAATCTCTTCTTACCAAGGATGCATCCTATCCCTTTTATGATTGACAAAGAAATATTTGATTGGATCTTTGATGTGTACAATCAGTAAAGAATTTTTGGATTATGGCTTGAAGCTATCCGACTTAATGGAAAAGAAAAATGCTGAAATAGCTAGCTAAAAGCTCGAGGGTAGAGAAGATGAGGATAAAACCAAAGGGAGAGAGATGGAGATTAATGAGTTGAAAGAGTAGGTGAATGAGGCCAACAAAAAGATAAACGAAAAGGTCGCATTAGTTGTTCATAGACGACTATAAGGTTGTGTTATCCTCTTAATCCGCTCGGGTTACAACTGTCGAGATTGATATTAAGGAACTTGCGAATGAGAATATTAAGCTGAGAAAAGAAAACATGGAGAACAAGTGGTTGAGGAGGGAAATGAAGAGGTTTAGAATCAATTGGAAGCCAATAAGGCACAGATAGAGGAGGCGAGGTCGGCTAAAGAATCACTGGAGTAATCTAATAAGGAAGTTCTAAAACAAGTTGATGATGTTAAGAGAGGATTTGAGGCCCAACTTGAAAAACTCAAGGAGAAGGATGAAGAACTCAAGGAGAAGGAGAAGGCAGAGATTGAGGAGGCGGCAGTGATTACATGCGTTGACGGCAAGTCAAGTGGGCCGAGCTTGTAGGAAATGCTAGAATGATCACAAGATGAGCTCACCGTCAAACATAAGAAGACAGAGGCGAAGAAGAAGCCCAAGGAGAAAACTAGGAAGATGAAAGCTTCAAGAGCTATAATTCAGGATTCTTCTCCTCATACAAAGATGATTCGTTCTCCAGGCAATACAGAAGTGGCAATGGAGATTTCGAAGGAGGGCAAGAAGACAACTAGGGAAGCCCGACCAAGGGATTCAAAATTAAACCTCGTCCTAAGCCATCTCCGACCAAAGAAAGAAGGGAGAAGTGGAAATAGATCAAAAAGTAAGAGAAAAGACCTTGAGTGCAAGCCACTAAGCAAGAAACCAGGTGGGAAGATTAAGGGTGGCTCCCTCAAATGACTAGTTAGCTACACATGCTGTACTTTTTTTCTATTTTTGCTAGATGTATATATAGCGAGTATAACCCTCGTTTTTGGATTTATATGATAACCCTTGTATATGTATCGTAATGCTGTAAATAAAAGTCTATTTTTTCCTTTTATTTTCTATGAAACTGTTTAAGTATTTGAGTTTTTGTAAACTTTCATATAATCGTACTAGCTTATAGTAACTCGTCATTTTACTTAGTTTAAAATTATCTATCCATATCTTCACGCCCGAGATCTACTTTCGATTGTGAACTCGAGTGGCATGAATTTCATAATTGTTGATTCCAATCTTGAGATTTCAGTTTGGTTGCTTGTAATAACCTAAGGATATTCGACCCTGAAAATCGACATGAAACACCATATCGACTATTCAAGCATCGAAAATAGCACGTCATTAGTAGAAAGAATTTAGAGGGTGAGAAATAGAAAGAAATAAAATTGATTTGAAGAAGACAAAGATCATAACAGGGCAGAATTAGACTAAAGACGATTCTTACGACGGAACGAATAAAATATATTATATATCATAACTTTGAAATACAAAACTGTATATATACTTACACACATTATCAGGGTACACCACATGTAAATCACAGCGGAAATAAACTCTCTCCATATATCTAACTCTGAAGCCTTCTACTCCGAGCTCCTGCAAGTATATCTGAAAAATCCCTACTACTTGACTGCCCATACAAATATGGGCACCTAGAAGTTTAGGGTAACAAATCAAAATAAACTCTTCGTGTGACTGGTGTGTGTAAACTCTAATCATTTTGGTTTAAATTTTCAAAATCCTTTTCAAAAGAAACGAAAATCGCAAGACCAGTCCCCACATAAATACGGGTGGTTTTTACCTTATGATGGCCCAAAACATTTCTTAAAATCAATACTTATCTAATATTATAATAATGTCTAAATTAAGTAAATAAGAATCTAGCAAACGCTTTCATCTCACTCTCTACATATATAATTAAAATCAAAAACCACGAGCCCTTATTGGGTAATGGATTTCCAACTTTGACAAGGTATGGAATCACCTTCTGATCAATGTACTCAAGAAGAAATATACTGGAGTTCAACAAGAACATCTTGTAACCCAGCCACACATAACCGGCTATTCATTTCGCTTGAATGTTCTGAATATATTGTCGCCTTATAGTTGGTATACCAACATAACCACTCCCAGGAGATACAAAAATAAAAAGGAGTAACAAACAGGAATACTCTCTAGATGGTGACAATATACCCTAATTGGGTGCGACCCATTTAGCCATGTTGCCAGCCCGGTTTTTGTCATTTACCGGTTGATGAGGCTTGAGGTCATAACATACCATTATGCATATCACCTCTTTGTTTACTTTGAATGCCACATCATCATACCCGCCAAATCACAAATTGATTTCCCCAGAAATACCATGGGTATAAAGCTAAGAGAAACGAATTTCTTCACCACCAACGTAGATACGTTTGAAGCGATTAACTTACGCGATCTACTAGATATACTATGTCAGACATTCATCCATACACGTTGTCCTGGGATTGGAAAAACCAAAGGCATTATTCTGTAAATCCATCTTAAGCAAATTCAACCTAGGATTTCCCGAACTGCCCTTGCATAAACTTCGTTTTTAATTATCTTCATTATATTTGATTTGCAACGTTAATGCCAACACAGAGTGGTTTTCAGATAATAAATCTGATCTCGGTCTCTCCGTGTTGACAACGGACCATGGCTAAAAACTTCGATGGTCGGTTATTTAACTATCAAAGGAAACATACACACAAATAATGGTCGTATTCCCAAATGGAAATTACACCGATCAATCATTTATCAACATTCAGCCCCTTTAAATTGATTTATCATTAATTTATTCATTCCTAAATCTCCCATCTTGCATATTTCTTAAACCCGTTTAATCTCTCATGATTCGCGAAATAACATTTCCGTATCCATAATTTCTTATTTTCTATGTTTAGAAATATATGATAATTATATTTGGAAAACATTTCCATTTCCTATTCATGCATCACTAACCTTGCACGACCCTAAATCCCTAACAGTAAACTAACAAGAGAACAATTCCCTAAGTACAAACCCCGAAGGTCGTAACCAACATTAGATCAATACTCAGAAAACTATTCAACATAACTAATTTCTAGTCGATTTCTAATGTTCTTAACTCCATTTCTTAATTTTGTATTTACAAAACAGTTTACCCAATTCTCTATTCAGTTTACGAATCCACTCCTTTCCGGAAATCTTAGATTATAACGATAACGTTATGATCTCTGCTTTTGAAAAATTTAAATTCAAAATATAACTTTTTATTTAAATAAATAAACAAATAATTAATTAATTAGATACATAAATAAATCTTGATTATAATCGGAAAGTAAATGGTACTTTCCTAAATTCGATAGAATCGAATTCCAACATATAACTGTAGAATCTAAATTAACCCTAAAGGGGGGTGAATATGGTTTATCGTAGATTTTCGCAGAGTAATTAAATAATAACAAAACAGATAATAATCAGAATAAATGCGGAAAATAAATAACACATAGATATACCCAACATCGGCAAAACCCTACCTACTACTGCATTCCCCAAGGTTTCTACTAGGAGTTAAAACAATCTCTTCACTTATAATCCCCTATAAACTTGCGACACTCTCTCTCCCAATTGTTCTTAACCTTACGCTCAAAACCTGACACTGGCTTCTATCCCAGAAAACAGATTTCCCCGAATTAAAAATCCCGTAATTCGTCTCCTTAGTTTTAGAGACAAACTAGAAAACTCTAGACTGATTACAAATTGAAACGAATAAAAAACAAACAATAAAATAATATAAGAATAAATATAAAAAACCCTAGGTTTAATTTATTTAAAAAACAATTTAAGTCCTTGTCCCTTTTAAAATCTTTGCTGGCCCCTTTATACTTGCTTCACCACTTCACTTTTGGCCCGATCTCTTTGTTCAGTTGGAAATAAAATGGCGGCCTAGGGTTTTCTTCTAGCTTCTGGAAACAAATATGGCAATGGCGATCTAGGGTTCCAATTCTCTGAATCAAGACAGCTGCTCTCCTCGCCGATGTCCTTCGATTTCCAATTGTAATCTTCTCTGGTTGAATTGAAGAAGCTGGATTCCGATCTAAGTAATTTCTGTTTTTCGGGTATGGATTTTCAATTTAGATTTTGCTTGATTTTTTTTGTTTGAGCTTGGATGATTCTAGCCAGTGATGAATTGGTGTCTTTAAATAGGATTTAAGATCCGAGATATTCACTGATTTCACATTAGATTCAGTCATGATATATCCGTAAATTTCTGGGGCTTTTTAGATACACGGCTTTGAGCTACTCCCTTAATTTCTTGAATTAATTTGCGTGAGGCTTATGGAATTTGATTGAGTATTTATTCTAAAAAAAATCTCAACATAAAAACAAATTTGTAAATTCAATTTCCTCGAAATATTGCATGTAGACTTTACTGATTATATTGTTGGATCTTGACTTTGAAATAGCATGGCTTCTTCCATAAAAAATATCAATAAAAAAATGCTGTAAATTTATTTATTTTTCTGGAAATAACCTTGGTGGCTTCTGAAATTTTGATCGAGTCCTTCTTGTTATAAGTATTGATTAACAAAACTCCCATGTATATACTTCTGGAAAAGAATTTTGCATTCTTGATTGATGGTTGGTTTAAACAGACCCTGTCGAATTTATTTTCATCTATGAACTAGGAGTATTGATGATTTCCTTTCTTGACATGTTTTGTCACTGTTTCACTGACCAGTTGAATTGCACTTGAACTTTGAACACTAATGTTTGAACTGTACTTGACTTTTCTTAAAACTTGGTGGTTTCTGAAATATTGGTTCCTCTTTTCCTTTGATAACTTAATCATGGTCTACTTGATTTTATTAAGACTGATGCTATGCGAACTCGTGAATGGATACTTAACACTTGATTTTCCATTGCTTGTGCACATTTATTTGGTATTCATGTTGAACACGTTGCTTGGCTCATACTTGATTATTGCTACTCCTATTTCACCTTAATACTTGTACACACCTGTAGCTCTTGTGCTTGCTCCATACTATTTGTATTTGCTTGACTCATGTCTTTATGTATACTTGGAACTGGATTGAATATGATGTTTGTATACTCTCTAGTATCTTTGAACAATGCTTCACCCCATTGCCATATATAGCTGATGTATGTAACTGCCATGTGGTTTGTGCTATGAGCTCGACCATTTCGCCATGCCTGAATTTGTACCATCCATGTTGGCTTGTACTTGAAAAAAAATATGTTGCATTGTACCATTTTGATGATTATCTGAAACATGTTTGAATTTGTATCATGCTATGTTCACTTGTACACATTTGTTCATTGATGCATACGTCCTCGACCATTTTATTTAGGCTGATTTTTATGACCATGGCTCGACCAATTTTGTTGTGTTGTCTCGACAACATTTATTATTGTTGCACTGGGTTGAGATGGTCCTCGTGGCTACTCCTCAGTTGCTCGCTGATTAGCGAGGCAGTGCACACGTGTATACATGTGTGTACATGCAGCCATCAGGAAATTTTTCTTTTCCCGTCCTTGCATATCAGACTAAGTCTAGAAAAATGAGGAGAAACACACTGAAATTCTGAGGCAAATAAAATTTAAATAAAAATTATATTTGCTAGAAATTAGAATATTATTTCTGTCCTAGATACTGTGTGTGTTTCTGTATATGACAGGTATGAAGACAGGACTGACTGAAAGCTGTGAAGATAGAAGACTGAAGATGACAGAGAAAAATATATAAAAATATCTGTATATGAGTGAGTCTATAAACTGAGTATAGTGTATATGAAAATGTATTGAGTGATGAATGAACTGTAGTGAGGAGCTGTGAGAGAATTGTACTGATATATGTAATAAACAAATTTGGTTGAAATAAATATTATTTTATTGTGTTCAAACAAATTTGTCTATCGTATTCAGTTTATTTACAAGTACAATATCGTGTGAATTGAATAAATATTGGACTTATAAATAGTTGTAGTATTTGAATGTTTGAAATATAGTATTTAATTTAAATAAAATACTGTATGAATATATGAATGTCTGTACAGTCGAATTCTATTTAAATATAAATATTATATTCCTGTCTGTGATGAATATATAGAATAGTACAGTAACAAACACATTTAAAATAATATTTATTTGGTTGTTATCATCAAACAAAAATCATATAATTGTGTATACAACTACGTCGTATACAACAATCCCCCCTTTTGATGATGACAAACAAATAAAAGATTTTGAGCACAATAAATGTGTTTCACCGTGAATATTGAACTCCCCCTATTTATTAGCTCCCCTACAACTAAACTCCCCATATATATATGTGGAAAATATGAATAATGAAATCCAATTGAGTATTCTTCCTCTAGATATTTAATTTCCAATTTTAAAATATTCTTGAATTAAATAATCACCAATCAAAATCTTGACCATTCTCCCCTTTTTGTTATCATAAAAAGGATAATAGAAATTGAAACAGTATGAATATAGACCATAAATATAAATTCAAATTAAGAGAGAGAATATATAATGCAAATCCCATTTAATCAAACGAAAATCATAATAATCTTTAAATCAGAAGAAAAATTTCACTTTCAGAATGAATGGATTTACGATGGATTTTACAGAATGAGGAGAGTTCAATCAAAATTTGAATATTTGAATATGAATTTTAAAGATTTTAAATGTGCTCAAAATTGTGTTAAGCACTTGCTAACCACACATAGCCCAAAGGTCTTTTAAATGGGGTTAGTAGTAACTTAACTTTATCCTCTCTAATGAGTTCCATCCATGCACAGCCCAAAGGTCTTTTAAGTGAGAATGGAAGCACATAGAGATGAAGGTAATTCACCCATGCATAAACACGAGGACTTTTAAATGGGAGTGAATACCAAGGATAATTTATTTAATTATTTTTCTTTTTCTTTATTTTTTTTAATTTCCAAGAATAATTGGAGCTCCCTAAATTAAATAAAACCATAATGAATGACAGAAATATGGTAGATATAGAAGATGGTCGTGAAATAAGCTCTAACTCAAAGATATTATAAAATCTGTCCGATCATCATGAGATTTAAAATAAATCTCCTCTAGTTATGAATTATACCATAGTCATAACTCATCACAATTTCATAAATCTATTAGTAATTTTGATGAGTCACAAAATGGTTCAAATCAATAAATATTTTCAATTTTTGAATAAATAATCAAAAATAATTTTAAAATTGAAAATATCAATTTCAAGAAGAGTTTTTGAAAATATCAATAAAAGTTTGAAATTAGTTTCAAAAAGTCAATCAGTAGAATATGAAACTATCTAATATTTCTAATGCTAATTGTTTCCAAACAATTTTAAGACAACTTATATAGTTAATTTAAATTTTCTTTGGAATTTAAAGATATTTAATCACTGAATTTTCAACTCGTCATCCAGTCACCAAGATATTCAAATGAATCAACAATTTTCTTATCAGAGTAGCACAAGATCGTTTTCAAAGTAGGAATCACAAGTGAAATTTTTTGTGACGACCCCAAACCCCGTACTGACGGAGACAAGGGTAATCTTTGGAATATAACACAGAAACAGATAATAGCAGAACAGAATTAAATAAATACACCAGATAATGTACAATAGAATACACTGGATAAACGTAATCATCAGAGTTACACAGTATACAGGATCTTACTTAGTACAATTACAGTTCAACTATACATAAATGTCTACAGTGGAAAACAAACATAATATGTACAATAGGAGCTGAACAGCATAAAAAGAGATAAATGATAGAATCCATCATCAGCTCCAGCTATCCAGAGAAAGCCAGCTAAACCTGAGTACAAGGCTGCCCGTGTAGAAAAAGGGGCACCCGAGCTTGAAAGTGAAACAAACTACGAGTCATTCATGGGACTGGTATGAGAAATATGGCTAATCACAGGACCACGCCACTTTCGTGGAACGGGTTTACTCCATTGGATTGCTAGTGCTTTAAAACAAATCTTTCAATTAAATAACGCAATGCTTTTTATAAAAATGAAGCCATTATAAGACTCAGTTCCCATCACATAATGCAATGCAAACCGGAGGATAGAGTTTTACCTTATAATGGCCAAAATATGCTTGATACGAATAAAACCAAAGCATTTGATATTATTGCTAGTGTTTATATGTTTTAAAACCAATTTCAAATCATAACTATCAATCATAGACGGCATAAATGCCCCATACCTGTAATGACCCGCATTGGAAGAGGTATTATAATTAATTAATTTAATTATATAAATGGTGGATTAAAGTATTTAATGGTCGTGAAATTAAATAATGGTGAATATTTAATTTAAATAATATATTTAATTCTGAAATAATCAGAATTGGCTGAAATGGCGATATGGTGTGAACTGGATCATCTGTGATATTTAATTTAGCTTGGAATTGAATTTGAATAACGAATATATTATATAAACGACGGTTTGAACGTATAATTATATTATAATTAAAATCGAGCTCGAAATGGCGCTGTAGTTCGTAAATTGGCGATTCGAACTTCAACTGAATGTACAGGATTCGTTTTAAGCCGGATTTCTATGAAACAAGAAACGTGTGGAGCTAGTGGAGTATATCTTTCTAGTGGAAAAGAAAAATCAGGATTTCGTCGGGTAGATTTTGATTTACGTCCAAATAAATTTCAGAAAAGTCGCTGTGGAATTCCTTTATATTTTATAAACAATTAATTATATTTTAAAAAGGAATTTCAATATAAACCGAATATCGGGTTGACCCAGATTTGAAATATCGAGTTATAAATCCCAGTAGAGCTATATGGTATTCCACTGTGAATATATACTATAATATTTATTTTTAAATATTAAA
The DNA here is from genome assembly GCA_030737875.1 of Allium sativum. Taxonomy (NCBI): domain Eukaryota; kingdom Viridiplantae; phylum Streptophyta; class Magnoliopsida; order Asparagales; family Amaryllidaceae; genus Allium; species Allium sativum. The sequence continues at coordinate 393,576,534 of CM060925.1, forward strand.
TTTAATTATATTTAAATATATTTATATATTTAAATGGGTCATCCAGAGCTTTAAAAATAGCCAGTTTTGCAAACGAAGTCGGAATTCGACGAAACTAATTTTTTGGATCCGCAATGTCAAATAATTGCTAGATGTCAGTTTTCGTGATTTTTAGAGTTAGTATGTGGTCGTATGGATTTTTAGAGTGTAAAACAGTGAGTATTTCGACAGATAAAAATACGCTGTGTGAGCAGACGGAGCCGAAATTCGACGAAACCAGTTTCGTTGGAACCGAAATGTCGAACTGTAGCTGCATGCCCAGTTTCGTGATTTTTGGGTATCGTATGTAATCACGAGAATTTTTAGAAGGCGAAAACGAATATAATAATATTAAAATGAAATATCTCAACAAAATATCTAACTTCCTCTCTCTATAAATAGCCACCAACAAAATTTCTAACCTAATTCTTTCTGGTCAATGCTTCTTTTTGGCGCCGTCGCTTTTTGTTTCACAAACCAGAATGCTTTCATTCACAAAAAAAAAACAATTCGCCCTCTTCTAAAATCAAATAAAAATCCAAGAAAAATCTCAAAAATCAAATGAGAACATGTATGAGTTTCTAAGAGAATTCGCTACCACCCTATATCAGTTTTAGCTTGTTCGATGTGCATTTTCGAGGCTTGGATTTTTCGACAGTAAACTAGGGTTGACAACGGTTTGAATTTGGTGCTTCGATAGTTGATTCAGAGTTTAGATTTGAGGTCAGTGGTGAGAATCGCACTTGTATGAGGATTTTTGGGAGGAACGATGCCTATCTTTGTCGTTCGAAAACCCTGTAGCCGAGTGGTGCTCGAGACCGTAACAGGAATTTTGGGAACCGAGTTCATCAAAATTGGCATGAGATGGTTGAGTACCGGATGAGGAGTAAGAAGGTATTATTTGTTTGATTTCTTAAGTGATGGAGATGGAGGACTTGGTGGATGGATTTGGCGAAATGGTGTTGAAGAGGGGCGGTTCCTGTATACACGATTTGGAGGAGAAAGAGATGCGGTTATGTGTTTTAAGGAGGGTGATGGGCCAAATGGTTTTGGCAAAGCCCAATTGAATTTTTGTTAAGTTTTATTTTATTTAAACCAATGTCTAACTTTAAAATCTTGTATCTAGTTCATACGGAATCGAAATCGTGAACGGTCAGATGCGTTGAATTCGTATGGACGAGCACTACGCAATGGAAACGACTGGGAGTTGAGTGGAGCTCGTTTGAATTTATGGCGAAATAAACTGTTTGATTCAAATCAAATAATAGTTTATCGTTCTTTAATGGTGAACTGCAAAAGTGAGTAAATCTCACTAACTCTGAACAGTTTATAATTTCATGTTGTATTTTTAGAACTGTTAGAAATTATCTGTTTGATTATGTGTTGACTTTTTGATTGAACTGCTAGTCAGTTAATGAAATATTATATTATATATATATATATAATATATATAAACAGTTATATATTGATTCTATTTATCAGAATAATTCATATTGAACTGAAAGTGATGACAATCATGTTGTGTAACATCTGTGGATGCAGGGAAACAGGTTGGAGGAATCCGACTGGATTCCTCAACAGTTATTTTATTGTTTTTTTTCATATATTTTGATATATGATGTGAATTATAACCTGTTGTTGATTGTGTGTGTATGGACGATATTGGATATCGAAAATTGATATGTTAAATACCGTAACATACCGGAATGTTGATAAGGGAATTTTCAAAGTGATAGTGAAAATAAAATATTTATAAATGGAATATTTATAAATAAGAAATATTTATAAATTGGAATATTTATAAATAGAAGATATTTAGAAAGGAAATAAATTTCAAACCATTTTCTTTTTGAATGGAAAGGACTGTGTGGTGGGTTTGGGGATTTCCCCGATGCTTCCGGTACAAAGGAGGTTATGGCGAATTTTCCCAGGAATATAAGGAGTTAGAATATTTCTCAGAAATCAAAATGAAATAGAAATGTTTGTAAAACCTTTACAAATGAAATTGAAAAGGGGATATATTTGTTAATCAAATATAGAAGAAATTTATTTGTTAATCAAATATAAAGGAATTTATTTGTTAATCAAATATAGAAGGAATTTGTTTGTTAATCAAATATAAAGGAGATATATTTGAAATCAAATATAAAGGGATATATTTGAAATCAAATATAAAGGAAATATATTTGAAATCAAATATAAAGAAAATATATTTTAAAGCAAATATAAAGAAATATATTGGTAAAGCATAGATAAAGAGTTAAAAGAATTTATTTATTTAGGAAATAAATAAAAGTAAAAAGGGTTTATTTATTTAGGAAATAAATAAAGATTAAAGGAGATATTTATTTTTTAAATAAATAGAATTAAAAGGAGATATTTATTTGTCAGAATAAATAGGATTAAAAGAAGATATTTACTTGTTAGAATAAATAGAATAAAGGAGATATTTATTTGTTAAGTAAATAGGAGGTGTTAAATGAGATATTTATTTATAATTAGGACAGGTTAAGTGAATTATTTATTTGGTAAATAAATAAGATATTATAAAGGGATTATTTACTTATGAAATAAATAGAAATGAAAAGTAAAACGTTATATAAAGAAAACCGCTATAAGAAGGGAAAACGTAATAAAAGGGAAATCATTTTTAAAGTGAAGAACCGTTACTAAAAGTAAATCTTTAAAAAATGAATAAACATTGTTAAAAAGGAAATCTTTATAAAGCGAAAGGAGTTAAATCGAATATGGAATTCGAAAGGAGTTAAATCGAATATGGTATTCGAAAGGAGTTAAATCGAATATGGTATTCGAAAGGAATTAAATCGAATATGGTATTCGAAAGGAGTTAAATCGAATATGGTATTCTAAAGGAGTTAAATCGAATATGGTATTCGAAAGGGGTTAAATTGAATATGGTAATCGAAAGGAGTTATCGAATCTAGTTATTCGAATAGAGTTAAATCAGTTAGAGTTAATCAGTTAGAGTTAATCGATAGAGTTAAATCGAACTAGAATTATTCAAATGGAGTTAATCGAATTTAGTTTATTCGAATAGAGTTGAAATGAGTTAATCGAATTTAGTTATTCGAAGTGAGATAAATGAATCACAAATATTCGAAGTGAGTTGATCGAATCTAGTTATTCGAATAGAGTAAAATAAATAAGAGTTATTCGAATCAGTTATTCAAATAGAGTTAAACACATATGAGTTATCGAATTTGTCATTCGAAAGGAGTTATCGAATTTGTCATTCGAAAGGAGTTATCGATTATAGTTCAATCGAAAGGAGTTATCGAATTTTTCATTTGAAAGGAGTATCGATTATAGTTATTCGAAGGAGTTATCGAATTTGTTATTCGATAGGAGTTAATCAAGTTGAGTTAAATAAGTTGAGTAAGTCAAGTTAACCAGTTAGAGTTAAACAGTTAGAGTTAACCAGTTAGAGTTAAACCGATAGGGGTAATTAAATAGAGTTAGTAGAATTTGCGTTAATCGAATATTAGTTTATTCGAATAGAGTTAAATAAAAGGAGTTATCGAATTCGTCATTCGAAAGGAGTTATCGAATTTGTCATTCGAAAGGAGTTATCGAATTTAGTTATTCGAAGGAGTTATCGAATTTAGTTATTCGATGGAGTTAATCGATTTAAGTTAAATCAAAAGAGTTAATCAAATCTAGTTCATTCGAATAGAATTAAAAGAGTTGGATTCGTAAATTATATCCAGAAGTCACGTAAGGAAGTGTTGAAGAGTTAAAAGATAAACTTACTCTATTTCAAGATTTGAAATGTTGTTCAGTTAAGGTCTGAGAGGTAGTTATACCCCAACTTGATTGACTTTGTTTTTAGTTTAGAAATGGTTAAGGTTCGAGAGTGAAAGTGGTTAAGTGAATTTAGTAAATAAGTATAGTGGTTTGAGTTTTCGTCGCGATGTTGATTTAAACATCTGTTTAAATCTAAGTAAGAAGATTTGGAAATGTTTTCCAAATAGAATCAGAAACGTAATCTAATATTGAAATTGGAAATATGGATTAGAAATGGAAATGTTTTCCAGTGTTAACGTATATTTTCTAAACATAGAAAATAAGGAGATATGAATATATATATATATATATGACTGATGATTGATTGATAGAGTTTCCATTTGGAAATAATATCGTTGTTTGCACACGTGTTTTTCTTTGTTGGTTAAATCACAGACTATCAAAGTTTTGACCATTTTAACGTTGTTAATATGGAGAGACGGGTTGGATTATTATCCAAAGAACCACTCTGTATTGGCATAAGCGCTGCGAATCATATATGCCAAAGATAATTGAAGACGGAGTAAAGTGCAAGGGCTATTGTATAAGTCTTAGATAACAGTGCCTAAGATGGATGTACTGAATAGTGCCTTCGGTTCATCCTGTTCCTGGATGACTTGTATGGATGAATGTCTGACAGAGTATTTCCGGAAAGATCACGTACATTGATTTCTTCACCCGTACCAAGAGTGGAAGCGGAGAAGGAAACTTCTTTTAGCTGAAATGTAATGTATGGTTGCAGACGTCAAGTTGGCGATTTAATGGATCTGACGATGTGACATTTGAAGCGAATCTGATGTGATAATAGTGCGTAACTTCTAGCCTCATCATCCGGTAAATGACAGAAATCGGGCAGGCAGCATGGCTAAGTCGGTCGCACCGAAGTAGGGTGTATAATCACCTATCTAGAGAATACTCATTTGCTTCTTTAATCTATCAATGATGTCTCATATATATATATATATGGGAAATGGTTGCCGATCCCAACCGTTGGTGATATACATTCGATACACTCAAGCAAAATGAGTGGTCGGTCATGTGTGGCTGAGTTGCAAGATGTTCTTGTTGAACTCCAGTGTATCGTTCCTAGAGTACACTAATCGGAAGTGGTTCCATACCTTGTCATAGTTGGAAATCCATTACCCAATACGTGCTTGCGGTTTTGATTGTATAATATATGTAGAACGTGAGATGAAAGCGTTTCTGCAAGATGGTTATTATATTGTGGTTGATAGACATTATTATAATATCAAAAGGTTTTTGATATAAAGATATTTTGGATTCTCATAAGGGAAAAACCCATTCCGTTATATGGCGTGGTCTTATGAGATATCGTTTACTTGTTCAAACTGTTTAAACTGTTTTACTCATACCAGTCCCATGACTGACCCGGAGTTTATTTTGTTTTGTTCTACCTGAACTCTTGGTTGCCTAAATTTGTACGGGCAGTCAAGTAGTTCAGGATTTTTCAGATCTATCTAAAGGAGCTTTGAGAAGGAGGCTTTAGCGTTAGTTATATAGAGTTTTGTTCCGCTGTGTTGTAAGTGCTGTACTCTGATAAATGCTATTGTATACATAACTGTTATATTTCAAAGTTATGTTATCTATTATATGTTATTCGTTCCGCTGTGAGGTTCGTGTTACTCTGATGTTGTGTTCTTCTTCTTCTTCTATTCTAAGTTTCTATCTTATCTATTCTCACCCTCTAATTTCTTTCATTAATTACCGGGATTTTTTGATATTTTAGTTATCGACATCGTGCTTATGTCGATAACCAAAGTCGCCAAAAATCCGGGTCATTACAATACCACTATGTCGCCATATATAGGTATACAATCAAAACTGCACAGTCACGTATTTGGAAATTTGATTTCTGTCATGAACCAAGGCAAAAGATAGTCCTTACCGACTTCGAGACAATCTAGCCCACGTCTCGGGATCAGAGCTCGAGTGACCCTTGGATCGTTAGGACCGGTCCACCGATGTGGATTAAAATTCCTGAACAATGCGTTTCCCCGCCCTATGGGGCGAAAATGAGCCAACGAATGACTCCATCGGACCCGGATCGTCCGATCAAACCGAGGCGCCTCGCAACAGTAACAACCACATAAGTCAAACTCGTCAGGGCATGTAAAACCACTGACGCCACTTCTAGCTAGAAGGAAACGCATGCTGTAACACCCCGTATTTCAGTTAATGCTAAAATTCACTAATTGCAGAATAAATAATCTCAGATGTGAGAATTAGGGGAAACGGGCGGCGTCATTGCGTTCATCTCGGAAAAATACGCAGAATAGAGTCCGAAATTTTGTAAATCGGAGTCCGTATGGCCCAGTTAAGGCCCAATGAAGTTTGCAGAAAATTCAAAGCTTAAAACAGATTTAAAAATTCAAATTCAGATTTCAAAATAGAACCAGCGGAGCCAGGCGGGAAAATTCCCGCCCTAACCATGTCGACAGGGCTGTCGACAGGCCTGTCGACAGGGGGGTCGACTTGCCTGTCGACACGGCGTGTCGAGCCAGAGGGCCTGGGTGCACCAGGTCTGGTTTTCTGGCTAGGGCTGGGCTGGGTTCTAGAGATTTCCTAAATCTAACGGACCTAATCTAACCTAGGGTTAATCCTATGGTCTAAAACACACCCTAATCCTATAAATACACCCTAATGCAAGCCTAATCCATACTAAAAATAGAAATGATGGCCTCATGCCGCCAAAATCAAACTTGAGAGGAGCCTCCACTAGTTTATGAAGGAAGTTGCAAGCTAATCAACCTCTAATCATCATCTTCTTCATATTTAGCAACTAGTTCTACTTCATAAGTTTGCTAATCTTGGTTTTTGTGAGTTTCTATCACTTTAACATCAATTGCTAAAGTAAGTAGATTGGGTGTAATGAGACTTATGGTCTTAAATGCGGATTAGTGAGTTTGAATCATTTGTAATGATATGCTACTCTATGTTTTCCTATGTTTATGCATAATTAATAAGTGGGTTTATGCATGTTTGATAAGTTGGTTTATGCATGCTTAATAAGTTGGTTTATGCATGTTTAACAAGTGGGTTTATGCATGTTTAATAAGTGGGTTTATGCATATTTAATAAGTGGGTAAATGCAAGTTTAACATGATATGCAAGTTATGCAAGTATGTGAATGCTTATGCAAGTTATGTGTATGCTTAAATGCAAGTTTAACATGATATGCAAGTTATGCATGCTTATGCAAGTATGTGAATGCTTATGCAAGTTATGTGTATGCTTAAATGCAAGTTTAACATGATATGCAAGTTATGCATGCTTATGCAAGTATGTGGATGCTTATGCAAGAATGTGAATGCTTATGCAAGTTATGTGTATGCTTAAATGCATGTTATGCAAGTTATGAGAATGCTTATATGCAAGTTCAACATGTTATGCAAGATATGTGTATGATAATATGCAAGTTTATATGCAACATGTTATGCAAGTCATGTGTATGATAATATGCAAGTTTGGGTTAAATGTAGTTGGGTTAATATATGCTCATATATGCAAGTTGACATCCTCTTAACCCATGACAAAGTTATATGCTAAGATTTGGTTAAACCCATGATATTTGTGATGGATCTTCCCTCTATTATGTCATGAAATGAGAACGATTTACGTGGGGAACGATGGGGTTAGTAAATATGTTAATAAAAGTATGATTGGGTATGATTAAGCATACCATAAAAATAAATTAACATAAGTGGGAATTTACCTATTGAGTTAGGTCTACCCCATGGGAATTTACCTATTGAGTTAGGTCTACCCATGATATGGAAAACTTGATATTAATTAGGGATAATTAATATGGGGGTGATTAATTAGGTGTAATTAATCGACTAAGACACGAGGTTGGACTCATTTGTAGTGTAAAACTGCCCGGACCCTACCGGCTTAACTAGTTGCTACAAATGTTAGCCCAATGTGAGAGGTCTTAGCCATAAATTAAATACGTGACTAAAGTAAAGACACGAGGTTAGACTCTGTTATGACGTAAGACTGCCCGGACCCCACCGGCTTAACCAGGCGGTCATAACAGCCAGTCTGATGTGGGAGGTCTTTATGGGAGATCATGGGCTTAATTAATTAAGAAACACTTAACCATATTAGCATGTAGTGGGACATGAGGGGTTAAGTGTGTGCCTTGGGTGGCATGTGGAAAATCTAGTGGTTGCCTTGGGTGGCAATAGAAAATACGATTAGAATACTTAACCAAAGTGGAACATGTAATTAAAACATGATTAAAGGGTTAAGTGGTATACACTAGAAAAGACAAGCTTAGGTGGGTAGCTTGTGGGGGCCCATTTCAACCAATATCCCAAACGTATCTTTGTGGGCTCGACTCTAGTCGAGTGACGGGACACGCATATTGGGCTTGACTATAAGAGGCCAAAACGGGTTAGCGGTGGCAACGCAGGATCAACGGGTTTCATATGCGTGTGTGGACCCGGGCTGGTTGGTAAGTCGTTGTTGCATCGTGTAGATATAAAGCCGTGCACCGTTGATATTATCAGGTGGCCACTTTGGGGAATGATACACCCCATTGTGGGACCAGCACGGGTATCTACGGTAGGGAGCCGATCGCTGGGGAGTAGTGGGTACACCTAATAAAGATAGGGGCAGACGGCACCTATGTAGGGGTACACGAAACTACTGGGTAAAATTACTAAGTACACCTAGTGGAGATAGGGGCAGACGGCACCTGTGTAGTGGGCTAGGGTTACACGAAACTACTGGGTAAATTTTCTAAGTCCTTGGGAGGGATCAACATTTGAGAAGGAATGACTGGTGTGGTGCAGTGTAGTAATTATCCTTGGGTGAGTGAATGCGTCTTTATAATTATCTTAGTTTATCCTAAGTCTACCAAGCTGCTTAGTGTAGCCACTCATCCCCAGACATTACCGTATGTCAAGTTTATGTCTTCTCTGGTTACTTTAATGATTGTATTGTTAAAGTTATAAGACTCGCTCAGACTTATGTCTGACCCCATTGTTTTTATCTTTTTCCAACCCTCAGGTTCTCAGAGTGGGCCCAGTACGAGTGGGCTTTGATCAGGCTGCTTTTATTACTCTCTTAGAGCTTGGACCCTAGATGTAGAGCTCAGCTTACCCTTTTTCTTTTATGGCTATCAGTATTGGGATTATGTATTTTTATTTAGAAAGAATGGATATTTGTACTTGACTCTTACTATGGTTTTGTGATGTAACCAGACATGTTTACTTCCGCTGTTATGAGATGATGTTTTAAATTTCAAGTACTATTTATATCTGTCTTGTTGTAATTTTTCTGTTCTATATTCACTGAAATACTCCACCGATGCTATGGCATTCCCTTAGTGAGTGATCATAGCGGGAGTGGGGTGTTACACGTGGTATCAGAGCAAAGGTTACCGGAACAGATAAAATTTTTAGAAAACTATTTTTCTAAAACATTTTTGGAAGAGATATTTTCAAAAACATGTCTTTAAAGAGAAAAGTTTTTGAAAGAAAAGCATAATCCCCAATAGCCATATCTATATCCTTCGAATTCTCCGTTTTGAATCTTTCCTTTTTCGTCTCAGCATGGCTGAGGATCTTAACTTTCCGGAGGGTGTGACGGTACCAGTATGGTATAGGAGATTGATGGAGGCTAGGGCCACCACTGCGGGTCCAGCAAATGTTCCTCCACCAACCGTAGCACCCGATCTTCCTCCTCCCCCTCCTCATCGCACGGATACTTTTGCTAAGATTTGCAAGGAATTTAAAGCTATGGGAGGGAAACCTTTTCAAGGATCTGAAACTTTTGTGGAGGCTAGAGATTGGCTTAAGGAGGTGGAAGAGTTGATAGATATCTTTGAGATGGAAGAAGGAAAGAAAGTCAAGTTAGCTGCTTGGTTAATGAAGGGAGAGGCCTCATTCTGGTGGGAGGTCACTAATGGAGAACGCCCCGTTGACTCTTGGGCGGATTTTAGGCAAAGATTTGTGGCAAAGTTTCTCTCAAGGGCGGAGGAAAACTTGTATATGGAAAGATTCTTGACTCTAAAGCAAGGAAATCTCTCAGTGAAGGAATATGTCAACAAGTTTAATCAATTGGCAAGGTTTGGCCTAGACATGGTGAATACACCGGAGAAGAAGGCTTTGAGGTTCGTGAAAGGCTTGAATGAACCAATGCATGGGTTGGCTATGACTCATATCCCTATGGGGGCCACCTTCGAGAAACTAGTTGACATGGCACTCATGCATGAAGAAGAGAAGGGTCCTAATGCTAATAAGGCTCCCGAGAAGAAGGGAGATCAAAAGAGACCTCAGCAACAACAGCAAAATAAAGGTGGGAAAGGCAACGGTGGCAAGGGCAAGAAGAAGAAGTGTTTCAATTGTGGGACACCTGGCCACCTAAGCAAGGATTGTCGCAAGAAGAAGAAGACTGGCTGCTTCCACTGTGGCGAAGCAGGGCATCTAGTGAAAGACTGTCCTAAGAAAGGGCAAAGGACGGGGTCTACCTCAGGAGGACAGGTGCAAGCTCTTATGGCACCGGGTCAGGCTAGGGGGCAAGTACAGGCTCTCGCGGTTCCACCGATTCAGGAAAGAGGTAGAACTATTTCCGTTGAAAGTCTGGTTTTTCTATTTGATCATCCTGTCCGTACATTGTTTGATTCAGGCGCATCGCATTCGTTTATCTCATCATCATTAGTTGAGTCACTGCACTTAGACACCAGTCTGGTAGATGATCCCTTGGTTGTTTCAAACCCAATTGGGGGCTCCACTTATTTGTCCATGATATGTTTGGGTTTGAAGAATTCTATACTTAGCATTGAGTTTAGATGTGATGCTTTTGTGTTGGGCTTCACGAGCTATGGGTTAATTTTGGGCATGGACTGGTTATCCAGTAATGGTGCTGTTCTTGATTGCGAAAGGAGAGTTGTTAGGCTCATGACCCGCTTGGGTAACACTCTCGAGATCTCTTGTAATCCCATTGATTCTGTTATGCTAAGTTATCTTGAATCGCTTGACGCTTCGGTCGAGAGTTTGCAATCTGTTAGAGTGGTCCGGGAATACTCGGATGTGTTTGAGGAGGTGAAGGGCTTACCTCCGAAGCGGGAGATTGACTTCCGAATATATCTGGTGGATAATGCTAAACCTGTATCTTTACCAGTGCGCCACATGGCTCCTCGTGAGAGGAGGGAACTCCATAAGCAAGTAGGGGAGTTGCTTGAGAAGGGGTTCATAAGACGAAGTATATCGGAGTGGGGTGCTCCAGTAGTTTTTGCTACGAAGGCGGATGGGTCCCTCAGACTTTGTGTAGACTATAGAGAACTCAACAAGCTCACAAAGAAGAATAGACACCCATTACCGAGGATTGATGATCTTTTCGATCAGTTGGTTGGCGCTTCGGTATTTTCTCAATTGGACTTAGCCACGGGGTTTCATCAGTTGAGGGTGGCTGAGGATAGCATAGACAAGACTGCCTTTAGGACTCTGGACGGTTTCTATGAGTGGCTGGTGATGCCATTTGGGTTGACAAACGCCCCTGCATACTTTGTTGATTTGATGAGTAGGGTGTTCAGGGAGTTCCTTAATAAATTCGTGGTGGTCTTTGTGGATGATATCTTAGTATTTTCTAAGAGTGAAGAAGAGCATGCCCTACATCTTGGGGAGGTATTGAAGACTCTTCGAGCACATAGCCTTAAGGCTAAATTCTCTAAATGTCACTTCTGGAGGGAGGAGGTGCGGTTCTTGGGGCACGTGGTCTCCAAGGAAGGGATAGCTGTGGATCCCGCGAAGGTAGTATCAATTCAGGATTGGAAGGTTCCGAAGAATGCTACCGAAGTAAGAAGTTTCTTGGGGTTGGCGGGTTATTATAGGAAGTTTATCAAAGACTTCGCAAAGATATCAGCCCCTTTAACCCGCCTTACGAAGAAGAATCTTGTTTTCACATGGGACGTAGATTGTGATGATGCGTTCCGACGGTTAAAGAGAGCTTTAACCACCGCTCCTGTTTTAGTGTTGCCAGATGGGAGTAAGCCATTTATTGTCTATACTGATGCTTGTGGGACAGGGCTGGGCGCAGTCTTAATGCAAGAGGGAAGGGTGATAGCCTATGGTGGAAGGTAGTTGAGGGCACATGAGAAAAATTACCATACCCCTGATTTAGAGTTGGCCGCTATTGTTTTTGCGCTTAAGATTTGGCGCCATTATCTTCTTGGTGAGAGATTCGAATTGTTCACTGACCACAAATCATTGAAGTACTTGTTTTCTCAGAAGGATTTGAATTTGAGACAGCAAAGGTGGATGGAGTTCTTAGCATCCTATGATTTCGAGATAGCGTATACTCCTGGCAAGGGTAACGTGGCGGCGGACGCCTTGAGTAGAAAAAGGTTGTCCTTGAGTCCGTTGTTCGTGGAACAACGAAGCTTGGAATTTATCTCAATGTTTGATTTCAGACCTTCCATTGATTATGTACCCGGTTTGCTAGCATCCTTGGAGGTCAGACCTACTCTTTTGGGGCGGATTGGAGAAGCACAGAGGGACGACCCACAGTTGGTTGAGTTGGTGGAGAAGCTCATAAGGGGGGAGTCGTCCAGCCATTTGAGTAGGTACACCCTAGACGATAGGGGGTGCTTGCGCAGAGACGGTACACTTTGTGTACCGCAAGACGAGGGTTTGAGGAAGGCTATTCTTGATGATGCACACCGTTCTAGGATGACCATTCATCCCGGTGGGGACAAGATGTACCAAGATATGAAGCGGGTTTTCTTCTGGGCCGGTATGAAGAAAGATGTGGCCGAGTATGTCGCTCGATGCTTGGTGTGCCAACAAGTAAAAGCAGAGCAAAAGAAGCCCGGCGGGTTGCTTCATCCGTTGGAAGTTCCGATATGGAAGTGGGATAGTGTCTCGATGGATTTCGTTGATGGGTTACCGAGATCGAGGAAGGGTAATACTGGAATTTGAGTGGTGGTAGACAGACTTACTAAAAGCTCCCATTTCATACCTGTGAAGAGCAAGAGGACTGCTCCATGGCTAGCTTCGGTATATCTTCGAGAGATAGTTCGATTGCATGGGGTACCCTCTAGCATAGTGAGTGATCGAGATCCTATCTTCACTAGCGAGTTCTGGAGAAGTTTGCAAGAAGCAGTGGGGACTCAATTGTGTCTGAGCATCGCTTATCATCCTCAGACGGACGGCCAGACTGAGAGGGTGAATCGTGTCCTAGAAGACCTTTTGAGGCTTTGTATCTTATATTTTGGAGGTACATGGGAAGAGCATCTTCCATTGGTGGAGTTCGCATATAATAACAGCTTTCAGTCCAGTATTGGTATGGCTCCTTTCGAAGCTCTTTATGGAAGGCCTTGTCGATCACCTACATGTTGGTGGGAATCTACGGATAAGATCTTGCTGGGGCCTGATATGGTTAGAGAGACTTCTGAGAAGATTGACTTGATTCGAAGAAGGATGAAAGCAGCGCAAGATAGACAGAAATCTTATGTGGACAAGAGAAGGACGGATCTTGAGTTTGGAGTAGGGGACATGGTCTTTGTCAAAGTGTCTCCGTTATGAAATGTGGTTCACTTTGGATCTGTTGGGAAGTTAGCTCCAAGATTTGTTGGGCCGTTTCCTATTAAGGAAAGGATTGGACGGATGGCATATAGAGTGGAGTTGCCCGACAGCCTTAGTGGTGTACATGATGTATTCCATGTGTCACATTTAAGGAAGTGCTTACATGAGACGGCAGAGGTGGTAGAGCCGAGCTTGCTTAAAGAAGTGGAAGTAGAGCGTGATGCGACTGTTCGACGAGCTCCTACTCGCATCCTTGGGTCAGAAACTAGGAAATTGAGGAATCGAGAGGTTCAACTAGTCAAAGTACAATGGGGAGAAGACGAGAGCAACGCAACTTGGGAAACGGAAGCGAAGATGCGTTCATTGTACCCGTTCCTTTTTGAGGGTATGTCTTTTAACTTCTCCTTTATCGTTTGTCTAGCACTTATCTTATCTTTAGTATGTCCTCTCATTAGTACCCTTGACCTTTAGATAAGGTAAACCTATGGTTGAAACAAGTGTTTGAGACATGTTATGTTTGATGGATGCATGTGGATGCAAGTGGTTGCTAGTGGTTGCTCGTGGATGCATATATACACACTCTAGGCACTAGATCGGCTCAATCACTTCATATTGCATATTGCATAAAATTGTATGTAGGAAACTATATTTATGGATGTATAATGATTGTGTTATCATATGGATGATTCATTTTGGTGAATGATTGTGCACTCATGTAGATATTGTATGTGTCGATAAGGTTCCCTCGCATACATAATGGATGCATGGCACTATCATGGTTTGCATATGTTCATACATTAGATAGGGAACATATACACACACTTTTTGCATATGCTCATACATCATTAGAAATTGTTTTAAGGACAATGGATGCCCGTGTTTGATGGATTGAGTAGATGGTTGTTTGGATGGTAGGATATGCATTCTCCTTAGCTTAGAGATTTCGGGGACGAAATCCTTTAAGGAGGGGAGAATGTAACACCCCGTATTTCAGTTAATGCTAAAATTCACTAATTTCAGAAGAAACAATCTCATATGTGAGAATTAGGGGAAACGGGCTGCGTCATTGCGTTCGTCTCGGAAAAATACGCAGAATAGAGTCCGAAATTTTGTAAATCGGAGTCCGTATGGCCCAGTTAAGGCCCAATGAAGTTTGCAGAAAATTCAAAGCTAAAAACAGATTTAAAAATTCAAATTCAGATTTCAAAATAGAACCAGCGGAGCCAGGCGGGAAAATTCCCGCCCTAACCATGTCGATAGGCCTGTCGACAGGGGGGTCGACTTGCCTGTCGACACGGCGTGTCGAGCCAGAGGGCCTGGGTGCACCAGGTCTGGTTTTCTGGCTAGGGTTGGGCTGGGTTCTAGAGATTTCCTAAATCTAACGGACCTAATCTAACCTAGGGTTAATCCTATGGTCTAAAACACACCCTAATCCTATAAATACACCCTAATGCAAGCCTAATCCATACTAAAAATAGAAATGATGGCCTCATGCCGCCAAAATCAAACTTGAGAGGAGCCTCCACTAGTTTATGAAGGAAGTTGCAAGCTAATCAACCTCTAATCATCATCTTCTTCATATTTAGCAACTAGTTCTACTTCATAAGTTTGCTAATCTTGGTTTTTGTGAGTTTCTATCACTTTAACATCAATTGCTAAAGTAAGTAGATTGGGTGTAATGAGACTTATGGTCTTAAATGCGGATTAGTGAGTTTGAATCATTTGTAATGATATGCTACTCTATGTTTTCCTATGTTTATGCATAATTAATAAGTGGGTTTATGCATGTTTGATAAGTTGGTTTATGCATGCTTAATAAGTTGGTTTATGCATGTTTAACAAGTGGGTTTATGCATGTTTAATAAGTGGGTTTATGCATATTTAATAAGTGGGTAAATGCAAGTTTAACATGATATGCAAGTTATGCAAGTATGTGAATGCTTATGCAAGTTATGTGTATGCTTAAATGCAAGTTTAACCTGATATGCAAGTTATGCATGCTTATGCAAGTATGTGAATGCTTATGCAAGTTATGTGTATGCTTAAATGCAAGTTTAACATGATATGCAAGTTATGCATGCTTATGCAAGTATGTGGATGCTTATGCAAGAATGTGAATGCTTATGCAAGTTATGTGTATGCTTAAATGCATGTTATGCAAGTTATGAGAATGCTTATATGCAAGTTCAACATGTTATGCAAGATATGTGTATGATAATATGCAAGTTTATATGCAACATGTTATGCAAGTCATGTGTATGATAATATGCAAGTTTGGGTTAAATGTAGTTGGGTTAATATATGCTCATATATGCAAGTTGACATCCTCTTAACCCATGACAAAGTTATATGCTAAGATTTGGTTAAACCCATGATATTTGTGATGGATCTTCCCTCTATTATGTCATGAAATGAGAACGATTTACGTGGGGAACGATGGGGTTAGTAAATATGTTAATAAAAGTATGATTGGGTATGATTAAGCATACCATAAAAATAAATTAACATAAGTGGGAATTTACCTATTGAGTTAGGTCTACCCCATGGGAATTTACCTATTGATTTAGGTCTACCCATGATATGGAAAACTTGATATTAATTAGGGATAATTAATATGGGGGTGATTAATTAGGTGTAATTAATCGACTAAGACACGAGGTTGGACTCATTTGTACTGTAAAACTGCCCGGACCCTACCGGCTTAACTAGTTGCTACAAACGTTAGCCCAATGTGAGAGGTCTTAGCCATAAATTAAATACGTGACTAAAGTAAAGACACGAGGTTAGACTCTGTTATGACGTAAGACTGCCCGGACCCCACCGGCTTAACCAGGCGGTCATAACAGCCAGTCTGATGTGGGAGGTCTTTATGGGAGATCACTGTCTTAATTAATTAAGAAACACTTAACCATATTAGCATGTAGTGGGACATGAGGGGTTAAGTGGGTGCCTTGGGAGGCATGTGGAAAATCTAGTGGTTGCCTTGGGTGGCAATAGAAAATACGATTAGAATACTTAACCAAAGTGGAACATGTAATTAAAACATGATTAAAGGGTTAAGTGGTATACACTAGAAAAGACAAGCTTAGGTGGGTAGCTTGTGGGGGCCCATTTCAACCAATATCCCAAACGTATCTTTGTGGGCTCGACTCTAGTCGAGTGACGGGACACGCATATTGGGCTTGACTATAAGAGGCCAAAACGGGTTAGCGGTGGCAACGCAGGATCAACGGGTTTCATATGCGTGTGTGGACCCGGGCTGGTTGGTAAGTCGTTGTTGCATCGTGTAGATATAAAGTCGTGCACCGTTGATATTATCAGGTGGCCACTTTGGGGAATGATACACCCCATTGTTGGACCAGCACGGGTATCTACGGTAGGGAGCCGATCGCTGGGGAGTAGTGGGTACACCTAATAAAGATAGGGGCAGACGGCACCTATGTAGGGGTACACGAAACTACTGGGTAAAATTACTAAGTACACCTAGTGGAGATAGGGGCAGACGGCACCTGTGTAGTGGGCTAGGGGTACACGAAACTACTGGGTAAATTTTCTAAGTCCTTGGGAGGGATCAACCTTTGAGAAGGAATGACTGGTGTGGTGCAGTGTAGTAATTATCCTTGGGTGAGTGAATGCGTCTTTATAATTATCTTAGTTTATCCTATGTCTACCAAGCTGCTTAGTGTAGCCACTCATCCCCAGACATTACCGTATGTCAAGTTTATGTCTTCTCTGGTTACTTTAATGATTGTATTGTTAAAGTTATAAGACTCGCTCAGACTTATGTCTGACCCCATTGTTTTTATCTTTTTCCAACCCTCAGGTTCTCAGAGTGGGCCCAGTACGAGTGGGCTTTGATCAGGCTGCTTTTATTACTCTCTTGGAGCTTGGACCCTAGATGTAGAGCTCAGCTTACCCTTTTTCTTTTATGGCTATCAGTATTGGGATTATGTATTTTTATTTAGAAAGAATGGATATTTGTACTTGACTCTTACTATGGTTTTGTGATGTAACCAGACATGTTTACTTCCGCTGTTATGAGATGATGTTTTAAATTTCAAGTACTATTTATATCTGTCTTGTTGTAATTTTTCTGTTCTATATTCACTGAAATACTCCACCGATGCTATGGCATTCCCTTAGTGAGTGATCATAGCGGGAGTGGGGTGTTACACGTGCCCTCCTTGAGGTCCTTCCTCCCGTTTCTGGTTCATACCGGCTGTGATGTTCGCGAATTCACGTTATACACAAAGCTATGCCACACAGGCGGTGCTTTGATCATCACCACAAGACTTTGCTTTTCAACAGAAGCCCTGATCATTTGCCACTTAGGCATGCCACACTAGCAATTCATGCCATGCGACTGATGTCCACCAATATACAACCTCTGAGCTCGTGCATTCCAGAGAAGGGCGTTAAGCAAAAGAATAAATTCTCCGCTGCCAAACAGATGTATATTTAAAAGAGATCGATGAACACAGAATAAAATCCAATGTCAGACACACAGTCCATTTACAAGTCCGTTCTGGGTCTGAACGAAACCGGAGGCACTATATACCTCGCAAACCCATCGATCACCACGTACGTCTGGACGATCACCACTCATTATCCATATTTCGGGATGCCTCCTAATCAGTACCTCGGTTACCATCCAAACGAGGTGAAGATCTCCGGTCTTCGACCATCGTCTTCATCTTCGATTTATTATCGTCGATTTAGTTATTCAGAATGGGATAAACCCGGTCTTTCTGAGCAACTCGCGTATATAATAAACAAGTGTAACACTAACATACACACGCATCATTTCAATTTATTAGTCACTAACCGTTAATCAGTAAGAGAACGATTTCCCAAATATTAACCCCGAAGGCCGAAACCAACATCAGATCAACACCCAGGAAACCATTCGACTTAGCCAACCTTCAGTTAATTTCTAAATTCCACATCCATATCGTTTATAATGTTTTATAATGATTTATCGCTATTTTTATTTATTTTAAAATAGCCAATTTATTCAAAACGACGCTTCGGGCCATAACGCGGCCGTGGCGCTGTTTTTCTTCAGATTTGATTTACACATATCTGGAAATCTAACCATTGAATCTTCCCAAAATTTACATCATTAGAAAGATCTTTTCAAAACGAATCCAACGGTTCCAGTTTCGAGAAAATCCGACGGTCGGATCTCGCGGTATAATCATTTGAAGTTTCGATTTCAAAATACGAACTGCAGCGTCGTTATTCGATTAAATATAATTATATATATATATATATATAATCGATTCTGGCGCTGTTTTTCTTCAGATTTGAATTAAACATTCCAGACAATCCAACCGTTGGATTTTTACAAAGTTGGTGCCGTTGGAAAGATATTTCCAAAGCAAACCCAACAGTTGTGATTTCAGGAAAATCCGATGGTCGGATCTCCCGGTATAATCGTTTGAAATCACGGTTTTAAAATACGAACTACAGCGTCGTTATTCGATATATTTTAATTCAATTTATATATATATATATATATATATATATATATATATATATATATATATCGATTCTTCGATTTCAAAGCTATATTCTTTTCATACATTTGGTAAAAATGATATTTTTATCTAACTGTCTTCTAATTCAACACTTCACTATATTTAACAATTCATGTATATAATAAAAATGTGATTTTTATTGTAAAACAATTCATTTCAAAACACTATTATTTTATATAGTTCATATAGGTAATAAAAATAGGACTTTTAATATAAAACAATTTCTTTCAAAACAAGATTATTTTATGTAGTTCATATAGATGATAAAAATGTTATTTTTATTATAAAACAATTTATTTCAAAATATGAATACCATTCAACACATGAATTTCAATTCAACGAATGAATATCTATTCAACACATGAAGGTTTCCTATAGTTTATATATATAGATAAAAATGTGATTTTTATATTCAAAACACGAATACAATTCAACACATGAATTTCTATCCAACGAATGATTATCGACTCAACACATGAAGGTTATCTATACAACGAATAAATATAGTTTCACTAAATGAAAATAATTCAAACACATGAATATTATTCAAAATTTCGGCAGCATAACGGCAGGGTAGTTAAAACCGGGACCGTCCCTAGTACGGCTCCTCGCTCTACCTTAAAACCTCGCGGTTTTTGATAATGGGGATCATGCATCTAGTTCGCACGCAGGCGGCATGTATATATTTATTTCATTTCCACAAACTAATCCTATGTGGTTTCAACCAAATAATACTCAACCACAAATGGTATTTTTCAACCACAATCAATCAATATCAACCACAAACAGTCCCAATCAACCATTCGCTATCAATCAATTTTCACACCAATCACAACCAATAAATATCGTCCATGGTTTGTGGACGAGAGGCGTGTATATATATATATTTATTTATATATAGCAGTTCACTTCTATTTCAACACATATATAATTTTTACAACGCATATATAACTTATACATCGAACGTACAACTTATACAACGCTTATACATGAGGTGTACAACGCTTATATGACCCATACATCGACTATATAATTTATACATCGTCGTTTTCCATATCGTTTATAAATTAGAAATCTCACATTGGGTTCCACTCCACCAAAAATAGCAGAAGGCTCAAATAAATATGCGGTCTCTTCTAGAAGGTAGAAGACGTCCACACGAGTCCACTGTCTCTTGTTTCACTGAATTTCGTCAAAACAGCAAAAAGATATGATTTTTCAAAGTTTGCAACGGTTTAAAGGTGTTAAAACAGTTGAAAATAAAACAGGCCTTACCTCAGCATAAAGGTTCAAAACTAGGTTTGGATTTATCTCGAAATCCGTGTAGCTATTCGTCGATCGGCCTTCGCAGCGTCGAAGGGGGAGGAGGGGCGCACGTGCGCACTGGGTGCGGTGGCGTTTGATGCACTGTAGCGGCAGTGGCGGCAAGGTGAAGTTCGAAACTTTCGAACTCGAATGCTCCTCCAATTCTAAACGATAAAATTCAAACCCTATATGGATTTGAAGATCTCGGGAAGATCTTCAAAAAGTTCAACTGTGGCACGAGCTAATTCCTCCTGGTTTGGTCGGAATCAGAGCTGGAAGGTTTAAAGCCTCTTCCGCCTTCGATCGAGGAGAGAGAAAATTAGATTTTTCTTTTTTTAATAAAAATTATGATTGGCCGGTGGGTTTTAAAGGGGTTTTCTGACACGACCACCAATCTAAACCCAACGACTGTCGTCCCTAGCGTTTTGCCCCCATTCCGAACACAATGGGATATGTTTCGTAGGCCCATTCGACTGTTTCAGTCAGTTTCCATTCAATTTAAAATAGATAACATTCAATATTTGATTTGAACGTACATTTCAATTTGCCTGGCCACAAACTAATTCAAAAAATTCCAGAAAATAAATCTGGCTATGTTTTGACGATACGGTCCCAACAAAACTAGTTTCGTCGAATTCTGAGACCGTTTGCAAAAAGTCTGGTCGATCCAATTTAACTTTAATTGACCAAAACACGTTTTCCTTTGCCACGCTCACATACTAGCTTCAAAAATTATGAAATTTGAAACCTACCAATAACTTCACATCTCGGATCCAACAAAAGTGGTTTTATCGAATTCCGAGGTCGTATGCAAAATGGCCAATTTCACGGGCTATATAAATTCCATAGCGACCTTTCTGAAAATTCATTTGGCCATAACTTTTGCTTTCCGCTATGAAACTTCCATTTTTCAGATTCGTTAGAAAGGTATTCACTAACTGATTTAAATATTTTTAGTTTCACTCAAATCCGTTTTGTTTTGCATCCGGTACAGTCCGACAAAGTTTGAATTCAATTTTTCAAACTGCAGCGCCATTTCAGGCCTTATTTATAATTAGAATTAATTATATTCGTTTTCAAATGTCGATTCAAACTCACTTTTCTTTGCTATTATTTAAAATATTTATTTTAAATATTTAAAATCCATTATTTTAGCCAATTTAAAATTTTTAAATTGGTTTAGATTTTCTGTGTCGTTATAATCTCCCCCACTTAAAACTTTTCGTCCCCGAAAAGGAACAAAGTCGAAAGTGGTTTGATTAATCAACTCTACGTTTGACCTGGCTTCCATTCTCCAACTTTTCAGTTTTTGAGAATTTTCAAATTCTTCAAAAATTTGGCTAACACCCGGAATTTTCGAAAAATTTCGCCATAACCTCCTTTGTACGGAGAGAGGTTTGGAAATTTATTGCGCCGTATTAGGTACCCAATAAATCCTAATAAGCATACACATATTTATAGTGATATATTCTGGTGTTTACAGGGGAGCGTGTATCGATAATAACTCCAGAGAATAAATTCTCGTCACCCTGTCAAAGCCTGAGGGAGTGTGTATTTTAAATGCTCCAGAGGATAAATCCTCGTCACCTCGTCCCGTGTGGGAAATAAATAGTCCATGTGTTGTATCTAATAACTAGAGAGACGTGATTATTGTCAACTCCAGACCCGTGTGGGGTTTTTATTAATCATGCAATTTTATCGTTACAATTTAAATAGTCCATATCAGTCATTAGTTCAACCTATAAAATATAGTCATCGCCATACAAGCCTCTCTCTCGTATGGTAAATCTTCCACCTCGTCACACAAGCTCCAAATGCTTATGTGGTATATGATGAAATATGACAATCTTCTGAAGTATGCCATGTAATGTAGTTCAAAATTAATTGTTACTATCCTATTGCAACATTTATTTTTTTCACACAGAATAACCAGCACTCCGCATCCAATGGCATTCACAGGAATTGATATAATAATATTTCGCATCCAACTCATTAAGGTTTACCTATTTGTATGGCACGCAAATAAAATCTTTACTCAATAGCTAATCCATTTACCTGTTCAAACATATATAATACACATGTATATATTTCTATCTATTTTTAATCAGTTCAATGTGTGATTTAAATGAAAAAATTCTACCATTATTCTATTGTTGATTAAATTAACTATTGTTTTAATACTTAAACTAATCAAATTTACTATCACGCAACACAAACAACAATCAAATTGTTTTTAACTTTTCAAAATCATACAAATCAATTCCTATATCTTTTAAAATCATTCAGACTATAGAATTAAAAGTGCACATCCATGGAAAGAAAATAACAACATAATAGAGAGCTAATTGGTAATGCAAAGTATGTTAAATGTACCTTGCCCCGGAGTCAATCAGAGATATCCACTCGGCAGATAGGCTTTCTAAATGCTCTCCTCTGTTTCCCAAGTACAATCTCGCGGATCTCCACTCCATTGCACTTTGACCAAGTGAACCTTCTTGTTCCTCAGCTCTTTGGTTTCTTTGCCGATGATCTTTAGCGGCTCTCTTCTCACAGCTAATTCTGGAGTAATTTCAATATCCTGCTGAGCTGCTTCTTCCACGATCAAGTCTGGATCATGAACGTGTTTTCGAAGTTGAGATATGTGAAATACATCATGAACTCCAGGCAACCAATCAGGTAATTTAACCCTATAAGCGAGAGTTCCGATCCGTTCTAGAATAGGAAACGGACCAATGAATTTGGGCGCCAACTTCCCAGTTTTACCGAACCGGATAACTCCTCTCATCGGCGATACTTTCAAATATACATAGTTGCCAACACCAAAGGATATATCTCTTCTTCTCCTATCGGCATAGCTCTTTTGTCGGCTTTGAGCAGCAAGTAATCGCTTCTTAATAAAGTCGACTTTGTCGGCAGCTTCTCGGATCATATCTGGCCCCAACACAAGTCTATTACCGGGTTTGATCCAACAAGCAAGAGATCGGCATGGTCTACCATACAACGCTTCGAATGGCGACATTGTCAGGCTCGCCTGGTAGATGTTGTTATATGAGAATTCAGCCAAATGTAGATGGTCTTCCCATGATCCACCGAAATCTAGAACACAAGCCCGCAATAGATCTTCAAAAATACGATTCACCCTCTCAGTCTGACCGTTTGTCTGAGGATGATAAGTGGTGCTCAAGTTCAGCTTCGTTCCCAGCTCTACTTGAAATGCCTCCCAGAATTTACTAGTAAATATTGTATCTCTATCACTGACTATACTAAGCGGCACTCCATGTAGTCTAACTATTTCCTTGAAATATATCTGCACCAGACTCTGAGCAGTTCTGTTTGATCTGACAGGTATGAAATGGGCGGTCTTCGTGAAGCGATCTACGATCACCCAAATACTGTCATTTCCTTTTCTGGTTTGGGGCAGACCATCTATGAAGTCCATTGAAATATTTTCCCACTTCCAGCCAGGAACGTCTGGCGGTTGCAATAATCCAGCCAGTTTCTGTTGGTCGCTCTTGACTAGCTGGCAAGTAGGGCATCGGCTAACATATATTGAAACGTCTCTTTTCATAGCCTTCCACCAGAATGTTCGCTTGAGATAGTTATACATTTTGGCTACACCAGGATGGATACTCGGCTTGGACTTGTGACACTTGTCTAACACTTCCCTTTTTAACTCTAGGACGTCTGGAACACAAATCCTTCCTTTCAATCTGAGGATCCCGTCATCATATATTTGAAAACACGAGGGTTCGCCTTTCTGAATCCTTTTGATCATATCCTTAGTAAAGTTATCCTCCGTCTGAAGAATAGATATTTTGTCAATCAAGGAAGTTGTAATAATAAAGCTGGCGATCATTACATTCTTTCGGCTCAGCGCATCGGCCACGACATTGGCTTTCCCTGGAGTGTATATAATCTCAAAATCGTATGCTGCAAGGAACTCCAGCCAACGCTGCTGCCTCATATTCAAGTCTTTTTGGGTGAACAGATACTTTAACGACTGGTGATCTGTAAACAGTTCAAATCTCTCACCCAGAAGATAGTGTCTCCAGATTTTCAAGGCGAATACTATGGCCAATAACTCAAGATCGTGAGTCATGTAGTTCTTCTCGTGTGGCTTCAACTGACGGATAGCATAAGCAATCACTTGACCTCTTTGCATTAACACTGCACCAAGGCCTTCTCTAGAAGCGTCAGTCCAGACTTTCAAATCCTGATTGCCATCAATGATGGTTAACACTGGGGCTGTCGTTAATCTTAACTTTAGCTCTTCAAAAGCCTCTTCACTTTCTGGAGTACATTTGAATTTAGAGTGCTTCTTTGTAAGCTTCGTTAAGTGACTAGATATCTTCGAAAAGTTTTTAACGAACTTCTGGTAGTAACTAGCCAATCCGAGAAAACTGCGGACTTCTGTGGGGGTACTGGGCTGTTTCCAATTTTGAATAGCTGTGATTTTGCTTGGATCCACAGCAATTCCTTCTTTCGATACGACGTGGCCCAGAAATTTTACTTCTTCTTGCCAGAATATACATTTGGACAGTTTGGCTTTCAATACATTCCTTCTGAGGATTTCCAGAACCTATTCCAGATGCTTTTCATGTTCGGCCTTTGATTTAGAGAAGATTAGAATATCATCAATAAAAACCAGAAGAAATTTATTCAAAACCCCTCTGAACACTCTATTCATCAGATCGACGAAGTAAGCTGGAGCGTTACACAAGCCGAACGGTATTACTAAACCACTCGTAGAGTAAGTCAGGACCTCTGAATGCTGTCATTGGAACACACTCTTCGGCAATTCGAAGTTGATGGAAGCCTGTAGCTAGGTCCATCCATGAGAATACTTATGCTCCATTCAGACGATCCAATAAATCATCAATCTGCGGCAATGGATATTTGTTCTTTATGGTCTGATTATTCAAATCATGGTAATCCACACATAGCCGTAGAGTACCGTCATATTTTGGGACAAATACCACTGCTGCTCCCCAATCAGAGAAACTAGGCCTGATCAGACCCATCCATATTAGCTGTCGTGTTTGATTGTCTAATTCCTCTTTCTCTTTCAAGGACATTCTTCGAATAGCGTGAACTACCGGCCTTGCATTCGGAATCAAAGATATCTTGAAATCTATTTCTCTCTGCGGAGGCAAGCGAACAACTTCTTCGAACACATCCGCATAGTTTTTGACGACAGGAATATCTTTCACTAGGTCAGGAATATTCTCTGTGACTTCAGGGACATTTTCTATTTGGGCTGGAGAAACATCGAAAGCTGCCCAGAAGTCTTTTCTATTAGCGTTCTGACCTTCGCAGGGAATGGTTATATAATCACCTGATTTAGTCTTCGCCTTTACGACTCTGTCGGCGCATTTAACTTCAGCTTCATATTTAGTCAACCAGTCTAACCCCAAGATAAGATCAAACTCTTTAAAATTCATGACGACCGCGATGGTAGGAAACCGATAATGAGAGAAAGAAACCGGCACTCCACAAACCCAACTGAGATCAATGGAACCCCTAACCGGATTCTGGACAGTCATTGGTTCCTTGAGCTTTTTCAAATTCAAATCCAGTTGCTTAGCTGCATCGTTTGCAATGAAGCTTCGTGACGCGCCTGTGTGAAACAGTACTTTAACTGGAATATCTTTGACGGTTAGCGTGCCTTCTAAAACATCTGGCCTCTCTTGAGCAGACGAAGATGCAGGCACTTCTGCCACTTCATTTACATGTACTGTTTCAGGTTTTCTGAATAGCGGGCAGGCCTTTAAAAGATGACCCGTCTGATGACATCCACCACATTTTCTATTCTCTTGAAATCTCTCCTTGGATTTAGATCCACTCTTTATTCGCCTTTTCGAGGATTTGCAATTACCATGAAAATGCCCTGGCTTATGGCAGTTATTGCATACGGCGGTCGTTACGGGTTCTTTCTCAGCCCTGGCCCTTTTCCTCTTGGCACTAGGCTTCTTATTGACCTCAGACCTCGTACTGGCTTCAGGAATATCAGTGTCTGACTCTTCTTTGTTACTAGAACAGACTTCTTCTTCGTCGCGTAACATTCCTTTCTTATGGAGATCTTCATACTATTAAGCCATGTATATCATTTCTGAAAAAGGAAGCTTCACATTCCTCATTACACTATTCTGATATCTCCTTTGCAGGCCATGTATAAATCTCAGATTTTTTCCTCTTTGGATCTTGAATCAGACGAGGAGCAAAGTGAGAAAGCTCGTTGAATTTCTTATGATATTCTGGGATGGTCATATCACCTTGTATCAAATAAGAAAATTCATCACATAATCGCTCCATCGCTTCAGGAGGAGTAAATCTTGCTAGGAAAATCTCTTTGAATCTGTCCCAGGTGATATCACCTTCTGGATTATCTTTGATGATTGTTTCCCACCAGAACAAAGCTTCTTCTTTGAGCGCCCAAGAGGCTGCTAATCTTTTCTGATCATCTCTCAACTGGATACGCTCAAATATTCTTTCTGCAGAGCTCATTCAAGCTTGAGTTTGAACAATAGATTCATTGCCCGAGAACTGTGCTCCGTTCAGATTTCGATATCTCTTTAATAGAGCCTCTAGATCGGGTTCTGCATTTCTCCTGTTTCTGACAATCATTTTTCTAGTACTTCTGCAAATGGCAGATCAAGTGTCAGGTCACAGAAAAGATATTTTAAAATATAGAAACACATACTTCAAATGTAAATGTGTCTATCGAGGTGTAATTTCATGCTGCTTAACCCATACTAGGATATTGCTGATCCTATCTGTATAGAGTTACCCGTCCTAGAACACTACTGGTTCTATTTCTGACGAGTTCGTTAGTATGTTATATTCCAGAACTAAGCTTAACCAAATCTCTGATACCACGTTGTGACAACCCCAAACCCCGTACAGACGGAGACAAGGGTGATCTTTGGAATATAGCGCAGAAACAGATAATAGCAGAACAGAATTAAATAAATACACCATATAATGTACAATAGAATACACTGGATAAACGTAATCATCAGAGTTACACAGTATATAGGATCTTACTTAGTACAATTACAGTTCAACTATACGTAAATGTCTACAGCGGAAAACAAACATAATATATACAATAGGAGCTGAACAGCATAAAAAGAGATAAACGATAGAATCCATCTTCAGCTCCAGCTATCCAGAGAAAGCCAGCTAAACCTGAATACAAGGCTGCACGTGTAGAAAAAGGGGCACCCGAGTTTGAAAGTGAAACAAACTACGAGTCAGTCATTGGACTGGTATGCGAAATCAACTCAACACATCTAAAATATGGCTAATCACAGGACCATGCCACTTTCGTGGAATGGGTTTACTCCACTGGATTGCCAGTGCTTTAAAATAAATCTTTCTATTAAACAACGCAATGCTTTCTATAAAAATGAAGCCATTATAATACTCAGTTCCTATCACACAATGCAACGCAAACCGGAGGATAGAGTTTTACCTTATAATGGCCAAAATATGCTTGATACGAATAAAACCAAAGCATTTGATATTATTGCTAGTGTTTATATGTTTTAAAACCAATTTCAAATCATAACTATCAATCATAGACGACATTAATGCCCCATACCACTATGTCGCCATATATAGGTATACAATCAAAACCGCACAGTCACGTATTTGGAAATTGGATTTCCGTCATGAACCAAGGCAAAATATAGTCCTTACCGACATCGAGACAATCTAGCCCATGTCTCAGGATCAGAGCTCGAGTGACCCTTGGATCGTCAGGGCCGGTCTACCGATGTGGATTAAAATTCCTGAACAATGCGTTTTCCCGCCCTATGGGGCGTAAATGAGCCAACGAATGACACCATCGGACCCGGATCGTCCGATCAAACCGAGGCGCCTCGCAACAGTAACAACCACATAAGTCAAACTCGTCAGGGCGTGTAAAACCACTGACGCCACTTCTAGCTAGAAGGAAACGCATGCCCTCCCTGAGGTCCTTCCTCCTGTTTCTTGTTCATACCGGCTATGAGGTTCGCGAATTCACGTTATACACAAAGCTACGCCACACAAGCGGTGCTTTGATCATCACCACAAGACTTTGCTTTTCAACAAAAGCCCTGATCATTTGCCACTTAGGCATGCCACACTAGCAATTCATGCCATGCGACTGATGTCCATCGATATACAACCTCTGAGCTCATGCGTTTCAGAGAAGGGCGTTAAACAAAAGAATAAATTCTCCGCCGCCAAACAGATGTAAATTTAACAGAGATCGATCAACACAGAATAAAATCCAATGTCAGACACATAGTCCATTTACAAGTCCGTTCTGGGTTTGAACGAAACCGGAGGCACTATATACCTCGCAAACCCATCGATCACCACGTACGTCTGGATGATCACCACTCATTATCCATATTTCGGGATGCCTCCCAATCAGGACCTCGGTTACCATCCAAACGAGGTGAAGATCTCCAGTCTTCGACCACCGTCTTCATCTTCGATTTCTTATCATCGATTCAGTTATTCAGAATGGGATAAACCCGGTCTTTCTGAGCAACTCGCGTATATAATAAACAAGTACAACACTAACATACACACGCATCATTTCAATTTATTAGTCACTAACCATCAATCAGTAAGAGAACGATTTCCCAAATATTAACCCCAAAGGCTGAAACCAACATCAGATCAACACCCAGGAAACCATTCGACTTAGCAACCTTCAGTTAATTTCTAAATTCCACATCCATATCGTTTATAATGTTTTATAACGATTTATCGCTATTTTTATTTATTTTAAAATAGCCAATTTATTCAAAACGATGCTTCGGGCCATAACGCGGCCGTGGCGCTGTTTTTCTTCAGATTTGATTTACACATATCTGAAAATCTAACCGTTGGATCTTCACAAAATTTACATCATTAGAAAGATCTTTTCAAAATGAATCCAACGGTTCCAGTTTCGGGAAAATCCGACGGTCGGATCTCCCGGTATAATCGTTTGAAGTTTCGATTTCAAAATACGAACTGCAGCGTCGTTATTCGATTAAATATAATTATATATATATATATAAATATAATCGATTCTGGCGCTGTTTTTCTTCAGATTTGAATTAAACATTCTAGACAATCCAACCGTTGGATTTTTACAAAGTTGGTGCCGTTGGAAAGATATTTCCAAAGAGAACCCAACGATTGCGATTTCAGGAAAATCCGATGGTCGGATCTCCCGGTATAATCGTTTGAAATCACGGTTTCAAAATACGAACTGCAGCGTCGTTATTCGATATATTTTAATTCAATTTATATATATATATATATATATATATATCGATTCTTCGATTTCAAAGCTATATTCTTTTCATACATTTGTAAAAATTATATTTTTATCTAACTGTCTTCTATTTCAACACTTCACTATATTTAACAATTCATGTATATAATAAAAAGGTGATTTTTATTGTAAGACAATTCATTTCAAAACACTATTATTTTATATAGTTCATATAGGTAATAAAAATAGGACTTTTATTATAAAACAATTTCTTTCAAAACAAGATTATTTTATGTAGTTCATATAGATGATAAAAATGTGATTTTTATTATAAAACAATTTATTTCAAAATATGAATACCATTCAACACATGAATTTCAATTCAACGAATGAATATCGATTCAACACATGAAGGTTTCCTATAGTTTATATATATAGATAAAAATGTGATTTTTATATTCAAAACACGAATACCATTCAACACATGAATTTCTATCCAACGATGAATATCGTCTCAACACATGAAGGTTTTCTATACAACAAATAAATATAGTTTTAACAAATGAAAATAATTCAAACACATGAATATTATTCAAAATTTCGGCAGCATAACGGCAGGGTAGTTAAAACCAGGACCGTCCCTAGTACGGCTCCTCGCTCTACCTTAAAACCTCGCGGTTTTTGAAAATGGGGATCATGCATCTAGTTCGCACGCAGGCGGCATGTATATATTTATTTCATTTCCACGAACTAATCCTATGTGGTTTCAACCAAATATTTCTCAACCACAAATGGGTATTTTTCAACCACAATCAATCAATATCAACCACAAACAATCTCAATCAACCATTCGCTATCAATCAATTTTCACACCAATCACAACCAATAAATATCGTCCATGGTTTGTGGACGAGGGGCGTGTGTATATATATATATATATTTATATATATATATATATATATATATATATATATAGCAATTCACTTCTATTTCAACACATATATAATTTTTACAACGCATATATAACTTATACATCGAACGTACAACTTATACAACGCTTATACATGAGGTGTACAACACTTATATAACCCATACATCGACTATATAATTTATACATCGTCGGTTTCCATATCGTTTATAAATTAGAAATCTCACATTGGGTTGCACTCCACCAAAAATAGCAGAAGGCTCAGAAAAATATGCGGTCTCTTCTAGAAGGTAGAAGACGTCCACACGAGTCCATTGTCTCTTGTTTCACTGAATTTCGTCAACACAGCAAAAAGATATGATTTTTCAAAGTTTGCAACGGTTTAAAGGTGTTAAAACAGTTGAAAATAAAACAAGCCGTACCTCAGCTGAAAGGTTCAAAACTAGGTTTGGATTTATCTCGAAATCTGTGTAGCTATTCGTCGATCGGCCTTCGCAGTGTCGAAGGGGGAGGAGGGGCGCACGTGCGCAGGGGGTGCGGTGGCCTTTGATGTACTGTAGCGGCGGCAGCGAGGTGAAGTTCGAAACTTTCGAACTCGAATGCTCCTCCAATTCTGAACGATAAAATTCAAACCCTATATGGATTTGAAGATCTCGGGAAGATCTTCAAAAAGTTCAACTGTGGCACGAGCTAGTTCCTCCTGGTTTGGTCAGAATCGGACCTGGAAGGTTTGAAGCCTCTTCCGCCTTCGATCGGGGAGAGAGAAAATTAGATTTTTCTTTTTTTTTATAAAAATTATTATTGGCCGTCGGGTTTTAAAGGGGTTTTCTGACACGACCACCAATCTAAACCCAACGTCTGTCGTCCCTAGTGTTTTACCCCCATTCCGAACACAGTGGGATATGTTTCGTAGGCCCATTCGTCTGTTTCAGTCAGTTTCCATTCAATTTAAAATACATAACATTCAATATTCGATTTGAACGTACATTTCAATTTGCCTGGGCCACAAACTGATTCGAAAAATTCCAGAAAAATAAATCTGGCTATGTTTTGACGATACGGTCCCAACAAAACTAGTTTCGTCGAATTCTGAGACCGTTTGCAAAAAGGCCCATTTCTGGTCGATCCAATTTAACTATAATTGACCAAAACACGTTTTCCTTTGCCACGCTCACATACTAGCTTCAAAAATTATGAAATTTGAAACCTAGCAATAACTTCACATCCCGGATCCAACAAAAGTGGTTTCGTCAAATTTCGAGGTCGTATGCAAAATGGCCAATTTCACGGGCTATATAAATTCCATAGCGACCTTTCTGAAAATTCATTTGGCCATAACTTTTGCTTTCCGCTATGAAACTTCCATTTTTCAGATTCGTTTGAAAGGTATTCACTAACAGATTTAAATATATTTGGTTTCACTCAAATCCATTTTGTTTTGCACCCGGTACAGTCCGACAAATTTTGAATTCAATTTTTGAAAATGCAGCGCCATTTCAAGCCTTGTTTATAATTAGAATTAATTATATTCGTTTTCAAATGTCGATTCAAACACACTTTTCATTGCTATTATTTAAAATATTTATTTTAAATATTTAAAATCCATTATTTTAGCCAATTTAAATTTTTTTAAATTGGTTCAGATTTTCTGAGTCATTACATTTTTCTGGGAATTTTTAGACAAGCACAAGAAACTGTTAACAATCAAATCTGAAGGAAATTGTTTGAAATCACTTGAGAAAAAAATCAAATTATTATAATTCAAAAAATTTAACAATAATAAACGAATGTTTTCAAAATCAGCCAAGTAAAAAAATGAAATTTTCATAACTAATCAATCAAGGCTTTCAAGTAATCCGTTGTACTGAGTTCAGTTTTTCAGTATTTTCAAAAACAAATGAATAAGTAGAAACTCAAAACAGCAAAAATGTGTGAAATTTCATTAGCAAACAAGGACATCATAAATTTTAAAATTCCAATTTACTGTGTTCAAGATATACTCAAAAAAATTTAGGCCTTATCAATGTGAACCAATGAATCTCCAACTCTGAAATCTATGGCTAAGGAACTTCAAACAATTCAATAAAGTAGAACAACTTGAATTGTATCTCTTTTAAGCATAGTTGTTCCTTAGCCTTCCTCGGTACCTAAATGTTTATAGGATCGAGTGGTCCAACAAAAGTTATTTTACCAATCTTATCTTTGTTTACACGTTTTGGTGCCCAAACCCGTTTATATAACAATCCATTACTATTCACAGCAGTATCCTTCGGAACCCAAATTCATTTAGACTTATTTAAAATCATTTCGTTATTTTTTGGAATCCAAACATGTTTAAATGAATTGTTTTTAAATGAGTCATTATTCTGTTTATGATTTAAAAACCCTTTGTGTAATAACCCGGAAATCCGAGCCAATTTAAAATTTTTATTTTGGCAATTTTAGCGAATTTTGAATATTTAAAATAAATTATTTTAAATAATAGCGACGAGAAATTTATTTTGAATAGAATTACAATGTATATATTTATTTGAATCGTCGTTAGAATATAAATAATTATTTATAATTATAAAAGGAATTTAAAATGGCGCGGTAGTTCGAAAATTCGATTTCAAATTTCAAATGAACATACAAGATTCAAAATAAACCGGATTTTAGCGAAACCAAAAATATTAGAATCCATTTGAGAATATCTTTCCAAGAATCCAAAAAATTAAAATTTCATAGCGGGGATAAAAAGTTATGCCTAGTTGAAATTTTAGAATAGTCGCTATGGAATTTTAGCCCTTAAATATGGAAATTTTGCAAACGACCTCGGTTTTCGATGAAACCTCTTTTGTTGGATCCAGGATGTCAAATTATTGCTAGGTTCCAAAATTCATAATTTTCTGAATTAATATGTGAGTGTGGCGAAGTAAAACTCGTTTTGACAGTTTTAGTCAATTTCAATCGACCAAAAAATAGACATTTTTCAAATGATCCCAGAATTTGACGATATCAGTTTTGTTAGAACCGTATCATCAATACGAAGCTATAAAATATTTATCGGGAATTTTTAGAGTCAGTATGTGACCCCAGTAAATTGAAATGTGCGTTCAAATTCAATATATTGAATTATATTTCGATTTGAGTGAAAACTGATCGAAACAGCCGAACTGGCTTACGATACATATCCCATTGTGTTTGGAATTAGGGTAATTAGCTAGGGGCGAAAGTCGTTGGGCTTGGTTTAGGGTTCAAAAAAAGTCAATTTTCTTTGGAAATATAAAATAATTAAAATATATTAATAAATGAAGCCCCTTTATACTCTCTTCCCCTTCCTTTTCTTTCAGAACCCGTAGAGGAAAAAATGTATTAAAAAAGGGGGAAGGACGAAGGCCGCCGCTCCCCTATTCTCTGCCGCCTCGCCCACCATCGCCGCCGGTCCGGTGAGAGACCCCAACTTCTTCCTTCGTTAAAACATCGCCCCCCCCCCCTCTTCTTGAAATCGCGACCCACTCCCCCATTCAAACCCTAAAACCATGTAGCACCACCAAGACGAGCAAATTCGCCACCGCCTCCCCATGGCGCCGCAACCAGTCATCCGCCAGACCCCCACCACCTCGGCGCGACCATATCCCCCTCCAAACCCATCGGTAACTCCTTTTGTCTTGATTTTATTATTTATTTCGGTTTATTTAATGAGAATAGGTTTTAAAATTTAAAAAATAGTTATATATGAGCATGAAGTTAAAAATATAATTTTTATATAAGTATGATAATAAAAATATGATATTTGCTTGTATAAAAGCTTTGATTTTTATTTTTATATATGGTATGAAGTAAAGATAAAAAGTTAAGATTTTTATCATATAAAAAGATTAGATTTTTATCAATATGAAGTTTAGATTTTTATTCAAGTAAAGATTTGATTTTTAATGAAGAAAAGATTTGATTTTGTTTATTTGAAAGGATGAGATTTTTATAATGAAGTAGCGAATTAAAATCATGATTTTTATTTATGTGAATGAAGTGAATATAAAAATATAACTTATATATATATATGCCTTTAGAATAAAAATTTTGATTTTTATTATATGAACAACAATATAAAAATGTGATTTTTATATATGTAGCAAATTTAAAATATGATTTTAATAGAAACTGCGTGGAACAGATTTCATTGAAAACACGGTGAAGGACGCAACGAGCGGGAAACGAGTAGAATCCAAAGCGTTCAGAAATAGAGAAAGGCGGAGTGAAACCCAAAGCTGAGAACTCCTCACTTTTATTTTAATTTGTTTTCTAGTTGAAATATATACTAGGATGCAGACGGTGCTTAGCAGCACCTAACACCCGTCATCCACAGACCATGGATGACTTCTTTGTTTGGTTGCTGTGTTGTGAAATTTGATTGTATGATGTGGAATGAAATATAATATTTTATCGTTATAAATATTTTATAGTTAAAAATATAATTTTTAACATGTATCTTAAATAAATATTTATAAACAAATCGGACGATTTGTTTATGTACACCCATTTGACTAATATTGATTGGGACGATAAATTTTACATATCGCCCAACTGCACAAATAAAAATATGTGTTTGTTGATTTGAAACCCCACACGGGTATTGGGATGATATTTGACGTACACTAATCCCAATTGTTTAGTTGTATGTCAATCGATGGGTTGACAGACTGTGTAAGCGTTAATTATTTATATTTAATGCTTATGCAGTTGTGTGGTGCACTCTGGATGATGGTTGATAATCTATCGTTGCTATTATATACATGTGTTATGGGGAATCCATCTAATTAACGTTATATGGTAATTGATTGGGCCTCATTTCAATTTGGAAAATAAGGAATATTATAAAAGAATAAAAATTCTTGTGTTAAATAAAAATAAATATTCATGTGTTGAATAAAAATAAATATTCTTGTGTTGAATAAAATATATATTCATGTGTTGAAAAAATATATATTCATGTGTTGAATAAAAATAAATACTCATGTGCTGAATAAAATATATATTCATGTGTTGAATAAAAATAAAATTCATGTGTTGAATAAAAATATAAATTCATGTGTTGAATAAAATATATATTCATGTGTTGAATAAAAATATAATATTCATGTGCTGAATAAAATAAATATTCATGTGTTGAATAAAATATATATTCATGTGTTGAATAAAAATATATTATTCATGTGTTGAATAAAAATACAAATTCAAGTGTTGAATAAAATATATATTCATGTGTTGAATAAAAATATATATTCATGTGTTGAATAAAAATATAAATTCATGTATTGAATAAAATATATATTCATTTTTTGAATAAAAATATATATTCATGTGTTGAGGAAAATATTCATTTGTTGAATAGAATAACGAAGTTATTGAAATATATAAAGCCGTGTTGGTTAGATATGCGCCATTTTGACGCGAACCATATTTATATCGATTATATTCGTTTTTATAATGAATATAGAAAAGGAAGCAATTTCAAAATATAACGTTTTGAAAATATTATCATATATATATATATATATATCGATGATATGGAATATTCAATTTTGATTAGAAATTGAATATGAAGTTTAAATCGTTTTGAAAACGAATTTAAAACGATTTATAAAATACGTTTTGAAAGGAAATCGATGAAATATATATAATATATATATTATATATATATCTAGTAGCCTGAATAGAACGCGCCGAGCTGCGGCAGTTCGCGAATTTCGACCATTGACTTCGAATGGACATTACGGGAGATCCGACTCTCAGATTCTCCTAAAACCGGAACCGTTGGGTTCGTATCGAAAAGATCTTTCTAACGAATATTAGAGATTTGAAATCTAGTGGTTGGATTTGAAATTACGTCCAAATCAAATTTGGAAAAGGTCGTTGTAAGTGTAGTTCGATGGCCGTTGATGGAAATTGACTGTACGGGCCTTGATAAAATTATTAAAAATAGTAATAATTTGTATAAAATCATAAGAAATTATTTGGAAAGGATTGGGATGAAAAACATCATATTTGAAAAAATAAAAATAACTTTTTATCAAAATCAACTAGTTTTGAACTAGAATTATAATCCATTTATTTTTGAAATAAATAAATTGGATTTGAAAGGGCTTTAAAAGTAAACATAATTTCCAATAATTGAATTGGAATGGATATGAATCGAAATTGTCTTTGGAATATTTCGACGTTGGATTTCGTGATTATACAGATATTGTTATGGAAATTTGAAAGATATATTTATATCGTTATTTCCAATATGATATTTGTTGGTCGTAGAATTTGATGTTGAATATAAGCCAATATATTTTCTATTCAGAGCCTTGTATTTAATATCAATAGGGAATTGGGTTAATCGTGAACTATGTTTTAACGAAATTTGTTCTTTAACCCGATTTACAGTGAAATGTGATTTGGAATTTATAAATCTTTTGTTAAGATTTAAAGGAAGTTTTCCAAAGCAAAGTTTTCCAATTTAATAAAATAATTTGGAATGGAATGGAATGTGATTTCGGGTTTATCGTGAACCTTGTTTTAAATGACACTTGTTCTTTAACCCAGTTGAAGACAGGATATGATTTCCCAAGATAAGAAATGTTTAATATTGATTTTTGGGAAGATTAAAACCAAGTGGAGTTTTAATGAATCTTTAATTAGATTGAAAAGGTCGAGAATGGAGTATCACCAGTTTTTCTCCAGGCGATAGTTAAATCTTTAATTAGATTTGAACGTGAAATGGTAATTGAATTTACCGATAACACCGTAGTGTTAGATATGAAGTATTACCAGTTTTACTTCGTGGGATGAATAGGTTGGGATTGGGAAATTAAAACAAATGATTACTTCGGTAAGGTTCGTTAATCCCGACTAGTTTGGATAAACCATAATTTGGTTTGAATTGATATTCAAAAGAAGATTAAAGATTAAATTTGAGGAATTTATCTTTGATAAAATTAATCGAAAACTTTCCCAAATTATAAGAATATTTGAATAAAAGAATATTCTGAATTGGATTGAGGCGTATGTTGTGTTTATGTATCACTTGTTTATTATATACACGGGTTATTCAGAAAGACCGGGTTTATCCCATTCTGAATAACTGATTCGACGATGTGTCAAGGATGAAGACGGTGGTTGAAGACCGGAGGTCTTCACGTCGTTTGGGTGATTACTGATGATCTTGATTGGGCTGTACACCCAAGAGGAGGGAATCAGTTGGTGATCGTCCAGACGTACTTGGAGATCGATGGATATGTGAGGTACAAGGTGCCTCCGGTTTCGTTCAGACCCAGAATGGACTTGTAAATAGACTGTCGTCTGGCATTGGATTTTGTTATGTGTGATTGATTTCCATTAAATATATATATATATATATGTTTGGCAGTGGAGAATTTATTCTCTTGCTTAACGCCCTTCTCTGAGACGTACGAGCTCAGAGGTTATATATTGATGGATATCAATCACATGGAGTGAACTGCCTCTGTGGCATGCCTAAGTGGAAAATGATCAAGGTTTTTGTTGAAAAGCAAAGTCTTGTGGTTGATGATCAAAGCACCACCTGTGTGGCATAACTTTGGGTAACGTTGATTCGCGAGCCTCACACCCCGGTTGTGAACAAGAAACGGGAGAAGGATGTCAGGGAAGTCATGCATTTCCTTCTAGCTAAAAGTGGCGTTAGTGGTTTTACACGCCCTGCCGAGTTTGAATTATGTGGTTGCTGGATTGTGAGGCGCCTCGGATATATAGGTGGCCATGTGGAGCCGATGGAGTCAGTGGACTCATTGACACCCCATAGGGTAGGGGAACGCCATGTCTAGGGTTTAAGTTTAATCCACATCGATGGACCGACCCTGACGATCCAAGGGCCCACCTGAGTTTGGGCCCTGAGGGGCAGGCTAGAGCGTCTCGAATCTGTAGAGGATTGTCTTTTACCTCGGTTCACAGATGGAAACCCAACTTCCAATACGTGACATTTCCGGTTTTGATTGTAGAGCCTAGTATGGCGACATGATATATGGTACCCATGTCGTCTATGATTGATATTTATGATTGAAATTGTTCTGACCTTATAATAGTATCAAATGATTTGTTTTTAACGTACCAAGCATGTTTGGCTATTATAAGGGAAAATCCTATCCTCCGGCTTGTGTTGCATTATGTGATGGGACCTAGGTCTTATAATAGCTTCATTTTTCCAAAAAGCATTGCGCATTTTTGTTATATGCACTGGTATTCTTGGGAGGTAACCCGTTCCGTGTTATACAGCGTGGTCCCATGATTTACTTTATTTTAAAGTAAAGTTTTGAATAACTGTTTTAGTTCTCACACCAGTCACATGACTGACTTGGAGTTTATTGTTTTAACCTAAACTCTGGGTGCCCTTATTTCCGACACTGGAAGCTAGTAGTTTTTGTTTTGCAGATTTATATTCACAGGAACCTGGTTTACAACTGGAATGATATCCGGAAAGCTCTGTATCCGTATATCTCTTTCAGTTGTGTATTGTATTATTTTCCGCTGCTATGTAATGTATTATAATCTCTGATATTTATTGAATGTGTAATATTTGTTTATACTCTGTTTATTATTGTATTATGATGAATTGTTGTAATAAACAATGAAACGTTCTTCTGTCTGTGTTCTGATTTGTCATGTTCTCAAAACAATCAGGGGTTTCGAACGGTCTTGCTCGGTTTAGCGATCGATTCGGGTCGAGCAAAATTCCCTGTTGTCACATGTGGTATCAGAGCTTTGTTTACAAAGCTCGAGAACAAGACACATTAGAACCAAACGAAAGAATTCATTAGGGGTTGCATTAGTAATATCCAATGAGAATGACTCATTAGAGATGGGATCAGTAGCATCCTAGAACGAGTGTGAAGAGTGTTGTTTTTGAAAATAAAAATGAAAACAAGTTTTATTTTGTAAATTTAATTCAGTTATTCTTATTTGAACAATATTTGTATTGATTTGGACAATCCAGTATATAAAGATTTTGTGTATACGTCTGATCCGCGTGTATTTGAAATTTTAATATACTGGATAGATATACAATCACACTCTAGTCGCCCGAAGATGATTCTGATGATAGTCTAGACATCATCAGCATTAGTGTTCGGGTTTCGAAAGTGAGATATCTATATATTTCCATTAGACTAGTGTGAGAACCAAAACTAGATAAGACATATTGTTGTGATTTGGCATCAAAAATCTGATTTTTTGGACTATGTATAAAAGTTATGAATTTGAAAAGCTAATCAACTAATTGATTGCTGATTGTGTTGTTTGATTATTGGTTGATTAATTAAATGTTTAACCTTTAGCCAAATTGAACCAAATAGTGAGTTGTATTGAAAATTAGTCGCATTTGCATGCATATACATGTACTTACATTGAACAGGTCATAGCTAGGAGGCTAGAGCAGAAGAATAAAATGGTTTGCCCGATAAATAGGTACATATTTACAAATTTATTAGGTTTGGATGATTTTATGAACCGATTGGCTAGCCGCTTGGCTTTTTCTTTTTTCCTTTGGATTGGTGAGGGTCATGGAAGGTTATTTGAAATATCCCAAAGCTCCCGGTGCAGGGGAGGTTATGGCGAAATTTTTCAAAAATTTAGGGTGTTAGCCAAATTTTTGAAAAATTTGAAAAGTTCTTAGAAACTGAAAATTTGAAGAACTTAAGCCGTAATGAAAATAGTGAAAGTTGAGTTGATTAGTTAAACAACTTTCATCTTCGTTCCTTTTTGGGGATGAAAAGTTTTAAGTGGGGGAGATTGTAATAACTTGGAAATCTGAGCCAATTTAAAATTTTTATTTTGGCAATTTTAGCGAATTTTGAATATTTAAATTGAATTATTTTAAATAATAGCGACGAGAAATCTATTTTGAATAGAATTAGAATGTATATATTTATTTGAATCGTCGTTAGAATGTAAATAATTATTTATAATTGTAAAAGGAATTGAAAATGGCGCGGTAGTTCGAAAATTCGATTTCAAATTTCAAATGAATGCACAGGATTCAAAATAAACCAGATTTTAGCGAAACCAAAAATATTAGAATCCATTTGAGAATATCTTTCCAACGAATCCAAAAAATTGAAATTTCATTGCGGGGATAAAAAGTTATGCCTAGTTGAAATTTCAGAATAGTCGCTATGGAATTTTGGCCCTTAAAAATGGAAATTTTGCAAACGACCTCGTTTTTCGATGAAACCAATTTTTTTGAATCCAGGATGTCAAATTATTGCTAGGTTCCAAAATTCATAATTTCCTGAATTAATATGTGAGCATGGAGAAGTAAAACATGTTTTGACAGTTTAAGTCAATTTCGATCGACCAGAAAATAGCCATTTTTCAAATGATCTTAGAATTTGAAGAAATCAGTTTTGTTAGAACCGTATCGTCAACACGAAGCTAGAAAATATTTTTCGGGAATTTTTAGAGTCAGTATGTGACCCCGGTAAATTGAAATGTGCGTTCAAATTCAATATATTGAATTATATTTTGACTTTAGCAAAAACTGATCGAAACAGTCGAACTGGCTTACGATACATATCCTATTGTGTTCGGAATGGGGGTAATTAGCTAGGGGCGACAGTCGCTGGGCTCGGTTTGGGCTTCAAAACAAAAGTCAAATTTTTTTTTTTTGAAATATAAAATAAGTAAAATATATTAAAAAATGTAGGCCCTTTATACTCTCTTCCCCTTCCTTCTCTTTCAGAACCCATAGAGGAAAAAAATAAAAAAAATGGGGGAAGGACGAAAGCCGCTGCTCCCCTATTCTCCGCCGCCTCAGGAGGCGCGCAGCCCCACCATCGCCGCTAGTCAGGTGAGAGACCCCCCTTCTTCCTCCATTGAAGCAGCGCCCTCCCCCCTCTTATTGAAATCGCGACCCACTCCCCTATTCAAACCCTAAAACCGCATAGCATGTGATGACCCCAAATCTCGTTTCTGACGGAGACAAGGGTTATCTTTGGAATATAACACAGAAACAGATAACGGCAAAACGGAATTAAATAAATACACCAGATAATGAACAATAGAATATACTGGATAAAAGTAATCATCAGAGTTACACAGTATACAGGATCTTACTTAGTACAAATACAGTTTGGCAATACATAAATTTCTACAGCGGAAATAAACAAAATATGTACAATAGGAGCTGAACAGCATAAAAAGAGATAAATAATAGAATCCATCTTCATCTCCAGCTATCCAGAAAGAACCAGCTAAACCTGAATACAAGGCTGCCCATGTAGAAAAAGGGGGCACCCGAGTTTGAAAGTGAAACAAACTTCGAGTCAGTCATGGGACTGGTATGAGAAATCTACTCAACACATATATAATTTGGCTAATCACAGGACCACGCCACTTTCGTGGAACGGGTTTACTCCATTGGATTGCCAGTGCTTTAAAATAAATCTTTCTTTTAAACAACGCAATGCATTTTATAAAAATGAAGCCATTATAAGACTCAGTTCCCATCACACAATGCAATGTAAACCGAAGGATAGAGTTTTTACCTTATAACGGCCAAAATATGCTTGATACGAATAAAACAAAGGCATTTAATATTACTACTAGTGTTTATATGTTTCGAAAACAATTTCAAATCATAACTATCAATCATAGACGACATGAGCATCCCATGCCACTATGTCGCCATATTTAGGTATACAATCAAAACCTCACGATGTCGTATTTGGAAATTGGATTTCCGTCATGAACCAAGGCAAAAGATAGTCCTTACCGAATTCGTGACTCTCTAGCCCGAGCCACAGGCAAGTACCCAGTCAAGCCTTTGGATCGTCAGGGCCGGTCCACCGATGTGGATTAAAATGCCTGAACAATACGTTTCCCCGCCCTTTGGGGTGTAAACGAGCCAACGAATGACTCCATCGGACCCGGAACGCCCGATCTAACCGAGGCGCCTCGCAACAGCAACAACCACATAGGTGAAAAGTATATAAATGTCAGGGCTGGTAGGTCACTAACACCACCCTAGCTAGAAAGAAACGCATGCCCTCCCTGAGGTCCTTCTCCCATTTCTGGTACATACCGGGGTGTGAGGCTCGCAAATCCACGTTATACACAAAGCTACGCCACATAGGCGGTGCTTTGATCATCACCACAAGACTTTGCTTTTCAACAGAAGCCCTGATCACTGCATCTTAGCATGCCAAACAGGCAATTCACGCCATGCGACTGATGTCCAACGATATACAACCTCTGAGCTCGTGCGTTTCAGAGAAGGGCGTTAGGCAAAAGAATAAATTCTCCACCGCCAAACAGATGTATATTTAATAGAGATCAATCAACACAGAATAAAATCCAATGTCAGATACACAGTCCATTTACAAGTCTGTTCTGGGTCTGAACGAAACCGGAGGCACTAAATACCTCGCAAACCCATCGATCACCATGTACGTCTGGACGATCACCACTCATTATCCAAATTTCGGGATGCCTCCCAATCAGGACCTCGGTTACCATCCAAACGAGGTGAAGATCTCCGGTCTTCGACCATCGTCTTCATCTTCGACTTTCAATCGTCGGTCAATTATTTGAAATGAGAATTAACTCGGCCTTTTCAAATAATTCACGTATATTTATAATTTCAAATCAATTTATTTCAATGGTTAAATCATTCGACAACACAAATTTTGTTCTTTAACGTAATTTTCACACCAAACACATTCAACCATCAAATACCACATAAATCGAGCAAATTCAGTTTATTTCCATTCCATATTGTTTACGATATTTTATAACGATTTATCGCTATTTTTATTTATTTTAAAATAGCCAATTTATTCAAAACGACGCTTCGGGCCATAACGCGGCCGTGGCGCTGTTTTTCTTCAGATTTGATTTACACATATCTGAAAATCTAACCGTTGGATCTTCATAAAATTTACATCGTTAGAAAGATCTTTTCAAAACGAATCCAACGGTTCCAACTTCGGGAAAATCCGACGGTCGGATCTCCCGGTATAATCGTTTGAAGTTTCGATTTCAAAATACGAACTGCAGCGTCGTTATTCGATTAATTATAATTATATATATATATAATCGATTCTGGCGCTGTTTTTCTTCAGATTTGAATTAAACATTCCAGAAAATCCAACCGTTGGATTTTTACAAAGTTGGTGCCATTGAAAAGATTTTTCCAAAGCGAACCCAACGGTCGCAGTTTCGGGAAAATTCAATGGTCGGATTTCCCGCACTAGTTGTTTGAAATCACGGTTTCAAAACACGAACTGCATGGCCACGTTTCGTTTTAATTTTATTTATATTTATTTATTTATATAAATATAGTTCATTCAACTATTTCAATATCGTTTTCACTTCAAATATTTCACTAAGGCCTTTAAATTTTGGAAAATTTCACCATAACCTCCTTTGTACGGGAGGGGCTGGGAAAATTCCCAAATAGCCACACGGGCGTCTCATGTCGTAAAGAAAAAGAAAAAGCCAAGCGGCTAACCAACAGGCTCATAAAATCATCACCCAAACAAAACAGTAAATGTGTACCTATTTGTCGGGCACAAAATTTTATTCCTCTTCTCTAGCCCCTTTTGCTATAACCTGTTCAATAAATATGCATGTACATATATACAGTTCTTGTCACTTATCATTTTCCATTCAACTTCATATTTGATTCCATTTGGTTTAAAAACACCATTCATTCTAATGTTGCATGCATAGGCAAAAATCATATCATTAGCTAATTAATGAATATTTCGACTCATGCATATTTATTTGAACGAGTTGCTATTTATAACACTTCACATTTCAACAATTCATGTATATAACAAAATGTGATTTCTATTGTAAAACAATTCATTTCAAAACACTATTATTTTATATAGTTTATATAGGTGATAAAAATAGGATTTTTATTATAAGACAATTTCTTTTAAAACGAGATTATTTTACATAGTCCATATAGTTGATAAAAGGTGATTTTTATTATGAAACAATTTATTTCAAAATGTGAATACCATTCAACACATGAATTTCTAATCAACGAATGAATATCGATTCAACACATGAAGGTTTTTCTATAGTTTCTATATATAGATAAAAATGTGATTTTTATATTTAAAACACGAATACCATTCAACACATGAATTTCTAATCAACGAATGAATATCGATTCAACACATGAAGGTTTTCTATTCAACGAATAAATATAGTTTCAGCAAATGAAAATAAATCAAACACATGAATATTATTCAAAATTTCCGCAGCATAATGGCAGGGTAGTTAAAACCGGGACCGTCCGTAGTACGGCTACTCGCTCTACCTTAAAACCTCGCGGTTTTTGACAATGGGGATCATGCATCT
The DNA here is from genome assembly GCA_030737875.1 of Allium sativum. Classification (NCBI taxonomy): domain Eukaryota; kingdom Viridiplantae; phylum Streptophyta; class Magnoliopsida; order Asparagales; family Amaryllidaceae; genus Allium; species Allium sativum. Next base: position 393,621,312 of record CM060925.1, read on the forward strand.
ATTTCGCACGCAGGCGGCATGTGTATATTTATTTCATTTCCACAAACTAATCCTATGTGGTTTCAACCAAATACTTTTCAACCACAAATGGGTATTTTTCAACCACAATCAATCAATACAACTACAAACAATCCCAACAACCATTCGCTATCAATCAATTTTCACACCAATCACAATCAATAAATATCGTCCATGGTTTGTGGACGAGGGGCGTATATATATATATATATATATATATATATATATATATATATAGCAATTCACTTCATTTAAACACATATATAATTTTTACAACGCATATATAACTTATACATCGAACGTACAACTTATACAACGCTTATACATGAGGTGTACAACGCTTATATAACTCATACATCGGCTATATAATTTATACATCGTCGTTTTCCATATCGTTTATAAATTAGAAATCTCACATAGGGTTCCACTCCACCAAAAATAGCAGAAGGCTCAGAAAAATATGCGGTCCCTTCTAAAATGCAGAAAACGTCCACACGGTCACGATGTTTCCTGTTTCATCGAATTTCGTTAACGAACGAAAAAGATACGATTTTTCAAAGTTTGCAACGGTTTATAACTGTTGAAATCATTTCAGAAAAATAAAAACCGTACCTCCCTTTGTTTGTTCGAAACTAGGTCACCAGATTTCGCGTGAATCGATGCGTGTTAGGATGATCGGCCTTCGTAGCATCGAAGAGCTTGGAGAGGCGCTTAGAACGAGGGTGGTGGCGCTCAACTCGGCACGGCGGTGGAGGCGCGATCTGGCTCGAAACGGCGGATCTTACCAGGGTCGAAACTCTCCAAACGCTGCACGAAAAAAATCCAAACTATATATGGATTTGAAGATCTCTCTGAGCTCTACAAAATCTTCAAATGGAGCTCTTGATATTAGTGAGTGGATTGATCAGAAAATGGACGGGAAGCTCGTGAAAGTTTTCCGCCGTCGCTCGATATCATACGGGGAGAGAGAAAGATAATGGGCCAATAGGATTTTTTTATTTTATTTTATAATTTTTAAAATCTCTAAAATACCCCTTGTCACCGACGAACGCCAATTCAAACCTAACGACTGTCGTCCCTAGCGTTTTACCCCCATTCCGAACACAATGGGATATGTTTCGAAGGCCCATTCGAATGTTTCAGTCAGTTTTCCTTCAAATTAAAATATAAAACATTCAATATTTAATTTGATTGTACATTTCAATTTGCTAGGCCACAAACTGATTCGAAAAATTCCAGAAAAATAAATCTAGCTATGTTTTGACGATACGGTCCCAACCAAACTAGTTTCGTCGAATTCTGAGACCGTTTGCAAAAAGGCCCATTTCTGGTCGATCCAATTTTACTGTAATTGGTCAAAACACGTTTTCCTTTGCCACTCTCACATACTAGCTTCAAAAATTATGAAATTTGAAACCTAGCAATAACTTCACATCCCGGATCCAACAAAAGTTGTTTCGTCGAATTCCGAGGTCGTTTGCAAAATGGCCAATTTCACGGGCAATATAAATTCCATAGCGACCTTTCTGAAAATTCATTTAGCCATAACTTTTGCTTTCCGTTTTGAAAATTAGATTTTTCAGATTCTTTAGAAAGATATTCACTAACAGATTTAAATATTTTTGGTTTTGCTAAAATCCGTTTTGTTTTGCACCCGGTATAGTCCGACAAAGTTTGAATTCAATTTTTGAAACTACAGCGCCATTTCAGGCCTTGTTTATAATTATAATTAATTGTATTCGTTTTCAATTGTCGATTTAAACTCAGTTTTCATTGCTATTATTTAAAATATTTATTTTAAATATTTAAAATCCGTTATTTTAGCCAATTTAAAAAATTTAAATTGGTTCAGATTTTCTGGGTCATTACAATCTCCCCCACTTAAAACTTTTCGTCCCCGAAAAGGAACAAAGTCGAAAGTGGTTTGATAAATCTACAATCACACAACACAAGAAACAATCAAATTGTTTTTTTTTTACTTTTCAAAATCATACAAATCAATTTCTATACTCTTTTTTTAAAATCATTCAGACTATAGAATTTTAAAAGTGCACATCCATGGAGAGAAAGTAACAACAGAGTAGAGAATTAAATGGTAATGCAAAGTAGGTTAAATGTACCTTGCACCAGAGTCAATCAGAGATATCCATTCGGCATCTAGGATAAGCTTTATGAATGCTCTCCTCAGTTTCCTAAGTACAATCTCGCGGATCTCCACTCCATTGCACTTTGACTAAGTGAACCTTCTTGTTCCTCAGCTCTTTGGTTTCTTTGCCGATGATCTTTAGCAGCTCTCTTCTCACAGCTAATTTTGGAGTAATTTCAATATCCTGTTGAGTTGCTTCTTCCACGATCAAGTCTGGATCATGAACTTGCTTTCGAAGTTGAGATATGTGAAATACATCGTGAACTCCATGCAACCAATCTGGCAATTTAACCCTATAAGTGAGAGTCCCGGTCCATTCCAGAATAGGAAACGGACCAATGAATTTGGGCGCCAACTTCCAGTTTTACCGAACCAGATAACTCCTCTCATCGGCGATACTTTCAAATATACATAGTTGCCAACAGCAAAGGATATATCTCTTCTTCTTCTATCGGCATAGCTCTTTTGTCGGCTTTGAGCGGCGAGTAATCGCTTCTTAATAAAATTGACTTTGTCGGCAGCTTCTCGAATCATATCAGGACCCAACACAAGTCTATTTCCGGGCTCGACCCAACAAGCAGGAGATCGGCACAGTCTACCATACAATGCTTCGAATGGCGACATTGTCAGGCTCGCCTGGTAACTGTTGTTATATGAGAATTCAACCAAATGTAGATGGTCTTCCCATGATCCACCGAAATCTATAACACATGCCCGCAATAGATCTTCTAAAATCCTATTCACCCTCTCAGTCTGACCGTCTGTCTGAGGATGATAAGCGGTGCTTAAGTTCAACTTCGTTCCCAGCTCGACTTGAAATGCTTCCCAGAATTTGCAAGTAAATATTGTATCTCTATCACTGACTATACTGAGCAGCACTCCATGTAGTCTAACTATTTCCCTGAAGTAAATCTGCGCCAGACTCTGAGCAATTCTGTTTGATCTGACAGGTATGAAATGGGCGGTCTTCGTGAAGCGATCTACGATCACCCAAATATTGTCATTCCCTTTTCTGGTTCTGGGCAGACCATCAATGAAATTCATAGAAATATGTTCCCACTTCCACCCAGGAACGTCTAGCGGTTGTAATAACCCCGCCAATTTCTGCTGGTCGCTTTTGACTAGCTGGCAAATAGGGCATCGACTAACATATATCGAGATGTCTCTCTTTAACGACTTCCACCAGAATGTGCGCTTGATATCGTAGTACATCTTACTCACACCCGAATGGATACTGAGCTTAGATTTGTGGCATTCATCAAGCACATCTCTATTAAGTTCAGGAATTTCTGGAACACAAATTCGTCCTTCTAACCTCAGAATCCCTTCGTTGTCGAGCTGGAAATCCGAAGCATTGCCTTCACGAATTCGCTGACTCATTCCTTTAAAAAATTGGTCATCTTTTTGGAGAGCCGATATCTTGTCAATCAACGAAGTCGCAATGATAAAACTGGCGATCATTTCATTCTTTCGGCTCAACGCATCGGCCACGACATTGGCTTTTCCTTGAGTGTACAGAATCTCAAAATCATACGCTGCAAGGAACTCTAGCCAACGTTGTTGCCTCAGATTCAGGTCTTTTTGAGTGAATAGATACTTTAACGACTGGTGATCTGTAAACAGTTCAAATCTCTCACCCAGTAGATAGTGCCTCCAAATTTTCAAAGCGAATACTATCGCCAATAACTCAAGATCATGAGTGACGTAGTTTTTCTCGTGTGGCTTCAGCTGACAGCTAGCATAAGCGATCACTTGGCCTCTTTGCATTAACACTGCGCCAATGCCTTCTCTAGAAGCATCAGTCCAGATTTTAAATCTTGGTTGCCATCGATAATGGTTAACACTGGAGCAGTCGTTAGTCTTAACTTTAGCTCTTCAAAAGCCTCTTCACTTTCTGGAGTCCATTTGAATTTAGAGTGCTTCTTTGTAAGCTTCGTTAAGTGGCCAGATATCTTCGAAAAGTTTTTAACGAACTTCCGGTAATAGCTAACCAATCCGAGAAAACTGTGGACTTCAGTGGGGGTACTGGGTTGTTTCCAGTTCTGAATAGCTGTGATTTTGCTTGGATCCAGAGCGATTCCTTCTTTCGATACGACGTGGCCTAGAAATTTTACTTCATCTTGCCAGAAGATACATTTGGAAAATTTGGCTTTTAACACATTCCTTCTGAGGATTTCTAACACCTGTTCCAAATGCTTTTCATGTTCGGCCTTTGATTTAGAGAAGATTAGAATATCGTCAATAAAAACCAAAACAAATTTATTCAAAACTCCTCTGAACACTCTATTCATCAGATCGACGAAATAGGCTGGAGCGTTACATAAGACGAACGGCATTACTAACCACTCGTAGAATAAGTCGGGACCTCTGAATGCTGTCATTGGAACACACTCTTCGACAATTCGAAGTTGATGGAAACCTGTAGCTAGGTCCATTCGTGAAAATACTTGTGCGCCATTTAATCGATCTAACAAATCATCAATCCACGGTAATGGATATTTGTTCCTTACGGTCTGCTTGTTCAGATCACGATAATCCACACATAGCCGTATAGTACCGTCAGATTTTGGGAAAACACCACTGCTGCACCCCAATCAGAGAAACTGGGCCTGATCAGACCTTTCCATATGAGCTGTCGTGTTTGATTGTCTAATTCCTATTTCTCTTTCAATTACATTCTTCGAATAGCGTGAACTACCGGCCTTGCATTCGGAATTAAAGCAATTTTGAAATCTATTTCTCTCTACGGAGGTAAGCGAACAACTTCTTCGAACACATCCGCATAGTCCTTGACAACAGGGATATCTTTCACTACGTCGAGAACATTCTCTGTGATTTCAGGGATATTTTCTATTTGGGCTGGAGAAACATTCAAAGCTACCCAGAAGTCTTTTCTATTAGCATTCTGACCTTCACAGGGAATGGTTATATAATCACCTGATTTAATCTTCGCCTTTACGACTCTGTCGGCACATTTGACTTCAGCTTCATATTTGGTCAACCAGTCTAACCCCAAGATAAGATCAATCTCTTTAAAATTCATGACGACCGCGATGGTAGGAAACCGATAACGAGGGAAAGAAACCAGCACTCCACAAACCCAACTAAGATCAATGGAACCCCCAACCGGATTCTGGACAGTCATTGGTTCCTTGAGCTTCTTCAAATTCAAATCCAGCTTCTTAGCTGCATCCTTTGCAATAAAGCTTCGCGACGCGCTAGTGTCAAACAGTACTTTGACTGGAATGTTTTTGACAGTAAGCGTTCCTTCTAAAACATCAGTCCTTTCTTGACTAGTTGAGGGCTTGGAAGTTTCTGCTACCTCATTCACTTGAACTATTTCAGGCTTTTTGAATAGCGGGCAAGCCTTTGAAAGATGACCAGTCTGCAGACATTGACTGCACTTTCTAATCTCTTGAAACTTCTTACCAGATTTAGACCCATCTTTTAATCGTTTCTTTAGAGATCTGCAACTTACCAAAAGGTGCCCTCGCCTATTGCAGTTACTGCATACAGCTGTCGTTACTGGTTCTTTTTTGGATCTGGCCCTTTTTTGATTCACTTCGGGCCCCTTACTGACTTCAGACATTGTACCGGCCTTAGGACGATCAGTTTCAGACTCAATTTTATTTCTAGAGCTGACTTCTTCTTCGTACTGTAGCGTACCTTTCTTGTCTAGATCTTCGTACTGATAAGCCATGTATATCATTTCAGAAAAGGGGAGCTTCACGTTCCTCATTACACAATTCTGATATTTTCTTTGAAGCCCGTGAATAAATCTCAGATTTTTCCTCTTTGGGTCTCTAATCAGATGAGGAGCAAAATGAGAAAGTTCATTGAATTTCTTATGATATTCTGGGATAGTCATGTCACCTTGTACCAGATAAGAAAATTCGTCGCATAATCGCTCAGTCGCTTCTGGAGGAGTAAATCTTTCTAGGAAAATCACTTTGAATCTGTCCCAGGTGATATCACCTTTTGGATTATTCTCTATAACCGAATCCCACCAGAACAAAGCTTCATCTTTGAGTGCCCAGGATGCCAGTAATCTTTTCTGGTCATCCCTCAGCTTTAAACCATCAAAGATCTTTTCAGCCGAACGAATCCAAGCCTATGTCTTCATAATAGATTCTTCACCAGAGAACGGTATTCCACCCATATTTCGATATTTGATTAATAGTGCCTCAATATCCGGTTCTGCGTTCCTTCTGTTTCTGACCCTCATTTATTGTACTTCTGCAAATGGCAGATCAAGTGTCAGGTCACAGAAAAGGTATTTTAAAATATAGAAACACATACTTCAAATGTAAATGTGTCTATCGAGGTGTAATTTCATTCTGCTTTACTCGTACTAGGATATTACTGATCCTATCTGTATAGAGTTACCCGTCCTAGAACACTACTGGTTCTATTTCTGACGAGTTCGTTCAAATGTTATATTCCAGCACAAAGCTTAACCAAAGCTCTGATACCACGTTGTGACGACCCCAAATCCTGTTTCTGACGGAGACAAGGGTTATCTTTGGAATATAAAACAGAAACAGATAACAGCAGAACAAAATTAAATAAATACACCAGATAATGAACAATAGAATATACTGGATAAAAGTAATCATCAGAGTTACACAGTATATAGGATCTTACTTAGTACAAATACAGTTCGGCTATACATAAATGTCTACGGCGGAAATAAACAAAATATGTACAATAGGAGCTGAACAGCATAAAAAGAGATAAATAATAGAATCCATCTTCAGCTCCAGCTATCCAGAAAGAACCAGCTAAACCTTAATACAAGGCTGCCCGTGTAGAAAAAGGGGGCACCCGAGTTTGAAAGTGAAACAAACTACGAGTCAGTCATGGGACTGGTATGAGAAATCTACTCAACACATATATAATTTGGCTAATCACAGGACCACGCCACTTTCGTGGAATGGGTTTACTCCATTGGATTGCCAGTGCTTTAAAACAAATCTTTCTTTTAAACAACGCAATGCATTTTATAAAAATGAAGCCATTATAAGACTCAGTTCCCATCACACAATGCAACGCAAACCGGAGGATAGAGTTTTTACCTTATAACGGCCAAAATATGCTTGATACGAATAAAACAAAGGCATTTAATATTACTACTAGTGTTTATATGTTTCGAAAACAATTTCAAATCATAACTATCAATCATAGACGACATGAGCGTCCCATGCCACTATGTCGCCATATTTAGGTATACAATCAAAACCTCACGATGTCGTATTTGGAAATTGGATTTCCGTCATGAACCAAGGCAAAAGATAGTCCTTACCGAATTCGTGACTCTCTAGCCCGAGCCACAGGCAAGTACTCAGTCAAGCCTTTGGATCGTCAGGGTCGGTCCACCGATGTGTATTAAAATGCCTGAACAATACGTTTCCCCGCACTTTGGGACGTAAACGAGCCAACGAATGACTCCATCGGACCCGGATCGTCCGATCTAACCGAGGCGCCTCGCAACAGCAACTACCACATAGGTGAAAAGTATATAAATGTCAGGGCTAGTAGGTCACTGACACCACCCTAGCTAGAAAGAAACGCATGCCCTCCCTGAGGTCCTTCTCCCGTTTCGGGTTCATACCAGGGTGTGAGGCTCGCGAATCCACATTATACAAAAAGCTACGCCACACAGGCGGTGCTTTGATCATCACCACAAGACTTTGCTTTTCAACAGAAGCCCTGATCACTGCATCTTAGCATGCCACACAGGCAATTCACGCCATGCGACTGATGTCCATCGATATACAACCTCTGAGCTCGTGCGTTTCAGAGAAGGGCGTTAGGCAAAAGAATACATTCTCCGCCGCCAAACAAATGTATATTTAATAGAGATCAATCAACACAGAATAAAATCTAATGTCAGACACACAGTCCATTTACAAGTCCGTTCTGGGTCTGAACGAAACCAGAGGCACTAAATACCTCGCAAACCCATCGATCACCACGTACGTCTGGACGATCACCACTCATTATCCATATTTCGGGATGCCTCCCAATCAGGACCTCAGTTACCATCCAAACGAGGTGAAGATCTCCGGTCTTCGACCACTGTCTTCATCTTCGACTTTCAATCGTCAGTCAATTATTTGAAATGAGAATTAACTCGGCCTTTTCAAATAATTCACGTATATTTAGAATTTCAAATCAATTTATTTCAATGGTTAAATCATTCGACAACACCAATTTTGTTCTTTAATGTAATTTTTACACCAAACACATTCAACCATCAAATACCACATAAATCGAGCAAATTCAGTTTATTTCCATTCCATTTTTTTAATGATATTTTATAACGATTTATCGCTATTTTTATTTATTTTAAAATAGCCAATTTATTCAAAACGACGTACGGGCCATAACGCGACCGTGGCGCTGTTTTTCTTCAGATTTGATTTACACATAACTGAAAATCTAACCGTTGGATCTTCATAAAATTTACATCATTAGAAAGATCTTTTCAAAACGAATCCAACGGTTCCAGTTTCGGGAAAATCCGACGGTCGGATCTCCCGGTATAATCGTTTGAAGTTTCGATTTCAAAATACGAACTGCAGCGTCGTTATTCGATTAATTATAATTATATATATAATAATATAATCGATTCTGGCGCTGTTTTTCTTCAGATTTGAATTAAACATTCCAGACAATACAACCGTTGGATTTTTACAAAGTTGGTGCCATTGGATAGATTTTTCCAAAGCGAACCCAACGGTCGCGGTTTTGGGAAAATCCAATGGTCGGATTTCCCGCACTAGTTGTTTAAAATCACGATTTCAAAAGACGAATTGCAAGGCCACGTTTCGTTTTAATTTTATTTATATTTATATATTTATATAAATATAGTTCATTCAACAATTTCAATATCGTTTTCACTTCAAATATTTCACTAACGCCTTTAAATTTTGGAAAATTTCGCTATAACCTCCTTTGTACGGGAGGGGTTGGGAAAATTCCCAAATAGCCACACGGGCGTCTCATGTCGAAAAGAAAAAGACAAAGCCAAGCGGCTAGCCAATAGGCTCATAAAATCATCACCCAAACAAAACAGTAAATGTGTACCTATTTGTCGGGCACAAAATTTTATTCCTCTTCTCTAGCCCCTTTTGCTATAACCTGTTCAATAAATATGCATGTACATATATACAGTTCTTATCACTTATCATTTTCCATTCAACTTCATATTTGATTCCATTTGGTTTTAAAACACCATTCATTCTAATGTTGCATAAATAGGCAAAAATCATATCATTAGCTAATTAATGAATATTTCGACTCATGCATATTTATTTGAATGAGTTGCTATTTTTAACACTTCACATTTCAACAATTCATGTATATAACAAAATGTGATTTCTATTATAAAACAATTCATTTCAAAACACTATTATTTTATATAGTTTATATAGGTGATAAATATAGGATTTTTATTATAAGACAATTTCTTTTAAAACGAGATTATTTACATAGTCCATATAGTTGATAAAAGGTGATTTTTATTATGAAACAATTTATTTCAAAATATGAATACCATTTAACACATGAATTTCTAGTCAACGAATAAATATCGATTCAACACATGAAGGTTTTCTATAGTTTCTATATATAGATAAAAATGTGATTTTTATATTTAAAACACGAATACCATTCAACACATGAATTTCTAATCAACGAATGAATATCGATTCAACACATGAAGGTTTTCTATTCAACGAATAAATATAGTTTCAGCAAATGAAAATAATTCAAACACATGAATATTATTCAAAATTTTGGCAGCATAACGGCAGGGTAGTTAAAACCGGGACCGTCTCTAGTACGGCTCCTCGCTCTACCTTAAAATCTCGTGGTTTTTGACAATGGGGATCATGCAACTAGTTCGCACGTGGGCGGCATGTATATATTTATTTCATTTCCACAAACTAATCCTATGTGGTTTCAACCAAATATTTTTCAACCACAAATGGGTATTTTTCAACCACAATCAATCAATATCAACCACAAACAATCCCAAACAACCATTCTCTATCAATCAATTTTCACACCAATCACAATCAATAAATATCGTCCATGGTTTGTGGACGAGGGGCGTATATATATATATTTATATATATATATATATATATAAATATAGCAATTCACTTCATTTCAACACATATATAATTTTTACAACGCATATATAACTTATACATCGAACGTACAACTTATAGAACGCTTATACATGAGGTGTACAATGCTTATATAACTCATACATCGACTATATAATTTATACATCGTCGTTTTCCATATCGTTTATAAATTAGAAATCTCACATTGGGTTCCACTCCACCAAAAATAGCAGAAGGCTCAGAAAAATATGCGGTCACTTCTAAAATGCAGAAGATGTCCACACGATCACGATGTTTCCTGTTTTATCGAATTTCGTTAACGAACGAAAAAGATACGATTTTTCAAAATTTGCAACGGTTTAAAACTGTTGAAATCATTTCAGAAAAATAAAAACCGTATCTCCCTTTGTTTGTTCGAAACTAGGTCACCAGATTTCGCGCGAATCGATGCGTGTTAGGATGATCGGCCTTCGCAGCGGCGAAGAGCTTGGAGAGGCGCTCAAAACGAGGGTGGTGGCACTCAACTCGGCGTGGCGGTGGAGGCGCGATCTTGCTCGAAACGGCGGATCTTCCCAGGGTCGAAACTCTCCAAACGCTGCACGAAAAAATCCAAACTATATATGGATTTGAAGATCTCTCTGAGCTCTACAAAATCTTCAACTGGAGCTCTTGATATTAGTGAGTGGATTGATCAGAAAATGGATGGGAAGCTCGTGAAAGTTTTCCGCCGTCGCTCGATATCATACTGGGAGAGAGAAAGATAATGGGCCAATAGGATTTTTTATTTTATTTTATAATTTTTGAAATCTCTAAAATACCCCTTGTCGCCGATGAATGCCAATTCAAACCCAATGACTGTCGTTCCTAGCGTTTTACCCCCAATCCGAACACAATGGGATATGTTTCGAAGGCCCATTCGAATGTTTCAGTCAGTTTTCCTTCAAATTAAAATGTAAAACATTCAATATTTAATTTGAACGTACATTTCAATTTGCCAGGGCCACAAACTGATTCGAAAAATTCCAAAAAAATAAATCTACCTATGTTTTGACGATACGGTCCCAACAAAACTAGTTTCGTCAAATTCTGAGACCGTTTGCAAAAAGGCCCATTTCTGGTCGATCCAATTTAACTCTAATTGGCCAAAACACGTTTTCCTTTGCCACTCTCACATACTAGATTCAAAAATTATGAAATCTGAAACCTAGCAATAACTTCACATCACGGATCCAACAAAAGTGGTTTCGTCGAATTCCGAGGTCGTTTGCAAAATGGCCAATTTCACGGGCTATATAAATTCCATAGCGACCTTTCTGAAAATTCATTTGGCCATAACTTTTGCTTTCCGTTATGAAAATTCGATTTTTCAGATTCGTTAGAACGGTATTCACTAACAGATTTAATTATTTTTGGTTTCGCTAAAATCTGTTTTGTTTTACACCCGGTACAGTCCGACAAAGTTTGAATTCAATTTTTGAAACTGCAGCGCCATTTCAGGCCTTGTTTATAATTATAATTAATTATATCCGTTTTCAATTGTCGATTCAAACTTAGTTTTCATTGCTATTATTTAAAATATATATTTAAAATATTTAAAATCCATTATTTTAGCCAATTTAGAAAAATTTAATTGGTTCAGATTTTCTGGGTCGTTACATAGCACCCCCAAGACGAGCAGATCCGCCGCAGCCGCCCCATGGCGCCGCCACCAGTCATCCGCCGGACCCCCACCACCTCGGCGCAGCATACCCCCTCCGAACCCATTGGTAACTCCTTTTGTCTTGATTTTATTATTTATTTCGATTTATTTAATGAGAATAGGTTTTAAAATTTTAAAAAAATAGTTATATATGAGCATGAAGTAAAAATATAATTTTTATATAAGTATGATAAAAAAAATGATTTTTTCTTGTATAAAAGCTTTGATTTTTATTTTTATTTATGGCATGAAGAAAAGATAAAAAGTTAAGATTTTTATCGTATAAAAAGATTAGATTTTTATCAATATGAAGTTTAGATTTTTATTCAAGTAAAGTTTTGATTTTTATTGAAGAAAAGATTTGATTTTGTTTATTTGAAAGGATAAGATTTTTATAATGAAGTAGCGAATTAAAATCATGATTTTTATTTATGTGAATGAAGCAATTATAAAAATATAACTTATATATATATATGCCTTTAGAATAAAAATTTTGATTTTTGTTATAAGAACAATAATATAAAAATGTGATTTTTATATATGTAGCAAATTTAAAATTTGATTTTAATATAAACTGTGTGGAACAGATTTCATTGAAAACACGGTGAAGGACACAACGAGCGGGAAACAAATAAAATCCAAGCCGTTCAGAAATAGAGAATGGCGGAGTGTAACCCAAAGTTGAGAACTCCTCACTTTTATTTTAATTTGTTTTCTAGTTGACATATATACCAGGATGCAGACTGTGTTTAGCAGCACCCGACACCCGTCGTCCACATACCATGGATGACTTGTTTGTTTGGTTGCTGTGTTGTGAAATTTGATTGTGTGATGTGGAATGAAATAAAATATTTTATCATTACAAATATTTTATAGTTAAAAATATAATTTTTAACGTGTATCTAAAATAAATATTTATAAACAAATTGGACGATTTGTTTATGTAAACCCATTTGACTGATATTGACTGGGACGATAAATTTTACACATCGCTCGACTGCACAAATAAAAATTTGAGTTTGTTGATTTGAAACCCCACACGGGTATTGGGATGATATTTGACGTACACTAATCCCGATTGTTTAGTTGTATATCAATTGATCAGTTGACAGAATGTGTAAGCGTTAATTATTTATATTTAATGCTTATGCAGTTGTGTGGTGCACTTTAGATGATGGTTGATAATTTATCATTGTTATTATATACATGTGCTGTAGAGAATCCATATAATTAACGTTATATGGTAATTGATTGGGCCTCATTCCAATTTGGAAAATAAGGAATATTATAAAAGAATAAAAATTCATGTGTTGAATAAAAATAAATATTCATGTGTTGAATAAAATATATATTCATGTGTTGAATAAAAATAAATATTCATGTGTTGAATGAAATATATATTCATGTGTTGAATAAAAATATATATTCATGTGTTGAATAAAAATATAAATTCATGTGTTGAATAAAATATATATTCATGTGTTAAATAAAATATAATATTCATGTGTTAAATAAAATAAATATTCATGTGTTGAATAAAATATATATTCATGTGTTTAATAAAAATATAATATTCATGTATGGAATAAAAATATAAATTTATGTGTTGAATAAAATATATGTTCATGTGTTGAATAAAAATATAAATTCATGTGTTGAATAAAAATATAAATTCATATGTTGAATAAAATATATATTAATGTGTTGAATAAAAATATATATTCATGTGTTGAGGAAAATATTCATTTGTTGAATAGAATAACGATGTTATTGAAATTTATAAAGCCGTATTGGTTAGATATGTGCCATTTTGACGCGAACGATATTTATATCGATTATATTCGTTTTTATAATGAATATAGAAAAGGAAAGTGATTTCAAAATATAATGTATTGAAAATATTATCACATATATATATATATATATATATATATATATATATATATATATATCGATGATATGGAATATTCAATTTTGATTAGAAATTGAATATGAAGTTGAAATCGTTTTGAAAACGAATTTAAAATGATTTATAAAATAGGTTTTGAAAGAAAATCGACGAAATATATATAATATATATTATATTTATATAGTGGCCTGAATAGAACGCACCGCGCTGCGGTTGTTCGCGAATTTCGACCATTGACTTCGAATGGACATTACGGGAGATCCGACCATCGGATTCTCCTAAAACCGAAACCGTTGGGTTTGTATCGAATAGGGCTTTCTAACGAATATTAGAGGTTTGAAATCTAATAGTTGGATTTTGAATTACGTCCAAATCAAATTTGGAAAAGGTCGTTGTAAGTGCAGTTCGATGGTCATTGATGGAAATCGACTGTACGGGCCTGGATAAAATTATTAAAAATAGTAATAATTTGTGTAAAATCATAAGAAATTATTTGGAAAGGAATGGGATTAAAAAATCCATATTTGAAAAGATAAAAATAGATTTTTATCAAAATGAACTCGTTTTGAACTAGAATTATAATCCATTTAATTTTGAAATAAATAAATTGGATTTGAAAGGGCTTTAAAAGTAACCAGAATTTCCAATAATTGAATTGGAATGGATATGAATCATAATTGCCTTTGGAATATTTCGATGTTGGATTTCGTGATTATACAGATATTGTTATGGAAATTTGAAAGATATATTTATATCATTATTTCCAATACGATATTTGTTGGTCATAGAATTTGATGTTGAATATAAGCCGATATATTTTCTATTCAGAGCCTTGTATCTAATATCAAATAGGAATTGGTTTATTGTGAACTGTGTTTTAACGACATTTGTTCTTTAACCCGATTTATAGTGAAATATGATTTGGAATTTATAAATCTTTTGTTAATATTTAAAGGAAGTTTTCCAAAGCAAAGTTTTCCAATTTAATAAAATAAATTGGAATGGAATGTGATTTCGGGTTTATCATGAATAGTGTTTTAAATGACACTTGTTCTTTAACCCCGTTAATGACAGGATATGATTTTCCAAGTTAAACAATCATTAATATTGATTTTTGGGAAGATTAAAACCAAGTGGAGTTTTAATGAATCTTTAATTAGATTGAAAAGGTCGAGAATGGAGTATCACCAGTTTTGCTCCATGCGATTGTTAAATCTTTAATTAGATTTGAACATGAAATGGTAATTGAATTTACCGATAACACCGTGGTGCTAGATATGAAGTATAACCAGTTTTACTTCGTGGGATGAATAGGTTGGGATTGGGAAATTAAAACAAATGATTACTTCGGTAGGGTTTATTAATCCCGACTAGTTTGGATGAATCATAATTTGGTTTGAACTGATATTCAAAGGAAGATTAAAGAATAAATTTGAGGAATTTATCTTTGATAAAATTAATGGGAACCTTTCCCAAAGTATAAGAATATTTGAATAAAAGAATATTATGAATTGGAATGAGGCGTATGTTGTGTTTATGTAACACTTGTTTATTATATATGCGGGTTATTCAGAAAGACTAGGTTTATCCCATTCTGAATAACTGATTCGACGATGTGTCAAGGATGAAGACGGTGGTTCAAGACTGGAGGTCTTCATGTCGTTTGAGTGATTACTAATGATCTTGATTGGGCTGTACACCCAAGAGGAGGGAAACAGTTGGTGATCGTCCATACGTACTTGGAGATCGATGGATATGCGAGGTACAAGGTGCCTCCGGTTTCGTTCAGACGCAGAATGGACATGTAAATGGACTGTGTGTCAGACATTGGATTTTATTCTGTGTGATTGATTTCTATTAAATATATATCTGTTTGGTGGCAGAGAATTTATTCTCTTGCTTAACGCCCTTCTCTGAGACATACAAGCTCAGAGGTTATATATTGATGGATATCAATCGCATGGAGTGAACTGCCTGTGTGGCATGCCTAATTGGAAAATGATCAAGGCTTTTGTTGAAAAGCAAAGTCTTGTGGTTGATGATCAAAACACCACCTGTGTGGCATAACTTTGGGTAACGTTGATTCGCGAGCCTCATACCCCGGTTGTGAACCAGAAGCGGGAGAAGGACCTTAGGGAGGACATGCGTTTCCTTTTAGCTAAAAGTGGCATCAGTGGTTTTACATGCCTTGACGAGTTTGACTTATGTGGTTGTTGGATTGCGAGGTGCCTCGGATATATCGGGGACAATGTGGAACCGATGGAGTCAGTGGACTCATTGACACCCCATAGGGTGGGGAAACACAGTGGCTAGGGTTTAAGTTTAATCCACATCGGTGGACCGGCCCTGACGATCCAAGGGCCCACCTGAGTCTGGGCCCTGAGGGGTAGGCTAGAGCGTCTCGAATTGGTAGAGGACTATCTTTTGCTACGGTTCACAGATGGAAACCTAATTTCCAATACGTGACATTTGCGGTTTTTATTGTAGAGCCTAGTATGGCGACATGATATATGGTTACCATGCCGTCTATGATTGATATTTATGATTGAAATTGTTTTGACACTATACACTTATAATAGTATCAAATGATTTGTTTTTAACGTACCAAGCATGTTTGGCTATTATAAGGGAAAAGCCTATCCTCCGGCTTGTGTTGCATTATGTGATAGGACCTGGGTCTTATAATAGTTTCATTTTTCCGGAAAGCATTGCGTTGTTTTGTTATATGCACTGGTATTCTTGGGAGGAAACCCGTTCTGTGTTATACGGCGTGGTCCCTTGATTTACTTTATTTTAAAGTAAAGTTTTAAATAACTGTTTTAGTTCTCACACCAGTCACATGACTGACCTGGAGTTTATTGTTTTAACCTAAACTCTTGGTGCCCTTATTTTCGACATGGGCAGCTAATAGTTTTGGTTTTGCAGATTTATATTCACAGGAACCTGGTTTACAGCTGGAATGATATCCGGAAAGCTCTGTATCTGTATACCTCTTTCACTTGTGTATTGCATTATTTTCCGCTGCTGTGTAATGTATTGTAATCTCTGATATTTATCGAATGTGTAATATTTGTTTATACTCCATATATTCTGATGAATTATTGTAATAAACAACGAAATGTTCTTCTGCTTGTGTTCTGATTTGTCGTGTTCTGAAAACAATTAGGGGTTTCGAACGGTCTTGGTTGGTTTAGCGATTGATTCAGATCGAGAGAACTTCCCTGTTGTCACACTTTGAAATTATTAGATTTCAAAATTTCAATTTGATCATTTTCTAAGCCATTTAAAGGATTTTTAAAAACATTAGAATTTTGTTTTTCAACTTGATCAAATCCAAAACCAAGTCCCTTTTTATTATGATCAAAAAATTGATTTTTTTAACAACATATTCAACGATCTCTCTCCTTCAGAAAATTTAGTCAAAGCTGACTCAAGTCGTTGAATTTTAAATTTAAGATCGCTATTTTCTTTCATTAAACATAAACAATGATTAATAGCGATTTTCCTCCTTTCAGCATCAGTTTGTTTTAAAACAAAATTTTCATTTTCAAGTGCTTTGATTTTTGCATTGGTATAAATTTCAATTTCAAATTGTTTCCGTTTTTCAAAATCAAGTTTTTCATATTCTCGAAGCTTTTCAATTTCCTTTTCAAAATCACGATTTTCGTTCTTTAAATTCACATTTTCACTTTTAAGTAACTCAAAATCCGTTTTGAATTTCAAAGGATCGTTACTCAAGAAATGACATTTTTTTGCATTCTGAAAATGGTGAGTTCTTAACTTTTTCAAGTTTTCTTTCTAATTTGTTATTTTCTTGAACTAATTTTGACTATCAGATTTTAATTTCTTAACTTTTAGTTCAAGAGAATCAACGGTTTTTGTGAGATCGTGACATATTAAAATTAAATCTTTATAATTAAAATTTGATACCTCGTTTGAATCCTCTTCACTACTTTTCGAATCTGATTTAGCCATAAGACACAAGTTAGCTTGCTCTTCATCACTTTCAGAAACTTCTTCTCCTTCCTCGTCATCCCATGTAGTAGCAAAAGCCTTCTTCTTCCTTCTGAACTTCTTCTTCTTTTGATTTTTAAGCTGTGGGCAATTTGGTTTGATATGTCCGGGATTCTTGCAATTGTAGCAAAACACTTCATCGTTTGAACTTTCTACGCTTTCAGACTTGTCAGTTTTTGAATTCTTCTTTTGTGGTTTGTAATTTCCTTTGGCCCACTTTCTCAAAACCATAGCTAGCACTTTAATGGGATCATCATCATTACTTTCAACAGAATTATTTAGAGTGATCTCTTTTTCTTTAACTCAGAATTCTTTCGTTCTTCTCTTGCTTTTAACTCCATCTCGTAAGTAATCAGATTTCCGATCAACTCTTTCATGCTTATTTTATTCAGATCTTTTGATTTTTGAATCGCTTTCACCTTGTAACACCCCACGTCCATTAATGTCACTCACAAAGGGAATGCATTAACTTCCATGGAGCATTTTAAGTGTGTATAGAATAGAAACTGACCAACAAGACAGATATAAACAATACTTAAAACTTTAAGATTTTATTCATTGTTGCGGTAAACACATAAGTTTGATTACATCATCATAAACCAGAGTCAAAGTACATAATATCCATCTTGACTAAATCAAAGTACATAAATTGAAAGACATAACCCCAGTACTAAATAGCCATAAATAAGAGGGGCTGAACTTTACTTCAGCGATCCAAGCAACTTCTAAAAGCAGAGATACAACTATCCAAAATCAAGCTCCACTGGTGCTAGTTCCAACCTGAGCACCTTTGGGGGGGGGAGGAAGAAAAGAGGAGGAAACAAAGGGGGTCAGACATAAAGTCTGGCGAGTGCGATAACTTTAACAATATAATTACCAAAATAACTAGGCTAAGGCATAAGTTGGAAAATAAGGAAATGATTGTGAACAATTGGGTATGACTGAGTAAACAAAGAAATAAGATTGCACAAAGATAACGTCAAAGGTGCACCTAAACCACTATGAGATAATTACTATACTGCACCACCACTACTATACTGCACCACCACTATTCCCCCTAAGGTTGATCCCGCCTACAGAACTTAATAATGATAATGGTAGTTTCGTGCACCCCTAGTTGCCTTCATAGGTGCCGCATGCCCCTATCTCCACTAGGTGTACCCACTACCCCCATGCGATCGGCTCCCTAACTCTTATATACCCGTGCTGGCCCCACGCTGGAGTGTATCACTTCCAAAAGTGGCAACCCGATACCACCAATAATGCACGGCTTATACCTACACGATGCAACAACGTCTTACCTACCAGCCCGGGTCCACACACGCATATGAACCCGTTGGACTTGCATTGTCACCGCTAACCCGGTTTGGCCTCTTACAGTCAAGCCTAGTATGCGTGTCTCATCCTCGACTTGGGTCGAGCCCACAAAGATACCTATAGGTTACTGGTTGAAGCGGGCCCCCATTACTTGACACAAGCTATCCACCTAATCTTGGTCCCCTCTAGTACATCCCACTTAACCATCTTCTTATTCATGTTCACTTACATGTTTCAATTTTGGTTAAGTATTTCTAATCGTATTTCAAATGCCACCCAAGGCACCCACTAGATTCCACATGCCACCCAAGGCACCAACTTAACCCCCTCATGTCCCACTACATGTTTATCTGGTTAAGTTTTTCTTAATTCATTAAGACCGTAACCACATAAAGACCTCTCACATTTGACTGGCATTTGTGGCAGCTGGATTTGCCGGGCGGGACCAGGCAGCCTTACACCACAAACGAGCCTAACCTTGGGTCTTTACAACTATTACGCATTTAATTTATACCCAAGACCTCCCACATTAGACTGGCATTTGTTGCAGCTGGATTCGCCGGGCGGGTCCGGGCAGTCTTACACCACAAAAGAGCCTAACCTCGTGTCTTAGATGATTAGTTTCTCCTAATTAATCATTCCCCAATTTGAATTACTTTCCCTATTCAAATTATCAATCAATTCCAAATTTAACTATGTCCATAATTGACTCAATTATTTCCATCTATTTATGGTATGCAAAATCATACGAATTTTGATCACAAATTAGTTTTATGTCGTTTAAGATATTTATGCCAATTCTCAATATAAAATCTTTTAATATTATCCTATTGCCCCACGTTGTACGTGTGTTCGTTTAACGTAAAATATACGTTAGACTCGAATAGTCTAACTCATGGAATAAAGAGAAAACATCACAACATACATATAATTAAAGATAGATCTAAACATAAGGGGTGAACTTGCATGTGTGAATGATGTCCTACATCTAAAACTTGCATAGGCCAAAGTTACAACTTGCATAAAACTACATATGTCATAGATCCAAATCTAAAGGCGTAAACTTGTTTAGGTAATGGTCACAACTTTCATAAATCATGTGTGTAATGGATCTACATCTAAAGGTGTAAACTTGCACAGAAAATAACCACAAACTTGCATAACATGAATCATATTCCAAACTCATATATTTATATAAACTTGCATATGTTATTTATGCAACATAACAATGGTGTAATCTTACATCTAAACATGTAAACTAGCATGTAGAATTTAGCATATAACTCACACTTGTCATAGCCTAACTTTAGATCTAAAATAGATGTCATGAAACATGTAAAGTTATACATAATCTTTACTAACTTGCAAATGATCGAAATCTAAATCAACACCTAAACTTGCATACATACGTATGATTTATCATATGAATCAACATAACCAAACTAGCATATGAACAACATGATGATTTGATTATACATAAGCCAATCATAAAATTACAACATAGGTGGTAGCATCATAACTTTACAACATAGATGATAACATCACAACATAACTTCATAGAATTTACAACAAATATGATAACATCACAATTTTACAACAAATATGATAACATCACAATTTTACAACATAGTTATAACATGCAGTCAATAATTCACATCATATCCATATAATCCACATCATAACTTAATCCAATTAAATTGCTAATTATTTTATTAAAGAAATCGAACTCACAACTCAAAGAAAGTCATGAGTTATGAATTCTGACTTCTGAAGTTGTATTAGCTTTCCTTTGAAGAAGATTCGTTGTTAGAGTTGAATAGAATTGAATCTGATTTGCTTTCTTCCTCTCTAATTGGTGGCAGCCATTCTGAGTTGCTAGGTGACGGCATGGAGGCCATGAATCTAATTTTATTTTAGGGTTTGAGTCTATAGGTGTTTTTATAGAGTTTAGGATTAGTTTAGGTCGTCCGATCAACCCAAAATTAATCCCAGCCAATCAGAGCAGATCAGAAACCCTAATGAGTCAGCACATAGTCACAAACAAGTCATCAATCAAATCTGCCCGCGGGGGGGGGGGGGGGGGGGGGGGCAGGTCGACCCTATGGTCGACCTGGTCAGGGTAGGTCTACCCCGAGGTCGACCTGGCCCTGGCGGGAATTTTCCCGCCTATCCTTTTTGACTCTGAAATTTGAATTTTCTGAAATCTATTTGAATTTCCTGAAACTTCTGGTGGCCATAACTTCTTCATACGAAGTCCAATTCACGCAAACTCGAACTCTATCTCAACAAGAATTCCGAGGCGAACACAATGGCGCAACCCGTTTCCCTTAATCCTCACATCTGAGATTAGTTATTCTTTAATTTGCGAACATTAATATTAACAGAAATAAAGGGTGTTACATTCTCCCTTCCTTAAAGGATTTCGCCCCCGAAATCTCCAAGTTAAGGAGAATGCATATCCTAACATCCAAACAATCATCTACTCAACCATCAAACACAGGCATCCATTGTCCTTATAAAATTCCTAATGCTATATGAACATATGCAAGAAGTGTGTGTAGATGTTCCTTATCTAATGCAGAATCAGGCGGTCTACTTATTCAGTGGACTTCCTTAATGCAAACCATGATAGTGCCATGCATCCATTATGTATGCGAAAGAATCCTATGATACATATCATTTCTATATGTATGCACTACCATTCACCAAAATGCAATACCTATATAATAACACAACCATTATACATCCATTAACTTAAATATGCACACACATTTATATGCAATATGCAATATGCAATATGAAGTGACTGAGCCGATCTAGTGCCTAAAGTGTGTGTATATGCATCCACGAGCAACCACTAGCAAACACTTGCATCCACATGCATCCATCATACATAACATGTCTCAAACACATGTTTCAACCATAGGACTACCCTATCTAAAGGTCAAAGATACTAGCGAGAGGACTTACTAAAGATAAGATAAGTACAAGCTAAACGATAAAGGAGAAATTAAAAGACATACCCTCGAAAAGAAAAGGGTACAATGAACGCATCTTCTCTTCCGTCTCCCAAGTAGTGTTGCTCTCATCATCTCTCCATTGCACTTTGACTAGCTTGACCTCTCGATTCCTCAACTTCTCAATCTTCGACCCAAGAACGCACGTAGGAGCTCGTTGAATCGTCGCATCACGCAATATCTCCACCTCTCTAAGCAAGCTCGGCTCTATCACTTCCACGGTCTCGTGTAGGCACTTCCTCAAATGTGATACATGGAATATGTCGTGTACACCACTAAGTCTCTAGGGCAACTCCACTCTATACGCCATCTGTCCAATCCTCTCTTTAATAGAAATCAACCCTACGAACCTTGGTGCTAACTTCCCAAAGAACCCAAAGCGAATGACATTTTGTAATGGACACAGCTTGACAAAGATCATGTCCCCAATATCAAACTCAAGATCTGATCTCCTCTTGTCCGCATAAGATTTCTGCCTCTCTTGCGCCGTCTTCATCCTCCTTCAAATCAGATCGATCTTTTCCGAAGTCTCTCTAATCATATCGGGCCCAAGCAAAATCTTATCTGTAGACTCCCACCAACATGAGGGCGAACGACACGGCCATCCATAAAGAGCCTCAAACGGTGCCATGCCGATGCTAGACTGAAAGCTATTATTATATGCAAACTCCACCAATGGAAGATGTTCCTCCCATGTACCTCCGAAGTCTAAGACACATAACCTCAACAAGTCCTCTAGAATACGATTCACCCTCTCGGTCTGGCCGTCCGTCTGAGGATGATATGCTGTGCTCAAACATAACCGAGTCCCTACCGCCTCTTGCAAGCTCTTCTAAAATTCGCTAGTAAAGATAGGATCGCGGTAGCTCACTATGCTAGAAGGAACACCGTGCAAACGAACTATCTCTCGAATGTATACGAAGGCTAACCATGGAGCAGTCCTCTTACTCTTCACGGGAATGAAATGGGCGCTCTTAGTAAGTCTGTCTACCACAACCCAAATCCCCGTATTACCCTTCCTCGATCTCGGTAACCCATCAACAAAGTCCATCAAGACACTTTCCCACTTCCATTATGGGACCTCCAATGGGTGAAGCAACCCATCGGGCTTCTTTTGGTCTGCTTTTACTTGTTGGCACACCAAGCATCTAGCGACAAACTCGGCCACATCCCTCTTCATGCCGGCCCAAAAGTAGACTCGTTTCATGTCCATGTACATCTTGTCCCCGCTGGGATGGACGGTCATCTTCGAACGATGTGCATCATCAAGAATGGTCTTCCTCAAGTTCTTGTCCCGTGGTACACAAACTCTACCGTCCCTACGTAACCAACCCTTATCATCTTGGGTATACCTATGGAGATGGCTCGATGACTGCCCTCTTTTGAGCTTCTCTACTAACTCAACCAACTGTAGGTCATCTCGCTGTGCCTCGTCAATCCGTCCCCAAAGCGTAGGTCTAACCTCTAAGAATGCTAGTAAACCGAGTACAAAGTCAATGGAAGGCTAAAGTCAAACGTAGAGATGAACTCTAAGCTTTGCCGCTCAACAAACAACGGACTCATGGACAACCTTTTCCTACTTAAGGCATCTGCCACCACGTTACCCTTGCCAGGTGTATATGCTATCTCGAAATCGTAGGACGCTAAGAATTCCATCCACATTTTCTGCCTTAAGTTCAAGTCCTTCTGAGAGAACAAGTATTTTAGCGATTTGTGGTCAGTGAACAATTCGAATTTCTCGTAAGAAGATAATGACGCCAAGTCTTAAGCGCGAAGACAATAGCGGCCAACTCTAGGTCATGTGTAGGGTAATTTTTATCATGCACTCTCAACTTCCTTCCACCATAGGCTATTACCTTTCCCTCTTGCATTACGACTGCGCCTAGTCCTGTCCCACAAGCGTCGGTATAAACAGTAAATGGCTTACTCCCATCTGGCAACACTAAGACTGGGACTGTGGTCAAAGCTGTCTTTAAACGTTGGAACGCATCGTCACAATCTACGTCCCATGTGAAAACTAGGTTCTTCTTCGTCAAGCGTGTTAATGGAGCTATTATTTTTGCGAAGTCTTTGATAAACTTTCTATAGTATCCAGCCAACCCTAAGAAACTGCTCACCTCGGTAGCGTTTTTAGGGACCTTCCAATCTTGGATGGCCACTACCTTCGCGGGATCCACAGCTATCCCTTCTTTGGAAACCATGTGCCCTAAGAATCGCACTTCCTTCCTCCAAAAATGACATCTAGAAAATTTAGCTTTAAGGCTATGCGCTCGAAGAGTCTCCAACACTTCCCTAAGATGTAGGGCATGCTCTTCCTCGCTTTTAGAAAAGATCAAGATGTCATCCACAAAGACCACCACGAATTTGTTAAGGTACTCCCTAAACACCCTACTCATTAAATCAACAAAGTATGCGTTAGCATTTGTCAAACCAAAGGGCATCACAAGCCACTCGAAGAAACCGTCCGGAGTCCAAAAGGCAGTCTTGTCTATGGTATCCTCAGCCACTCTCAATTGATGGAAACCTATGGCTAAGTCCAACTGCAAAAACAATGAGGCGCCAGCTAACTGATTGAAGAGAACGTCAATCCTCGACAGTGGGTGTCTATTTATCTTAATAAGCTTATTAAGTTCTCTATAGTCCACACAAAGTCTAAGGGACCCATCTTCCTTCGTGACAAACACTACTGGAGCACCCCACTCCGATAAACTACGTCTTATGAACCCTTTCTCAAGAAATTCTTCCACTTTCGTATTGAGTTCTCTTCTTTCTCTTAGAGCCATGTAGCGCACTGGAAATGCAACTGGATTTGCATTGTCTACTAGATATATTCGAAAGTCTATGTCGCGTTTTGGGGGTAAACCCCTCACCTCATAGAAGACATCAACATATTCACGGACTATATGAACAGAATGTAAATCATCATCGGATGCGTCAAGGGATTCTAGGTAGCTAAGCATTACTGGACCTCTAGGGTCACAAGAAATATCAAGGGTCTTTCCACAACGAGTAAACAATATAACTACCCTTCTTTCACAATCTAGGATGGCCCCATACCTAGTTAGCCAATCCATACCTAGAATCAAGCCATAGGCCATGAAGCCAAGAACAAAGGCGTTGCATTCAAACTCAACGCCCAAGATAAACGCTCTCAAATCCCGACAAATCATAGAAAGATGAGCCGAACCACCAATAGGATTTGAGACTACTAAGGGATCTGTAACAAGAATAGTATCTAGGTGTAGTGTTTCAACTAATGACGTAGAAATAAACGAATGTGATGCGCCAGAATCGAATAAAGTACGGACGGGATGATCAAACAGAAAAATAGAACTTTCAACGGAAATTGCTCTACCTCGTTCTTGCAGCGGTGGGACAACGAGAGCCTGAACTTGTCCCCTTGCCTGCCTTGGTGCCATAAGAGCCTGCACATGTCCTCCCGAGGTAGACCCTGCCCTCTGCCCTTTCTTTGGGCAGTCCTTAATCAGATGTCCCGCTTCGCCACAGTAGAAACAGCCAGTCTTCTTTTTCTTCCTACAATCTTTGCTTAGATGGCCTGGTGTCCCATAGTTAAAGCATCTTTTCTTTCCCTTACCATTGTTGCCTTTACCACCTTTCTTGTTCTGTTGTTGCTGTTGTGGTTTCTTTTGATCCCCTTTCTTCTCGAGTGCCTTATTAGCATTGGCGCCCTTCTCCTCTTCATGCATAAGTGTCATGTCAACTAGCCTCTCAAAGGTGACCCCCATAGGGATGTGGGTCATAGCTAACCCATGAAGCGGCTCGTTCAAACCCTTAACAAATCTCAGGGCCTTCTTTTCATGTGTATTCACCAAGTCCAAGCCAAATCTCACCAACAGATTGAATTTGTTAACATATTCTTTCACCGATAGATTCCCTTGCTTCAATGCCAAAAAAAATTCCATGTATAGATTCTCTTCATCCCTTGAGAGAAACTTCGCCTCACACCTCCGCCTGAAGTCTGGCCATGTATCAACTGGATGCTCTCCATTAGTGACCTCCCACCAAAACAAGGCCTCATCCTTCATTAATCAGTCAGCTAACTGGACCTTTCTTCCATCGTCCACTTAAAAGATTCCAAACAATTCTTCCACCTCCTTTAGCATATTACGAGCTTCAACAAATGTCTCCATCCCGTGAAAAGGTTTTCCAACCATTGCCCGAAAGTCCTTACATGGACACGAGGAGGAGGAGGAGGAGGGGGAGGAGGAGGAGGATTTGCTGGACCAGCAGTGGCGGCCCTAATCTCCAAATACTTCCTAAACCATCCTGGTATCAGGATTCCGTCGGGTATCTCGGGAATTCCAGACATGCTGAAACGAAAAAGGAAAGATTTAATACAAAAGGACCGAAGGAAAGATATATGGCTCTCGGGGTTATGCTTTCTAAAATAAGCTTTACTCTTGAAAATACTTTCCTTAAAACATACTTTTGAAGGTACTTCTTTATAAAAGTTATTTTTCAAAAACACTTTTCAAAATTCATATCTGTTTTGATAACCTTCAGCTCTGATACCACGTGTAACACCCCACGTCCATTAATGTCACTCACAAAGGGAATGCATTAACTTCCATGGAGCATTTTAAGTGTGTATAGAATAGAAACTTAACAACAAGACTGATATAAACAGTACTTAAAACTTTAAGATTTTATTCATTGCAGTGGTAAACACATAAGTTTGATTACATCATCAAAAACCAGAGTCAAAGTAAATAATATCCATCTTGACTAAATCAAAATATATAAATTGAAAGACATAACCCCAGTACAAAATAGCCATAATTAAGAGAGGCTGAAATTTACTTCAGCGATCCAAGCAACTTCTGAAAGCAGAGATACAGCTATCCAAAATCTAGCAACACTGGTGCTAGTTCCAACCTGAGCACCTTGGGGAGGGAGGAAGAAAAGGGGAGGAAACAATGGGGGTCAGACATAAAGTCTGGCGAGGGCGATAACTTTAACAATATAATTACCAAAATAACTAGGCTAAGGCATAAGTTGGAAAATAAGGAAATGACCGTGAACAATTGGGTATGACAGAGTAAACAAAGAAATAAGATTGAACAAAGATAACATTAAAGGCGCACCTAAACCACTATGAGATAATTACTATATTGCACCACCACTACTATACTGCACCACCACTAGTTCCCCTAAGGTTGATCCCGCCTATAGAACTTCATAATGATAATGGTAGTTTCGTGCACCCCTAGTTGCCTTCATAGGTGCCGCCTGCCCCTATCTCCACTAGGTGTACCCATTACCCCCATGCAATCGGCTCCCTAACTCGTAGAGACCCGTGTTGGCCCCACAGTGGGGTGTATCACTCCCCAAAGTGGCAACCCGATACCACCAATAATGCACGGCTTATACGTACACGATGCAACAACGTCTTACCTAGCAGCCCGGGTCCAAACATGCATATGAACCCGTTGGACTTGCGTTGCCACCGCTAACCCGGTTTGGCCTCTTACTGTTAAGCCCAGTATGCGTGTCCCGTCCTCGACTTGGGTCGAGCCCACAAAGATACGTATGGGCTACTGGTTGAAACGGGCCCCCATTATTTGACATAAGATATCCACCTAAGCTTGCTCCCTTCTAGTACATCCCACTTAACCCTCTTCTTATTCATGTTCACTTACATGTTTCAATTTTGGTTAAGTATTTCTAATCGTATTTCAAATGCCACCCAAGGCACCCACTAGATTCCACATACCACCCAAGGCACCCACTTAACCCCCTCATGTCCCACAACATGTTTATCTAGTTAAGTGTTTCATCATTCATTAAGACCGTAACCTCATAAAGACCTCTCATATTAGACTGGGATTTGTGGCAGCTGGATTTGTCGGGCGGCTCCGGGCAGTCTTACACCACAAACGAGCCTAACCTCGTGTCTTTACAACTGTTACGCATTTAATTTATTCCTAAGACCTCCCACGTTAGGCTAGCATTTGTGGCAGCTGGATTTTCCGGGCGGGTCCGGGCATTCTTACACCATAAAAGAGTCTATCCTCGTGTCTTAGACGATTAATTTCTCCTAATTAATCATTCCCTAATTTAAATTACTTTCCCTATTCAAATTATCAATCAATTCAAAATTTAACTATGGCCATAATTGACTCAATTATGTCCATCTATTTATGGTATGCAAAATCATACAAATTTTGATCACAAATTAGTTTTATGTCATTTAAGGCATTTATGCCAATTCTCAATATTAAATCTTTTAATATTATCCCATTGCCCCATGTTGTACATTCATTCGTTTAATGTAAAATATAAGTTAGACTCGAATAGTCTAACTCATGGAATAAAGAGAAAACATCACAACATACATATAATTAAAGATAGATCTAAACAGAAGGGTGAACTTGCATGTGTGAATGATGTCCTACATCTAAAACTTGCATAGGCCAAAGTTACAACTTGCATATAACTATATATGTCATAGATCCAAATCTAAAGGCATAAACTTGTTTAGGTAATGGCCCCAACTTGCATAAATCATGTATGTCATGAATCTACATCTAAAGGTGTAAAATTGCATAGGCAATAACCACAAACTTGCATAACATGATTAATATTCCAAACTCATATATTTGTATAAACTTGCGTATGTGATTTATGCAACATAACAATGGTGTAATCTTACATCTAAACATGTAAACTAGCATGTAGAATTTAGCACATAACCCACACGTGTCATAGCCTAACTTTAGATCTAAAATAGATGTCATGAAACATATAAAGTTATACATTATCTTTACTAACTTGCAAATGATAGACATCTAAATCAACACCTAAACTTGCATACATACATACGATTTATCATATGAATCAACATAACCAAACTAGCTTATGAACAACATGATGATTTGATTATACATAAGCCAATCATAGAATTACAACATAGGTGGTAGCATCATAACTTTACAACATAGATGATAACATCACAACCTAACATCATAGAATTTACAACATATATGATAACATCACAATTTTACAACATAATTATAACATGTGGTCAATAATCACATCATATCCATATAATACACATCATAACTTAATCCAATTAAAAATCTAATTATTTTATTAAAGAAATCGAACTCACAACTGAAAGAAGGTCTTGAGTTCTGAATACTGAGTTCTGAAGTTGTATTAGCTTTCCTTTGGAGAAGATTCATTGTTAGAGTTGAATAGAATTGAATTTGATTTGCTTTCTTCCTCTCTAATTGGTGGCGGCTATTCTGAGTTGCTAGGTGACGGCATGGAGGCCATGAATCTAATTTTATTTTGATTTTAGGGTTTGTGTCTATAGGTGTTTTTATAGAGTTTAGGATTAGTTTATGTCGTCTGATCAACCCAGAATTAATCCTAGCCAATCAGAGCAGATTAGAAACCCTAATGAGTCCGCACACCGTCACAAACAGATCATCAATCAAATCTGCCCGAGGGGGAGGGGGGAAGGTTGACCCCCAGGTCGTCCCTATGGTCGACCTGGTTAGGGTAGGTCGACCCTATGGTCGACCCCTAGGTCGACCTGGCCCTAGCGGGAATTTTCCCGCCTAGCCTTTTTGACTCTGAAATTTGAATTTTCTGGAATCTGTTTTGAATTTTCTGAATCTTCCGATGGCCATAACTTC
The DNA here is from genome assembly GCA_030737875.1 of Allium sativum. Taxonomy (NCBI): domain Eukaryota; kingdom Viridiplantae; phylum Streptophyta; class Magnoliopsida; order Asparagales; family Amaryllidaceae; genus Allium; species Allium sativum. The sequence continues at coordinate 393,651,231 of CM060925.1, forward strand.
TTCATACGAAGTCCAATTCATGCAAACTCGGACTCCATCTCAACCAGAATTCTGAGACGAACACAATGCCGTAACCCGTTTCCCTTAATTCTAACATCTGAGATTAGTTATTCTTTAATTTTTGAACATTAATATTAACAAAAATACGGGGTGTTGCACATCTTAGCTTCAAAATTGATCGATAATACTCTCAATATTTTTTTGATCAATTCCACTTCTGTATAAGTTTTACCAAGAGATTTTACATTGTAGACTAGTTTTGAAAGATGTCCATACATCTCTTTTATATCTTCGTCCAATTGCATAGAGAAATTTTCATATTCGTTGCTGAGTAGAGCAAGACGAGATTCCTTCACTTGAGATGTTCCTTCGTGTGTGACCTCCAACGTATGCCATATTTCTTGTGCAGTTTCATAATGAGAAATTCAATTAAATTATGTTTTACCAAGATCACATGTTAAAGCATTCATCGCTTTGGCATTAGTTCAAAATAATTTTTTATCATTAGCATCCCACCTCTCTTTTGATTTCGGAACTTCAATACCATTAACAATAACAGTATGAGCCCTATAACCCGTTTCGATAATATCCCACACATCTTAATTGACCGAACTCAAATAAATTTTCATCCTAACTTTCCAATAGGCATAATCAGTTCCATTTAACATTGGTAGCCTAGCTATGGACTGACCTTCTGAAAAATCATTATTAGGCAGATTCAGGACTCTAGAGTTAGAATAAAAATAAATATACCTGGTCTGATACCACTTGTAGGATCTAAATTAAACCTAGAGGGGGGTTGAATAGGGTTTATCGTAGATTTTCACAGAGTAATTAAATAATAACAACACAGATAATAATCAGAATAAATGCGGAAAATAAATAACACATAGATATACCCAGCTTCAGCAAAACCCTGCCTACCGCTGCATTCCCCAAGGTTTCTACTAGGATTTAAAATAATCTCTTTGCTTACAATCACCTGTAAACTCGCGACACTCGCTCCCAGCTGTTCCTAACCCATTGCTCAAAACCCTGCACTGGTTTCTATCTCCAATACCAGATTTCCTTAAATTACAAATCCCGTAATTCGTCTCCCTATTTTTAGAGACAAACTAGAAAACTCTAGACTGATTACAAATTCTAACGAATAAAAAACAAACAATAAAAAAAACTTAAGAACAAATATAAAAACCCTAGGTTTAATTTATTTAAAAAACTCTTTTAAATCCTTGTCACTTTCAAAATCTTGGCCAGCCCCTTTATACTTGCTTCACCACTTTACTTTTGGCTCGATCTCTTTGTTCAGATGGAAATAAAATGACGGCCTAGGGTTTTCTTCTAGCTTCTGGAAACAAATATGGCGATGGCGATCTAGGGTTCCAATTATCTGATTCAAGACAGCTGCTCTCCTCTCTGATGTCGTTCGATTTCTAATTTCAATCTTCTCTGGTTGAATTAAAGAAGCTTGACTCCGCTCCAAGTAATTTCTGTTTTTTGGGTATCGATTTTCAATTTAGATTTTGCTTGGTTTTTTTTGTTTGAGCTTTGATGGTTATGTCCAGTGATGAATTGGTGTCCTTAAACAGGATTTAATATCCGAGATATTCTCTGATTTCACATTAGATTCGGTCGTGATATATCCGTGAATTTTTGGGGATTTCTAGATACATGGCCTTATATTACTCCCTTAATTTCTGGAACTAATTTGCGTGAGGCTTCTGGACTTTGATTGAGTCTTTCTTCTAAAAAAATCTCGATATAAAAACAAATTTGTAAATTCAATTTCCTCGAAATATTGCGTGTAGACTTTATTGACTATATTGTTGGATCTTAACTTTGAAATCACGTGGCTTCTTCCATTAAAAATATCCATAAAAAATGCTGTAAATTTATTTATTTTTCTGGAAATAACCTTAGTGGCTTCTGAAATTTTGATCAAATCCTTCTTGCTATAAGTATCGATTAACAAAACTCCCATGTCTATATTTCTAGAAAATGATTTTTCTTTCTTGATTGATGGTTGGTTTAAACAGACCCTGGTCAAATTAATTTTCATCTATGAACTAGGAGTATTGATGATTTCCTTTCCTGACATGTTTTGTCACTGTTTCACTGACCAGTCGAATTGCACTTGAACTTTGAACACTTATGTTTGAACTATACTTGACTTTTCTAAAAACTTGGTCGTTTCTGAAATATTGGTTCCCCTTTTCTTTGATAACTTAATCATGTTATACTTGATTTTGTTAAGACTGATGTTATGCGAACTCGTGAATGGATACTTAACACTTGATTTTCCATTGCTTGTGCATATTTGGTATTCATGTTGAACACCTTGCTTGGCTCATACTTGATTATTGTTGCTCATGTTTCACCTTAATACTTGTACACCCCTGTAGCTCTTGTGCTTGCTCCATACTGTTTGTATTTGCTTGACTCATGTCTTCATCTATACTTGGAACTGGATTGAATATGCTGTATTTATACTCTCTAGTATCTTTGAACAATGCTTCACCACATTGCCATATATAGCTGATGTATGCAACTGCCGTGTAGTTTGTGCTATGAGCTCGACCATTTCACCATGCTTGATTTTGTACCATCCATGTTGGCATGTACTTGAAAAAAATTTGCTGCATTGTACCATTTTGATGGTTATCCTGAAACATGTTTGAATTTGTATCATGTTATGTTCACTTGTACACATTTGTTCATTGCTGTATATGTCCTCGGCCATTTTATTTGGGCTGATTTTTATGAACATGGATCGACCAATTTTGTTGAGTTATCTCAACAACATTTATTATTGTTTCACTAAGTCATGATGGTCCTCGTGGCCACTCCTCTGTTGCTCAATGATTGGCGAGGCAGTGCACACGTGTATAAATGTGTGTACATGCAGCCATCAGACAATTTTTCCTGTCCCTGCATATCAGACCAAGTCTAGAAAAATGATGAGAAACACACCGAAATTCTAAGGCATATAAAATTTAAACAAAAATTATATTAGCTAGAAATTGGAATATTATTTCTGTTCTAGATACTGTGTGTATTTCTGTATATGACAGGCATGAAGACAGGACTGACTGAAAGCTGTGAAGATAGAAGACTGAAGATGACAGAGAAAAATATATAAAAATATCTGTATATGAGTGAGTCTGTAAACTGAGTATAGTGTATATGAAAATGTACTGAGTAATGAATGAACTGTAGTGAGGAGTTGTGAGAGAATTGTACTGATATATGTAATAAACAAATTTGGTTGAAATAAAATATTATTTTATTGTGTTCAAACAAATTTGTCTATCGTATTTAGTTTATTTACAAGTACAATCTCATATGAATTGAATAAATAGTGGAGTTATAAATAGTTGTACTGGTTGAATGTTTGAAATATAATATTTAATTTAATAAAATACTATATGATTATATGAATGTCTGTACATGGATATATAGAACAGTACAATAACAAACACATTTAAAATAATATTTATTTGGTTGTTATCATCAAACAAAAATCATATAATTATGTATACAACTATGTCATATACAACAATAACTCACTTTTGAATACTCTTTATTCAAAAAACGTTCTGAATGTCATACTAAACTCACTATTTCAGGTTTACTTGATTTCTAAATTCATGTTTGAATTTATCACTTCAAATATTCATCAGTTTCCTTTTATAACCCATTAAATTTGCAATGCGTTTGCTTTCAAAAACGTTATCCACTTAAATACGTGAATCTTATTCCTTTACAGATACTAGACTCATTTTATCAAATCAAATCTTGATTTGTATTTATAAATACAATTACAGATTAAAATCTATTTATTGATTATTTTAGAACTTCATTATCAATTCTCTTTTGCAACTCAACCTTATAGTCTATTTTATTCAAATCGATTTAGTTCTAGTTAGATTTTACATTCGATTGTAAATATTAATTTCAAATCGGATACTAATTATCTGGTCAAATTCTGAAATATATAATATATAATTTCCGAAGATAGGGTATTTTAAAAACATTTGACATCGTCGAATTCAAACTATAAATCCTTATGGATTTATTCAATTCGCATTCATATTTCGATCCTTGAAATAAATTGAATGATTTCCCTATTCCATTACTCGTTTATGAATTAACATTCACGGATTATTTATTAATAATTATTTAACAATAATTATTTTATTCCATTTATAAATATCTTAAATAAATCAAACTACTTGTTTATATAATTAAGCAAGTTATTATATTCTAGCTAGTCAAATCAATTTTCAATTTCTATTATTTAAAATAAATAAATAACAGATTTTCTATTTTTAAACTCGAATTCTTTTTCATATATTTCTACATATTTTAATACCAATTGTTTCAGGTCAATGTTGTTAAAACATCCCAAACACACAATAATCAACCACAGATTATTCGTCCCATCATATAATGCAATATATGAAAAATAATAACATAATTGTTGAGGAATCCACTCGGATCCTTCCGTCCTATTTCCTTGCATCCGCAGATGTTAATCAATATAAAAATTCAGTTTCATATTTATATGAAATATTATAATAATGGGATCGATATTTAACTAATGGGGTGTGTGTATATAACTGTATCTAAAATTTTAGCAAACTAATAAGAAATTCTTATAAACAACCATCACACAACAATCAACCATCTTTTATTAGTATTAAATAACATTTTTAAAATTTATAAACTGGACAGAGTTAGTGATTTTACTCACTTTGGTCATTTTATCACTAAATAACGATAAACATTCAATAGATTCGATCAGGAATTTTATTCCGCCATAAATTCGTATGCAATCCAAATGGCACCAAACCAGTTCCATTGTGTAGCTGATGATCATACGATCCCAACGTGACTGATCACGTCAATTTCTGACATCGTACGCATAAGTTATCGAGTTAACAAGTTATCACATTATTTAAATTGAATTAAAATTATGATTATATTAGAATAATGGACCTTACCTTTTTTAATATCTTAGCCCATTTGGATAGAAATCAGATATAATGACCCGAACTTCCCCGGTAAGGAAAGAAAGGATTGTTTTGAGGACAAGACCAATCAGAACACAAACAGAAGAACATTTCATTGTTTATTACAATAATTCCATCAGAATACAAGAATATACAGAGTTCGAATAAATATTACACGTTCGGTAAATATCAGAGATTAAAATATATTAAATATCAGCGGAAAATAATACAATACACAACTAGAAGTAATACACGGATACAGAGCTTTCCGAGTAGCGTCCCAGCTGTAAATCAGGATCCTATGAATATAAATCTGCAAAACTAAAACTACTAGCTGCCCATGTCAAAATAAGGGTACCCAGAGTTCAGGTTAAAACAATAAACTCCAGGTCAGTCATGTGACTGGTGTGAGAACTAAAACAGTTATTAATCTTTATTTTAAAGTTAGGGAAATCAAGGGACCATGCCGTATAACACGGAATGGGTTTCCTCCCAAGAACACCAATGCATAAAACAACAGCGCAATGCTAAATAAAGAACAATGAAGCTATTATAAGACCCAGGTACCATCACACAATGCAACACAAGCCGGAGGATAGGATTTTACCTTATAATAGCCAAAGCATGCTTTATACGCTAAATTTCATCTTTTATTAATGTAAGTGTATAGTGTCAAAACAATTTCAATCATAAGTATTAATCATAGACGATATGGGTACCATATATCATGTCGCCAATACTAGACTCTACAATCAAAACCGCAAATATCACATATTGGAAGTTGGATTTCCAACTGTGAACCAAGGAAAAAGATAGTCCTTATTGATTCGAGAGCCTCTAGCCCGCACCTCAGGAACAGAACGCATCGTCCCTTGGATCGTCAGGGCTGGTCCACCGATGTGGATTAAACTTAAACCCTGGACACTGCGTTTCCCCACCCTTTGGGGCGTAAATGAGCCAAATGATCCATCGGCTCCACACAGTCACCGATATATCCAAGGCGCCTCACAATAGCAACAACCACATAAGTCAAATTCATCAGGGCATGTAAAACCACTGACGCAACTTCTAGCTAGAAAGAAATGCATGACCTCCCTGAGGTCCTTATCCCGTTTCTGGTTCACAACCGGGGTGTGAGGCTCGCGGATCAATACTACACAAAGCTGTGCCATATAGGCTGTGCTTTGATCATCAACCGTAAGACTTTGCTTTTCAACAGAAGCCTTGATCATTTGCCACTTAGGCATGCCACACAGGCAATTCAATCAATGCGATTGATATCCGTCAATATATAACCCCTAAGCTCGTACGTCTCAGAGAAGGGCGTTAAGCAAGAGAATAAGTTCTCCGCCGTGAAACAGATATATATTTAATATAAATCAATCACATAGAATAAAATCCAATGTCAGACACACGATCCATTTACAAGTTCGTTCTGGGTTTGAACGAAACCGGAGGCACCTTGTACCTCGCATACCCATCGATCTCCAAGTACGTCTGGATGATCACCAACTGATTCCCTCCTCTTGGGTGTACAACCCAATCAAGATTATCAGTAATCACCCAAACGATGTGAAGACCTTAGGTCTTCAACCACCATCTTCATCCTCGACACCACGTCGAACCAGTTATTCAGAATGGGATAAACCCGGTCTTTCTGAATAACTCGCGTATATAATAAACAAGTGTTACCCGAACACAACATACGCCTCATTCCAATTCATAATATTCTTTTATTCAAATATTCTTATACTTTGGGAAAGGTTCCCATTAATTTTATCAAAGATAAATTCTTTAAATTTCAAACTAGTCGGGATTAGCGAACCATACTGAAGTAATCATTTATTTTATTTTCCAATTCCAACCTATTCATCCCATGAAGTAAAACTGGTCATACTTCATATCTTACACCACGGTGTTATCGGTAAATTCAATTACCATTTCACGTTCAAATCTAATTAAAGATTTAACTATCGATTGGAGCAAAACTGGTGATACTCCATTCTCGATCATTTCAATCTAAATAAAGATTCATTAAAACTCCACTTGGTTTTAATCTTTCCAAAAATCAATATTAATGATTGTTTAACTTGGGAAACCATATCCTATCTTTAACTGGGTTAAAGAACCAAAGTCATTCAAAACACGGTTCACTATAAACCCAAAATCACATTCAAATTCAATTCCAATTAAATACCATTTAATTGGTATACTTCATTAAACCTAAATAAAAAGATTTAATCTTTTTCTCAACTGGGTTTAATAACAGTGTTAATGAAGACACCATTCACGACAAACCCAAATCACATTTGATATTAAATACAAGGCTCTGAATAGAAAATATATCGGCTTATATTCAATATCAAATTCTATGACCAACGAATATCGTATTGGAAATAACGATATAAACATATCTTCCAAATTTCCATAACAATATCCGTATAATCTCGAAATCCAACTTCAAAATATTCCAAAGACAATTTTGATTAAAATCCATTCCAATTCAATTATTGGAAATTCTGGTTACTTTTAAAACCATTTCAAATCCAATTTATTTATTTTAAAAATAAATGGATTTTAATTCTAGTTCAAAACCAGTTCATTTCAATGAAAATCTATTTTTATCTTTTCAAATTTTGAATTTTTCATCCCAATTCTTCACAAATCATTTCTTATGATCTTACACAAATTGTTGTTTTTAAAATTTTTATCAAGGCCCGTACAGTCGATTTCCATCAACGGCCATCGAACTGCACTTACAGCGACCTTTTCCAAATTTGATTTGGACATAGTTCCAAATCCAACCATTAGATTTCAAATATCTAATATTCTTTAGAAAGCTCTTTTTGATACGAATCCAACGGTTCCGGTTTTAGGAGAATCTGACGGTCGGATCACCCGCAACGTGCATTCGAAGTCAATGGTCGAAATTCGCGAACGACCATGGCGCGACGCGTTCTATTCAGGCCATTATATATAATATATATATATATATATATATTTCATCGATTTCCTTTCAAAACGTATTTTATAAATCGTTTTAAATTTGTTTTCGAAACGATTTCAACTTCATATTCAATTTCGAATCAAAATTGAATATTCCACATCATCGATATACAAATGATAATATTTTCAAAACGTTATATTTTGAAATCACTTTCTTTTATATATTCATTATAAAAATGAATAAATCGATATAAATATCGTTCACATCAAAATGGCATCAGTCTAGTTAACACGGCTTTTATTCAACACATGAATGTTTATTCCATTCAACACATGAATATTTATTCTATTCAACACATGAATATTTATTCTATTCAACACATGAATTTATATTATTCAATACATGAATTTTTTTCTATTCAACACATGATTTTTTATTCTATTCAACACACGAATTTATTTCTATTCAACACATGAATTTATTTTTATAATATTCCTTATTTTCCAAATTGGAATGAGGCCCAATTAATTACCATATAATGTTAATTATATGGATTTTCTGCAACACCTGTATATAACAGCAACGATAAATAATCAACCATCATCCAGAGTGCACCACACAACTGCATAAGCATTAAATATAAATAATCAACGCTTACACAGTCTGTCAACCCATCGATTGACATATAACTAAACAATCGGGATTAGTGTACGTCAAATATCATCCCAATACCCGTGTGGGGTTTCAAATCAACAAACACCGATTTTTATTTGTGCAGTTGAGCGATGTACAAAATTTATCGTCCCAATCAATATCAGTCAAATTGGTGTACATAAACAAATCGTCCGATTTGTTTATAGATATTTATTTTATATACACGTTAAAAATTATATTTTTAACTATAAAATATTTTCCACTATAAAATATTTTATTTCATTTCACATCACACAATCAAATTTCACAACGCAGCAATCAAACAAACAAGTCATCCATGGTCTGTGGACGGCGGATGTCGGGTGCTGCTAAGCACCGTCTGCATCCTAGTAAATATTTCAACCAGAAAATAAATTAAAGGTGAGGAGTTCTCACCAATTGCTAAACCAAATGCCACGACTCTTCATATGTAGGAAATCTTCGTCGCGTCTCCAAAGAGATCTGTATCACGAATTTCATATTAAATATTATATTTTAATATGATGTTCATATATTTAAAAATCGCTATTTTTGTACATTACATTATATATATAAATTATATCTTTATAACGCTACATGTATAAAAAATATAGTTTTATAATATCTCTACATAAATAAAAACCATATTTTTACTTTGCTTTCATGATAATAAAAATCTCATTTTTATCTTCTAGTCATGTAAATAAAAATCAAATCATTTTGTTGTTCATATAAATAAAAATCAAACCTTTATCACTTCGCTATATATTTAAAAATCAAAATTTTATGTTGTTAATATATATATAAACAAAAATCTCACTTTTACCTTGGCAAAAATCTCAAATTTTCCTCAACAAAAATCCCACTTTTACCTTAATAAAATCTCATGTTTTACCTTAACAAAATCTATTATATTTTAAAATATAACTTTTCAATTTCAAAAAAAAAATAGATTTCAGAAAATAAAAGAATAAAACAAAATCATCAAACTCACTTTGCTTATCATCTCCTTCCTTCACTGGTTATTCACGGTTGCAACAGGGAGTTCGATCCCCAAATGTCGACTTCGACTTGGCCAGAGCAGTGGAGAGCTTCGCAGGTAGTCGGAGGATAGGCGAGGCGGAGCAGTGGGGTTTGGGTGCTCGGCGTTGGGGAGCTCACGGTTTCAGGCATCGCGATGGGCGGGGGAGGTTCGCGTTTGATCGGAAGAGTTGGAATAAGGAAGAGGTGAAGCAGAAGGGGGTGACGGAGGAGGCGACCGCGATGGTGGAGGCGACGAGGTACTGGTGAACGACGGTCACCATTTTTTATTAAAATCGATTTTGAAAAAGGGGCGTTGACCTGATTATGAGTGAGGAGAAGGTGAGTTAGAATTTATATATTAATTAATTTATTTATTTTCGAAAAGGTACCTTTTTATTTTGACCTCGAGAGGAGACCCACCGCCTTTCATCCATAGCTAATTACCCCTATTCCAAGCACAATGGGATATGTCTCGTAGGCTGATTTGATCATTTCGATAAGTTTCCGTCGAAATCAAAGTATAACATTATATATTGAATTTGAACGCACATTTCAATTTACCGGGTCCACATACAGTCTCTAAAAATTCCTAAAAAATATTTTCTAACTTTGTATTGACGATACGGTCCTAACAAAACTAATTTCGTCTAATTCTGAGACCGTTTGAAAAATGGCCATTTTCCAGTCGATTAAAATCAACTGAAACTGGTTAAACGCGTTTTCCTTCACCACGTTCACATATTGATTCGATAAATTACGAATTTTGAAACCTAGCAATAACTTGACATCCCGGATCCAACCAAAGTGGTTTCGTCAAAAACCGAGGTCATTTGCAAAATGTCTATTTTTAAGGGCTCAAAATTCCATAGCGACTATTCTGAAATTTCAACTGGGCATAACTTTTTATCCCCGCTATGAAATTTCAATTTTTCGGATTCGTTGGAAAGATATTCTCAAATAGATTCTAATATTTTTGGTTTCGCTAAAATCCGGTTTATTTTGAATCCTATACATTCATTCGAATTTTGAAATCGAATTATCGAACTACCGCGCCATTTTCAATTCCTTATATAATTATAAATAAATATTTATATTCTAACCCCGATTCAAATAAATCTATACATTCAAATTCTATTCAAAATAAATTTCTCGTCGCTATTATTTAAAATAATTCATTTTAAATATTCAAAATTCACTAAAATTTGCCAAAATAAAAATTTTAAATTGGCTCGGATTTTCCGGGTTATTACAATCTCCCCCACTTAAAACTTTTCGTCCCCGAAAAGGAATGAAGCCGAAAGTTGTTTAAATAATCAACTCAACTTCCATTATTTTCTTTATGGCTTAAGTTCTTCAAATTTTCAGTTTCTAAGAACTTTTCAAATTTTTCAAAAATTTGGCTAACACCCTAAATTTTCGAAAAATTTCGCCATAACCTCCCCTGCACTAGGGACTTCTAGATATTTCAAATAGCCTCCCATGGCCCTCACCAATCCAAAAAGAAAAAGAAACAGCCAATTGGCTCATAAAATCATCAAATCCCAATAAATTTGTAAACATGTACCTATTTATCGGGCAAACAATTTTATTCTTCTGCTCTAGCCTCCTTGCTATGACATGTTCAATGTAAGTACATGTATATGCATGCAATTGTAATCATTTTTCAATACAATTCACTTTTTGCTTCAATTTGGCATAAAGGTTCAAAATTATCAAACCAATAATCAAACAACACAATCATCAATCAATTAGTGAATTAGAATTTCAAACACATAACTTTAATACATAGTCAAAAATCATATTTTTAATGCCAAATCACAACAATAAGCCCTATCTAGTTTTGGTTCTCACACCAGTCTGATGGAAATATATAGATATCTCACTTTCAATACTCGAAAATAAATACTGATAATGCTGCAGCATTATCAGAATCATCCCCGGGCAACTAGAGTGTGATTCTATATCTATCCAGCATATTAAAAATTCGAATATACGTTCATGACGCGTATATGCAAAATCTTTATATACTTGATTGTCCAAATTCAATACGTACAAAATATTCAAATACGAATAACTGAATTTAATTTTCAAAACAAAGTTTGTTTTCATTTGAAAAATATACTCTTCACACTCGTTCTAGGATACTACTGATCCTATCTCTAACGAGTCATTCTAATTGGATATTACTAATCCAATATCTGATGAATTCTTTCGTATGGTTCTAATGTGTCTTGTTTTCGAGCTCTGTAAACCAAAGCTCTGATACCACTTTATAACGACCCGAACTTCCCCGGTAAGGAAAGCACGGATTGTTTTGAGGACAAGACCAATCAGAACACAAAAAGAAGAACATTTCATTGTTTATTACAACAATTCCATCAGAATACAAGAATATACAGAGTTCGAATAAATATTACACGTTCGGTAAATATTAGAGATTAAAATAAATTACATATCAGCGGAAAATAATACAATACACAACTAGAAGTAATGTACGGATACAGAGCTTTCTGAGTATCTTCCCCGCTGTAAATCAGGTTCCTGTGAATATAAATCTGCAAAACCAAAACTACTAGCTGCCCATGTCAAAATAAGGGCACCCAGAGTTTAGGTTAAAACAATAAGCTCAAGGTCAGTCATGTGACTGGTGTGAGAACTAAAACAGTTATTAATCTTTATTTTAAAGTTAGGTAAATCAAGGGACCATGCCGTATAACACGGAATGGGTTTCGTCCCAAGGACACCAGTGCATAAAACAACAGCGGAATGCTAATAAAGAACAATGAAGCTGTTATAAGACCCAGGTCCCATCACACAATGCAACACAAGCTAGAGGATAAGGTTTTACCTTATAATAGCCAAAGCATGCTTGATACGCTAAATTTCATCTTTTATTACAATAAGTGTATAGCCGTAAAACAATTTCAATCATAAGTATTAATCATAGACGGCATGGGTACCATATATCATGTCACCAATACTAGGCTCTACAATCAAAACCGCAAGTATCACGTATTGGAAGTTGGATTTCCATCTGTGAACCAAGGCAAAAGATAGTCCTTACCGATTCGAGAGCCTCTAGCCCGTCAGGGCCGGTCCACCGATGTGGATTAAACTTAAACCCTAGACAATGCGTTTCCCCGCCCTTTGGGGCGTAAATGAGCCAAATGACTCCATCAGCTCCACACAGTCACCGATATATCCGAGGCGCATTGCAACAGCAACAACCACATAAGTCAAACTCGTCAGGGCGTGTAAAACCACTGACGCCACTTCTAGCTAGAAAGAAATGCATGTCCTCCCTGAGATCCTTCTCCCGTTTCTAGTTCACAACCGGGGTGTGAGGCTCACGAATCAACGCTACACAAAGCTATGCCACACAGGCTGGGCTTTGATCATCAACCATAAGACTCAGCTTTTCAACAAAAGCCATGATCATTTGCCACTTAGGCATGCCACACAGGCAATTCACTCCTTGCGATTGATATCCATCAATATATAACCCCTGAGCTCGTACGTCTCAGAGAAGGGCGTTAACCAAGAGAATAAATTCTCCGCTGCCAAACAGATATATATTTAATAGAAATCAATCACGCAGAATAAAATCCAATATCAGACACACAGTCCATTTACAAGTTCTTTCTGGGTCTGAACAAAACCGGAGGCACCTTGTACCTCTCGTAACCATCGATCTCTAAGTACATCTGGAAGATCACCAATTGATTCCCTCCTCTTGGGTGTACAGCCCAATCAAGATCATCAGTAATCACCCAAACGATGTGAAGACCTCCGGTCTTCAACCACCATCTTCATCCTCGACACCACGTTGAATCAGTTATTCAGAATGGGATAAACCCGGTCTTTCTTAATAACTCGCGTATATAATAAACAAGTGTTACACAAACACAACATACGCCTTATTCCAATTCAGAATATTCTTTTATTCAAATATTCTTATACTTTGGGAAAAGTTCCCATTAATTTTATCAAAGATAAATTCTTTAAATTTATTCTTTAATCTTCTTTTGAACATCAATTCAAACTAGTCGGGATTAGCGAACCACACCGAAGTAATCATTTATTTTATTTTCCAATCCCAACCTATTCATTCCATAAAGTAAAACTGGTCATACTTTATATCTAACACCATGGTGTTATCAGAAAATTCAATTACCATTTCATGTTCAAATCTAATTAATGATTTAACTATCGCCTGGAGCAAAACTGGTGATACTCCATGCTCGATCATTTCAATCTAATTAAAGATTCATTAAAACTCCACTTGGTTTTAATCTTCCCAAAAATCAATATTAATGATTGTCTAACTTGGGAAACCATATCCTCTCTTTAATTGGGTTAAAAAACCAAAGTCATTCAAAACACGGTTCACTATAAACCCTAAATCACATTCAAATTCAGTTCAAATTAAATACCATTTAATTGGTATACTACATTAAATCTAAAAAAAAAATTTAAACTTTTTTTAACTGGGTTTAAGAATAGTGTTAATGAAGACACCATTCACGAAAAATCCAAATCACATTTGATATTAAATACAAGGCTCTAAATAGAAAATATATCGGCTTATATTCAATATCAAATTCTACGACCAACAAATATCGTATTGGAAATAACGACATAAATATATCTTTCAAATTTCCAAAACAATATCTGTATAATCACAAAAATATTCCAAAGACAATTTTGATTCAAATTCATTCCAATTCAATTGTTGGAAATTCTGATTACTTTTAAAAGCATTTCAAATCCAATTTATTATTTTAAAAATAAATGGATTTTAATTCTAGTTCAAAACCAGTTCATTTCGATAAAAATCTATTTTTATCTTTTCAAATTTTGAATTTTTCATCCCAATTCTTCAAAAATCATTTCTTTTGATTTTACACAAATTATTGATATTTTTAATAATTTTATCAAGGCCCGTACAGTCGATTTCTATCAACGGCCATCGAACTGCACTTTCAGCGACCTTTTCCAAATTTGATTTGGACATAATTCCAAATCCAACCGTTATATTTTATTCATTAGAAATATCTTTTCGATACGAACCCAACGGTTCCAGTTTTAAGAGAATCCGACGGTCGGATCTCCCGTAACGTCCATTCGAAGTCAATGGTCGAAATTCGCGAACTACCGCAGCGCGTTCTATTCAGGCCATTATATATATATATATATAATATATTATATATATTTCGTTGATTTCCTTTCAAAACGTATTTTATGAATCGTTTTAAATTTGTTTTCGAAACGATTTCAACTTCATATTCAGTTTCGAATCAAAATTGAATATTCCACATCGTCGATATACAAATGATAATATTTTCAAAACGTTATATTTTGAAATCACTTTCTTTTCTATATTCATTATAAAAATGAATAAAATCGATATAAATATCGTTCACGTCAAAATGGCGTCAATCTAGTCAACACGTCTTTTATTCAACACATGAATGTTTATTCTATTCAACACATGAATATTTATTCTATTCAACACATGAATTTATATTATTCAACACATGATTTTTTTTCTATTCAACACATGAATTTTTATTCTATTCAACACATGAATTTATTTCTATTCAACACATGAATTTATTTTTATAATATTCCTTATTTTCCAAATTGAAATGAGGCCCAATCAATTACCATATAATGTTAATTGTATGGATTTTCTACAGCACATGCATATAACAGCAACGACAAATAATCAACCATCATCCAGAGTGCACCACACAACTGCATAAGCATTAAATATAAATAATCAACACTTACACAGTCTATCAACCCATCGATTGACATACAACTAAACAATCGGGATTAGTGTACGTCAAATATCATCCCAATACCTGTGTATGTTTTCAAATCAACAAACACCGATTTTTATTTGTGCAGTTGAGCGATGTGTAAAATTTATCGTCCCAATCAATATCAGTCAAACGGGTGTACATAAACAAATCGTCCAATTTTTTATAGATATTTATTTTATATACGCGTTAAAAATTATATTTTTAACTATAAAATATTTTCCACTATAAATATTTTATTTCATTCCACATCACACAATCAAATTTCACAACACATCAATCAAACAAACAAGTCATCCATGGTCTATGGACGACGGGTGTTTGGTGCTGCTAAGCACCGTCTGCATCCTAGTATATATTTAAACTAGAAATAAATTAAAGGTGAGGAGTTCTCACCAATTGCTAAACCAAACGCCATGACTCTTCATATGTAGGAAATCTTCGTCGCGTCTCCAAAGAGATCTGTTTCACGAATTTCATATTAAAAATCATATTTTTGATATGATGTTCATATATTTAAAAATCACTATTTTTGTACGTTATATTATATATATATACATATAATTTTATCTTTATAACGCTACACGTATAAAAATTATAGTTTTATAATATCGCTACATAAATAAAAATCATAATTTTACATTGCTTTCATGATAATAAAAATCTCATTTTTATCTGCTAGTCATGTAAATAAAAATCAAATCTTTTTGTTGTTCATATAAATAAAAATCAAACCTTTATCACTTCGCTATATATATAAAAATCTAATTTTTATCTTCTTAATATATATAAACAAAAATCTCACTTTTACCTTGGCAAAAATCTCACTTTTTCCTCAACAAATATCTCAATTTTACCTTAACAAAATCTCACGTTTACCTTAACAAAATCTATTCCTTTATATTTTAAAATATAACTTTTCAATTTCAAAAAAAAAAAAAAAACAGATTTCAGAAAATAAAAGAATAAAACAAAATCAGCAAACTCACTTTGCTTATCATCTCCTTCCTTCACTGGTTATTCACGGTTGCTGCAGGGAGTTCGATCCCCAAATGTCGACTTCGACTTGGCCAGAGTGGTGGAGAGCTTCGCAAGTGGTCGGAGGATAGGCGAGGCGGAGCAGTGGGGTTTGGGTGCTCGGCGTTGGGGAGCTCGCGGTTTCAGGCATCGCGATGGGTGAGGGAGGTTCACGTTTGAGACGACCTCAAACCCCGTACTGACGGTGGCAAGGGTAATCCTTGGAATATAACACACAAACAGATAATAGCAGAGCAGAATTAAATAAATACACCAGATAATGCACAATAGAATATACTGGATAAACGTAATCATCAGAGTTACACACTATACAGGATCACACTTAGTACAAATACAGTTCAGCTATACATAAATGTCTACAGCGGATAACAATCATAATACGTACAATAGGAGCTGAACAGCATAAAATAGATAAATGATAGAATCCATCCTCCGCTTCAGCTATCCAGAAAGAGCTAGCTAAACCTGAATACAAGGCTGCTCGTGTAGAAAAAGGGGCACCCGAGTTTGAAAGTGAAACAAACTACGAGTCAGTCATGGGACTGGTATGAGAAATCTACTCAACACATTTATAATATGGCAAATCACAGGACCACGCCACTTTCGTGGAACGGGTTGTAACGACCCGTATTCTACGCATCATTGGATCGTAGAATATTTATTTCTTTCATATACAAAGTCGTATGGTCATTTAACTTTGGGAGACGACTATTGGGGTCATTTCTTATGTTCGTGATTTTTCCCGATTTTTAAATGACCATTTTACCCCTAGTTGGCACTGTTTTGGCCCTAACTTTTGACTGGAAAGGAATTTTGACCTGAAACCACTTCCAATGGCTCCGGATGATGGTTTACAATTCCGTAGAGTGGTCACATTATCCGAACGGACTCACCGTTTGGGAGATATGGCTGAAACAAGTTTCAGATGGTGAAAAACAACTTAATTGGGCTTAACCGGGTGATTAGCAGCTAGGCCCAGAGGGGAATTTCGGGTTTAGATTCATAGGAGGGCTGATTAGGGTAAGGAAATCACTTTCATTTCAGTTTTGAGCTGCCACAAACCTTCTTGAGACCCTAGTAATGGCTTCCATCCTCTAAAACCACTCCAAAACACATTTTTAGTGAAGATTAAGCCTAAATTACATCAAAACAAGACCAAATAGCAACAGAGCAAGGTTGGAGCTGCTGCTATACATAGGAATTCGACCCAAACAGAGAGTATTTTAGATTTGGTGTTTTATTTTGTGGCCAAGGTGAGTGATTTGCATAGTTTTTGCACTAATTACGGTAATTAAGGGTAATTAGTGAAGATTAGCGAATTTATACACTAATAAATTCTGGAAAAATGTTTAGAAATTCTTAAATAATATTTTATGCCTCTATTAGAAAATTTGGACGATTTGATTAAGTTTTGCTAAGTATGTACTTAAACATGATTAAGTGGGATTATGGGAAAATGTGGGATTTTAGCCACTTTTGATCCAATTTGATTCATTTGAATTGTTGTTTAGCAGTTTGTGGTTGCTATTACATGTTGCTATGACTCTATGGTGTGTTTTATGATTGATTAGAAGTGTTAGATTTGTCAAAAACGCCGTCAAATGGCGTAAAATGCTTGTTGGAAGAGTTGCAGAAAAGTGCAGGTTCTGGACCGGATCGGATCGGATATGCAGGCTGGGATCGGATGAGTTGAACTGGGCAAGGGATCTGATCGGATCGGAACTGGGCACTTGAGACAATTGGCAAAAAGGAAGGCCACGCTAATTGAACTGGGATCGGATCGGATAAAGGAGGAGAGATATGATCGACTTAAGGACGAAGGACTCAGATCGGATCGACTGAAGGAGGAAGGGCTCGGACTGAAGTAAGACGAAGGAATTGGATCGGAGCAAATGAAGAAACGAGGGAGCGGATCGGAGCGGAAGCACGAACTGGAAGGGAGATGGCACCCGACCCGACCCGGAGGAGGAAAGCCGACCCGATTCGAAGTGGAACACCCGACCTGACCTGAAGTGGAACACCCGACCCGACCCGATGCAACGCTATGAACCCGAACCGAACCGCTACAGAAGGAGAACCCGACCCGAACCAGTATTGACCAATAACCCGAGATGCAAAGGTAGTCCAATATGGGAAGTTAGAGCTCAGGATCCAGTTGCGAACCGATGAGTTCACTTCATGATTGGGCTTTGCTGCGGGACGTGTGCCAAGAGGCAGTCGATGTCTATGACTTTGGATCACTATGTATGGGAAGTACGTGAACGAGTTCAGGGCCACAGTGGCCTGGGTACGACTAAAGGGCTATAGACCAATGAAGTGGGGTCATTTCTAAAGATTTGGTCATGACTCCATGTGGTAAGCTTGGTAGTAGCAGTAGTTGTACAAGTTGAACTCCGCCACTACTTCGATGGGTCTAGTGATTGACAGTGGTGGACATCGTAAGCTTTACGCACTGAGTGAGAGGTGTGAGCATGATTGCTATGGTTGATTTGTTTACTATCATTATGACATGCACACCCCACCCCTGTATTCTTTACACTATTTATTATGGCACCTTAGAGTACTGTACGGTATGTGGTACTAACTCTTTGGTTGCAGGTCCAGGTTCAGGTATGGTTTAGTATACCTGTTATTATTCTATTTAGATGCTTATCGCTCATACCAAGCTTTATGTCTGACCCAGAGTTTTATGTCTCCTCTTATTACTCTGGGTGCTCACACGAGCAGACTAGAGACAGGTTAGCAGGAGATGCATGGGTAGATGATGCAGAGACGAGCAGGAGGCTTCCACGTAATATATATATATATATATATATATAGTATTCTCCATGTGTTGTTGAAGATCACTGCTTGGGCATTGGTGGTGCATCTTCTACTTTAGCTTTCTTTTGTTTAGAGACAGTAAATTTGAAAAGTTGTAATAAGCTGTATTTGGATTTCCGCTGCTCTGATGTTGATGTTGGTTTTAGTTATCAGCTTATACACTGTCTCACCTGTTTTATGTCAAGTATTTTATTATAATATTTTAATCCATGCGTTGTGAGACATTCTACAGGTTCCTCGTTTAGTTAATTCCCTTCTTTCCTTTCTTCTGACGACCGTCCCGTGCTAGTCGGGCATGTGTACAACGCATTTTCGGAGGAAATGCAGGCTGATGCGGGGCGGGCCGTCACACTTGGTATCAGAGCTCTAGGTTGCGTAGTTAACCTAGGGAAGTTATCAGGGAGAGATAATATACGTATACGAGAGAGTGTATTTGTGAATATTTTGGTTTTTAAAAGCTATATATATATATATTATTAGTAGTATAAGAATGAAGTCGTGCTGCACTAGCACCACTATGGGGTCGTTGATCGTTTCCTTTTTCAGATTGACGATGAGCCGATATGTTAGAGGTACCGGTAGAGGGGCCAATAATGGGAATGCTGCTGACATGAGGGCAATGTTTACTGACCTCACGAGAGAGATGCTTAGGGATGTGCAGAGGGCAGCTCCCAATGGTGGAAATGGTGGTGGTCCAATAGTGCAGGCGTCGAGAGTCGACTTCGCCAAGCTGAATAAGGATTATACTAGCCTTAGTGGGAAGCCGTTCCACGGAACGGAGTCAGACACGGATGTTCAGGATTGGTTGGATAGTTGCGAATGTATCTTCGAGGATTTGGGTATCGAGGATGCGAAGAAGAGAAAGCTAGCGTCCCGTCAGCTGCAAGGGCAGACAATGAATTGGTGGAATGCTATAAAGGCCGCTACTTCTGAAGATCAGATTACTTGGGAGCAGTTTAAGGCTCGCTTTAGCGAGAAGTTCATTCCAGCTGCTCAGAAGTCAGTGCTGTTTAAGAAATTCTTGGAGCTCAAGCAGAATGGCAGAGCTGTCTCGGAGTATATTGCTGAATTCGACACTTTGTCGAAGTATGGGTTATCTCTTATTGATACTGCCGAGAAGAAGAATGAGAAATTCATAACTGGTTTGGATCAGTACTTGGGGGAAAGGTTTATTAACCACATCGATGAGACGTTTGAATCGATTGTGGGGAAAGCATTAAGTTCAGAAAGTCTCTACCCTAAGCCAAAGACTGCGGTTGCATCCGAAGATGAGCCAAAGCCACAAGCAAGTGGTGGAGGCAAGGGTGGTTCCCAGAATAAGAGAAAGAAAAATCAGACTAAGGATGGCCAGAAGAAAAAGAATAAGCAAGATGTTGAGTGCTTCAGCTGTGGTAAGAAGGGCCATTATGCTAGTAATTGTCGGGCCAAGCCAACGGATAGGAAGTGCTTCAACTGTGGCCAAATGGGACATCACAAGGACAAGTGTCCGCAACCCCCCAAAGAAAAGCAAATGATGAAAGCCTACGCCCTTAATGCTATTCCTTTTTCGTCGAATGCCCCAACTGCGGTGGAGAAGGGAAAGAATGTCGTCATTCAAGGTGTGCTTTCTGTTTATGATGTTCCTTTTAGAGTTTTGTTTGATACCGGAGCTTCCAGTTCTTTCATATCTAGTGACCTGGTAGATAGGTTGGGATTGGAGCCCGAGATTGTTGATAGACCTTTTGTAGTAATGAACCCGATTGGTGGTTCGACTAGCCTTAGCATGATTTGTCGTAATGTGGTCCTATCGAGTCATGGATGCATGTTTGTTTGTGATTGCTTTGTTTTGGGCTTTACTGGGTTTGGCATTATTTTGGGAGTAGATTGGCTCCAAAGATACGGGGTGGTGGTAGACTGTGAGGGCTTTTTGGTGACAGCTAGAGCGGATGATGGACGGAGGATAGTGTTTGGTGGTCTACCCAGTAAGGGGGTATTGGCTAGTTTTCTAAACTCCCTCGACATTCCGCATAGTGAGTTGTCAAGTTTTCCCGTGGTTGGCCGGTATCCGGATGTTTTCGAGGAAGTTACCGGGCTTCCACCACACCGAGAGATTGAGTTCCGTATTGATTTGGTAAAAGATGCCAGACCTATAGTGATGCCACTTCGTCGTATGGCACCAAGGGAGCAGCGAGAGATCGAGGTGCAAGTCAGCGATCTTTTGAAGAAGGGATTTATCAGAAGGAGTGTTTCTGAATGGGGAGCACCAGTTGTGTTTGCTACCAAGGCGGATGGTTCCCTTCGTTTGTGTGTAGACTACCGCGAGTTGAATAAAGTAACGAGGAAGAACAAGTATCCTTTACCGCGGATAGATGATTTGTTCGATCAGTTGTGTGGTGCGAGAGTATTTTCTCAGTTGGATCTCGCGACAGGTTTTCATCATCTTAGAGTGGAAGCTGAGAGTATAGCTAAAACGGCATTTCGGACGCCGTCTGGGTTTTATGAGTGGTTGGTAATGCCATTCGGGTTGACCAATGCCCCAGCATATTTTGTCGATCTTATGAATAGGGTATTCAGAGATCAATTGAATAAGTTTGTCCTTGTGTTCGTTGATGATATTTTGGTCTATTCAAGGACAGAGGAAGAACACAAGGAACATTTAAAAATAGTGATGGAGGTGTTGAGAAAACACCAATTGAAAGCAAAGTTTTCTAAGTGTCACTTCTGGAAGAGGGAATTGAGGTTCTTGGGCCATGTTGTATCAGAGAATGGTATTGCCGTAGACCCGGCGAAGGTGGCTACGGTACAGGATTGGCCTACGCCGAAGAACGCAACAGATGTAAGAAGTTTCTTGGGGTTAGCTGGATATTATCGTAAGTTTATCCAAGGTTTCTCCAAGATAGCAGCAACATTGACCCAGTTGACTAAGAAGAATCAAGCTTTTGTTTGGGAAGAAAGGTGCGAGAATGCATTCAAGAGTCTAAAGGACAAGTTGACAAGCGCACCAGTGTTAGTCATTCCTAAGGGGAATGAAGAGATTACGGTATACACGGATGCCTGTGGTACTGGACTGGGTGCTGTATTGATGCAGGGCAGTAGGGTTGTAGCTTATGCAAGTTGGCAATTGAAACCGCACGAGAGAAGATACCCAACCCATGATTTGGAGTTGGCAGCGATCGTGTTCGCGTTGAAGATGTGGAGACACTATCTCTTGGGAGAAATATTTGAGCTGTTTACAGATCATAAGTCGTTGAAGTATCTCTTCTCCCAGAAGGATCTAAATCTCCGGCAACAAAGGTGTTTAGAATTCTTGGCTTCCTATGATTTTGATATCGCATATATACCGGGAAAGGGCAATGCGGTAGCCGATGCGTTGAGTAGAAGACATGCCAGTTTAGGGGCTATGTTTCTAGAATGGAAGCAACTGGAGTATATCGCGGGGTTTGATTTCAGACCAAAGTGCGAATTGAATCCAGAATTGTTAGCAAGTTTGACGATTAGACCCACTTTGATTGAGCGGATCGGCTCTAGTCAGAGGGACGATCCTAACCTATTGGAAATCATCTCCAAGTTAGAGATGGATATCG
Organism: Allium sativum; assembly: GCA_030737875.1. Lineage (NCBI taxonomy): Eukaryota > Viridiplantae > Streptophyta > Magnoliopsida > Asparagales > Amaryllidaceae > Allium > Allium sativum. The sequence continues at coordinate 393,674,134 of CM060925.1, forward strand.
ATGAGGAGATGAACAAGTATGGGCTTGATCGAGATGGATGGCTTAGAAAGAATGGAAAGCTTGTTGTACCCAATGTCAATGGATTGAGAGATGAAGTGCTTAGAGAATGTCGTCACTCAAAACTGACTATACACCCCAGTGGTAATAAGATGTATCGAGATATGACGCAGACTTACTACTGGGAAGGGATGAAAAGAGATGTTGGGAAGTTTATATCCAAGTGCATGAATTGCCAGCTAGTTAAAGCCGAGCAAAAGAAGCCTAGTCGGTTATTGCAACCATTAGAAATTCCCGAATGGAAATGAGAGCAAGTCTCGATGGATTTCATCGATGGTTTACCAAGGACTAGATCGGGACATGATAGCATTTGGGTAATCGTGGATCGATTGAGTAAGAGTGCAAGATTCATACCAGTCAAATCGACCAGAATGGCAGCTAAGTTAGCAGAATTGTATATGAAGTGGGTAGTGAGATTTCATGGAGTACCTAAAAGCATTGTGAGTAACCAGGACCCGTTGTTCACTAGTGGGTTTTGGAAGAACTTACAAGAGGCTCTAGGGTCAGGGTTACATCTCAGTACCGCATATCATCCTCAGACCGACGGTCAGATGGAGAGGGTGAATCGTATTTTGGAAGATCTCTTGAGAGCGTGTATATTGGATTTTGGTGGATCATGGGATGGCCATTTGCATCTAGTAGAGTTTGCATATAATAATAGCTACCAATCTAGTATCGGTATGGCTCCATTCGAAGCTTTGTACGGAAGACCGTGCAACTCACCATCATGTTGGATAGAGACTGGCGAGAAGTTTATGCTTGGACCAGATGTGGTGAGGGAAACTTCAGATAAGATTAAGATCATTCAACAACGAATGAAGGCTGCCCAAGATAGGCAGAAAAGTTATGCTGATAAGAGGAGAAGAGACTTAAAATTTTTCGTTGGCGACTTGGTGTTTGTCAAGATTTCTCCGTTGAAGAGCGTAATACGATTTGCCAGGAGAGGCAAGTTGGCACCAAGATTTGTTGGCCCATTCCCTGTTCTTGAACTAGTCGGGAATTTGGCATACAGAATTGACTTACCAGAGAAGATGGCGGGAGTTCACAACGTATTTCATGTTTCCCAAATAAGGAAGTTCGTTCACGACTCAGATATGACTATTTCACCTGATCAGTTGGAGGACTTCGAAGTAGAACCCGAGGCGGTTGGGAACCGCAAGCCGACCTGTATTGTCGAACACGACATGAAGCAACTTCGAAGGAAGGCGGTGAAGCTAGTCAAGGTTCAGTGGGGCGAGGACGAGAATGATTGTACTTAGGAGACAGAGGAGAACATTAGGAAGACACACCCATAACTCTTTGCCTGGTAAGATTTTGACTTCGATTTAGTTTTCCGCATGCTAGGATAGGCTTGTTTGCTTGTTTTGCATGTTTGATTGTTGTATGTGGTTGTTAGGCATGCGGGATCCTTTGTATGTTTTGGGTTAAGGAATTTCGGGGACGAAATTTCTTAAGGGGGGAAGAGTGTAACGACCCGTATTTTACGCATCATAGGATCGTAGAATATTTATTTCTTTCATATACGAAGTCGTATGGTCATGTAACTTTGGGAGGCGACTATTGGGGTCATTTCTTATGTTCATGATTTTCCCGATTTTTAAATGACAATTTTACCCCTAGTTGGCACTGTTTTGGCCATAACTTTTGACTGGAAAAGAATTTTGACCTGAAACCACTTCTATTGGCTCCGGATGATGGTTTACAATTCCGTAGAGTGGTCACATTAGCCAAACGGACTCACCGTTTGGGAGATATGGCTGAAACAAGTTTCAAATGGTGAAAAACAGCTTAATTGGGCTTAACCGGGTGATTAGCAGCTAGACCCAGAGGGGAATTTCGGGTTTAGAGGCATAGGAGGGCTGATTAGGGTTAGGAAATAACTTTCATTTCAGTTTTGAGCCACCACAAACCTTCTTGAGACCCTAGTAATGGCTTCCATCCTCTAAAACCACTCCAAAACACTTTTTAGTGAAGATTAAGCCTAAACTACATCAAAACAAGACCAAATAGCAACAGAGCAAGGTTGGAGCTGCTGCTATACATAGGAATTCGACCCAAACAGAGAGTATTTCAGATTTGGTGTTTTATTTTGTGGCCAAGGTGGGTGATTTGCATAGTTTTTGCACTAATTACGGTAATTAATGGTAATTAGTGAAGATTAGCGAATTTATACAGTAATAAATTCTGGAAAAATGTTTAGAAATTCTTAAATAATATTTTATGCCTCTGTTAGAAAATTTGGACGATTTGATTAAGTTTTGCTAAGTATGTGCTTAAACATGATTAAGTGGGATTATGGGAAAATGTGGGGTTTTAGCCACTTTTGATCCAATTTGATTCATTTGAATTGTTGTTTAGCTGTTTGTGGTTGCTATTACATGTTGCTATGACTCTATGGTGTGTTTTATGATTGATTAAAAGTGTTAGATTTGTCAAAAACGCCGTCGAATGGCGTAAAATGCTTGTTGGAAGAGTTGCAGAAAAGTGCAGGTTCTGGACCGGATCAGATCGGATATGGAGGCTCGGATCGGATGAGTTGAACTGGGCAAGGGATCTGATCGGATCGGAACTGGACACTTGAGAGAATTGGCAAAAAGGAAGGCCACGCTAATTGAACTGGGATCGGATCGGATAAAGGAGGAGAGATCGGATCGACTTAAGGACGAAGGACTCGGATCGGATCGACTGAAGGAGGAAGGGCTCGGACTGAAGTAAGACGAAGGAATTGGATCGGAGCAAATGAAGAAATGAGGGAGCGGATCGGAGCGGAAGCACGAACTGGAAGGGAGATGGCACCCGACCCGACTCGGAGGAGGACACCCGACCCGACTCGAAGTGGAACACCCGACCCGACCCGAAGTGGAACACCGGACCCGACCCGACGCTACGCTATGAACCCGAACCGAACCGCTACAGAAGGGGAACCCGACCCGACCCAGTATTGACCAATAACCCGGGATGCAAAGGTAGTCCAATATGGGAAGTTAGAGCTCAGGATCCAATTGGGAACCGATGAGTTCACTTCATGATTGGGCTTTGCTGCGGGACGTGTGCCAAGAGGCAGTCGATGTATATGACTTTGGATCACTATGTATGGGAAGTACGTGAACGGGTTCAGGGCCACAGTGGCCTGGGTATGACTAAAGGGCTATAGACCAATGAAGTGGGGTCATTTCTAAAGATTTGGTCATGACTCCATGTGGTAAGCTTGGTAGTAGTAGTAGTTGTACAAGTTGAACTCCGCCACTACTTCGATGGGTCTAGTGATTGACAGTGGTGGACATCGTATGCTTTACGCACTGAGTGAGAGGTGTGAGGATGGTTGCTATGGTTGATTTGTTTACTATCATTATGACATGCACACCCCACCCCCGTATTCTTTACACTATTTATTATGGCACCTTAGAGTACTGTGCGGTATGTGGTACTAACTCTTTGGTTGCAGGTCCAGGTTCAGGTATGGTTTAGTATACCTGTTATTGTTCTGTTTAGATGCTTATCGCTCATACCAGGCTTTATGTCTGACCCAGAGTTTTATGTCTCCTCTTATTACTCTGGGTGCTCACATGAGCAGACTAGAGACGGGTTAGCTGGAGATGCACGGGTAGATGATGAGGAGACGAGCAGGACGCTTCCACGTAATATATATATATATATATATATATAGTATTCTCCCTATGTTGTTGAAGATCACTACTTGGGCATTGGTGGTGCATCTTTTACTTTAGCTTTCTTTTGTTTAGAGACAGTAAATTTGAAAAGTTGTAATAAGCTTTATTTGGATTTCCGCTGCTCTGATGTTGATGTTGGTTTTAGTTATCAGCTTATACACTATCTCACCTGTTTTATGTCAAGTATTTTATTATCATATTTTACTCCATGCGCTGTGAGACATTCTACAGGTTCCACGTTTAGTTAATTCCCTTCTTTCCTTTCTTCTGACGACCGTCCCGTGCTAGTCGGGCATGTGTACAGCGCACTTTCGGAGGAAATGCAGGTTGGTGCGGGGCGGGCCATCATACGGGTTTACTCCATCGGATCGCCAGTGCTTTAAAACAAACAATTCTTTAAAACATCACAATGCTTTTTATAAAAATGAAGCCATTATAAGACTCAGTTCCCATCACACAATGCAAACCGGAGGATAGAGTTTTACCTTATAATGGCCAAAATATGATTGATACGAATAAAACAAAAGCATTTGATATTATTGCTAGTGTTTATATGTTTCAAAAACAATTTCAATCATAACTATCAATCATAGACGACATGAGCGTCCCATGCCACTATGTCGCCAAATATATAAACAATCGAAACCGCACAGTCATGTATTTGGAAATTGGATTTCCGTCATGAACCAAGGCAAAAGATAGTCCTTACCGACTTCGAGACAATCTAGCCCATGTCTCCGGAACAGCCGCAACTGCCCCTTGGAGCGACAGGGCCGGTCCACACGGAGTGGATTATAGTGGCTGAACAATACGTTTCTCCGCCCTTTGGGGCGTAAATGAGCCAACAAATGACTCCATCGGACCCAGATCGTCCGATCAAACCTCGGCGCCTCGCAACAGTAACAACCACATAAGCCAAACTCGTCAGGGCATGTAAAACCACTGACGCCACTTCTAGCTAGAAAGAAACGCATGTCCTCCCAGAGGTTCTCTCCCGTTTCTGGTTCATACCTGGGTGTGAGGTTCGCGAATTCACGTTATACACAAAGCTACGCCACACAGGCGGGGCTTTGATCATCACCACAAGACTTTACTTTTCAACAGAAGCCCTGATCACTGCATCTTAGCATGCCACATAGGCAATTCACACCGTGCAACTGATGGCTATCAATCAAACAGAATAAATTCCAATGTCAGACACACTGTCCATTTGTAAGTCCGTACTGGGTCTGAACGAAACCGGAGGCACTAAATACCTCGCAAACCCATCGATCACCACGTACGTCTGGACGATCACCACTCATTATCCATATTTCGGGATGCCTCCCAATCGGGACCTCGGTTACCATCCAAACGAGGTGAAGATCTTCGGTCTTCGACAACCGTCTTCATCTTCGATTTCTTATCGTCGATTCAGTTATTCAGAATGGGATAAACCCGGTCTTTCTTAGCAACTCGCGTATATAATAAACAAGTGCAACACTAATCATACACACGCATCACTTCAATTCATTAGTCACTAACCGTCAATCAGTAAGAGAACGATTTCCCAAATATTAACCCCAAAGGCCGAAACCAATATTAGATCAAAATCCAGGAAACCATTCGACTTAGCTAACCTTCAGTTATTTTCTAAATCACATCCATATCGTTATAATATTTTATAATGATTTATCGCTATTTTTATTTATTTTAAAATAGCCAATTTATTCAAAACGACGCTTCAGGCCATAACGCGGCCGTGGCGCTGTTTTTCTTCAGATTTGATTTACACATATATGAAAATCTAACCGTTGGATCTTCACAAAATTAACATCATTAGAAAGATCTTTTCAAAACGAATCCAACGGTCCCAGTTTCGGGAAAATCCGACGGTCGGATTTACCAGTTTAATCGTTTGAAGTTTCGATTTCAATATATGAACTGCAGCATCGTTATTCGATTAAATATAATTATATATATATATATATATAATCGATTCTGGCGCTGTTTTTCTTTAGATTTGAATTATACATTCCAGACAATCCAACCGTTGGATTTTTACAAAGTTGGTGCCGTTGGAAAGATATTTCCAAAGCGAACCCAACGGTTGTGATTTCGGGAAAATCCGATGGTCGGATCCCCCGCACTTATCGTTTGAAATCACGGTTTCGAAATACGAACTGCAGCTTCATTTTTCGATATATTTCAATTCTATATATATATATATATATATCGATTCTTCGATTTCAAACTACATGATTTTCATACTTTTGATAAAAATGATATTTTTATCAAACTGTTTTCTATTTCAATACTTCACTATTTTTAACAAATCATGTATATAATAAAAATGTGATTTTTATTGTAAAATAGTTCATTTCAAAACACTATTATTTTATATAGTTCATATAGGTAATAAAAATAGGATTTTTATTATAAAACAATTTCTTTCAAAACAAGATTATTTTATATAGTTCATATAGATGAGAAAAATGTGATTTTTATTATAAAACAATTTATTTCAAAATATGAATACCATTCAACACATGAATTTCAATTCAACGAATGAATATCGATTCAACACATGAAGGTTTTCCGTAGTTTATATATTTAGATAAAAATGTGATTTTTGTATTAAAAGAATTTATTTCAAAATTTGAATACCATTCAACACATGAATATCAATTCAACGAATGAATATCGATTCAACACATGAAGGTTTTCTATAGTTTATATATATAGATAAAAATGTGATTTTTATATTTAAAATACGAATACCATTCAACACATGAATTTCAATTCAACGAATGAATATCGATTCAACACATGAAGGTTTTCTATAGTTTATATATATAGATAAAAATATGATTTTTATATTTAAAACACGAATACCATTCAACATATGAATTTCTATCCAACGAATGAATATCGACTCAACACATGAAGGCTTTCTATTCAACGAATAAATATAGTTTCAACAAATGAAAATAATTCAAACACATGAATATTATTCAAAATTTCGGCAGCATAACGACAGGGTAGTTAAAACCGGGACCGTCCCTAGTACGGCTCCTCGCTCTACCTTAAAATCTCGCGGTTTTTGACAATGGGAAATCATGCATCTAGTTCGCACGCAGGCGGCATGTATATATTTATTTCATTTCCACAAACTAATCCTATGTGGTTTCAACCAAATATTTCTCAACCACAAACGGGTATTTTTCAAGCACAATCAATCAATATCAACCACAAACAATTCCAATCAACCATTCGCTATCAATCAATTTTCACACCAATCACAACCAATAAATATCGTCCATGGTTTGTTGATGAGGGGCACGTATATATATATATATATATATATATATATATATATATAGCAATTCACTTCTGTTTCAACACATATATAATTTTTACAACGCATATAAAACTTATACATCGAATGTACAACTTATACAACGCTTATACAAGAGGTGTACAACGCTTATATAACTCATACATCGACTATATAATTTATACATCGTCGTTTTCCATATCATTTATAAATTAGAAATCTCACTTTGGGTTCCACTCCACCAAATATTGCAGAAGGCTCAGAAAAATATGCGGTCTCTTCTAAAATGTAGAAGACATCCACACGAGTCCACTATCTCTTGTTTCACTGAATTTCGTCAAGAAACGAAAAAAGATATGATTTTTATAGTGAAATCAAAAACGGTAGCGCTTTTAACTGCTATAATATAGTTTTTTAAATATAGTCGTACCTCTCTGAAAATCTTCAAAACTAGGTCGCGATTTTTTTCCAAATCCGTGAAGCTAGTGGCCGATCGGCCTTTACCACACTGTCGAGCCTCGAGAGGCGCCCCTATGCCTGAAGTGGGGTCCACTTCGGTGGTCTGACGTGGCCACGGCGACGGTTTAAACCCCGCGACTTTAAAGCTGCGATTCTCCTTCAATCCTCAACGAAAATTCAAGCAACTAGTATGGATTTGAAGAGTGGAGAGAGCTCTTCAAAAAGTTCAACTGGAGCTTCTGATTTTATTGCGTGGAGGAGGAGAAAAAGAGGAGAGAAGATACGAGCTGCTGCCGCCGTATAACGCGAGGGGGATATCGGGTTTTCTCAGATCCGAGGAGAGAGAGAATTGTGAGGTGGACCAATCAATTCTTTTTTTTATATATTTATAAATTTTAAAATCCGAAAATACCCCTTGCCACACACGAACACCAATCCAAACCCAACGACTGTCGTCCCTGGCGTTTTACTCCCATTCCGAACACAATGGGATATGTTTCGTAGGCCCATTCAATTGTTTCAATCAGTTTTCCTTTAATTTAAAATATATAACATTCAATATTTAATTTGAACGTACATTTCAATTTGCCAGGGCCACAAACTGATTCGAAAAATTCCAGAAAAAATAAATCTGGCTATGTTTTGGGGATACGATCCCACCAAAACTAGTTTCGTCGAATTCTGAGACCTTTTGCAAAAAGGCCCATTTCTGGCCGATCCAATTTAACTGTAATTGACCAAAACACGTTTTCCTTTGCCACGCTCACATACTAGCTTCAAAAATTATGAAATTTGAAACCTAGCAATAACTTCACATCCCAGATCCAACAAATGTGGTTTCGTCGAATTCCGAGGTCGTGTGCAAAATGGCCAATTTCACGGGCTATATAAATTCCATAGCGACCTTTCTGAAAATTCATTTGGCCATAACTTTTGCTTTCCGCTTTAAAACTTCGATTTTTCAGATTTGTTTGAAAGGTATTCACTAATAGATTTAAATATTTTTGGTTTCACTCAAATCTATTTTGTTTTGCACCCGGTACAGTCTGACAAAGTTTGAATTCAAAATTTGAAACTGCAGCGCCTTTTCAGGCCTTGTTTATAATTAGAATTAATTATATTCATTTTCAAATGTCGATTCAAACTTACTTTTCATCGTTATTATTTAAAATGCTTATTTTAAATATTTATAATTCACTATTTTAGCCAATTTAAAATTTTTAAATTGGTTCAGATTTTCTGGGTCGTTATAACGTTTGATCGGAAGAGTTGGAAGAAGGAGAAGGCAAAGCAAAAGGGGGGTGACGGCGGAGGTGACCGCGATGGTGGAGGTAACGAGGTACTGGTGAACGACGGTCACCATTTTTATCTTTTTTTTATTAAAATCGATTTTGAAAAAGGGGCGTTGACCTGATTATGAGAGAGGAGAGGGTGAGTTAGAATTTATATATTAATTTATTTATTTAATTTTGAAAAGGTACCTTTTTATTTTGACCTCGAAAGGAGACCCACCGCCTGTCGTCCATAGCTAATTACCCTCATTCCGAACACAATGGGATATGTATCATAGGCTGATTCGATCGTTTCGATCAGTTTCCGTCGAAATCAAAGTATACCACTGTATATTGAATTTGAACGCACATTTCAATTTATCAGTCCACATAGAGTCTCTAAAAATTCCCAAAAAATATTTTCTAGCTTTGTATTGATGATAAGGTTCTAAAAAAACTATTTTCGACAAATTCTGAGACCGTTTGAAAAATGGCCATTTTCCAGTCGATTAAAATCAACTAAAACTGGTCAAACACGTTTTCCTTCGCCACGCTCACATATTGATTAAAAAAATTACGAATTTTGAAACCTAGCAATAACTTGACATACCGGATCCAACAAAACTGGTTTCATCGAAAATCAAGGTCGTTTGCAAAATGGCTATTTTTAAGGGCTCCAAATTCCATAGTGACTATTCTGAAATTTCAACTGGGCATAAATTTTGATCCTCGCTATGAAATTTCAATTTTTCGGATTCGTTGGAAAGATATTCTCAAATAGATTCTAATATATTTGGTTTCGCTAAAATCCGGTTTATTTTGAATCCTATACATTCATTTGAATTTTGAAATCGATATATCGAACTATCGCGTCATTTTCAATTCCTTATATAATTATAAATAAATATTTATATTCTAACGCCAATTCAAATAAATATATACTTTCGAATTCTATACAAAATAAATTTCTCGTCGCTATTATTTAAAATAATCCATTTTAAATATTCAAAGTTCACTAAAATTTGCCAAAATAAAATTTTTAAATTGGCTCGGATTTTTCGGGTTATTACATTAGACCCGCGTTTATATCCTTTTCCCAAATGAATTTCTCCAGTATATAATTCACGCAACCATTACCGCATACTCAGGGCCGGCTGAATGTATCGGGTTGCCCTATGCAAGTGCGGAGGAAAAAAAAAAGTTCAGTAGGGGAAAGAAAAGTTCCAGCAAAAAAAAGGTAAATTCCAGTGGCAACACATAGAATCGAACGGGAGAACTCACTTACATTTTAATCCAATCATGACCAAGTGAGCTATAGATAGTTTTGTGAAGAAACTGTAGTGGTAATTTTAAATCATTAATCAAATCGGTCACCACCACCTCCACCAGCTCCTCCCCGCCTGTTGCCCCTCGGAGGTGGGTTGCCCTATTCGACGGCCTAGCCTGCCTAGCCCTAAAACCGGGCCTGTGCATAGTCAAGCCATCTCATCTCCCTCCAGTATATACAAACAAACTCATCAAATCTTCTTCATTAAAAAATTCTTTTTTTAATAAGTTTCGACCTAGAAGCCCGCTCGAAAACACCACCCGCCTCACTACAGTACACATCATCTTCCAAAATCAGAAAAGAGTAAACCCGCAACTGAAATACTTTGAACAAACCAATACCTCACCTAACGTTCTGCAACTCCCCCTTAAAACAAACCTGATGCTCATGTACCCATATTCGAACCTTTGCTCCAACCATGTCACTCATGAAAATGGACCCAAATTCTTCCATGCCACACTACTACTCCACCGCTTCTACTCTTCACGCTGACACGGACGTCACTTTGAAACCTTGAGACCAACCCCATGTAAACCACGTCTGCTCTGAAACTCCAATCTGAATACCCCATTATGTTGCTGCTTCATCCACTATCCGTCTTTTTTTCTGCGCATGCCCATGCATGACCAATTTTTTCATGTGTTAAAACTCTGAGCTTAACCATCCCTATCATGTTGAAATCTAAACATCTACTTCCCCTGCGTCGAACAACAAATGATCCCGCACCACATTATTGATAACCCATGCCTGGACTTCACCCTCTGTCATTGCAGTGAAACCCCACACCAAGCTACCCGTATTACATAAATATGCAAAAAGAGAATGGGATTTGTTTCAGAATCTTATTTGCCACTTTTGAGGCTCGGCATTTCTCATTCTTTACTGTAGGAAAAAAGAAAATGGAAGGAGTACTGTGTATATATAGGAGATGAAATTACTTGGTTGCTAAGCTTCAGTTTTAGATAGGTCTGCGATTTTAGGTTAGGTAGCTAGTTGAGTTGATTATTCATGGCAGTGTTTTACTTTGGGGTGAAGTATGATGGGTTTATCATGGCAGGCTATAAAATAGGAGAACATAAGTCTGCTCGAATTAATGTGATGGAATGGCTACTTCAGATTCGATTTCTGTTTAGTATTGAAAACTTAGCGTACCCCGCTCCATACAATTTTGTTCATTTATTGATTACGATAGACAAAAGTAAAAGTACCGTTGTGATAAGAAGTGTGTCACGGTCCCAAAAACATAATAATATAGACAAGTTATCTTATTTTGTGAAATCTCAAAATCACTGTTATAGGGTGCAAAATACGTTAAACAAAAAGTTGCTTATTTTCCCAATTAAAAATTACACAGTAAAATTCTAAAAATTAAATTATAATTGCATCTCAAATTTTTGTATAAATTCGAAACCAACATTTAATTATATTTAGTAAATCGTTATGGCCTATAAATGATTCGACTATTTTAAAATTTGATTTGGAGATAAGTTGCAATATATAATATGAAATCTCGATTTATCACTTCCATTAGAAAAATACAGTTAAAAACATTTTGTTTTTTCTTGTTTTGAAGAAATCTAACTTTTATCGAATCATGTATAGTCGTTTGAAGTTGAAAACGTAATATTACGAACTATCGTGACGTTACAAGCTCGATCATAATTTATACTATAATTAATACATTCAATTTTCATTTAAATAACATATTCGTTATTATAACTCAAATATAAACTAAATTAAATATCATATATTATCCAAATTACACAATATTGCAAATTCAACAAATTCTGACTATTTCAGAAATAAATATATTATTATCCCATTATTTAAAATAATAAAATAATCAATATTATTTTAATTCAAATCATTATATTAAAATAATCAAATATATTTTTTATTAAATCGCAATAAAAATCTGGGATGTTACATTCCTTCCCCTTAAAAGAATTTCGTCCTAAAAATTACTAAGGTAGGAAAAATGCTACAAACCCAACTACAGGTTAAAAATCACTTATCTTTTTTTTAACACTAGTTTTAATCGAAGCAACAAATTTTAATTAAAATGTTAATTTATTTCCTTTAACAAAAAAATTCAAAAATCCTGAAAATTTTATACTACCATAAATTCTAGAAATTTTTTGCCAGCGTCTCCTTTGCATGGCTGAATCTGTACAACTACCACTTACCCCACTAGGCCTTTTCCAATCCAAAAGAAAATCAAACAGCCAAGTGGTTTGCTAAATTGGATCATAATTCTCATACTCAAATAATTTATAAACTCGTACCTTTTTGTCGGGAATTTAACTTTATCTCTTCCATTTGCTATCAAATTAGCATATACCAACGTATTCCCAATTGTTCTCTACTTAATTCATTCTCGAACCAAACCATTCGCTTATAACCAAGTCAAATTCTATTCAAACTCCAATTACAATCTAAATTACAAATTCTTTCTCAACAATCTAATTCCATTTCGGATTATCTTTAATCAAATCCAATTTTATTTAACTTAGTTTAAGTTAAATCCTAATTTATCTATCCACTCTTATCATTTCAATTTATTTAACTTCACAAGTTAAATTTGAGTTTCAGAATTCAAGAGTTTTATTTAAAATTAGTTTGAAATCATATATAATAATAGCAATTTTAAACAGTTGAATTTTAAAACAACTTATTTCCTCTAAACAATTCAAAACAAAATCTTTGGAACTAATCTGTCACTTAGAAACTTAAAAATGAACACCGATGATGTCCGGATCATCATAGGAATTATTTTCCAACGATTGAAGTGAGTTCATTACCATATCACTTTCAAAACCATTTTAAAACACTTTCATTTTGAAATTACTTCAAAATTATTTTCACAATGTTTAGAAAACATTTCTAAATTCAACCAAGATCTTAAAATTTCCTTATTTTAAATTCAAAATTCATTTACAACTACCTTTTAAGTTCCGGGAATTTTAATTCCAAATCTATTTTAAATTCAGATTCAGTCCATCTGATCGTGCATTTATACGAATTCTTGATTGGTTATTTATAACCATCCCAATTATAATTTTATTTGATTATAATTAATAACCAACGCATTCAAAATACTATAAAAATCTCCAAGATATATACTTCTTTATATCAAAATATTTTTGGGTAAAATTATTCTGTTTACCCTCTTTTCAAAACATACAGTGTTGGTTCATTGTATTCGAGTGTTTAGAGATCCCTATCGACATTGTGGTGCCCCATCTTTGACCATAATTCATAAGCCACTCAACCAATAAATCTCCACAGTATAAAACCAATTCTAATTACTTTACAAATACGTTCAATCGTATATATACAATCAAACTCAATCATGGTGTAACAACCCGGAAATTCTAAAACAATTTAAATTTTTTTATTTTGGCAATTTTGATGGATTTTGAATATTTAAAATAATTTATTTTAAATAATAATGTTTAAAAACATTTATTTAAATTGAAGTTAGAATGAATTTTTTTAATTTAATTATAAAAGCAGTTTAAAATAGCGCGGTAGTTTGAAAATTTGAATTTGAACTTTGACTGAATGTACATGATTCAAAATAAATCAGATTTTAGTGAAATAAGAAATATTTAAATCTGTTTAATTATATCTTTCCAACAAATCTGAAAAATTGAAATTTCATAATGGGAAACAAAAGTTATGACCAGTTTAAAATTCGGAATAGTCGTTGTAGAATTTACATATATATATATATATATAATATTAAAAGTAGCCATTTTTCAAACGACCTCCGTTTTCGATGAAACCACTTTTGTTGGACCCCGAACGTCAAATTATTGCTAGATTCCAATTTTTATAATTTTTAGGATTAGTATGTGAGTGTGGCAAAAGAAAACGTGTTTTGTCAGTTTCAGTCAAATTGGATCGACCTAATAATGGCCATTTTTCAAACGGTCTCCAAATTTGACGAAATTAGTTTTGTTAGGACCGTATCGTCAAAACAAAGCTAGATATAATTTTCCTGTAATTTTTAGAGTCAGTATGTGGCCCCGGTAAATTAAAATGTATGTTTAAATTAAATATATATTGTTTTATAATTTTGTTTTGAGAAAAACTGATCATAGCAGCCGATTTGTGTTACGAAACTTGTTCCATTGTGTCCGGGATGGAGGCATTTAGATGAGGGCGACACTTTTTGGGTCTTATTTGGAGTTCAGATAGTTTAACAAGTTACTTTTAAATTGAATAATTAAATAAAATAAAATATACTCTATAGATACATCATAGAATACACTGTATAATACGTATTCTTCAAAACCTAATTCCCAATATGTACAGCCTCCATCTATCGTCTTCAATGGACGAAATCGTCCCATTTTCAATCTCAAATATCCTTCAATCCAAATCGAAATAAAACCCAACCCTAAAACAAAAATCGAAGTACGGTTTTGGCTCTTTAATTGGGTACGGCTCAGATTAGAATTATATCGACGTGGTGGATGGAAAATGAGAGGAAAGAGGCTTCGTTCACATTGGTTTTCACCAGCGTCGGAGGCATCGAGTTCGGCTAGATCGTGTTTGGATGGGCGCGACGCGGAGGTGATTCAGGTGGGCCCTGTCGATCAACTTCCGGTGGCTTCCAAGGCGGGTGGCGGCGACGAGCAGCTTTGGAGCTTTTTGGGTTTCCTGGAATGATTTACAGAAGGGATGAAGAAAGGTTTATACTATAAAAACCCAAATCTTTTGTATGAAGAACATTAATATATGAACCAAACCTTTTATGTGAAAATCATTGGTATAAAACCAAATCTGTTATATAAAGGTCATTATTATAAAAATAAAAAAATTTATATGAAAAATCATTAGTAAAAAGTTCATTCTTTTTTTTAAAAAAAAAGGAGCATTTAAAAACAAGAAGAACCTTGGTTTGAAATAAATAAATAAACATTGTTTTATAAAAAGAAAATGTCATTGTTTTTATAAAATGAAAATAATCAAATCATTGTTTTTGTAAATAAACTAAACATTGCTTTGAAAAATAAACATTGTTAAGAAATATGATGTAATGACTCGGAAAATCTGAACCAATTTAAAAATTTTAAATTGGCTATTTTGGTGAATTTTAAATATTTAAAATAAATATTTTAAATGATAACAATGAAAAGTAAGTTTGAATCGACATTTGAAAATGAATATAATTAATTCTAATTATAAACAAGGCCTGAAATGGCGCGGTAGTTTCAAAATATGAATTCAAACTTTGACTTACTGTACCGGGTGCAAAACAAAACGGATTTGAGTGAAACCAAAAATATTTAAATCCGTTAGTTAATATCTTTCTAAGGAATCTGAAAAATCGAAGTTTTATAGTGAGAAGCAAAAGTTATGGCCAAATGAATTTTCAAAAAGGTCGCTATAGAGTTTATACAACCCGTGAAAATGGCCATTTTGCAAACGACCTCGGAATTCGATGAAACCACTTTGTTTGGATTCAGGATGTTAAACTATTGCTAGGTTTTAAATTTCATAATTTTTGAAGCTAGTATGTGAGCGTGGCAAAGGAAAATGTGTTTGGTCGATTTTTGTTAAATTGGATCGACCAGAAGTTGGCCGTTTTGCAAACGACCTCAGAATTCGACGAAACCACTTTTGTTGGATCCAGAATGTCAAATTATTGCTAGGTTTCAAATTTCATAATTTTTGAAGCTAGTATGTGAGCGTGGCAAAGTAAAATGTGTTTGGTCGATATCTATTAAATTGGATCGACCAGAAAAGGGCCATTTTTCAAACGGTCTCAGAATTTGACGAAACTAGTTTTGTTGGGACCGTATCATCAAAACATAGCTAGATTTATTTTTCGGGAATTTTTAGAATTAATATGTTGCCCCTGCAAATTGAAATGTACGTTCAAATTAAATATTGAATGTTTTATATTTTAATTTGAAGCAAAACTGACTGAAACAGTCGAATAGGCCTACGAAACATATCCCGTTATGTTCGGAATGGGGTATTTGGCTAGGGACGACAGTCGTTGGGTTTGAATTGGTGTTCGTAAGAGATAAGAAGGTATTTTCGGATTTTTAAAATATATAAATAAATAATACTATTGGTCCACCTCAGATTTCTCTATCCCCGTCTTTTCTACGAAACCCCCGATCGACGGCGAAAGTTCTTCAAACCTTTCCCCTTCGATTCCTCCTCCTACACGCAATAAAACACCATGCCCCTTTGGAGATTTTTGTAGTGCTATCAATGAGCTTCACATCCATATGAAGTTTGGATTTTTTTTCGTGGACTGTAGAGCTCGAATCGAGCTCGGGAAGTTCGGGGCTTTCAGCCACCGCCGTCGATAGCTGGCGCCACCAGTGGGCCCACTTTCCCCCGTGCCTGAGCACCTCTCCTCCCCCTTCGAAACTGCGTAGCCTGATCCTCTTCAAGCTTCACGGATTTCGAGTAAAATTGAAACCTAGTTTTGAAAGAAACTGCTGAGGTACGGCTGATTTAATTTTAAACTATATTATAGCAATTTAAAAGGCTACCATTTTTCATTTCACGGTAAAAATCATATTTTTTTCGTTTCTTGACGAAATTCAGTGAAACAAGAGATAGTGGACTCGTACGGACGTCTTCTGCATTCTAGAAGAGACTGCATATTTTTCTGAGCCTTTTGCTATTTTTGGTGGAGTGGAACCCAATGTGAGATTTCTAAATTATAAACGATATGGAAAACAATGATGTATAAATTATATAGTCGATGTATGAGTTATGAAAGCGTTGTACACCTCTTGTATAAGCGTTGTATAAGTTGTACGTTCGATGTATAAGTTATATATGCGTTGTAAAAATCATATATGTGCTGAAATGGAAGTGATATACTTATATATATATATATATATATATATATATATACGCCCCTCGTCCACAAACCATGGACGATATTTATTGGTTATGATTGGTGTGAAAATTGGTTCATAGTGAATGGTTGATTAGAATTGTTTGTGGTTGAAATTGATTGATTGTGGTTGAAAAATACCCGTTTGTGGTTGAGAATTATTTGGTTGAAACCACATAGGATTAGTTTGTGGAAATGAAAAAAATATATGCATGCGGCCTGCGTTCGAACTAGATGCATGAAATCCCCATTATCAAAAGCTGCGAGGCTTTAAGGTAGAGCGAGGAGTCGTACTAGGGACGACCCCGGTTTTAACTACCCTGCCGTTTTGCTGCCGAAATTTTGAATGATATTCATGTGTTAGAATTAGTTTCATGTGTTGAAACTATATTCGTGTGTTGAATAGAAATTCATGTGTTGAATGGTATTCGTGTTTTATATAAATTGTTTTAACAATAAAAAATCACATTTTTATTTTATATATACGAACTATAGAAAACCTTCATGTGTTGAATAGAAATACATTCGTTGAATAGAAATTCAGGTGTTGAATGGCATTCGTGTTTGAAATAAATTGTTTTATAATAAAAATCCTATTTTTATCATCTATATAAACTATATAAATAGTCGTGTTTTGAAATAAATTGTTTTATAATAAAAATCATATTTTTATCACCTATATTGTAACAGCTCGCATTTTTACGTATCGGAAGATCGTAAAATATTTTTATTTTATTCCCTGAGGGTTGGATCATTCTCATCTTTTGATATGTTGCTTATGGGGATGTGTGACATGTCCATAATTTTTACCGATTTTGTTTGTGACCATTTTGCCCCTGTCAGTCTTGTACTGGGCATAACTTTTGACTCAGGTCGAATCAGAGGGTGAGACCTGTGCCATTGGAAAGGAATTGATGATTCCCTTTCCGTAGAGTGGTTCAATTAAGGATTTGGTTCAGTGGTTTGGGAGAAATCGCTGTTTTAAGGTTTTTCAGTTGGCTGTTCAGGTTTTGGAAGGCTAATGGGCTGATTTGGAGAAGGCCCATTAGAGGGTGGGTGGAGACTATAAATAGGGGGTAAGGGGTATGGAGAAAGGTTGGCATTTTCCATTCTCTTATGGGGAGGCTTTGATCTCCTTCTTCCTCTAACATCTTTCCACCATTAAAATTCCAAAATCCAAGGAGGGAAATCGAAGATCTACACCATAAGAGGCTAGATCTACATCGTCTCAAGGGCAAATTCATCGGATTGAAGAGTTTGATTTGAAGTGTTCGCTGTCCGGATTGCGTTTTCATTGCTTTTGCTTAGATTTGGATAATTGGTGAGTGATTTACATCTCTCATTCGGATGCATGCAAGTATATGGGTCTTATGTTGTTAATTTCATCATTTACATGTTATTTTCCTTAGATCCACACCATGCTAAGTCCATTTTATATATGAATCACCTTAGGATTTGATCTAGATAATTTAAATGGTTAATTTTATGATTTTTCTCAAGATTATGCAAGTTAGATCCGTTTTTATGTTCATATGATTCACTTATCATGTTTTGGGAAATTTATGTGTTTGGATGGAAATTGTTAGATTGATGATATTGTTGGTTGCATAACATGTTTGTAATTGCGTTTGGATGAATCGGATAAGCTGGTTTCGTCGGATTCGTCGTTTTGCGAAGTTTTGGTCGAAATCGGAGTCGAATTGGAGATGTGCAGGTTTCTGGTCGTCCTGAAGCTGGTCGGTTTAAGCTGGTCGGTCCAGAAGGAGCAGAAGTGTTTCTGGTCGGTTTCAGATGGTGGCATTCTGGTCGGTTTTGGAGCTAGTCGGGTCGGTTGAGGCAGTCTGATGGCTCTGGTCGGTCTAGAAGGGTCTGGACTGAGGTGGTCGGTCACGTTATGGCTTGGGAAGCAAGTCAGGGAGCTGGTTGGTTGGGATGGAGGCATCGGGGTCGGTTTTGACTGGTCGTTCTGGAGCAATGCTGGTCGGTTTTGATTGGTCATTCTGGAGCAATGCTGGTCGGTTTTGACTGGTCGTTCTGGAGCAATTCTTGTCGGTTTTGACTGGGTCTTGGAGCTGGTCGGTTTGATCGGTCCAGAAGGCTGAGGAGGGAGTCTGGTCGGCTCAGGAGGGTCCTGGTCGGTCCAGGAGGAGCAAAGGGAGGTCTGGTCGGTCTAGGGGGTCTGATCGGTCTAGAAGTACCGGAAGAGGCCTGGTCGGTCCAGAATGGGTCTGGTCGGCATTTCTAGTGGAAATTTCTGATCGGACACTTCTAGTGATGACGTAACTTCGAGGTGATTCAAGTAGGAAGACTCGGAGTGATGAATGTGTTCGTTGATCAAGGTGGAACAACGAATGCGGAGACAACTCAAAGGTCGTGAGTTGGTGGATAATGGCTGCTCGAGAAGGTTGCTTGAGCTATGAAACATCGTCAAGGTTGGACGATTAGAGATGCGAAGGCCGAGAAGTCATCATTGTCGTAAGTTCTAGCAGGCTCAAAGCAGGGGTACGATGGGTATCGTTGAAAGGCCCAAAAGACCAGTTGTAGGTCGAGTACCCTGGGTCTCGGGGAGAGGCCTAGTGTCAAGGTTGGACATTGCCAAGGTTGGGCATATGGGGTTCATGCTAGAACTGGGGTTATCATTAGCCCTTGACATATGGCAAGGTTGGCCGTCATACGATAATGATGGTTTCGAAGCAGGATTGGCGGTGATAGCCAGAGTCGGTTATGGATGATTGTTTGTTCTGTTTGTACTATCTCACATAGATTATCCAAAGTCGAGGGAGATGTTCTTTGAGTGCTTAAGTGATATTGGTTTAGGCCTCTGGCGAGGGTACTTGAGGAATGTTAAACTCGATTAGGGTTGTCTGTGTGAGACTTATATAATCTGGATGTTATGTGTGTTCTCTATGATTGAATGGGTGTTCTGGTTTCTATGGATTAATGGTTGAAATGCTTGGTGTAAAGGCTATCACTGTCCGATATGGGGAAGATAAGGTTGAGTTCTTCTCTGGTGATGTGGGTAGATAAGTTGTTCATTTACCCATTCTCATATGCTTTCTTGTTGAAGTTTGTTAGCTGTATTATCGCTCACTAAGACTATTGTCCGACTCAAGGTTTTATGTCTCCTCTTATTACCTTGGGCTGTTCATCCGGTTGTGGATGGGCAGACTAAGTAGCAGGTTACAGGTAATGGAGCTTAGTGATACGAGGAAGCTGAGCGATGACGAGCAGGAGGCTGGCGTACCAGTTTTATTCTATCTAGTATTTCTGTTTCCGCTGTTTGAGCTGCTTGAGAGTTGTAGTGAGGCCTTATGTACAAACTTGGATATCAGTTGGATAATCTTTCTGGATTTTGAAAGAGTTTCAAAAGTTTGCTATATGATACCTCATTACTATCACCTGTTGTATATGTTCTATTATATTTTATCCTTGCGCTGTGAGTTCTACAACAGGTTTCGATGTGTTCACTTACTATGATTATCGTCCATAGCAGCCTGGCACGCCTTTCAGCGCATTATTCCTCTTGTTTAGTGCGGGGGTTATGGGCGGTCGTCACATTTGGTATCAGAGCTCTGGTCAACGATTTTGGCCAAAGTTCGAAGACGTAATTACGTATGAGAGACGTATTTGTAGATTTCAGTTGGATGTTTACTATATATATTAGTATATATAGTAGTAGCGGTTGTATCTCTTTAGCAGTTTTCTTGGAAGTGGCTAATTATTCTAAATTGCAGATTTAGAATGAGTAGACGACCATCAAGACACGCTGCTAGGGGAGCTAATACTGGAGGGGGAAATGGTGGTGAACCAGATTACCCGGCCATGTTTGAAGCCATGGCAGAAGCAATTATGCGAAGGGTACCCGCTCCAGTGGCGGCTACGGTAGATGTAGGTGTGCGAGTTCCTAGGGTAGATTTTGCAAAGATGTGCAAGGACTTTACATCTCTAGGAGGGAAACCATTCAAGGGAACTGAGCCAGCTGAAGAGGTTCAGAGGTGGATGGATTCATGTGTTCGAATCTTTGGAGACTTGGGTATTGAGGATGCAATGAAGAGAAAGCTTGCATCAAGGCAGCTTCAGAGCAGGGCCATGGAATGGTGGAATTCTGTCATACTCGAGACTCCGGAAGAGGAGATTTCATGGGAGCAATTCCAAGCTAAGTTTGAAGCAAAGTTTATCTCCACTGCTCAAAAGTCCGTTCTCTTCAAGAAGTTCGTAGAGTTGAAGCAGAATGGCATATCAGTTCTTGACTACATTTCTGATTTTGAGGCTTTGTCTAGATATGCTCGTTCATACATTGATACACCCTATCAGAAGAACGAGAAGTTTGTCTTGGGTTTGGATGCTCATATTGGAAAGCCACTTGTGGACCACCTTGATGATTCATTTGAAAAGATTGTGGAAAAGGCTATTCGTCATGAGAGCTTGTTTCCCAAGGAAGCAAATGTTGTTGCTGCAACCAAGGAGGTTCAGAAACCACAGCAGGGTGGTAATAATAAAAAGAGGAAGCAGCAACAACAGAAAGGAAAGGATGGCCAAAAGAAACCCAAGAGTGAGGTGCTTTGCTTTAACTGCCAACAGAAGGGTCATTATTCAAATGAGTGCAAGAATCCCAAAGCTGAGAAGAAGTGCTTCAAGTGTGGAAAGCTGGGGAATGAGAAGAAAGATTGTCCAGAATCAGCTAAGGGCAAGCAGATTGTGAAGGCATATGCTTTGGAAGCCGTGCCATCTTCTTCAAGAGCTCCTACTGCAGAGGAGAAGGGAAAGGGTGTTGTGGTGCAAGGTACTTTTTCCGTTAACGGTGTTTCAGTTCGAGTTTTGTTTGATACTGGAGCATCACATTCATTCATCTGCAATGAGCTTGTGTGTCGCTTGGGTTTGGAACCCGAGATTTGTGATAGACCATTGATCGTGACTAATCCAGTTGGGGGTTCATCCAGTTTGTGCATGATTTGCCGTGGTCTAGTATTATCGAGTCATGGTTGCTCTTTTATGTGTGATTGCTTTGTTCTTAACTTCGCTGGGTATGGGATCATCTTGGGCATGGATTGGCTCAAGTATGCGGCAAGGGTGAATTGCGAGAAGCTAGAGGTGAGGGTCGGGGATGTGGAAGGGCAAAAGGTGTTGATTAGAGGTAAGCGCGAAGACGGGGTCTTCGTGAGTTATCTATATTCGCTTGGGATTCCACAGGAAGACCTGTCATCAATGCTGATCGCTAATGAGTATGTTGATGTCTTTGACGAGGTCAAAGGGTTGCCGCCGCATCGTGAGATCGAGTTTAGGATCGATTTGGTCGAGGGTGCGAGACCAATTGTTATGCCACTTAGGCGGATGGCGCCTAAGGAACAGCGAGAGTTGGAGGTGCAAGTTAGAGACCTTTTGGGAAAAGGTTTCATTCGGAGGAGTGTTTCCGAGTGGGGTGCACCAGTCGTGTTTGCAACTAAAGCAGATGGCTCGTTAAGGTTGTGTGTGGACTATCGTGAGCTGAACAAGGTGACTAAGAAGAACAAGTATCCGTTGCCAAGGATTGATGACTTGTTCGATCAGCTTCACGAAGCCAAAGTGTTTTCTCAGATGGATTTAGCAACGGGATTTCACCAGTTGAGAGTAGCTAAGGATAGTGTGCCAAAGACTGCTTTTAGGACACCGTCCGGATTTTTCGAGTGGTTGGTGATGCCATTCGGGTTGACTAACGCGCCAGCGTATTTTGTGGATCTTATGAATAGAGTGTTCAGTGATCAGTTGAATAAGTTCGTGCTTGTGTTCGTGGATGATATACTGGTTTACTCCAGAAATGTGGAAGAACATAAGACGCACTTGAGAGTTGTGTTAGAGATCTTGCGAAAGCATCAGCTTAAAGCTAAGTTCTCAAAGTGTCACTTCTGGAAGGATGAAGTGAGATTCTTAGGTCATGTTGTTTCTGGAAAAGGTATAGCGGTTGACCCTGCTAAAGTTGCAGCAATCCAGGACTGGGATAGACCTAAGAATGCAACGGATGTTCGGAGTTTCCTTGGGTTGGCTAGTTATTACCGAAGGTTTATCAAGGATTTCTCCAAGATAGCTGCACCATTAACAGGATTGACGAAGAAGAACCAAGTGTTCACATGGGATGCAAAGTGTGAACAAGCGTTCGAAATCTTGAAGGAGAGATTGACGAGTGCACCTGTGTTGACTATTCCAGGTGGGAATGAAGAGATGGTGGTGTATACTGATGCATGTGGTACTGGACTTGGAGCAGTGCTCATGCAGAAGGATAAAGTTGTGGCATACGCGAGTCGACAGCTAAAGCCGCATGAGAAGAACTATCCAACTCATGATTTGGAGTTGGCAGCGATTTTGTTTGCTCGGAAGATGTGGAGACATTACCTGTTGGGGGTACGATTTGAGTTGTTTACGGATCATAAGTCGTTGAAGTATCTTTTCTCCCAAAAGGATTTGAATCTTCGGCAGCAACGATGGTTAGAGTTTCTGGCATCGTATGACTTTGGGATAGCCTATACTCCTGGCAAAGGCAATGCAGTTGCAAATGCATTGAGTCAAAGACATGCAAGTTTGGGAGTGATGTTTTCGGAATGGAAGGGCCTCGAGTATTTGGCAAGGTTCGATTTCAGGCCAAGGATTGGCGAGAGCCAAAAGAAAGATGTGAAGCTTGTCGAGTTCATTCAGAAGCTGGAACCAGAGAATAAAGAATTCGAGGTCGATCGAGAAGGTTGGCTTCGAAAGCAAGGGCGATTAGTTGTTCCTGATATCGATGGATTGAGAGATGAGGTTCTGAGAGAGTGTCATCACTCAAAGTTGACAATTCATCCCGGTGGTAATAAGATGTATCAGGACAAGAAGAGAATCTACTATTGGGAAGGCATGAAGCGAGATATTGGAGAGTTCATTTCCAAGTGTATGAACTGTCAGTTGGTGAAAGCTGAACAGAAAAAGCCGAGTGGTTTGCTTCAGCCATTAGAAGTTCCTACATGGAAGTGGGATCAAATATCGATGGATTTTATCGATGGACTACCTAGAACTAGGGCAGGAAATGAAGGGATTTGGGTCATTGTGGATCGTTTGACCAAAAGTGCGAGATTTATTCCTGTCAAGTCGACTAGGACAGCATCAAAATTGGCTGAGCTTTATGTGAAATGGATAGTTCGATTCCATGGTGTCCCAAAGAGTATAGTAAGTGACCGGGATCCATTGTTCACGAGTGGATTTTGGAAAAGTTTGCAAGAAGCTTTGGGAACCGAGTTGTGCTTAAGTACGGCATGCCATCCCCAAACTGATGGTCAGACCGAGAGAGTCAACCGAGTTTTAGAAGATCTTCTGAGGGCTTGTGTGTTAGACTTCGGAGGATCATGGGAGGACCATCTACATTTAGTCGAATTTGCATATAATAATAGCTACCAGTCGAGTATTGGGATGGCACCATATGAGGCGTTGTATGGAAGGCCGTTCAATTCTCTAGCTTGTTGGTTAGAAACTGGAGATATGTTGATACTTGGGCCTGAGATGATAAGAGAAATCTCGGATTGTATCGAGATAATTCGGCAACGAATGAAGGCGGCCCAAGATCGTCAGAAAAGTTACGCCGATAAGCGTCGTAAGGATTTGGAATTCGACGAAGGCGATATGGTTTTCGTGAAGATTTCACCGTTGAAACATATGGTTCGATTCGGAAGTAAAGGGAAGTTGGCTCCTAGGTTTGTTGGACCGTTTCCGATAGTCGAGCGAATAGGAAAGCTCGCATATAGATTAGAGTTACCCGAGAAGATGTCGAGTGTGCATAATGTTTTCCATGTGTCATTTCTACGGAAGTTTGTGCACGACTCGAATGTGGTGGTATCTCTAGAACAATATGAAGACTTGGAAGTAGAGACCGCGGTTGCGAAACCTCGTAAGCCACTTCGTGTTGTGGGGAATGACACAAAACAGCTTAGGAGGAGGAAGGTTAAGATAGTCAAGGTACAATGGAGTGAAGATGGCGACGATTGTATATGGGAGACGGAAGAGAGCATGAGGGCGACTCATCCAGAACTCTTTGTAGGATTGTTTTTCAAAATAAAATATGCATTGTTTTGAAAAGAAAAATATATAGCGTTATTTGTATATAAATAAAAGGGACATTGTTTTTGCAAACAAAATGAACATGTTTTTGAAAATAAAACATTAACTTATTTTTGGATGTAAAACATTAACATGTTTTTGAATGTAAAACATTAACATGTTTTTGAAAATAAAACATGAATATGTTTTGAAAATAAAAGATTAACTTTGTCTTTGAATAACATTGTTTTTGGTAAATATAAATAACATTGTTTTTGTAAAGAAATATAAAATAAAAGTGACATAGTTTTAACAATAAAAAGATCATAGTTTTAACAATAAAAAGATCAAAGTTTTATCAAATAGAAAGATTCATTGTTCTTCAACAAAATTAGCATATGTTTTGAAAACAAAATTAGCGTATGTTTTGAAAATAACATTCACATATGTGTAACACCCCACATCCATTAATGTCACTCTCAAAGGGAATGCATTAACTTTCATGGAGTATTATTGGTGAATAGAACAGAATATAACAAGACAGATACATATATTGGTACTTGAAAATTTGAAAACAACTTTTATTGCAGCGGAGAAATAGTTTGATTAAAACAACATCATAAACCAACAGTAAAACCAAGTAAACTTAGTAACCATCTTGACAAATTGTTTTCTGAGTACATAAAGTAAAAAAACATAACCCCAACATAAGTAGCCATAAAAGAGATGAGCTGAACTTTACTTTCAACAATCCAAGCACTTTCAAAAGAGAGATAAAGATCCAAATCAAGCTCCACTAGCACTAGTCCCACCCTGAGTACCTAGGAGGAGGGGGAAAAGAGAAGAAAAGAGGCAAAAAAAAGTGGGTCAGACATAAAGTCTGGCGAGTCCAATAACTTCAACAATATAATTATTAAAGTAATTAGGATAAGGCATAAACTTGTAAAACAAGGAATGACTGTGAAACAAGTGTGCAAGACAAAACAAAGAAGAGGAATATTCTGGCGTTAATCTCACTCCTAATCACTATAGGATAATTACTATACTGCACCATTACTAGTCACCCTAAAATTTGATCCCTCCTGTTGAACATAATAATCATAATGGTAGTCTCGTGTACCCCTAGCTGTCTTCATAGGTGCCGCTTTCCCCTATCTCCACTAGTTGTACGCACTACCCCCATGTGATCGGCTCACTAACGCGTAGATACCCGTGCTAGTCCCATGGTGGGGTGTGTCACTCCCCAAAGTGACAACCCGATACCACTAAACATGCACGACTTATATATACACGATGCAAAAATGTCTTACCTACCAGCCCGGGCCTACGCACGCACATGACATCGTTGGACTTGTGTTGCCACCGTTAACCTGTTTTGACCTCTTACAATCAATCCTAGTAAGCATGTACCGTCCTCGATCTAACTCGAGCATACAAAGATACTTAATGGGTTACTGGTTTGAAAAGGGTCCCCCATGCTTGACACAAGCTTTCCACCTATGCTTGGTCCCCACTAGAATTTCCCACTTAATCCCTTCTTATTCATGTCTTCTTACATGTTTCAATTTGGTTAAGTGTTTCTAATCATATTTCACATGTCACCCATGTCACCTACTTAACCCCTATGTCCCA
This sequence comes from Allium sativum, assembly GCA_030737875.1. Classification (NCBI taxonomy): domain Eukaryota; kingdom Viridiplantae; phylum Streptophyta; class Magnoliopsida; order Asparagales; family Amaryllidaceae; genus Allium; species Allium sativum. The sequence continues at coordinate 393,700,775 of CM060925.1, forward strand.
CCACATGTTTATCTTGGTTAAGTGTTGCTTAATTCACTATAACCTAACCTTGTAAGACATCCCACATTAGACTCCTGTTTGCGGTTGCTGGATTTGCCGGGCGGGACCGGGCAGTCTTATACCGCAAACGTGTCTAACCTCGTGTCTTTACAATTGTTATGCATTTAATTTGTGCCTTTGACCTCTCACATTAGTCTACCGTTTGGGGTTGCTGGATTTGCCGGGCGGGTCCGGGCACTCTTACACCACAAACGAGTCTAACCTCGTGTCCTAGGCGTTTATTATTACAAATTATTCCACCCCAATATGAATTAATTATCCCTATTCAAATTGTCAGTAATTTCCAAATTAATTATGCCCATAATTGTCACTAAATTATGTCCATACTTTTTAGGTATATAAATTACACTAATTAATGTCTTAATTTAATTATATGCCTTTAAAGCTATTTTATGCCAATTCACAATTTGCGTAATTAATATTTTTCCATTGTCCCCACGCTATTTGTACGTTCTAATATGAAATATGTTAGACTCACAAATAATCTAACTTATAAAAAGAAAAGAAACATCGCAACTTACACAACACATAAAATAGATCTAACTTGCAAATAGGAATTATAACATAAATTTACATAGCCAATAATTTGCATAGACAATGGACATATAGAATCATATATTTGTATAAACTACCATGGATCTAAATATAGATCTAAACATGAGATTGTGAACTTGCATATATGAATTATGGGTCTCACCTAAACTTGCATATGTGAACATAATTTTCACCTAAAAATGTGAATATAGTTTTCACCTAAACTTGCATAAGGACTCCTACAACTTGCATATGAATTTATCACATGTTTTTGCATATAAACTAGCGTATGTATATACTTGATTCACATATAAACTTGTGTATAATATGCATACAGACTTGCATAAGATTCTCATACAAATTAGCGTATGATTTAACATCCCACACTTGCATAAGATTTCACATACGAGCTAGAGATTTCACATACGAGCTAGCTTATGTAAACACAAACATGCATAAGATTCACAAACAAACTAGCATATGATTTAACATCCCAAACTTGCATAAGATTCACATACGAACTAGCATATGATTTAACATCCCAAACTTGCATAAATGAATCAAGTTAAACATGTATAATTGGACATATGAAATAGATCTACCAACATAAGATAACAAAACTGTCATATGTTCACCAACAGATGATAACAAAGTTAATAACATCACATGATTCAACATTCATGTTCTCATAATCCAAATTATAACTCATCACAATTAATTTATTAATTATTTTGTGAAAGAAATTGTAGTCACAAAGATAGGTTAGAGAAGAGAGTAATTCGTTCGTCTTTTGAATTAGAATTCTGACTTGTTAATCCCTAAGCTTTAGGAAGAACTATCCTAGCAGCAACATGGTAGCCAAGAGACTTATTTAGTTTAGGTTTAGGGTTTGAGTCTAGGCACTCTTTTATAGAAGTTTAAATCAACCTAAGCTATTAGACTATCATAGGAGCAATCACAACCATCTAGACTAGATAGAGTTATCTAGAATTGCCACCTCTGCCCTACTGACTCAGCAACAGGCCAGGTAAGACTCAGCAACAAGTCAGGATCATCAAATTTCAGATCTGCCCCGGAGGGTAGGTCGATCCCCTGGTCGACCTGTATAGGGGAGGTTGACCCCCTGGTTAACCTAGCCTTGGGTGGGAGAATTCCCGCCCAGCCCGCCTCCCTGTTTGAATTTTGAATTTATTCTGAACTGTTTTAGTTTATTTAAATTTGCTGAAACTTCCGAGGGCCATAACATCCTCATACGAAGTCCGATTTACAAAAACTTGGACTCCATTACAAGCAGAATTTCGAGACGAATGCAATGGCGTAACTCATTTCCCTTAATTCTCAATTTAGTAATTAAGTATTCTTAGGATTGTTAATTTTAATATTCACAGAAAATTCAGGGTGTTACATTCTCCCGTCCTTAAAGGATTTCGCCCCCGAATTCTCTAAGTTAAGGAGAATGTACATCCTAACATCCAATCATCCAACTACTCAACCATCAAACACAGGCATCCATTGTCCTTACAAAATTTCTAATGTCGTATGAACATATGCAAAAAGTTTGTGTATTTTTTCCTTATCTAATGCAAAATCAGGCAGTCCAGAGATTCAGTTGACCTCCTTAATGCAAATCATGATAGTGTTATGCGTACATTATGCATGCAAATGAATCCTAATGATACAAATTACTTCTACATGTGTGCACAACCATTCATCAAAGTGCAGCATCCATATGATAACACAACCATTATACATCCATTAATTTAAATACACACACATTTTTATATGCAATATGAAAGTGATTTAGCCGATCTAGTGCCTAATGTGTGTGTACATGCATCCACGAGCAACCACTTGCAACTACTCGCAACCATCAATCATAACATGTTTCAAATACATGTTTACATCCATTGGTTTCTACCTAAGGATAAAGAGTAGGACTGAAGAGATATACTTAAACGATAGATATAAGCATGAATAAACTTATGGAAAAAGAGATCAAGGAGGTACCATAAAAAAGAAAAGGGCAGGCTGCGCGTATTTTCCTCTCAGTTTCCCAAGTCGCGTCTTCCTCGGCGTCACTCCATTGAGCTTTAACAAGCTTGACTTCACAGTTGCGTAGATTTTTGACTTCCGTACCCAAGATATGAGTTGGAACTCTTCTCACAGTCGCTTCTCGTTCCACTTATACTTCCTCTAGTATAATTGGCTCCACAACTTCTGCAGATTCATGTAAGCACTTTCATAGTTGAGAAACATGAAAAATATTATGAACTCCAGCTAGTCTCTCGGGTAACTCTACTCTGTAAGCCATCGTCCTAATCCTTTCAATGATAGGAAATGGTATTACAAATCTTGGTGCTAGCTTTCCCGCGGACCCAAAACGAATGACATTCCTCAAAGGAGATACTTTAAGGAACACCCTGTCTCAAACCTTAAACTCAAGGTCGGTTCTTCTTTTGTCTGCATAGGACTTTTGTCCATCTTGTGCAGCCTTCATCCATCTTCTTATCAAGTCCACCTTTTCTGAGGTCTCTCTAATCATATCTGGCCTAAGTACGAGCTTGTCTGTAGACTCCCATCAACAAGTGGGTGATCGGCATGGTCTTCCATATAAAGCTTCGAAGGGTGCCATGCCTATGGTGGCTTGGTAGCTATTTTTGTAGGCAAATTCCACCAAAGGAAGATGATCCTCCCATGTCCCCCTAAAGTCAAGAATGCGTAACTTCAATAGGTCTTCCAATACTCTGTTCACCCTTTCCGTTTGACCAACAGTTTGTGGGTGATAGGTCGTGCTTAAGCATAATTATGTGCCCACAGCCTCTTACAAACTTTTCCAAAGCTTGCTCGTAAAGACAGCATCTCGATCACTGACTATGCTTGAGGGTATACCATGAAGTCGAATTGTCTCTTTAAGATAAATGGATGCTAGGGACGAGGCAGTCCTTCTACTCTTAACAGGTATAAAGTAAGCGCTTTTAGTAAGCATGTCCACTATTACCCAAATACTGGTATTGCCCCTTCTTGACCTAGGTAACCCATCGAAATGCTATCCCACTTCCAATGTGATACCTCTAGAGGATGAAGCAGACCACCAGGCTTCTTCTGCTCCGCTTTGACTTGCTGTCATATCAAACACTTAGCGATGAACTCCGCTACATCACTCTTCATGCCATTCCAAAAGAAAACCCTTTTTATATCCTTATACATCTTGTCTCCGCCTGGGTGTATGGTCAGCTTAGAATGGTGTGCTTCTTCAAGAACTGTCTTCACTAGATCCCATGCTTGAGAAATGCATAGCCTTCCGTCGCGTCTCAACCAACCCTTATCATCGATGGAGTATCTATTGAGGTGACTAGAAGTCTCACCCCTAACTAGCTTATCCATCACATCAACTAGCTGAGGGTCTTCTCATTGTGCGGTTCCTATTGAGTCCAAAAGAGTAGGCCGCCCATCTAGCGATGCTAACAGACCAGGTACAATTTCAGAGGTGGGTCTAAAGTTAAAGTTTGCTATGTACTCCAAGCTTTGCCTTTCTCCAAAGAGAGGACTCAAGGTCAGTTACTTTCTACTCAAGTCGTCTGCTACCACATTGCCCTTGCCTGGTGTATAGGAAATCCCAAAATCATATGAGGCCAAAAATTCCATCCACCTTTGTTGTCTTAAGTTAAGGTTTTTCTGTGAGAAAAGGTACTTTAATGATTTATGGTCAGTAAACAATTCAAACTTTTCTCCTAGTAGGTAATGACGTCATGACTTTAGAGCGAAAACAATGGCAGCTAGCTCCAAATCATGAGTTGGGTAGTTCTTCTCATGTACCTTCAATTGCCTCCCCCCATAACATACTACCTTGCCTTCTTGTATCAAGACAGCGCCCAATCCTGTACTGCATGCGTCTGTGTATACGATAAACATTTTGCTCCCATCAGGCAATGTTAGAACTGGGGCTATTGTTAGAGCCCTTTTCAAAAGCTGGAAAGCAATATCACAATCCAAATCCCAAGCAAAAGTTAGGTTCTTCTTTGTCAATCTTGTGAGCGGGGCTGAGATTTTTGCAAAGTCTTTAATGAATTTTCAGTAAAAGCCTGCTAGCCCGAGAAAGCTTCGGACTTTGGTTGCATTCCTGGAACCTTCCAATCTTGCACTGCAACTACTTTTGTGGGGTCCACAGCTAACCCTTCTTTGGACACCACATATCCAAGAAATCTCACTTCTTCTCTCCAGAAATGGCATTTGGAGGATTTGGCTTTTAGATGATGTGTACGAAGAGTATCCATGACTTCCCTTAAATGCAAAGCATGCTCTTCTTTATTCTTCGAGAAAATCAAAATGTCGTCTACGATGACCACCACAAACTTATTAAGGAACTCCCTGAACACCCTACTCATCAAGTTAATGAAGTAAGCGGGTGCGTTAGTCAAGCCGAAAGGCATGACAAGCCATTTGAAGAAACCATCCGGGGTTATGAACACGGTCTTATCAATGCTGTCTTCAGCCACTATTAGCTGATGAAACCCGGTAGCCAAATCTAGTTGGGAGAAAACCGACGCACCTACAAGCTGATCAAACAAGTCTTCTATCTTGGAAGTGGGTGCCTATTTTTCTTGGTCAACTTGTTTAGCTCCCTATAATCAACACATAGGCGAAGTGAACCATCTACTTTGGTTGCAAATACTATTGGAGCACCCCATTCAGAAATACTCCGCCTTATAAACCCCTTTTCGAGCAGCTCTTTGACTTGCTTAGTGAGCTCTTTTCTCTACCTTGGAGCATGTGTCTAACGGGTAGAGCTACGGGTTTTGCATTATCAACAAGGTATGTGCCGAAGTCTATCTCTCGCTTCATAGGTAAGCCCTTCACCTCTTCAAATGCATCTAAGTATTCACGGACTACCCTAACCGAATGCAAGTTTTCAACAGACATATCAAGAGATTCTAGGCAGTAAAGCATAACAGAATGTATAGGATTACAAGAGATTTCGAGAGTGTTGCCAAGGCAAGTCATAAGTCTAACCACTCTCTTTTCACAATCGAGGATGACACCATTACTGGATAACCAATCCATGCCTAGAATCAACCCATAGCCCGTGAAGCCAAGAACGAAGGCTTTGCATTCAAACTCAACACTCAAGACAGACACTCTCAAATCCCGACAACTCATTGAAAGATGAGCCAAACCACCAATAGGATTTGAGACTACTATGGGATCCGTAACAAGACTAATATTTAGTTGTAGTGTTTCAACTAACGAAGCAGATACAAATGAGTGTGAAGCGCCAGAATCAAACAAAGTATGAACAAGATGATCAAACAGAAATACCAAACTTTCAACAGAAATGTTTCTACCTCTCTCCTGTCCTGGTGCTATGAGAGCGTGAACTTGCCCTCTTTCTGCCCTAGTACCATGAGAGCTTAAACCTTCCCTCCAGAAGTAGACCCTGTCCTCTGCCCTTGCCCTTGTGTTCTCTGGCAGTCTTTGATCAGATGTTCTGCCTCACCATAGTTGAAGCAGCCGGTCTTCTTCTTCTTCCAACAGTCCTTGCTCAGATGGCCTGGTGTTCACAATTAAAGCACCTTTTCTTTCCTTTGCTATTGTTATCCTTACCACCTTTCTTAGGTTGCTGCTGTGACTTCTTTTGATCCCCTTTCTTTTCCGGTGCCTTATTAGCATTAGCGCCTTTCTCCTCTTCATGCATAAATGCCATGTCAATCAATTTTTTTAAGGTATCCCCCATAGGAATGTGGGTCATAGCCAACCCATGTAACGGCTCGTTCAAACTTTTAACGAATCTCAGGGCCTTCTTTTCTGATGTGTTCACCAAGTCTAAGCCAAATCTCGTCAACTGATTGAACTTGTTGACGTACTCCTTTACTAATAAATTCCCCTGCTTCAATGCTAAGAACCTCTCCATGTATAAATTTTCTTCTGCTCGTGAGAGAAATTTCATCTCGAAACTATGTTGGAAATCCATCCATGTCTCTACTGGACGCTCTCCATTCGTGACCTCCTACCAAAACGCGACTTCGTCCTTCATTAACCAAGCAGCCAATTGGACCTTCCTTCCATCTTCTATCTCAAAGATACCAAAAAATCTTCCACCTCCTTAAGCCAGTTTTGAGCTTCAACAAACGTCTCTGATCCATGAAAAGGTTTTCCGCCCATTGCTCGAAAGTCTTTGCATATCCTTGAAAAAGTATCAACACGGGGAGGGGAAGGAGGAGGAGCGGCTGCAGCTGGGGGAGGAGGGATGTTTGTTGGGCCTGCAGCGGTGGCCCTAGCCTCCAGATACCTTCTGAACTAGGTCGGCATCAGTATTCCTTTGGGTATCTCAGGTAACCCAGATATGCTGAAAAGAAAAAGGAAGAGATTCAAAACGGAGAATCGAAAGAAAGATATATGGCTCTTGGGGGTTATGTTTTTTTAAAACAAATTTTTCTCTTGAAAATACTCTCCTTAAAACATACTTTTGAAAGTATTTCTTTATAAAACAATTTTGAAAAGTAGTTTTTCAAAATCTCTTATCTGTTCTGTTAACCTTCAGCTCTGATACGACGTGTGTAACAACCCGTATTTTTGAATAACATATTATAACATAAATGGAGGCAGTATTAAACTGTAAAATCTGAATCAATGGAAACGGGCTATGGCATTGCGTTCGTCTCGGAAAAATACGCGAAATAGAGTCCGAGTTTTCGAAAATCGGAGTCCGTATGACCAAGATATGGCCTCGCGAAGTTTCACGAAAAATTCACAAATTAAAGTATACTTAATTAAGTGAAATGGGTTGCGCAGAGAAATATATATATATATATATATATATATATAATTGAAAATTAAATAAATAAATAAATATGCAAAAATGTTCAAAACAGCGAATTGGGAGAGGGGAATAATCGAACCGGCCGATTTTTGAGGTCGATCCGAGCTTGCTGGGTCGACTAGGGGTTAATCCAGGGTGTTTGGCTGTCAACCGTGGGCCGATTCGCTCAAATGCAGATTTTGCATTTGAATGGTTCTCATGGTTCAGCTTTAATCTAAAGGCCCTAGATGGTTCCTACACTTGACTTCTTCCCCAAGACATACTTTGATGGCTTGGATTGAATCTAGGGTTAATCCTATGGCTAATACTATCCTAAAACTCTATAAAAAGACCCCTAAGCCTAGCCTAAATCATCATTATTCATTCCTACAACTAAACTATGCCAAAATTGTTCCTCTCATGGCCTCCATTCTCATGCTAAAATTCCTAAATTTATTTCTATGAGAGATTTTGAGTGCATACAAGTATTTTCAAGCTTGTATGAGTGTTCTTAGTTTGCATTCAAGTCAAGTTGCAACATTTCTATTTCAAAGCAAGGGTTTTTATTGATTTGGCTCAAGGTTTTTCATTTGGAGCTTGCATATTTGGGTTTTTGGTGCTTGCATAAGGGCTTCGTCTCAATCTTTATAATAAATATTTATTGGTGTCTTCATAGCATTGTAAGCCCTTTTCTACTTTCTTTCTTTGAACTCTAAAGTTAAATGAATGATGCAAGTTTGGGGTTGATCATTATTATATGCAAGTTTGGTTGATCATTATATGCAAGTTTGGTTGATCATTATGATATGCAAGTTTGGCTGATCATTATATGTAAGTTTGGTTGATCATTATATGCAAGTTTGGTTGATCATTATATGCAAGTTTGGTTGATCATTATGATATGCAAGTTTGGATTGATCATGTTATCATGTTATGCAAGTTAAACTTGAAGTTGTGAGCTTAAAGCTTCAAGCTTTATGTTGAACATGGAAGTTATCATATCCCTTATGATAACTTGCATGTGAGGCTAAATGCGAACTTCTAGCAACTTCTACATGTCATTTATCACCATGTATCACTCATATGCTAAGTTTGGTTTTATGCATGCTTTTTGAAGCCTAATGATGCAATATGCAAGTATATGAATATATGTACATTTCATATGCCACCATGATAAACTTGTGGCTTCAACACCTTTTTTTCATGATTATGCCAAGTTCCCTATTTTATCCTTTATGCGTTGTTGCGAGTATGTAAACGATGGGATTACATTGGGGTTGGGTAAAATTATGACATGAAACATGATTTTTATAACATGACGTGATATGTTAACTTGTAATTATGTTTTGGAAACATGATGGACATGAAACTTAGAAAATATGAGTGTGGCCAACTCGAGGTTGGGTTGAGTTTGTAGCATAAATCTACCCGGACCCGCCCGGCTTAACTAGTGGCTACAAACAATAAGACCCAATGTGAGAAGTTGGTCATGTTGTGCTCGAACCCGAGGTTAGACCTAGTTGTGGTGTAAAGCTACCCGGACCCGCCCGGCTTAACTAGTAACCACAACAAAGTCTAATGTGAGAGGTTAAAGCGCATTAAGTTAATTAATGCCTCCTAATTAGGGTTAAGTCATGGTCCACTTAATACTTAACCAATTTGGGCTTGATGGATTAATCGAGGTTAAGTCAGGAGCCTTGGGTACTCTTAACCGATTTAATCCACGTTTGGATCGGGTTAACCACATTTAACCCGTTAAGAAACCCTAGTTGCGTGGTCCTTTTCAGCAGTAACCTTCTAGATGTATCATAAGACCCTAGGACTAGGCTAGGGTGGGGCACGATTACTGGGCTGATTGTAAGAGACCAAAAGAGACGGCTGAATGATGCCCCGGTTGTTCAGGCGGACCATGGTCGTGCACATCAAGTCCGGAGTTGAACACGGGCACCGGTAGGTTTGGACTGTGCATCATGGTATGGTGTCTGAGGGTTACACCGTAGGGCCAGATACACCCTAGGGTGGACCCTGCACAGTCAACTACATTACATGATTAGGCCGTATGACACCGACACTTGACGAGTTAGGCTTATAGGGAGCCGATCGACTAGACCGTTTAGTTGGACCTTAATTTAGGTCACCTCATGATGGTGGGCCAAGCTTGGGCCAAGGGATCAATTCTTGTTTTTACTTGACATGTTAGAATGCTAGTAAACCCGTGGTGCAAAACTTAACCTTAATTATGCGATGACACCTTTATCTATCTTGTTAGTTAATCATCATGCCAGTATGTTGTTATCCTTATGTTAATCTCAGCTTCTCATGACAGTTAACTTTACTAGTTCATAAACAGATAGTAGTAGGGCTTACCAGTCTTTTTGACTGACCTGTTTTCTTTCGCCTCTTTTCTTCCGTTCCCCCCCCCCTCAGGTCCTCAGGGTGGGAATATTGGAGCATAGCTTGGATCTTTCTAGCTTGCTTACTGGATTTGCTCATGTACGGTCTTGGACATTGAGCTAGCTATGGTTTATCACTTCACTTTGGGGATAGTACTTTATGTATTTCAGATTATGCTTTTGTCTAGACTTTGTTTGTTGGAAAATAATGAGTACTTTGTTGTAACTTAACTCTGGTTTTGAAATGCTAATTTATCCGCTGCTTTACTACTCTGTTTTACTTATATGTTCTGTCTTGTGATATCTGCATGCATGTTTACCTTGTTTAAACGCCCCTCCAAAGCCAGTGTGCTTACAAGAATTACCCTGGCGGAGGTGGGGTGTTACAACGTGTAACACCCCACGTCCATTAATGTCACTCTCAAAGGGAATGCATTAACTTTCATGGAGTATTATTGGTGAATAGAACAGAATATAAAAAGACAGATACATATATTGGTACTTGAAAAAAATTAAAACAACTTTTATTGCAGCGGAGAAATAGTTTGATTACAACAACATCATAAACCAACAGTAAAACCAAGTATGCTTAGTAACCATCTTGACAAATTGTTTTATGAGTACATAAAGTAAAAAAGCATAACCCCAACATAAGTAGCCATAAAAGAGATGAGCTGAACTTTACTTTCAGCAATCCAAGCACTTCCAAAAGAGAGATAAAGATCCAAATCAAGCTCCACTAGCACTAGTCCCACCCTGAGAACCTGGGAGGGAAAAAGGAAGAAAAGAGACGCAAACAAAGGGGGTCAGACATAAAGTCTGGCGAGTCCAATAATAAAAATATAATTATTAAAGTAATTAGCATAAGGCATAAACTGGTAAAACAAGGAATGACTGTAAAACAAGTGGGCAAGACAAAACAAACAAGAGGAATATTCTGATGTTAATCTCGCTCCTAATCACTATAGGATAATTAATATACAACACCATTACTAGTCACCCTAAAAATTCATCCCGCCTGCTGAACATAATAATCATAATGGTAGTCTCGTGTACCCCTAGCTGTCTTCATAGGTGCCGCCTGCCCCTATCTCCCCTAGTTGTACCCACTACCCACATGCGATCATCTCCCTAACCCGTAGATAACCGTGTTGGTCCCATAATGGGGTGTATCACTCCCCAAAGTGGAAACCAGATACCACTAAAGATGCACGGCTTATATCTGTACGATGCAACAACGTCTTACCTACCAGCCCGAGCCCACACACGCACATGACCCCATTGGACTTACATTGCCACCGTAACCCTTTTGACCTCTTAAAATCAAACCCAGTAAGCGTGTCCCGTCCTGACCTAACTCGATCTCACAAAGATACTTAATGGTTTACTGGTTTGAAAAGGGTCCCCCATGCTTGACAAAAGCTTTCCATCTATGCTTGGTCCCCACTAGAATTTCCCACTTAACACCTTCTTATTCATGTCTACTTGCATGTTTCAATTTGGTAAAGTGTTTCTAATCGTATTTCACATGTCACCCATGTCACCCACTTAACCCTTATGTCCCACCACATGTTTATCTTGGTTAAGTGTTGCTTAATTCATTATAACCGTAACCTTGTAAGACCTCCCACATTAGACTCCCATTTGGGGTTGCTACATTTGTCGGGCGGGTCCGGGCAGTCTTATACCGCAAAAGTGTCTAACCTCGTGTCTTTACAATTGTTACGCATTTAATTTATGCCTTCGACCTCTCACATTAGATTATCGTTTGTGGTTGCTGGATTTGCAGGGCGGGTCCGGGCAGTCTTACACCACAAACGAGTTTAACCTCGTGTCTTAGGCGTTTATTATTACAAATTATTTCACCCCAATATGAATTAATTATCCCTATTCAAATTGTCAATAATTTCCTAATTAATTTTGTCCATAATTGTCACCTAAATTATGTTCATACTTTTTAGATATATAAATTACACCAATTAATGTCTTAATTTAATTATATGCCTTTAAAGCTATTTTATGCCAAATCACAATTTGCATAATTAATATTTTCTCATTGTCCCCACGCTATTGGTACGTTCTAATATGAAATATGTTAGACACGCAAATAGTCTAACTTATAAAAAGAAAAGAAACATCACAACTTGCACAACACATAAAATAGATCTAACTTGCAAATAGGAATTATAACATAAATTTACATAGCCAATAATTTGCATAGACAATGGACATATAGAATCATATATTTGCGTAAATTTCCATGGATCTAAATATAGATCTAAACATAAAATTGTGAACTTGCATATATGAATTATGGGTCTCACCTAAACTTTCATATGTGAACATAATTTTCACCTAAAAATGTGAATATAGTTTTCACCTAAACTTGCATATGGATTCCTACAATTTGCATATGAATTTATCACATGTTTTTGCATATAAACTAGCATATGTATATACTTGATTCACATATAAACTTATGTACGATCCACATTTAGACTTATATAAGATTCTCATACGAATTAGCATATGATTTAACATCCCAAACTTGCATAAGATTTCACATACGAGCTAGCAAGTGTAAACACAAACTTGCATAAGATTCACATACAAACTAGCATATGATTTAACATCCCAAACTTGCATAAGATTCACGTACGAACTAGCATATGATTTAAAATCTCAAACTTGCATAAAATGAATCAAGTTAAACATGTATAATTGGACATATGAAATAGATCTACCAGCATAAGATAACAAAACTATCATATGTTCACCAACTGATGAAAACAAAGTTAATAACATCACATGATTCAATAGTCATGTTCTCATAATCCAAATTATAACTCATCACAATTAATTTATTAATTATTTTGTGAAAGAAATTGTACTCACAAAGATAGGTTAGAGAAGAGAGTAATTCGTTTGTCTTTTGAATTAGAATTCTGACTTGCTAATCCCTAAGCTTTAGGAAGAAAAACTATCCTAGCGGCAGCATGGTGGCCAAGAGACTAATTTAGTTTAGGTTTAGGGTTTGAGTCTAGGCACTCTTTTATAGAAGTTTAAATCAACCTAAGTCGTTAGATTAACATAGGAGCAATCACAACCATCTTGACTAGATAGAGATATCTAGAATTGCCACCTCTGCCCTAGTGACTGAGCAACAGGTCAGGTAAGACTCAGCAACAAGTCAGGATTGTCAAATTTCAGATCTGCCTCGGGGGTTAGGTCAACCCCTAGGTCAACCCCTTGGTCAACCTGTATAGGCGAGGTCGACCCCCTAGTCGACCTGGCCTTGGGCGGGATAATTCCCACCCAGCCCGCCATCCTGTTTGAATTTTGAATTTTGAATTTATTCTAAACTGTTTTAATTTATATAAAATTGCTGAAACTTCCGAGGGCCATAACTTCCTCATACGAAGTCTGATTTATGAAAACTTAGACTCTATTCCAAGCATACTTTCGAGACGAACACAAAGGCGTAACCCATTTCCCTTTGTTCTCACTTTAATAATTAAGTATTCCTAGGATTGTTAATTTTTATATTCACAGAAAATTCAGGGTGTTATAGTATGTTTGGAATATAACATTAGCATTTGTTTTGAATATGAAAGAATTTTGTCTTGAATATAAAAAGAACTTGTTTTGAAACAAGGAGAACATTATTTTCATAAATATATAAAGCAGTGTATTTAAAATAGAAATGGCAATATGAAAATATGATTTTACCATATATATAGAACAACATTAAAAATAGAAATGGAAGTAGAACGAAACACGAATCGTCCTCTAAAGACTGACGGCGTGGAAACCAAAGGTGAGAACTCATCACTAGAAAAAATTTCATAGTTATTTATTTATTTTCACAACTGAAAAATATATAGAATTGCCAGTTTAGATTTTTATCAGTTGAATCACTATAAACTGTACACTATGCTTGATTAAATCACTCCCCTCGTCCACAAACCATGGATGATTTTAAGTGACTGTATTGTATGTTGTTTGTGATGTTGAAATGATTAAAAATTATGTTAACATAAATTGGGTAGTTGAAATTAGATTATAAATATTTATTAATGGTCCGGTATTTTCGATACTTGAATAGTCGACATAGTGTTTTATATCAATTTTCAGGGTCGAAAATCTCTGGGTTTTTACATATCGGGTCTTCTTCAGCGTTATTTTGGCTGTGTTAAAACATTACCTTTAATGTTATATTCTTACCCATTTTCATTAATGCCTAGACAAAATTACCTATTTTGACACTTGTTCAAATTCTAACGCATAATTAATGTACACATCCATTGTTCTTCCGTTTTTAGATTCTTGCATGTTAAATTCTTTTAATTATATGAATAATTTCAATTCCTAAGTTTATTCAATCTTCTACCATTTTCAACACGCATCAAATTCCTATTTTAAATGCACAGTATTAATATGCGCTCACCCAAATTAAATTGGACGTTACTTATTAGCATTATTTGAACTTTCTTTATTTTGTGGTTTTATACCATTTATGGTGCGCATTATTCCTGTAATTTATATCAGTATATTTTTATTTTATATATGTCTGCATGTGCGTTCACATATGTGTCAAGATTCCTGAATAAATTATCTATTTCTAATTTTGTTTTTATTTTCATTATTTCTCTTTTAATGTCATTTATGACATAGATTGTCATTGCAAAGGAATGTTGGACTTTTGTGTTTGTTACTTTGCCTTTCTTGATTTAATTATTTTTATTATCAGCGTTTGCTTTTGAATTTCAAACCCACATTATTCTTGCAATTATTTTGATAATTTTATTATTGAAGTGTGGGGTGTTGCATGAGTTGATTATACTTGGCCTTGTCATTGGTTCAAGGCTCGAGTTAGTTTTATAGGTAGCTGGATCACACCCATATGGTTGTAGCCCGATGATGAAATTAAGGGGATGAACCAATTCCAACCTCCGAGTCGTCATGTTCACAGTGTTATGCTCGCACATGAAAGATGGTCACATCACAACTAATCATTATGCACATATATGAAGGAACACCAAGAACATGAGGTACCAAGAGCATTAGTTATAAACTACTAGAAATTAGGAGAAGAATTTGCCTTATTACAATGTTTAATTCAAAAAAAGTAATAACTAGAATTGAAAAAACAAAAATTTTAAACAAAGGCTTAATTAAAGTAGCATGGAGATGTTCGTTGTCCCATGCTTTTGGTAGCTTGCCCTCATTAATGATAGTTAGCTTGAAGGTTTCATCTCCAAACCTCCGTTGAATGACGTAAGGACCTTCCCAACATCGACCAAGGCTGGTCGGTATGGGAATGATCCTTTTTAGGAAGAGGCCACCAATGTCAAAATCCTTTGGATGAACTCTGTTGTTGAACTATCGGGAGATCCGTATACAATGTGTGGCTGCTCTGATTTGATCTTCTTCTAGCTTCTCATTTAATAAGTCTAGAGTTTCCATAAGGAGGTATCTATTGTTTTGAGGACTATAATATGTCATGTGATGAGATTGTACTATAAGCTCAGTGGTAGTTATAGCTTTAGTGCCATAAGATAGAGTGAATGCAATATAGCTAATCATTGACTTATGGGCAGTCTGATATGTCAAAAGGGCTCCAAACACTTCTTGAGTATGGACTTAATGAATTTATTGAATACTACGACTTATCCATTGGCCAATGGATGAGCATTTACCAAGAATTTCTTTTCTATATGGTGACGCGGTAGAAATCTTTGAACTCAAAGTTATCGAATTGGGTCCCGTTACCAGAAATGATAGTCTTGGAAACTCAAAAGAAATATGCGATGTTAGGGAAAACAAAATTGATTACTTTTTTCTTATGATAGTAGTTAGAGTCTCGGCTTTAGCAAATTTTGTGAAGTAATTAACTACAACGTGGCATAAAGAGTGCCACCTTTAGCCTCAGGAAAGGTTCCAATGATATCAATTCTGTAAGTAGAGAATGGCTATGCACTGACAATTAGCATAAGCTCAATAGGCTTGTCAGAGTTTGCTCCTCAATGTGATCACAAAACTCATCTTTGTGTACTTCACGTAAAACTCATTTAGCATCATTGTAGGATACACGCTAAAGTGGTGGAATGCAAAAGCCTCTTGGATATAATACCCTTCTATGGACGATATTGCGAGACGCTTTGCGAAGAAGTGAGGTTTTTGTATGGTTCTCAAGTTGGATTCCCCATTGTATGAAGTCACTAATTAGAGTCATCCATGACACCGGCTCATATAAAACTCTGTTGTTAATATCCAGTCAGTTTCAATCTAATTGATAACCCGAAATTCGAGTAATTTTTGAAACAAATTGGAATTTTATCACCTTAATTAGTGATATTCAACTTATTTCAAATATTCAAGTATGGATTAATTTTAACTATTATTGAAGTTTATGATAAGAATCAATGATAACAAATTCATTTTGACCAATTAGTATGGAAAATATCTCCTTAGGGAAATAATTATAAAATGGTTCAAATCTTTTTATCAATGAAAGTATAAAACTGATTTCCAACCATAAGGATTGCGAACAAATGTAGATACATACACTTAATTTCATAACTGAAGACGAATATAAAAATAAAATGTTATATTTTAATTTTGGAAAATTTAATCTATTAATGACATCAATTATATTCAAGAATTGATATATGAATTTAAATGAAGAATAAAGGGATTTAATAATTATTATAATTATTCAAATAACCATTTAAATGATAAGATATCATTTTAAATATGTTAAATAGTGATAACAAATCCATTAGAAACAAGTTATATAAAAATATACTTGTCCTAAAAAAAAAATGATATAGCTTTATCCATAAAATCTCGAATTTCATAAATAATATAAAAACATTAGTAAATATGATTCTAATGACTAAATAATCATGTTTTAATTAATTAACTATAATAAGAAAATTATTTTTTGAATTTAGTTTACCCAGATAAATAGTTCAAGTAAATTATATTCTCAACAATTCGATGAGTGGAAGTTGAACAAAGGTGTGACATACATGTATACACATTTACGTATATGATAACATATATAGAAGAAGTTAGTAAGGGGATTAATTAAGCTAAGTAGAAGGTTTGAGAAAGTAAGTATGCAAAAACAAAAAGGGTTTACTTGTACTAAAATATAACCATACACTTACACGTATACATCCATCACTCTTACATAACACTACCATTACACTACGATATGACGTTAGAGGGGATAGAGGTAGTTTGGTCAAAATTAAGAAAGGGAAGGGGAGGTGTTTTACAAAATTTTCCACCTGTTATTTTATTTCAAAGGATTTCCTATAAATATCCATCCACTTCACTTTATTTCCTTACACCAAAAATATATATATTTCTTTCCCTTATGAAACCTATTAATAGAATATAAAAAATAAGAAAATAATAGTCGCCTCACTATCTTTCTCAAAACAACATCACATTTTCTCAAAATCCTCTCAAACTCCTACCAACATTTTAAACCATCATTAAAAGACTACATAATAAGTACTATATTAAAACAATAAGATTGGAGGCACCACCTAGCTTTGGCAACGAGCGAAGGAGGAGGAAAGAAGGAGGCCGAACACAAGAAGGAAGAAGGAGCTAGTGTAACACCCCGTACTTTCTTTTAATGTTATAATAACCAATCCTAGAATACTTAATTTAAAATGTGAGAATAAAGGGAAACGGGTTATGCCATTGTGTTTGCCTCGGAATTCTGGTTGAGATAGAGTCCGAGTTTGCGTAAATTGGACTTCGTATGAAGAAGTTATGGTTGTTAGAAGTTTTAGAGATTCAAATAAATTCAAACAGCTCGAAAAACAAGTTCAAATTCGAAACAGAAGTTAGAAGCGGGCTGGGTAGGAAAATTCCCGCCCAGGCAGGTCGACCAGGGGGTCGACCCTATTGTCGACCTCCCACCTAGAGGTCGACCTGGCCCCCGGCCAGATCTGAATTTTGAACGACTGATGACTTGCTGCTGAGACACTAGGGTTTCTGGATGGTCCTGATCTGGTCTGAGTGGCTGTGATTAACTCTAGGTTCATCCGACGGCTATAATTAAACTGAAATTCTATATAAACAACTCAATGCTCACCTAAAAACAAACAGAAAAATAATCTTAAATCTGAAATGCCGTCAGTAGAGAACTTGGAGTAGCCGTCACCGTTTTCAATTCAAAGACGAGTTAAAAGCTTACATTTAAAGTCAAATTAAAACGAGTCTAATTCAACGATCTTCATCAAAGGCGCGCATCTCTAATTTCAGAATTCAGATTTCAGAACGCAAGTATTCCTTTTAGTTTGTAAGTTGATTATACGTAGATTTAAACATTCTTTCGATTGAATCATGACATGTTGTAATTGGGATATAGAATGATGCTTATGTATTAGATTTGATTCTCGTTTATCTTAAAGTATTGTTGTAATTAATCATGTCTATATGCTTGTGGCGATGAACATGTTGTATATTTCATGTCTATATGCTTCTGGCGACGAACATGTTGTATATTAATCAGGTCTATATGCTTGTGGTGATGAACATATTGTATGTTATTAAAATCTATTATGATTTGGGTAATGGATTTATTTTGGCAATTAAATGGTAAAACATGTCATGCTATAAATTGGTGGTCATTTACAAGTTTGTAATCTAAAACACTATATGTTAGATCAACACTCATGTATATTCTTGTTAGGTTGAATCTAATTATATTGTAAAAGTGGAATTGTAGTCCTCTTATGTTTTTAACATCAAGCTAAATTGTGATTAAAAATGATTATAATAGCTTTCTTATGTTTTGAGAAACATAAGATTATATGCTAAGTTGTGGGTTGAAACTGGGATTATATGTTAAACTTCCATGCTAGACCTTTGTCAAGTTTACATGACCATTAGACCCAACTTAGTCACAAGTTCACCTTTACCCATTTAATTAAAGTTAATGATACCTCTATGCCAAGTTACACATGACAAGTTGAAATGTATGTTATTTTATGTTTATTTCATGTCTCTTGTTTATTACCCCTTTTCTTATTTATGGGTTGGGCTAACTTACTAGCATAACATTTTATGTGATTCATGCGTACGTTCCACGGGGGTAGCGATGGGAAATATGAAAATTCATGGCATAGATTTGTTCATTAAATGGTATATTTGATATACCATTTATGTTGAGCATAATCAAAGGATAATTATGGCATGATTAAATGAAATTTAATCCACGTAAAGAAATTATACATATATATAGAAAAATATGAATTTAGAAAAGACGAATATGCCTAACCCGACGTTAGACTGAGTTGTGGTGCAAATCTGCTCCGAACCGACCGGCATATCCAGTGACCATAACAAGACCTGTCTAATGTGGGTGGTTAGTGAATCAGGCCCAAAAAGAACCCGAGTTTAGACTAAGTTGTGTTGTAAATCTGCCCGGAACCGACCGGCACATCCAGTGACCACAACAAGACCTGTCTAATGTGAGTGGTTGGTGCTCTAATAAATTAAAGCTAAGTCAGGATTGGTAGGGTTAAGTAAATTAGGAAAACACTTAACCGATTCAACATGTTAACTAAACGAATGGGCGGGGTTAGTTAAACCTGGACACTTAACCAAATAAACATGTTAATTAGAAAACCCTAGTAACGAGGACCCATTTCAGCAGTAACCCACATAGATGTATCATGGTATCCCGAAACTAGGCAGGGTAGGCCACGATTATTGGGCTGAATTACAAGCGGTCAAAACGTCGGCGGTTGGTGGGCCAGTGTAGGTTCCGACGGAGTATGGGCATGCACGTACTCCGTAGTGGAAAAATCAGGCACTGGGCATCAGTAGTGTACACTGTGCATCTTGAATCGTGTCGGGTGGCCACCAGAGGGACTGATACACCCCATGGTGGGACCAGCACAGGTAGCTACAATCAAGCGGGGCCGAATGACACAGGATATGAATGCGTGCGAGTAGGAGCGATCATTAAGGGGAACGTTTTTTATAAACACGTGGGGCTGGTTGAACCAATGGTTAAGTAGGTGCAGAGACTATAGTAATGGGTGCGATCATATGTTCCTCTTATCTTATATTACGGTGTTGTCCTATGTTTTGTTATCACTGTCATGATCCCTTTCCTTCTTTAAATACTAGTAATCACTAAACTTACCAGACTTATTGTCTCACCCATTTTCTCTCGTCTTCTTTTCTTCCGTTTCCCCCCTCCCCCCCAGTTCCAAAAGGAGTAAATACTACAGCTTAGTCAGACTCTTTGCAAGCTTCAAGAAAGTAGATGTATGATTTGGACTATCTCCTACCTTGGCAATGGCTCTTGTACATTATCTTGGGGATGCATCCATTTTTACTTTTGGTTTATGCTTCTTTACTGAATAATCAAGTCAGAAATTATGGTGTAATGTTTTGAAGTTATTTTGAGACAATTTGATGTAATGCTTTTGTATTGAACTACATGTGCAATATATATTTGAATTCCACTGCTTAAATTTATCTGTCTTGTAAATTTTTCTGTTTCATGTACCTATAACCCTCCACCAAAGTTAAGGCATTCCCTTTGTGAGTAACCTTAATGGAGGTGGGGTGTTTCACGTGGTATCAGAGATAAGTTTTACTAGATCAGATAAGAATTTTTGAAAAACTATTTTCAAAAGAAATATAAAGAAGCATTTTACAAGAAAGTGTGTTGTTTTAAAATTTAGAAAGGCATAATCCCCAAAGCCATATGCACTATCTTTCTATCCTTTATTTTGAATCTTTTCTTTTTCGTTTCAGCATGTTGGGGAATCTTAACCTTCCAGAGGGTGTACCGATACCTGGCTTGTTCAGGAGGTACTTAGAGGCTAGGGCCAATGACGCAGGCCCAGAAGATATTCCTCCTCCTGCTGCTACAGCAACTCCTCCTCCTCCTCGTGCAAATGCTTTCTCAAAGATTTATATAGACTTTAGGGCCATGGGTGGAAAAGATTTCAAGGGAACTGAATCATTTGTAGAATCAAGGAATTGGCTCAAAGAAACTGAAGATCTATTCGATATCTTCGAGGTGGATAATAGACAAAAGATACAGTTAGCAGTGTGGTTGCTCAAAGACGAAGCTTCTTATTGGTGGGAAGTCACTAACGCTGAAAGACCAGTTGACAGATGGATGGATTTCAGAATAAGGTTTGAGATGAAATTCCTCTCACAAGCGGAGCGAAGTCTACAGCTGTAAAAGTTCTTACCTCTTAAGCGAGGAAGTATGACGGTCAAGGAGTACGTCAATCAATTCAATCAACTGGCCCGATTCGGATTGGACTTAGTGAATACTCCTCATAAGAAGGCTCTCCGTTTTGTCAAGGGATTGAATGAGCCACTTCACAGCTTGGCTATGACCCATATACCTATGGGGACTACTTATGAGAGGTTAGTGGACATGGCACCCTTACATGAGGAAGACATGGGCAAGAATGAGGTAAAAGCGGAAGTGCCTCAAGATAAGAAGGGGGAAGGGTCGCAGAACAAGAAGGCTGATTCAAAGAAAGGCGGGAAGAACAACAAACCCCGTGAAAAGAGAAAGTGTAATTTCTGTGGCATTCCCGGGCATCTGATCAAAGACTGCAAGATGAAGAAAAGGAAGATGGGTGGCTGTTTCCACTGTGGTGAGACACGACACATGGCTAGGGCCTGCTCAAGGAAGCAAGGGCAGGGAGCTGGACCTTCTTCTGGAGGACAAGTTCACGCTCTCACAGCAACTCAGCAATAACGAGGTAGAAATATTTCTGTCGAAAGTATATTCTATCTTTTTGATCATCCTGTTCGTAAACTATTTGATTCTGGCGCATCGCACTCTTTTATATCTACTGCTTCAGTGGAATCTCTGCACCTAGACGCCAGTATAGTAGAGGATTCCTTGGTTGTTTCAAATCCAATTGGGGGCTCAGCCTATTTGTCAATGGTTTGTTTGGATTTGAAAATATCTATTCTAGGCATTGAGTTTAGATGTATTGCCTTTGTTTTGGGCTACACGGGCTATGGGTTGATTCTAGGCATGGACTGACTATCCAGTAATGGTGCCGTCCTCGATTGTGTAAAGAGAGTGGTTAGACTTATGACTCATCTCGGAAACACTCTCGAAATTTCTTGTAATCCCATGAACTCTGTTATGCTTAGTTATCTAGAATCTCTTGACGCGTCTGTTGAGAACTTGCAGTCGGTAAGGGTAGTCCGTGAATACTCGGATGTGTTTGAAGAGGTAAAGGGCTTACCTCCGAAGTGGGAGATAGACTTCCGCATACACCTCGTTGATAATGCAAAGCCCGTTGCTTTACCCGTTAGGCACATGGCCCAAGGGAGAGAAAGGAGCTCAGCAAGCAAATCAAAGAGCTGCTTGAGAAGGGTTTTATAAGGCGGAGTATTTCTGAATGGGGTGCTCCGGTAGTGTTCGCCACTAAAGCGGACAGTTCGCTTCGGCTGTGCGTTGATTATAGAGAGCTAAACAAGCTAACTAAAAAGAATAGGCACCCACTCCCAAGAATAGATGATTTGTTCGATCAACTTGTAGGCACATCGGTTTTCTCCCAATTAGATTTAGCTACCGGGTTTCACCAGCTAAGAGTAGCTGAGGACAACATTCATAACTCCAGACGGTTTCTTCAAGTGGCTTGTCATGCTTTTTGGCTTGACAAACGCACCCGCTTACTTCGTTGATTTAACGAGCAGGGTGTTCCGAGAGTTCCTCAATAAGTTTGTGGTGGTCTTCGTAGACGATATTTGATCTTCTCAAAGAATGAGGAAGAGCATACTTAGCATCTAAAGGAAGTCATTGATACTCTCCATGCATATCAGTTGAAAGCTAAATTCTCCAAATGCCATTTCTGGAGAGAAGAAGTCAGGTTCCTTGGACACATGGTGTCCAAAGAGGGGATGGCTGTGGACCCCGCAAAAGTGGTTGCTGTGCAAGATTGGAAGGTTCCTCGAAACGCAACTGAAGTCCGAAGCTTTCTCGGGCTAACAGGCTTTTATAGAAAGTTCATCAAAGATTTTGCAAAAATCTCAACTCCACTAACAAGATTGACATAGAAGAACCTAGCTTTCAATTGGGATTTGGATTGCGATATTGCTTTCCAATGTTTGAAAAGGGCTCTAACAACAGCCCCAGTTCTGACATTACCTGATGGAAGCAAGATGTTTACAGTATACACAGATGCATGCAGAATGGGACTAGGAGCTGTTCTGATGCAAGAAGGGAAGGTAGTAGCTTATGGTGGAAGACAGTTGAAAGTACATGAGAAAAACTACCCAACCCACGACCTCGAGTTGGCAGCCATCGTTTTTACGCTTAAGTCTTGGCGCCATTATATCCTAGGTGAGAAATTTGAACTTTATACTGACCATTAGTCGTTGAAATACTTATTCTCGTAGAAAGATCTCAACTTGAGGCAACAAAGATGGATTGAGTTTCTTGCCTCGTATGATTTTGAGATTTCCTACACTCATGGCAAGGGCAATGCAGTAGCAGACGCCTTGAGTAAAAAGAAACTGACCTTAAGCCCTCTCTTTGTGGAAAGGCAAAGCTTGGAGTTCATAGCAAGCTTTAACTTCAGACCCTCCACCGACTTTGTTCCTGGCTTGCTAGCAACGTTAGAAGTGTGGCCAACTCTATTAGACTCAATCGGAGCCGCGCAAAGAGAAGACCCTCAGCTAGCCGAAGTGATGGACAAGTTAATTAGGGGTGAGACTTCTAGTCACCTCAATAGATACTCCATTGATGTCAAGGGCTGGTTGAGACGAGATAGAAGACTATGTGTCCCACAAGCAAGGGGCTTGGTAAAGGCGGTTCTAGAAGAGGCACACCATTCCAAACTGACCATACACCCAGGCGGAGACAAAATGAATAAAGGCATCAAAAGAGTTTCCTTTTGGAATGGCATGAAGCAAGACGTAGCTCAATTTGTTTCTAAGTGTTTAATATGCCAACAGGTCAAGGCGAAGCAGAAGAAGCTTGATGGTCTACTCCATCCTCTAGAGGTCCCACAGTGGAAATAGGATAGTATCTCGATGGAGTTTATAGATGGGTTGGCTTCTTGGCAATACCATCATTTGGGTAATAGTGGACAGGCTCACAAAAAGCGCCCACTTAATACTCGTCAAGAGTTGAAGGAGTGCTTCATCTCGAGCATCCACATATCTTAAAGAGATAGTTTGACTCCATGGGATACCCTCTAGCATAGTGAGTGATCGAGACCCTATATTGACGAGCTAGTTTTGGAAGAGTTTACAAGAGGCTGTAGGCACACAGTTATGCTTAAGCACGGCCAATCACCCTCAAACCAATGGCCAGACGGAAAGGGTCAACAGAGTATTAGAAGTCCTCTTGAGACTATGGATTCTTGACATCGGAGGAACATGGGAGGATCATCTACCTTTGGTGGAGTTTGCTTACAACAATAGCTACCAAGCTACCATAGGCATGGCGCCTTTCGAAGATCTATATGGAAGACTGTGCAGGTCACCAACTTGCTAGTGGGAGTCCACAGACAATGGACTAGACATGATTAGGGAAACTTCAGAGAAAGTAGACATGATACGAAGAAGAATGAAGACTGCCCAAGACAGACAGAAGTCCTACGCAGATAGAAGAACTGACCTTGAGTTTGAAGTTGGAGACAACGTGTTCCTTAAATTATCTCCTTTGAGGAACATTGTTCGCTTTGGATCCGCAGGGAAGTTAGCAGCAAGATTTGTAGGGCCATTCCCTATCATCGAGAAGATTGGGAAGATGGCTTATAGGGTACAGCTGCTTGAAAGATTGGTCGGGGTTCATAATGTCTTTTATGTCTCTCACCTGCGGAAGTGCTTACACGAGTCTGCGGAAGTGGTGGAACCAAGCATGCTAGAGGAAGTAGAAGTTGAAGCAATTGTAAGGAGAGTTCCAACCAGGATCTTGGGAACAGAGGTCAAAAAGCTACGCAACCGTGAAGTTAAGCTCGTCAAAGTTCAATGGAGCGACACCAAGGAAGACACGACTTGTGAAACTGAGGACAGAATACGTGCAGCCTACCCTTTTCTTTTTTAGGGTACATCCTTAATCTCTTTTTCCTTAAGTTTATGCTCGTATCTATCTTTTATTTCCTCGATCCTATCCTTTATCTTTAGGTAGGTACCCATTTGGATGTAAACATGTAATTGAAACATGTTATGATTGATGGTTGCAAGTGGTTGGAATTGGTTGCTAGTGGATGCATATACACACATATTAGGTATTAGATTGGTTCAGTCACTTCCATATTGCATATGCATATATGTATTGGTATATGAAATGAAACTTGATGTGTTATCATATGGACATTGCATTTGTATGAATGATTGTGCACTCATGTAAGAAATTTTGATTAGGAAAATTTTCGTTCATAATGCACTCATGGCACTGAGATAATTTGCATTAAGGGGGTCAACTGAATCACTAGACTGCCTAATTTTGCATTAGATAAGGACATATACACACACAATGCATATGATCATGAAGCATTAGAAATCTTTTAAGGACAATGGATGCCTGTGTTTGATGGTTGAGTAGATGGGTGTTTGGATGGTAGGATATAAGTCCTTCCCGACTTGAAGATTTCGGGGACAAAATCCTAAAAGGAGGGGAGAACGTAACACCCCGTACTTTCTTTTAATGTTATAATAACGAATCCTAGAATACTTAATTTAAAATGTGAGAATTAAGGGAAACGGGTTACTCCATTGTGTTCGTCTCAGAATTCTGGTCGAGATAGAGTCTGAGTTTGCGTAAATTGGACTTCGTATGAAGAAGTTATGGCTGTCAGACGTTTCAGAAATTCAAATAAATTCAAACAGCTCGAAAAACAAGTTCAAATTCGAAACAGAAGTCATAAGCGAGTTGGGCGGGAAAATTCCCGCCCAGGCAGGTCGACCAGGGGGGCGACCCTAGTGTCGACCTCCCCCCTAGAGGTCGACCTCGGGGTCGACCTAGCCCGCGGCTAGATCTGAATTTTGAATGACTGATGACTTGCTGCTGAGTCACCAGGGTTTTTGGATGGTCCTGATCTGGTCTAAGTGGCTGTGATTAACCCTAGGTTCATCTAACGGCTATAACTAAACTAAAATTCTATATAAACAACTCAATGCTCCCTTATAAACACACAGAAAAATAATCCTAGAACTGAAATGCCGTCAGTAGAGAACTTGGAGTAGCCGTCACCGTTTTCAATTCAAAGATGAGTTAAAAGCTTACATCTAAAATCAAATTAAAACGAGTCTAATTCAACGATCTTCATCAAAGGCACACATCTCCAATTTCAGAATTCAGATTTCTGAACACAAGAATTCCTTTTAGTTTGTCATTTGATTATTACGTAGATTTAAACATTCTTTCGATTGAATCATGACATGTTGTAATTGGGATACAGAATAATGCTTATGTATCAGATTTGATTCTCGTTTATCTTAAAGTATCGTTGTAATTAATCATGTCTATATGCTTGTGGCGATGAACATGTTGTGTATTTCAAGTCTATATGCTTGTGGCGATGAACATATTGTATATTAATCATGTCTATATGCTTGTGGTGATGAACATATTATATGTTATTAAAATCTATTATGAATTGGGTAATGGATTTATTTTGGCAATTAAATGGTAAAACATGTCATGCTATAAATTGGTGGTTATTTGCAAGTTTGTGATCTAAAACACATGCTTATATGTTAGATCAACACTCGTGTATATTTTTGTTAGGTTGAATCTAATTATGTTGTAAAAGTGGAATTGTAGTCCTCTTATGTTTTTAACATAATGCTGAATTGTGATTAAAAATGATTATAATAGCTTTCTTATGCTTTGACATACATAATATTATATGCTAAGTTGTGGGTTGAAACTGGGATTATATGTTAAACTTCCATGCTGGACCTTTGTCAAGTTTACATGACCATTAGACCCAACTTAGTCACAAGCTCACCTTTACCCATTTAATTAAAGTTAATGATACCTCTATGCCAAGTTACACATGACAAGTTGAAATGCATGTTATTTTATGTTTATTTCATGTGTCTTGTTTATTACCCCTTTTCTTATTTATGGATTGGGCTAACTTACTAGCCCAACATTTTATGTGATTCATGCGTACGTTCCATGGGGGTAGCGATGGGAAATATGAAAATTCAGGGCATAGACTTGTTCATTAAATGGTATATTTGATATACCATTTATGTTGAGCATAATCAAAGGATAATTATAGCATGATTAAATTAAATTTAATCCACATAAAGAAATTAGACATATATATAGAAAAATATGAATTTAGAAAAGACAAATATGCCTAACCCGAGGTTAGACTGAGTTGTGGTGTAAATCTGCCCGGAACCGACCGGCATATCCAGTGACCATAACAAGACCTGTCTAATGTGGGTTGTTAGTGCATCAGGCCCAAAAAGAACCAGAGGTTAGACTGAGTTGTGGTGTAAATCTGCCCAGAACTGACCGGCACATCCAGTAACCACAACAAGACCTGTCTAATGTGAGTGGTTGGTGCTTTAATAAATTAAAGCTAAGTCAGGATTGGTAGGGTTAAGTAAATTAGGAAAACACTTAGTCGATTCAACATGTTAACTAAACAAATGGGCGGGGTTAGGTAAACCTGGACACTTAACCAAATAATCATCTTGATTAGAAAACCCTAGTAACGGGGACCCATTTCAGCAGTAACCCACATAGATGTATCATGGTACCCTGAAACTAGGCAGGGTGGAGCACGATTACTAGGCTGAATTATAAGCGGTCAAAACGTTGGAGGTTGGTGGGCCAGTGTAGGTTCCGACGGAGTATCGGCGTGCACGTTCTTCAGAGTGGAAAAATTAGGCACCGGGCATCAATAGTGTACACTATGCATCTTGAATCGTGTCGGGTTGCCACCAGGGGGACTGATAAACCCCATGGTGGGAGCAGCATAAGTAGCTATAGTCAAGCGAGGCCGAATGACACAGGATATGAATGCATGTGAGTAGGAGCCGGTCATTAAAGGGATCGTTTGTTATAAACACGTAGGGCTGGTTAAACCAATGGTTAAGTAGGTGCAGAGACTATAGTAATGTGTACGATCACATGTTCCTCTTATCTTATATTAGGGTATTGTCCTATGTTCTGTTATCACTGTCATGATCCATTTCCTTGTTTAAATACTAGTAATCACTAAACTTACCAGACTTATTATCTGGCCAATTTTCTCTCCTCTTCTTTTCTTCCGTTCTCCCCCCCCCCCCCCAGGTCCACAAGGAGGGAATACTGCAGCTTAGTCAGACTCTTTGCAAGCTTCAAGAAAGTAGATGTATGATTTGGCCTCTTTCCGACCTTGGCTATGGCTCGTGGATATTATCCTTGGGGATTCATGCATTTTTACTTTTGTTTTATGCTTTTTTACTGAATAATCAAGACAAAAATTATGGTGTAACGTTTTGAAGTTATTTTGAGACAATTTGATGTAATGCTTTTGTATTGAACTACGTATGCAATAAATACTTGAATTCCGCTGCTTGAATTTATCTGTCTTGTAAATTTTTCTGTGTCTTGTACCTATAACCCTCCACCAAATTTAAGGCATTCCCTTTGTGAGTGACCTTAACGGAGGTGGGGTGTTTCAGCTAGTTTGAGTGGATTCAGAGCAACAGTAGTAGAGTTATAAACAATTGTAGGAATTACAGTAACCAATGAAGGTGAGAAACTAAAATTTTAAAATGACCATAACTATCATGTGTTAATGAAATGAAATTGATTATTATGCTTATGTTAAATAATTCTTATGTATGCCATAATGAATATTTTTCAAGTTCAGATGATTATATGTTTGATTGCATAGATGTTTAACAAGCCACGTTAAATACACGTTGATAAACACAAAAGAAATCACTTTATCTAAATTTATGAAATGGTGAAAAATAGATGATTAAACCTATTCAAAATAATTTCAAATATTTTACAAATTAACTTTAAGCACTTATGAGTACATATGAAGTTTGAAAAGTATATGAAATTTTAAGGAATTTTGGCGTATTGCGAAATAGCAATTCGCAGTTCCACTCCTTAAAAGATGGATCTTTTGTATATGGAAAAATATGAATCCAATTCCTTTGAAATATGATTTTTTTTCTAATCTGTATAAGCAAAGCTTTCCAGTGAATTGAGAAAATCAAGATTTTGTTGAGTAGATTTTGGAATATGACCAAAATAAAAATAGAAAACATCACGTTTTTGCAGTTCAAAATCCTATAAATGCAATTGTTTATGATTTATACTTTAAAAGTAAAATAAGTAATAAAACTTATAAATCATTTAGTTGTTTTAAATATGACTTAATTTGAAAATATAAATTTTCAAATGATAGAACGGTCTTTTTAATGGGTTATGCTAAAATAACACAATTGCAACACTTTTCGCAACACTTTCCCAATAATAATGAAATTTGAATTTAAACTCTAAGAATCTTATCCAAATCATGAATGTTTTCTAAAGATTAAAAGCATGTTTTAAAGTTTATTTGAATGATTTATTTCAGGAAACGAAGTTGTTTAAATGCCCGATGTTCGAGTAACAAGAGCACTTAGAACGTTTAGATAATTCTTCTTTCTGCCTCAATGCAACATCTACCCCCTCAATTTATAGGGGGATTAGAAGAGATCATCATTTAAGTGTTGATTATAACAGTATGATTTTTGTTTGATGATAACAAACATATATATATTATGTAAATGTGTTTATAAATAGTACTATTCTATATTTCACACCACATAAAGAAATAAATATTCATTTGAATATAATATTATCACGCATAATTGAATATTCAAATAATATTATTATTCAAATGAATATTTCATTTCAGCATTTGAAATACCACATATTCATCACTCCACTATTTATAGTTCACTTAAATATGTTTGGATATTTCTATTTGACATGAAACACTTGAATATATATCATACGAAATTGTACTAAATGATTCAAACAAAATAAACAGATTGAATTAAATAACACAAATATATTTTTATTTCAATCAATTTGTTTATCATAAATAATAGTACAATTTTATTGATGTCTACAATAAATCTCATATACAGGAGTTCCTTATTACATATCACTTAGTATCACTCAATTTATATACAGACTCGCGGTTACATATACATTCACTAACATTGAGTCTTCACGTGCTTCGAATCCAATCCACTCTAATCGCCTCAATACCTATAACAGAAACACACATGATAAACTAGAACAACAATAAATTTGAATGCAAGCAAATATAAATTTGTTTTAAATTTTATTTGCCTCATAAATTTAGTGTGTTTCTTATCATTTTTCTAGACTTGGCCTGATATATATCTTATCTGAGTCTAGACTACTTGTAATATTCACAGTGATACAACTATAATACTACAAGGCAAACTGTATACTCTAGTGCTCACAGATCAGGTTTGCTGATCAGAACCAGCATTATAATTAACTGATTCTGAACAGCCACAACTCTAATATAGTGGTCTGCTGATAGAAAATTCACATCTGCCATTCAAATAGCTCACATATATAAATTACATGTGCACGATACATGTATGCACATACAGTTGTATGTACATACACACACAGATATATGTGTGTGTGTCTGTGTGTGCGCGCGCGTGCGTGTGTGTGCAAGTGCATAGGTTCAATATGCAAAGCATGAATGGAAAGAGCAAGCATACCAGCACAATATACAAAGTGATGAAGCAAGGCCCAACAACAACATAGGGGACATAGACATATTTCATATTTCAGTTTTCAAGCAAATGTACATAAGCCAGAGGACCAGCAGGGCACAAAAAAAATGGTGCATAAACAATGGAATGGCAGTTTTTAAAAAGTGGGATGATAACAAAGTTAATGGACCAATATAAATTCCAATGCAACCAAATAGGTCTACCAAGATATGGAGCAGCAAGAAAAAATAAAAATAAAAATACACAAGTGTACTCTAAAGAAATATGAAGTGCACACTAAATTGGCACAGTTTTTGCCCAACAGCATGTACACAGTGGTGATGCAAGGGACCACAAATACATAAGGAACAAATCCAAAATCATTTGATACAAAGTGATCACAGTAGTACCTTTCAAATGGTGCATAACAAACTCAAGTACATGTAATAAATAAGCAGTGACAAAGTATAATTCAACTTAGCAGTGTACACAGATGTGTATCAAACACAAGAGGCAAAGTTCAAGTTAGTTGCATATGGCAACATCACATACAGTGAGCAAAATGGCATACATATCTTAGCGACTGGAATAGCAAGAACCATACTTCAGTGAACATAAAAGAAGAAATTCAAATGTATATATATGTAATGGAAAAGTAATACAACAATATACAGGTTCAACTAACACAACAGGCATGTGAGAAGCTCAAGCATGAACAAGTGAAGTATCTGTTTTCATAAATATTCTCAAGAGAAGCATTTGTTCCTAATAAAAATTCAAGTTTTTCTAGAAAATTAAATGGTACATTCATGGTTTTAAAGCTATTCCAGAATCCATGCAAGACTTCATCAACAAGACTCGAAGTTCTAGAAATCAAAGGATCAACTCAAAGCCGAAAACTCAAGTCCAAAAATATAGCCAAGTCGAGACAAAGTCCAACGCATGTTATTCTAGAAAGTTTGAATATTTCAAACTCATTCAAAATCGAGGATTTCAAAAGCAGTATTTTACCAAATAACTCAACCAAGTCTAATTATGAAATCAGAGATTAATTGGGGATTTAGAACCCTATAAATAAACACCAGCATTGTTAGCTAATTTTTGACTAAGCCACCAAGAATTTAATCACTTATGCACAACGAGGAAAGTTAATGTCTTTGAGGATCCAAGATATAGTTCTCCTCTAAGGATCTTTCCGGCTCGTAAAAGCCCCCTCATCACTGGTTTGTGACTCATCATCATGACTCGTTCGTGATCTACAACGACAACCTATTCGTGGTTTGGTCCCGTGACCGCTCGTGGTTCAGTCTCATGACTCGGCTCGCCCCCTCCACCACGAACCGGTTTCACTTCTAGGAAAGAAAGGCCTGGACTTAGCCCACCACGAACCAAGATTGAAGGATCTAATGACACATGTCCATAACCACCATGTTGTCTATTTCTCCACCCACTCACGAACAGCTCCAAGATCCTCGAGATTTGTGCCACGTGTCCTCATGAACAGCCTGTAGAAATCCCCTATAAATAGCCCCATACTTGTCGTTTTTGGGGATCTTTTGGTAGTTAAGAGCTCTGATTCCACAATTATCGAACCTCTATCATTTCCAATCATAAATATCTCGAAATTATTGAATGAATCATTA
Source organism: Allium sativum (assembly GCA_030737875.1). Lineage (NCBI taxonomy): Eukaryota > Viridiplantae > Streptophyta > Magnoliopsida > Asparagales > Amaryllidaceae > Allium > Allium sativum. Next base: position 393,732,949 of record CM060925.1, read on the forward strand.
TTGTAAAAGTGAGATTGGGAGAATACTATGATAGTACTTGTATTCAAACGTATAATCAGAAACATATAAAGTGGACGTAGGTTCTTTAACGTCGAACCACTATAAATTTGTTGTGTTTGTTGCATTTTTTTCATCTTTTTTTTAATTCTCTATGGATCAAGATAATTTGGGTGTTAGAACCGCTTTTTGTCTAACATTTGGTGCCAACTCAATTCTTAGCCTGTCGCATTATTGCTCTACTATTTGGAAATTCAAGTCCGAAGAAAATAGTCTACATTCTCACTATTTCATTTTTGAAGATTTCAGCACAGTCAAGACATTATGGTTGCAAGGAAATCTAAGGATTCACGAGCCTCTCGAGCAAATGAAGCCAACGAAGAACACACTCCAAAACTAGCCGAGGTAGTCTCCCCGGCTCACAGCTCGTAGGGGCGAACCCACCCCATGAGGGGGTCACGAGCCGGTCCCAGAGGGGATCACGAGCCACCTCCAAGGAGGGACAACAAGCCGCCTCCAAGGTGGAACCATGAGTCGCCTTCAAACAGGAACCACGAGCCAACCCCAGGAGGGGGCCACGAACCGCCCCCAGGAAAGGACCACAACTTGACCGGTAAAAGAGATTATGACCTATTTAACCCATGTTGATGCAGTGATGCTTCTGCTCGACCTGTTTCAAGTGCTATACATCCAACTGTGAATGCCAACGACCGATTACTTGCCTCTGCCCCTGCAAAAGAAGGAAATATGTCACGTGTTCTTGACATGTTGGAAAGGACAAATGATGCTTTGGAGGCTCAAAGACGTAAGAGTACCTTGATGCGGGAGAATATGGCTACGATGAGAAGATAGATAGACGAACTTCGAAGGCAGAGAACGCCTTCACCAACTCATTGCTTTACTCCATACTATTCATCTTCATCAAAAGAGCCTTCAAGACCCCAACGACGACAACTGAAGAGGCCTGAAAATGTGGAACATCTATGGTTTGGATCCTTTCCTTCTTGAGAAATAAACACTAAATCTAGGACCAAACAACCGCAACCAGAATGATCCCGCTCTATTTCCAAGGGAAGGATCCCGAGAATTACCTAAGGATAGAAACATTGATGATTTTATCCAGAATTAACCCCCATGTCGCATGACTGACCGTATCCATAAGGGCAAGGAAGTTATGTTCAAGTCCTTGATCGGGTAACAATGCACCGAAGAGACGTTGGAGATTTCCATAGAGCAAGGAAAGCTTATCCTGAATCCACCTTGACTAATGCCGACGTTGAGGCCATGGTGAGGCAAATCATGGCAGAGAGCTATGGACAAAGAAATGAGGATTGGGTATAGACTGTAGTCATACCCCTTTCATTGATGACATATTAGATGTCTGATTCCCGAGGTGATTCAACATGCCGATTATGAACTGTTATGCGAGTAGGACAGACCTGGTTCAACACTTAATGAGATATTCATGGTATATGAATGTTGCTGCCACTCCCGACGTAGTGAAATGCAAAGCATTCCCGATCTTCTTAGAGTAATATGTGGCATTAACGTGGTTTACCCACTTGCCTGCATGATCGATCTCCAGCTTCAAAGAATCGAGCGAAAGGTTCATAAATCAATCCCGACTTCATACTCAAAGGTCCAAAAATGTCGTTCAACTATCACTCTTCAAGCAGCGACCTGATGAAACTCTGAGATCGTACATGAATCATTTTAATTTGGCAGTCATCGAGATAAGAGATCCTCATGAACAGTCCATCCTGATGGCACTAATTGACGGAGTAGATAAAGATTCTGAGTTTGGTAAATACTTAGCCAGAAAATCACCACTGACTAGAGAGGTATTTTATGAGAATGCCAATATTCGCCTATGTCAAGAAGAGATTTATGCCAATCGAAAGAGGAAAGTCACTGATAAAGAAGATATTCAAAGTAATATGGCCATTAAACAGTCTGGCGATAGTTCTAGAAAAGTTGAAGTCAATGTCGGTAATAAGAATCAAGGTGGCGGTCGCCAAGCTGGAAAAGGAAATAAGAGAAAGAATCGTGGAAACGACTCACAGAAAAGATCTCGGTTTAGAACTTTTGAAAACCTCACACCTCTGAACGACACGTTATAGAATATCTACCTAGACACCTATAATGTTCTCCAATACAAGAAGCCCCTGCCAAGAGATTCGATGAAAAGGAGCATGAAATAGGGAAATTTTGTCTTTTTCATGAAACCTACGGGCGTTCGACCAATGAATGTCATCACTTGAGGGACTTGGTAGAAAAACTCCTTAGGGAAGGAAAGTTGGATGAATATAAGGCAGCCTTGAGAAACTGAGAGCAAGGTAGTCCAGGGTGGAATAAAGGGCAGCCACCCCTAAAAGGCTACCGTGTAGTAGAAAGGTAAAGGCATCATCATCAATACCATAGTTGGAGGACCCCATCCAGTCGAACATACCTACAGGGCAATGGATCTGTATGTAAATGCAGCCAAACGCACTAAGATAGGGGAATGGAACAATTCTGAAGATATCCCCCCTCTGGTAAAACAAAAAAAACGATGTCAGATGATGTCATATTTCGTGATAGGGACAACATTAGAGTTCAGTCCCCTAGCGAAGACCCCTTAATGATCACTACTACCATTGGCCATGCTCTAGTCCATAAGGTCTTGGTAGACAACGGGAGTTCGGTTAACATTCTGTTCAAGAAAGCATTTGATCAGATAAGGCTTGAAGCGAAAGATTTGAAGCACTGCATGGATGGATACGTGGCTTTAATGGAGCCTCGACATCCCCGATGGGATATGTAGAATTATCAGTAACTCTAGGAGAAGGAGATTGTCGGAGAGTGAAAATTCTCCCATTCATAGTTTTGGATATTGATTCACCTTATAAGCCTTTTAGGGCCGACTGCCCCTTGCAGAATCCAGGGCCTGCATCGCACCCTGGTATTTATTGTTGAAATTCCCAACCGAAGCGGGGGTGGGAGTAATCTGAGGCGACCAAGTTATTGATGAGCATGCTTTATGGCAGAGTTAAAATTTCTATGCAAAGGAAAAAACGTAGAAACCAAGGGTGTTCCCCCCTCCCACATGAAGGAGGATTCAGCATAGCAATTAAGGGTGGCAACCCCAAGAGAGTCGCCCAGAAAAGTACGCGAGGACATAGATCCCAGAGAGGATAAGGAGCCTGGACGCAGAATGGCAACGCCTAATGAAACAGCTGTGGATATCCCCATTGATGATGGTGACTCACCAAAGGTTTTAAAGATTGGATCCCAACTGGACCCACTTCGAGCAAAGGAATTAACTGACTTTTTAGAGGCCAACTTAGATGTGTTTGCTTGGACCCACGCTGATATGTGTGGGATATCACCTTCAATTATGAGTCACTCATTGAGTATCTACCCAAAGCATCCACCCGTTAAGCAGAATAGACGAATGCTCGGCCCGAAGATGTCAGCTTCCTTGAAGGAAGAAGTTGAAAAGTTAAATAGCATCGTATTCATTAGAGATTCATCCTACCTAGAACGGATCTCAAATCTCGTTTTGGTGAAGAAGGCCAATGGAAAATGGCATACTTGCATTAATTTATTTGATCTAAATAAAGCTTTCCTGAAGGAAGTTTTCTACTCCTTAGGATCGACCATCTAGTAGATTCTACAGCAAGTCACAAACTTCTATCCTTCATGGATGCATATTCAGGATATAACCCGATCCCCATGCATGTTCTGGATCAGGATCATACTAGGTACATAATAGAATTGGGATTATATTGCTATGTAGTGATGCCCTTTGGTTTAAAGAACGCCTTAGCAACATACCAATGTTTGGTGAATAGAATGTCTACAATCAAACAGGGAAGACTATGGAAGTGTACATTGATGATATGCTTGTGAAATTCAGATATTCATCCGAACACACCGCTGACGTAGCTAAAATGTTTGACATTCTTCGATGATACAGAATGAAGCTCAACCCCCCTGAAATGTTCTTTTGGAGTGGCCTCCGGAAATTTTTTTGGGTTTTGTTGTCAGCTCTCTAGGGATTGACATTAATCCAGATCAGATTATAGCAATCAGGAATATTCAGGAACCAAGACAGATAAAGGATGTGTAGAGTCTCGCTGGAAAAGTAGTCGCATTAAGTAGATTTATTTCTAAAGCTACGGATAAGTGTATTCCATTCTTGATTTGATAAAGCGAGGTAAACGCAATTTCCAATGGACTCCTAATTGTGTTGAAGCATTTCAGAACCTTCTTACTCATCTGGAAAAACCTCTGATACTGCCCAAGCCAGTCAACCATGAAGATCTATTCGTATACTTGGTAATATCATCCCATGCAATAAGTTTAGCCTTGGTAAGAGAAGAAGAAAAAGTTCAAAGGTCGATTTATTGCGTAAGTAAGAAGCTAGTGGCAGCAGAGCGAAACTACCAGAGGATAGAAAAACATGTATACAACCTAATGATCACATCCAGAAAACTTCATCACTATTTTCCAGCTCATCCCATCACTATATACACCGACCACCCTCTCCGATAGGTATTGCAGAGACCAGAATCATCTGGAAGGCTACTCAAATAGAATATATAGTTAATCCAATTTGATTTGATCTTCTAGCTCCAAAGATCCATAAGGGGGAAAGTATTAGAAGACTTTATAGAGGAATTTACTATTCTTGAAGAATATGTAGCGAGTGAAGAGGCCCGTCCCTCAAAACGGTTATTCGATCCCAACAATTGGAACATGTACGCCAAGGTGCCAAGAATGATAGACGGTTTGCTACCGGAGTTGCCCTAGTCACCCCTAAGAGACGATCGATATATTATACTCTAAGATTATAGTTTCATGCCATGAACAACGACTCAGAATACGAAGCCCTGATTGCTAGGTTGAATCTTGCAAAGGATTTGGGCATAACGAGGTTGGATATTTTCTGCGATTCCAAGATAGTCATGAACCAAGTTAATGAGGAGTTTTAGGCCAAGGGTCCAAGACTTATATCAAATTTAAAAGAAGTTAGAAAGCTACAGGGCGGTTTTGAGCACCGCATCATATCCCATATCCCTTGAATGGAGAATCAAAATGCATATAAATTGGCCAAATTGTCAAGTTCTGACAATCCTGAGGACACGGAAATGGTCCTGATTGAAATATTAGAGACTCCAAGTATTGATCAGTTGGAACCGATCCCATACTGGAGACTGAACCAGAGAGGGAATCATGGATGATGCCCATAAAGAACATCCTGATAAAGGGAACGCTTCCTTCCAAGAAAAGTGAAAGGCGCGCCGTTATTCAAAAGGCTTTAAGATACATTATGCAAGGGGAAGTTATTTATCGATAAGGATTCTCGATGCCACTTCTCCGGTGTATAGCCCACGCGACATCGAACTAATGCTGAGAGAAGTATACAAAGGTGAGTGTGGAGACCACACTGGAGGCGAGACATTGGCCAAGAAGATATTACGGTATGGCTATTTCTGGCCTACCATGAACAAAGATGCGGATAAATACGCATAGGGTTGCAACAGGTGCCAGAAATTCTCTAAGATCCCCAGGGCACCTCCTAGCCGGTTGAAGACAATGATGAGCCTGTGGCCCTTTTTTTCTAGGGAATTGACATTATCGGAAGCCTGCCCATTGCGAAGGGCAGAGCAAAGTTCGCCACCGTGGCTGTGTATTACTTCACAAAGTGGGTCGAAGCAGAACCATTGACCACAATTACAACTAAATGAGTAATAAACTTCATCATCAGGAATATTGTATGCTGGTTTGGGATCCCAAAAATCATTATAACACCCAACGGGACTCAATTTGAGAGCACCGAGTTTCGAGACTTCTGCCAGAAGTATCATATCGAGAAAAGATACACTGTCGTAGCACATCCATAGTCGAATGGACAGGTAGAAGCAGCGAATAAGGTAATTAAATCCATCATGAAGAAGCAATTGAAGCGGGCCAAATCCATGTGAGTCGATGAGTTACCCTTAGAAATGTGGGCTTGCAGAACAACTTACAAATCAGCGGCGGGTCACACTCCCTTCTCCTTGGCATTTGGATCAGAAGCTGTCATTCGGTCGAATTAAAAGTACCATCCCACAGAACTACCTATTACGACCCAATGACCAACAATGAATTGCTCCTCGAGTCTCTAGACATGATTGAGGAAAAAAGGAATGAAGTAGACCTGCGGGACTTGAGACATAAGCAACAGGTCGCCCGATATTACAATAAGAAAGTCTGGGCTCGAACTTTTGAACTTGGAGACCTAGTTTTGAAACACGTCTTCCCAGAACACACCTTCTTGGGTTCGAAATGGGAAGGACCATATATCGTCCTATAGAGGCTTGATAACGGATCCTTCAAGCTAGCAACCGTGGATGGAGAAGAAATCCCCAAAGTGTGGGCACCCAGCATCTGCGGCATTACTAGACATGAAATTGTCATTTTTATTCTTTTGTTTTTAGGACCATGTAAAAAGTCTCAACTTTCCTAGAACAGTCTAGTTGCACAAACAAAAGATTATAAAGTGGACGTAGGTCATGATTCGACCAAACTACTATAAAATATCGTGTGTCCTTTACTTTACCGTTTCGTATTTTGATTATTCTTTCGTTTTTATTCATATGAGCTATTATGATTGTGATATTTATCATAAGTCCCTCGATGACCCCGATACACGTAATTCAAAAAGTCTTTCAAATTTGAAAGTCAACCATGTATAGAGCATCGAGGACGCAATAATGTAAATGACAAACCTTCAAATACTCTGACTCTCATGACTTGATAAGAGTATACAGGACAAGAAAACGAATTGTCCACGAGGCGTGAAGGTGCATCGTAATTAAAAGACTGCCTCAACTTCACTCTCCCTTGGCATCTGACGGAAGAGTATAAAGGCGCCAGGGACTAGCGCCGTAAATGAACTCCGTCCGCGCTAAAGGATCGGGAAGCAAACTACAAGCTGAGTTCGAACTCTATCCTGGGCATATGATAGAACAGTATAAAGGCATGTTGTCTAAACACCATAAAAAGGGCTCCTACCGCGCTGAAGGATTGAGGGCAAGAGTGAAAGCTGAGCCCAAACCCTTCATGTTCGTACATGGGGGCTGAAAGTAATCGATCCTAATCAATCCCCAACAAGCCCTGGCCAGGCATCATGTCAATGATTGATTGGGGGCATACTTATATATACGCTTCAGAATCAAAACAATACAATAACCTATAGAATTTTTCTTTTGTTGCCCGCAATGATAACTTATAACATAGTTTCATTCATGACTTAGTTATGACTAAGTATGAGAAAAATCACAGGTACACAACTATGTGAAAGAAACAAAATTTCATTTACCAAATGCAGATTTACAAAACGAAGCTGGACAAATGTGAGGGCCGCACTCGCAACAAATACAAAGGGCCAGTGGAAGATCTAAAAAACAAAGCATAAACATACGAGTTCTATTTAGGCTCGGGGATGACTTCGGCTTCTTCTCCTTCTTCTGTTTTTCAGGAACCTCCTTGTTGGCATCAGGGGAATCATGCGTCTTCCTTTTCTTTTTCCTTGAAGGAGGATCTTGCAGAGCGCCAGAAGATTGGGATGCAAGCTGTGTTGTAATGGACCTAGATAGTTTAACGATCAGTCCAAATCTAGGAGCAGCCGCAGCGAGAGGTGGTACATTTAAAGGCTCTTTCTCCACCTTAGCCTTCAAAAGCTCATCCTTCTTAGCCTTTATCTCATCTGAAGTCATGCTACCATCCTCGTTGGTCTCTCTCGTAATGGTGACATCATCCTCTCCGTCCCCGTTATCACCCTCAGTGTCCTTCAAGGCATCGATGATCTCAGCATATTTAGGGACATTGGCACTCGACGGGATTATGGCTTTCTTGGTCACTTCAGGTTCCACGTGCTTTTCACCAGTTCCTTCGGTGGGCTTGGCACCTGCATTATGAGAAGGAATAGCTATTAATTTAGGAGAAAATGTGATCCCCTCAACTGTTTGCTCCACAATACAACGACAGGTTATGATAGCTTTAGCAAACTGTGGAGAGAATATATAGATACCTTCCACCGATTGCTCATCTGGAGCCATAGTGGAAGCCTCAATAGGTGGAGGTACGGGAATTTTAGAAACTAAAGAGTCGTCTGGGTTGTATTCCTCAACCCCAGTAGCCATAGGTTCTGCAACTGAGCTCGAACCTTCATCAATCTTTCTTTTGCCTTTGAGCTTAGGCCTCTCCTCCTCCATAGACTCTCTGATCAGACGTCTACCATCCGCCAGTACCTCAGGTTTTCACCACTAAGAAAAGTCTGCATAAGTTGATCCTTGTTGACGGCGTCGACCATTAGACGGTGCTTCTCACTTTCGATAATCCATACGTCAACTAGAGTCGTGGGATAATTGTTGATCCAGGCGATGTCTCGGATTCGAATAACCTGAGCAAAAAAGTCCATCAGCAATTTATCAAACCCTTCTATCTCCTCCTTAGTCGCGACAAGCTTAGTGGTAGCATTGGAGGTAGACCTGAGGGCCTCATTAGCATGTCCCTCAGCAGGAGTTTCTCTCTCCTCAGCATGACCCAGTTTGTCCTTCAAGCTTATCATTTCCTTCTCCCACACAGCCTTCTCCTTGGCAAAGTAGCCTTAGGAAAGTGTCAGCTCAGTGTTAGCTTATCTAAGATCCTACATTTCTTTTCTCATGGCCATACGCTCTTTGCTATTGGAATCAAGCTTGATATGAAATCATTTTTTGCCTTCTTCTAAACTTTTCTTGAAATTTTCAGCATCCCGCTGAGCCAAGGCAAGCTGAGCCTAGGTATGCTCTAGTTTCTTCTCGACCTTGTCTCTGGACTTAACATCATACTCTGCCTTTTCCTGCGCATCCTTTACGTCTACTTCAAGAAGGCGGATAACTTCGGAGATCTTTTTGGCATGCTTCTTCATCGCCTTATATTGTGTAGCTACATGAGCAACCCCATTCATAACTTATGTATCCCAATCATGGGAAACAGGTTCAAGATCTGGAACGAAGTGCATCTTTCCGAAGTAAATGTCAGGGAACTTCTCCCACAGGCACTCCAGCTTGGTTTGATTTCCTATAGTAAGGACCACCAGCTGTGAGTAGTAATATCAATGTTGCGTTGCCCGTAAGGGACAAGGGCTTTATTTACCTTTTCCAAACCTTTGCTTGGATCTTTATGCTTATTGCCAGGTACGTAATGCTTCTTGGAGGACTTATCCTAAGGAGGAATATCATTTGGGGGAATCGAATCTTTGGGAAGCTGTTTACCTCCCACATGCGGCACTTGACGACTGTGGTGCTTCTCGGGATCTTTCCTTGAAGGAGGACGAAAGTGTGAGGGATGAGGTTGGTAGGAATCATAGTGCTTCTTGGACTCTCTCCTGCGACTATCACCGTGGTCATGTTCAGTAACGGGGTTGAATCTAGGCGTGTACTCACGAAGATCACGTTGAGAATAGCGACGACAAGTCATTTTCCTAATGAAAAAACAGGCAAGTGTAAGAGCCATGAGTGGATACATTGTATGAATGTTGTGACATATGGTGCATGTGATGCATGTGTCCCATGTGATCCCCCCTAACGAACTAGGGCTTGGAGCCAAGCTAGTCTGCACAGTATCTCCCTTCTTAACAGGTGTAGGCTCCTCCTTAAAAGTAGGAAAAAAGGACCCTGTGCCAAAATCCACCGAAGTATAGATGTCATTTGACAATAGAAGGTTATCTAGATCCCCATATGTTTGTTCTTCTATTAAAGAATCATGAGTCAAGGGCTTAATTAGTTGGTGGCGGTGTCATCGAAGGAGACTCCCTTTCGGGAATGGAGACGCCCTTAGGTTCATTAGCTCAAAAATCACCTCCAGTGTATATGTTTATTTCTTCGTCATCTTGAATAGCCATCGGTGAAGGACTGTTAGGAAGCTCAACCATTGTCGTAGTTTCCGTGGCCACCTGCCCCTCGGCTTGGGGCATGATTCTAGATTCCCCAATCGCTTGAGAGGGAGGCACATACTTATAAGGCATGCCACCCTGACCAAGCCCGAATCTTATGTCGAGGAGATGATGTTTATGAAGGTTCTCATCGGTTATACGTTTCTTGATCTGGAAAAATCCAAAGTTTCTTTTTATAAGGTAGGATAAGTGATCTTCGTACACTTCACATTCTTGCTTTTAGGGATTAGGAACTGTACAGGAAAAAGAAGATACTAAGTGCTTTAATCATGCAGTTGGAACATACATTGAAGGATTTAAAACCTACTTGACTTAAAACCTAGCTTGATGCTTTATATAGAACCATTCAGATTTAGCATCACCCAAGTTGCTATGTCTGGCGCTTAAGACTTTCCTAGCAGGGATCGATTCAAAGAAAACAAAGTTTGGGGTCCCCGTGGAAGGATGTTTAAAATGGTAATAAATGTTCAAATCCTTGTAAACAAGCCCAGTCTCCAGAATTTTTGCGTATGCGATATACAAGGTATATAGAGCAGTGTAAGCATTAGGATGAAGTTGCACGGGAGCAATGTGTAGTCATCTCAGGAGATCGACGACGATCGGAGGAAAAGGAGGAATAGCTCCTATAGAGCACATGACCGTGCTGATAGCCATATACCCTTCCGAAGAAGAATGGGGCATGTCCTTTTTTTGGGATTTTAACGTCATCCCATGAGATCCCATGTCTTAAGCAGATTTTTTTCAGTTTTTTATCATCAACTGTGGAAGCTAAAGAATCACTCGGACTAGTTAATACTATGGCACCCGTGAGTTCGTCGGGAGCCCGATCATCTTCCTCTTCCTCAAGTGATGTGCTTTCAGAGGATGTTGACTCCGCATTAAGATCTATTTCATAATTAAATCCAGAATTATTCCAATCTGGTTCCGATGGAAGTACGTCAGGATTATAATAGCTTGACGATTCTGGATCTGCACTTTTCTCTGGTAATATTGCCGAAAGTCTACCAGACACGTCTGTTATGATCGACAAACAAGTATAGGAAAGAGTTAGAGCATAAATACCCGTGAACCCTGTGTGCACAAGTGCTATTGTGTGATGGTGTATGTAGTACTAAAAAGAAAAGCATGAAGTAAAGCAGATTAGAGAATAATTGGCCATCGCATGTCTTTAAGTTAAGCCTTTGTTCAGTCCAGAGTAACTTGTTCAAAGGCTCTAACCTAACTATTTGTTGATTTGCTTGAATTACAATTGGTTCTTGGCTGAAGTATATGCTTGCACATTTAGTTAATTGATGTTATTTGTTTGAGTATAATTATATAATAAGGACGGGTTCGAAATGTGGTTCCATGGTCTGGTTCGTGATGAGGACTCGGCTCGTAATACAGGTCTCACTCGTGAAGATGTACCGGCTCGTGAATAAGAAGGGGGGTTTTGTGCAATGGATCGGTTCATGACTATGCCGCTTGTGACAAGTCAATATACCATATTCACGGTTCCCAAGGATGGGGCCATCGCACAATGGACATCGGCTCGCCGTATGAGCTCGGTTCGCCCATGATCTCTACTCATGGCCAAGTTCACTGCTCCGCTCCACGAATCCGCTCGTTGCTTCACTTCGCGACCCGACCCTCTGTCTTATCTCACTACCATCATGAACCAAAATCTCACTCCTCTTTATCCAACTCCAGGAAGTGTTGAGGACTTCGCAAGCACCCGTTTCCCTTTCTTCCTCACCAGGGTATCCTATCTCTTCCCCAAACCACAAACATCCTGTTCATATCCGAGTATCTAATCTACTCGCAAGTCCACATCCCACCACTCACCAACCATTTCACCCATATATTCAAACCCGACCAGATCTCGAATCGACACCTGAAGATGATAATTATCACCATCGTTGACGACGATTTCGAGAGATGCAAAGTGGACCCCTTTGCGACTAGCGGAGTGTCCAAAATTATATGCGAAAGATTGAAGGTTGTATTTACAAGAAATTTCTGAGGTTACCTATTCAAGTGGATTTTCGAATTCATAAGCTAGTGTTTTGGATTGGGTTAAAAGAGGATTTAGCTGGAATAATGATTAGGGGAATAAAGTAAAAGGTTTTTTATGTTGGCGGATGTTGGGCTATCCAAGTCAATCCATAGGCCCAATGAACAGCAGTCGGGCTCTGTCTGGAGACGATCCGCGGACAAGCAAAACCCACCGTTCAAGAATGGTGAGGGTTTGAGAGTTACAGGCCCAATCTGATTGAAAGATCAAGTTAACAGGAAGTTGAGACTTTACTTGAGGAGTTGTTTCCAATTTGACTCGAAGTTTGGGATCTAAAAGCAAGCAGGAATAATTGGAAACAAGATTCCGTATTTATACTCGCCTTAAGAAATCAAAGAAAACAACTTCATGAAGTGACATGACCTTATCAAATAAACACGATGATCGAAACGCAACAATTCAGGAATGAGTGAGGCGATGATTTCGAAGCATGTTCCATCCTTGATAAAACGTACTTTGAGGAGGGAAAATGTTGGCTAGTTGTTGACTAAGCCACCAAGAATTTAATCACTTATGCACAACGAGGAAAGTTAATCTTTGCGGATCTAAGATGTGGTTCTCCACTAAGGATCGTTCTGGCTCGTGAAAGCTCCCATAACCATGGGTTTGTGACCCATCATCATGACTCGTTCGTGATTTACAACCATAACCCGTTCGTGGTTCGGTCCCGTGGCCCACTCGTGGGTCAGCCTCACGACCTGGCTTTCCCCCTCCACCACGAACCGGTTTCGCTTCCAGGAAAGAAAGGCCAAGACTTAGCCCACCACGGACCGAGATTGAAGGATTTGATAACACATGTCCATAACCGCCATGTTGGCTATTTCTCCACCCACTCACGAACAGCTCCAAGATCCTCGGGATTGGTGCCACGTTTCCTCACGAACCACCTACAGAAATCACCTATAAATAGCCCTATATTTGGCCTTTTTAGGGATCTTTTGGCAGTTGAGAGCTTTGATTCCACCATTATCGAACCTCTATCATTTCCAATCAGAAATATCTCAAAATTATTGAGTGAATCATTATTGTAAAGGTGAGATTGAGAGAATATTGTGATTGTACTTGTATTGAAATGTATAATCAAAATCGTATAAGGTGGACGTAGGCTCTTTAACGTCGAACCACTGTAAATTTGGTGTGTTTGCTGCATTTTCGTTCATCTTTAGTTTTTATTCTCTACGAATCAAGATAGTTTGGGTGTTAGAACCACTTTTTGGTCTAATAAGCATCATCATTGGCAAGTATCGAAAAATTCAAGCAGAAAATCAAATAAGCAAATTCAGAGAAACTCACAAATTCTTTTCAATATTTTTCAATTGAGCAAAGCCAAATCGTGGACCAGTGGACAAGCATCACTACCATAGAAGAATCAATTTCAGTCACACAGATTTGAAGTCAGGATTGGTGATAAATAGTAGAAACCCTTGTTCTATCACCATTTTCAATTTCCATAGAGAAGAGATAAATGGGTCGAATAATTGAAGTGAGTTGAAGCAAAATTGGCTAGCCAAATTAATAAAGGGGCTTAAAGTATTTGTTTTTAAAACTAGGGTTTTATTTTCTTTTAGTTTTTTTATTTGTAATCGTGTTTAAAGTTTTCTAGTTTGTCTGTAAACTAGGGAGAAGAGTTACTGGTCTGTAATTCAGGAAAATCTGTTCTTGGTGATAGATATCAGTATAGGGTTTGAGCGTAGGATTAGAACAGTTGGGAGTGAGTGTCGCAAGCTAATAGGGGATTGTAAGCATAGAGTTTGTTTTAATTCATAGTAGAAACCTTGGGAAATGCAAAAGTAGGCAGGGTTTTGCCGAAGCTAGGTATATCCATGTGTTATTTATTTTTCCACGTTTACCCTGATTATTATCTATGTTGATATTATTTAATTACTCAGCAAAAACTGCAATAAACTCTATTCACCACTCTAGGGTTAATTTAGATCCCATAAGTCTTATTAGAGCTTGTATTTTCTAACTCTTGAGTCATGAATCTCTCCAGCTAACAATGATTTTTCTAAGGATCAGTCCATAGCCAGACCATCTATATTTAATGGAATTGATTATGCCTATTGGAAAGCTAGGATGAAATTTTTTTTGAGTTCAGTTGATTATAATGTGTGGGGATATTATTGATACCGGTTATATGTCTCCTACTATGATTGTTAATGGTGTTGAAGTTCCTTAATCTAAAGACAAGTGGAATTCTAATGATAAAAAAAATTATTTTCAACTAATGCTAAGGCAACGAATGCTTTAATCTGTGCTCTTGATAAAACTAAATTTAACCGAATGTCTCATTGTGAAATTGCATAGGAAATATGGCATATGTTGGAGATCACACACGAAGGAACATATCAAGTTAAGGAATCTCATCTTTCTCTGGAAAAAATTCTATGCAAAAAGGTGAAGATATAAAAGAAATGTTTGATTGCTTCTCATCACTTGTTTATAACGCAAAAGCTCTTGGCAAAGCATATACCGAAGTGGAATTGATCAGAAAATTATTGATAGTGCTACCTATGAATTTTGAAGCTAAAGTGACAACTATTCAAGAATCAAAAAACCTAAATAAATAAAGCATGGAGGATTTGATTGGAAATCTGATTACTTACGAGATGGAGTTAAAAGTAAGAGAAGAACGAATGTATTTTGAATCAAAGAAAAAGACGATTTCTCTAAATATATTGTTGAAATTGATAACGAGGACACTATTGAAGAGCTTTCCACGGTTTTTAGAAAATATGTAACACCCCACGTCCATTAATGTCACTCACAAAGGGAATGCATTAACTTCCATAGAGGTTTTAAGTGAATATAGAACAGAAAAATTACAACAAGACAGATAATAAGTAGTACTTGGAAATCTAAAACTTTATTTTATTGCAGCGGAAATTAAACAAGTTTGTTACATCATAAAACCATAAATCAGAGTCAAGTACAATATCCATCTTGATAAAACGAAATACATAACCCCATTACATAAATAGCCATTAAAGAAGATAACAAGCTGGACTTTACTTCAGCGGTCCAAGCTTTCCAAAGAGAGACGAAGCAATCCAATCAAATTCCGCTAGAGCTGGGCCCACCCTTAAGACCTGGTGGGGGGAAAAGATAGAAATAGAGGGGGTCAAACATATAGTCTGGCGAGTATGATAATTCTAACAATACTATTATCAAAATAGTTAGACTAAGGCATAAGCGGGAAAACAAGGAAATGCCTATGAACTATTGGGTATGGAAAAGCAGATAAAGATAATGTTAAGGGCACAACTAATACTAACGAATAATTACTACACTGCACCGCACCAGTCACCCTAAAGGTCAATCCCACTTGCTTCACTTAGAAACTTTATATAAATAACTTCGTGTACCCTTAGTTGACTACATAGGTGCCGCCTGTCCCTATCTCCGCTAGGTGTACCCCACTACCCACTTTCGATCGGCTCCCTACTCGTAGATACCCATGCTGGCCCCACAGTGGGGTGTATCACTCCCCTAAAGTGGCAACCCGATACAACTTGAGAATGCACGGCTTATACTTACATGATGCAACAACGTCTTACCTACCAGCCCGGGGCCACACACGCATATGAAACCCGTTGGACTTGCGTTGCCACCGCTACCCCTTTTGGCCTCTTATAGTCAAGCCCAGTATGCGTGTCCCGTCCTCGACTTGGGTCGAGCCCACAAAGATACGTTTGGGTTACTGGTTGAAATGGGCCCCCACAAGCTATCCACCTAAGCTTGTCCCACTAATATATCCCACTTAACCCTCTTCTTAGTCATGTTCACTTACATGTGTTTGGTTAAGTTTTACTAATCGTATTTCAAATGCCACTAAAGGCAACCACTAGATTCCTCATGCCACCCAAGGCACCTACTTAACCCCCATGTCCCACCTTACGTGTTTATCTGGTTAAGTATTTCTTAATTCATTCAGGCCATAACCTCATAAAGACCTCTCACATTAGACTGGCATTTATGGCAGCTGGATTCGCCGGGCGGGTCCGGGCAGTCTTACACCATAAAAGAGTTTAACCTCGTGTCTTTACAACTGTTATGCTTTAATTTGGGCCTAGGACCTCTCACATTGGGCTGACATTTGTGACTACTGGATTAGCCGGGCGCATCCGGGCAGTTTTACATCACAAATGAGTCCAACCTCGTGTCCTAAGCATTGATTATCACTTATAATCTTTTACCCCAGTTTTAATAATTCCCTACTCAAATCATTAATTACTTCCAATTTTAATGATGTCCATAATTGACTCAATTATGGCCATCTACTTATGGTATGCAAAATCATATCAATTGCACCCCAATTTCTTAATATTAAATCCTTAATATTACCCCTACCCCACATTATACGTTCGCTTATTCACCGCAAAATATACGTTAGACTCAAATAGTCTAACTCATAGCACAAAGATAAATTATCACAACATATAGACAAATAAAATAGGTCTAATCATAATACGGGTGAAACTTGCATAAAACTACACATGTTATGGATCTAAAGGTGTCAACTTGTTTGGTTAAATGTCACAATTTAAATGATATGATCATAACCTAAATTCATGTATAAACTTGCATATGGAGTTTTATGCAACATAATGATGGTGTGAACTAGCATCTAACACATAGAACTCACCCATGTCATAGCATAATTATTGGTCTAAATAGATGTCATGGCATATGTTCATAATCTTTACTAATCAATCTAAACTTGCATACATGATTTGTCATATAAATCAACATAGCCCAAATAATATCAACATTATGATTTGATTAACATGAACTAATTAGCATAGATAATAACATCATGACTTTATCACATGTATGATTTATCACAACTTAGCATAGAAAATTACAACCCATACAATATCATCATAGCATGATATACAACATATAGGAAATCGTCATCACATAACATAGGATTTACAACATACATGATAGCATAAGGTATACAACAACATATATGACAATTCACATCATTTTCTTATGATCCATATCACATCCTAATCTAATTAGTTTAATAATAATCTTGTTAAGATCATCATACTCACAATTAGAGAAGAAAGAGAGTCTTGATTTGCTTTAGAGTTGAGTAGAATTAGAATTTTGATTAGCTTTCTTCCTTCTTAGAAGGCGGCGGCTACACTAAGTTTCATGGCGGCGGTATGACGGTGGCTATTAATTTTTTCATGTGAATTAGAGTAGGAGACTACCAAGGTATTTATAGAGTTTAGGATTTATTTAGGCCGTCATATCAACTCAGAACTAACCTGAACCGTTTAATTTGCCAACTCAGCCCTAAATACACATCAGCGGCTCAAGATTAGGCTCAGTCAAACCCTAGCTGCCTGGACCAGGTCGACACCCAGGTCGACTGCACAGTCGACCTGGTCCCTGGGGTGTCGACTGCCCAGTCGACTCCCCAGTCGACCTGGGTGCTGGGCGGGAAATTTCCCGCCTAGCCCGTTTGACTTCGAATTTTAAATTTTAAATTTTCTGAAATCTGTTTTGAATTTTCTGAAACTTCCGATGGCCAAAACTTCTTCATACGAAGTCCAATTTACGCAAACTCGGACTCTATTTCAACAATAATTCCGAGACGAACACAATGGCGCAACCCGTTTCCCACAATTCTCATGTCTGAGATTGGTTATTCTTTAATTTGTGAATATTAATATTAATAGAATTACGAGGTGTTACATTCCCCCCTCCTTAAAGGATTTCGCCCCCGAAATCTTCGAGTCAAGAAGAATGTATATCCTAACATCCAATTGTCCATCTACTCAACCATCAAACATAGACATCCATTGTACTTATAAAGTTTCTAATGCTGTATGAACATATGTAAGAAGTGTGTGTATATGTTCCTTATCTAATGCAAAATCAGGCGGTCCACTGATTCAGTTGACCTCCTTAATGCAAATCATGATAGTGCCATGCATCCATTATGTATGCAAAAGTTCCTTAATGTTACATATTATCTCTATATACGTGCACAATCATCATCTGAATGCAGCATCCATATGAAAAACAATCATCATACATTCATTTTACTAAATACATCCATGTATATGCAATATGCAATATGAAGTGACTGAGCCGATCTAGTGCGTAATAGTGTGTGTATATGCGTCCACGAGCAGCCATTAGCAAACACTTGCATCCACTTTGCATCCATCATACATAACATGTCTCAAACACATGTTTCAACCATAGGATTATCCTAACTAAAGGTCAAAGATACTAGCGAGAGGATACTCTAAAGGTAAGATAAGCACAAGCTAAGCGATAAAGGAGAAATCAAAAGACATACCCTCAAAAAGAAAAGGGTACAACGAACGCATCTTCGCTTCTGTCTCCCAAGTAGCGTTGCTCTCATCATCTCCCCATTGCACTTTGGCTAGTCTGACCTCTCGATTCCTCAACTTCTTGATCTCCGACTCAAGAATGCATGTAGGAGCTCGTCGAATCGTCGCATCACGCTCTACTTCCACCTCTCTAAGCAAGCTCAGCTCTACCACTTCCACGGTCTCGTGCAAGCACTTCCTCAAATGTGACACATGGAATACGTCGTGTACACCACTAAGTCTCTCAGGCAACTCCACTCTATACGCCATCTGTCCAATCTTCTCCTTAATAGGAAACGGCCCTACGAACCTTGGTGCTAATTTCCCAACGGACCCAAAGCGAACAACGTTCCGTAATGGGGACACTTTGTTAAAGACCATGTCCCCAACATCAAACTCAAGATCTGTCCTTCTCTTATCCGCTTAAGATTTCTGCCTATCTTGTGCTGTCTTCATCCTCCTTCGAATCAAGTCGATATTTTATGAAGTCTCTCTAATCATATCGGGCCCAAGTAAGATCTTATCCGTAGCTTCCCACCAACATGTAGGCAACGACACGGCCGTCCGTAAAGAGCTTCGAAAGGTGCCATGCCAATGCTAGATTGAAAGCTGTTATTATATGCGAATTCCACCAATGGAAGATGCTCTTCCCATGTATCCCCAAAGTCTAGGATACATAGCCTCAAAAGGTCCTTTAGAATACGATTCACCTTCTCGGTTTGGCTGTCCGTCTGAGGATGATATGCGGTGCTCAAACATAACTGAGTCCCTACCGCCTCTTGCAAGCTTCTCCAAAATTCGCTAGTGAAGATAGGATCGCGGTCGCTTACTATGCTAGAAGGAACACCGTGCAAACGATCTATTTCTCGGACGTATACAGAAGCTAACCATGGAGCAGTTCTTTTACTCTTCACGGGAATGAAATGGGCGCTCTTAGGAAGTCTATCTACTATAACCCATATCCCCGTATTACCCTTCCTTGACCTTGGTAATCCATCCACAAAGTCCATCGAGACACTCTCTTACTTCCATTGTGGAACCTCCAATAGGTGGAGCAACCCACCGGGTTTCTTTTGCTCCGCTTTTACTTGTTAGCACACCAAGCATCTAGGGACATACTCGGCCACGTCCCTCTTCATACCGGCCTAAAAGAAAACTCGCTTCATGTCTTTGTACATCTTGTCCCCGCCGGGATGAATGGTCATCTTCGAGTGATGTGCTTCGTCAAGGATAGCCTTCCTCAAACCTTCGTCTTGAGGTACACAAAGTATACTATCCATACGTAACCAACCCTTATCATCTAGGGTATACCTACGGAGATGGCTTCATGACTCCCCTCTTCTGAGCTTCCCCACTAACTCAACCAACTGTGGGTCGTCTCGCTGTGCCTCCCCAATTCGTCCCAAAAGCGTAGGCCTGACCTCCAAGGATGCTAGCAAACTGGGTACAAAGTCAACGGAAGGTCTAAAGTCAAACATCGAAATGAATTCTAAGTTTTGCCGCTCAACAAACATCGGACTCAAGGACAGCCTCTTCCGACTTAAGGCGTCTGTCACCACGTTACCCTTGCCAGGGGTATATGCTATTTCGAAATCGTAGGACGCTAAGAACTCCATCCACCTTTGCTGCCTTAAGTTCAAGTCCTTCTGAGAGAATAAGTATTTTAAAGATTTGTGGTCAGTGAATAATTCGAATTTCTCGCCAAGAAGATAATGACGCCAAGACTTAAGCGCGAAAATAATAGCGGCTAACTCTAGGTCATGCGTAGGGTAATTTTTCTCCTGTGCTCTCAACTGCCTTCCACCATAGGATATTACCCTTCCCTCTTGCATTAAGGCTGCGCCTAGTCCTGTCCCATAAGCATCGGTATAAACAGTAAATGGCTTACTCCCGTCTGGCAGCACTAAGACTGGAGCTGAGGTCAAAGCTCTCTTCAAAAGTTGGAACGCATCATCACAATCTACATCCCACGCGAAGACTAGGTTATTCTTTGTCAAGCGTGTTAATGGAGCTGATATCTTTGCGAAGTCTTTGATAAACTTCCTATAGTAGCCAGCCAACCTCAAGAAACTTCTCACTTCAGTAGCATTTTTAGGGACCTTCCAATCTTGGATGGCCACCACCTTCGCGGGATCCACAGCTATCCCTTCTTTGGAAACAACGTGCCCTAAGAATCACACTTCCTCTCTCTAGAAGTGACACTTAGTAAATTTAGCTTTAAGTTTATGCGCTCGTAGAGTCTCCAACACTTCCCTAAGATGTAGAGCATTCTCTTCTTCATTCTTAGAAAAGATCAAGATCTCGTCTATAAAGACCACCACGAATTTATCAAGGTACTCCCTAAACACCCTGCTCATCAAATCAATAAAGTATGCGGGGGCGTTTGTCAAACCGAAAGGCATCACTAGCCATTCATAGAAATCGTCCGGAGTCCTAAAGGCAGTATTGTTAATGTTATCCTCAGCCACTCTCAACTGATGGAAACTAGTGGCTAAGTCCAACTGCGAAAACACTGAGGCGCCAACTAACTGATCGAAGAGATCGTCAATCCTCGGTAGTGGGTGTCTGTTCTTCTTAGTAAGCCTATTAAGTTCTCTATACTCCACTCAAAGTCTAAGGGACCCATCCGCCTTCGTGGCAAATACTACTGGAGCACCCCACTCCGATATACTTCGTCTTATGAACCCCTTCTCAAGCAACTCCTTCACTTGCTTATTGAGTTCCCTCCTTTCACGAGGAGCCATGTGGCATACTGGCAAAGATACTGGTTTTGCATTATCCACAAGATATATTCGAAAATCTATCTCCCGCTTCGGAGGCAAGCCCTTCACCTCCTCAAACACATCCGAGTATTCTCGGACCACTCTAACAGATCGTAGATTCTCCACAGACGCGTCAAGCGATTCTAAATAACTTAGCATAACGGAATTTATGGGATTACAAAAGATTTCGAGAGCGTTACCAAGGCGAGTCTTGAGCCAAACTACTCTCCTTTCACAATCAAGAACGGCCCCATTTCTGGATAACCAATCCATTCCTAAAATTAGCCCATAGCCCGTGAAGCCCAAAACATAAGCATCACATCTAAACTCAACGATAAGTATAGAAATTTTCAAATCCAAACACATCATGGACAAATAAGCTGAGCCCCCAATTGGATTCGAAACAACTAAGGGATCCTCTACTAAACTGGTGTTTAAGTGTAGTGCTTCAACTAATGATGTAGAGATAAACGAATGCGATGCGCGCGAATCGAATAAGGTACGGACATGATGATCAAACAGAAAAACTAAGCTTTCAACAGAAATGGTTCTACCTCGTTCTTGTAGCGGTGGGACCACGAGAGCCTGAACTTGTCCCCTTGCCTGCCCTGGTGCCATAAGAGCCTGCACCTGTCCTCCCGAGGTAGACCCTGCCCTCTGCCCCTTCTTTGGGCAGTCCTTCACTAGATGTCCCGTTTCACCACAGTGGAAACAGCCAGTCTTCTTTTTCTTTCTACAATCCTTGCTGAGATGGCCTGGTGTCCCAAAGTTAAAGCATTTCTTCTTTCCCTTGCCATTATTGTCTTTACCACCCTTCTTGTTTTGCTGTTGAGGTTTCTTCTGATCCCCTTTCTTCTCAGGTGCCTTATTAGCATTAGCGCCTTTCTCCTCGTGCATGAGTGCCATGTCCACTAGCTTCTCAAAGGTGGCCCCCATAGGGATGTGGGTCATAGCCAACCCCTACAATGGCTCATTCAAGCCATTAACGAACCTCAGAGCCTTCTTCTCCGGCGTGTTCACTAAGTCCAAGCCAAACCTTGCTAACTGATTAAATTTGTTGACATATTCTTTCACTGATGAGCTTCCTTGCTTCAATGTCAAGAACCTTTCCATGTATAAATTCTCTTCTTCCCGTGAGTGAAACTTTGCCTCAAACCTACGCCTGAAATCCGCCCAAGAGTCAACAGGACGCTCCCCATTAGTGACCTCCCACCAAAATGAGGCCTCTCCCTTCATTAACCAAGCTGCTAATTTGACTTTCCTGCCTTCTTCTACTTCAAAGATTTCTAGCAATTCTTCCACCTCCTTAAGCCAATCTCTAGCTTCCACAAACGTTTCTGACCCTTGATAAGGTTTTCCGCCCATACCCTTAAATTCCTTGCACGTCTTTGCAAAAGTATCAACGCGAGGAGGAGGAGGAGGAGGGACGGGTGCAACTGGTGGTGGAGGAACATTGGCTAGACCTGCAGCGGCCCTAGCCTCTAATAACCTCCTATACCATCCTGGTATCATTACACAATCCGGAGGTTAAGATCTTCAGCCATGCTGAAACGAAAAAGGAAAGATTCAAAATGGAGAATTCGAAAGATAAAGATATATGGCTATTGGGGATTATGTTTTACATAAAAACTTTTCTCTTTAGATTACTCATCAAGACATGTTTTTGAAAATACTTCTTCCAAAAATACTTTAGAAAAATATTTTTTCTAAAAAAATTATCTGTTCTGGTAACCTTAAGCTCTGATACCATGTGTAACACCCCACGTCCATTAATGTCACTCACAAAGGGAATGCATTAACTTCCATGGAGGTTTTAAGTGAATGTAGAACAGAAAAATTACAACAAGACAGATAATAAGTAGTACTTGGAAATCTAAAACTTTATATTATTGCAGCGGAAATTAAACATGTTTGTTACATCATAAAACCATAAATCAGAGTCAAGTACAATATCCTTCTTGATAAAACGAAATACATAACCCCATTACATAAATATCCATGAAAGAAGATAACAAGCTGAACTTTACTTCAGCGGTCCAAGCTTTCCAAAGAGAGATGAAGCAATCCAATCAAATTCCGCTAGAGCCGGGCCCACCCTTAGGACCTGGTGGGGGGAAAAAGATAGAAATAGAGGGGGTCAGACAAAAAGTCTGGCGAGTATGATAATTCTAACAATACTATTATCAAAATAGTTAGACTAAGGCATAAGTTGGAAAACAAGGAAATGTCTATGAACTATTGGGTATAGAAGAGCAGATAAAGATAACGTTAAGGGCACACCTAATACTAACGAATAATTACTACACTGCACCGCACCAGTCATCCTAAAGGTCACTCCCACTTGCTTCACTTAGAAACTTTATATAAATAACTTCGTGTACCCCTAGCTGACTACATAGGTGCCGCCTGTCCCTATCTCCGCTAGGTGTACCCCACTACCCACTTTCGATCGGCTCGCTACTCGTAGATACCCGTGCTGGCCCCACAGTGGGGTGTATCACTCCCCTAAAGTGGCAACCCGATACAACTTGAGAATGCACGGCTTACACCTACACGATGCAACAAAGTCTTACCTACCAGCCCGGGTCCACACACGCATATGAAACCCGTTGGACTTGCGTTGCCACCGCTACCCCTTTTGGCCTCTTATAGTCAAGCCCAGTATGCGTGTCCCGTCCTCGACTTGTGTCGAGCCCACAAAGATACGTTTGGGTTACTAGTTGAAATAGGCCCCCACAAGCTATCCACCTAAGCTTGTCCCACTAGTATATCCCACTTAACCCTCTTCTTAGTCATGTTCATTTACATGTGTTTGGTTAAGTCTTACTAATCGTATTTCAAATGCCACTAAAGGCAACCACTAGATTCCTCATGCCACCCAAGGCACCTACTTAACCCCCCTGTCCCACCTTACATGTTTATCAGGTTAAGTATTTCTTAATTCATTCAGGCCATAACCTCATAAAGACCTCTCACATTATACTGGCATTTATGGCAGTTGGATTTGCCGGGCGGGTCCGGGCAGTCTTACACCATAAAAGAGTCTAACCTCGTGTCTTTACAAATGTTATGCTTTAATTTGGGCCTAGGACCTCTCACATTGGGCTGACATTTGTGACTACTGGATTTGTCGGGCGGGTCCGGGCAGTTTTACATCATAAATGAGTCCAACCTCGTGTCCTAAGCATTGATTATCACTTATAATCTTTTACCCCAGTTTTAATAATTCCCTATTCAAATCATTAATCTTCCAATTTTAATGATGTCCATAATTCACTCAATTATGGCCATCCACTTATGGTATGCAAAATCATATCAATTGCACCCCAATTTCTTAACATTAAATCCTTAATATTACCCCTACCCCACGTTATACGTTCGCTTATTCAATGCAAAATATACGTTAGACTCGAATAGTCTAACTCATAGCACGAAGATAAATTATCACAACATATAGGCAAATAAAATAGGCCTAATCATAATAGGGTGAAACTTGCATAAAACTACACGTGTTATGGATCTAAAGGTGTCAACTTGTTTGGTTAAATGTCACAATTTAAATGATATGATCATAACCCAAATTCATGTATAAACTTGCATATGGAGTTTTATGCAACATAATGATGGTGTGAACTAGGATCTAACACATAGAACTCACCCATGTCATAGCATAATTATAGGTCTAAATAGATGTCATGACATATGTTCATAATCTTTACTAATCAATCTAAACTTGCATACATGATTTGTCATATAAATCAACATAGCCCAAATAATATCAACATTATGATTTGATTAACATGAACTAATTAGCATAGATAATAACATCATGACTTTATAACATGTATGATTTATCACAACTTAGCATAGAAAATTACAACCTATACAATATCATCATAGCATGATTTACAACATATAGGATAACATCATCACATAACATAGGATTTACAACATACATGATAGTAAAAGGTATACAACCACATATATGACAATTCACATCATTTTCTTATGATCCATATCACATCTTAATCTAATTAGTTTAATAATAATCTTGTTAAGATCATCATACTCACAATTAGAGAAGAAAGAGAGTCTTGATTTGCTTTAGAGTTGAGTAGAATTAGAATTTTGATTAGCTTTCTTCCTTCTTAGTAGGCGGCGGCTACACTGAGTTCCATGGCGGCGGTATGACGGTGGCTATTCTATTTTTCATGTGAATTAGAGTGGGAGACTACCTAGGTATTTATAGAGTTTAGGATTTATTTAGGCCGTCAGATCAACTCAGAACTAAACTGAACTGTTTAATTTGCCAACTCAGCCCTAAAGACACATCAGCAGCTCAAGATTAGGCTCAGTCAAACCCTAGCCGCTTGGACCAGGTCGACACCCAGGTCGACTGCGCAGTCGACCTGGTCCCTGGGGTGTCGACTGCCCAGTCGACTCCCCAGTCGACCTGGGTGCTGGGCGGGAAATTTCCCGCCTAGCCCGTTTGACTTCGAATTTTGAATTTTAATTTTTCTGAAATCTGTTTTGAATTTTCTGAAACTTCCGATGGCCATAACTTCTTCATACGAAGTCCAATTTACGCAAACTCAGACTCTATTTCAACCAAAATTCCGAGACGAACACAATGGCGCAACCCATTTCCTACAATTCTCACGTCCGAGATTGGTTGTTCTTTAATTTGTGAATATTAATATTAACAGAATTACGGGGTGTTACAAAATGGGCTAATAGAAAATACAAGCCGCAAACGAAAAATTCAAAATATAACAAGTGAAAAAATTTAGATAGCCCAAACGATGAATTTTTTGCTACAATTGCTAGAAACCCGGATATATCAAACCAGATTGCCCACGGATAAGGAATAAAAAGGGAAAGCAAAGAAAGAAGAAGAAGGCTTTTGCTACTACATGGGATGATGAGGAAGGAGAAAAAGCTTCTGACAATGATGAAGAGGAAGCTAATTTGTGCCTTATGGCATAGTCTGATTCGAAAAGTAGTGAAGAGGATTCAAGTGAGGTATCGAACTTCACTTTAAAGACTTGATTTTAATGTGTTAGAATCTCACAAAAACTATTGATTCTCTTGAGATAAAAGTTAAGAAATTCAAATCTGATAGGTCAAAATAAGTTCGAGAAAATAACCAATTAGAAAGAAAACTTGAAACGATTAATAATTCACAGATTTCAAAATGCAAAAAAATATCAAATTTTGAGTGATGATTTTTTGAATTTCAAAACTAGTTTTGAATTGCTTGAAAGTGAAAAGTCGAATTTGAAAAACGATAATTGTGATTTTGAAAAGGAGATTCAAAAGCTTAGAGAAATTTAAAAACTTGATTTTGAAAAGAGAAAACAATTTGAAATTGAGATTTCCAAGTCCAACGCTAAAATTAAATTGCTTGAAAATAAAAATATGGTTTTAAAACAAACAGATGATGAATTGAGGATGATCGCTATTAATCATTGTTCGAATTTAATGAAAGAAAATAGTGATCTTAAATTTAAAATTCAAAAACTTGAATCAACTTTGGCAGAATTTTGTAAAAGGGAGAAATCGTTGAATATGTTGTTAAAAAAAATCAAATTTTATTGAAATGAAATTTCACACATCTTTGTTGTTTTATGTTTCTTCTAATTCATTTTGGAAAACATTGAAAAACTGAACTCAATACAACACACTACTTGAAAGTTATGATTGAATAGTTGTAAAAAAACATAGTTTTGACTTGGCTTAAGTATTTGTTTTCGAAACCATTTGTAATTGATTGTTGAATTTCATGGATTATAATTTTTGGTTTTGAATTCTAAAAATAATTTTTTATCAAGTGATTTCAAATAATTTTCTTTATTCAAATCACTGACTGTCCCTTGTGCTTGTTAAAAAATACTCTAAAATATTCTCTTGTGATTCTTGTTTGAAACTGGTTTTGTGTTGCTTTGATAAAGGAAATTGATTTGTTAGGATTCATTTGAGTGTCTTGGTGATTGAACGAATGGTTGGAAAATCAGTGACTAGATTTCATTGAATTTCATATGCAATTTGAATTATACATACAAGTGATTTTTAAAATTGTCTAGGAGTAATCAGTCTTAGAAGTATTAGAAAAATTCACATTTTACTGATTGATTTTGAAACTGATTTTTACCTAGCATTATTGGTTTAAAAACCACTCTTGAAATTGATATTTTGAATTTTAAAATCATTTTGATTAATTATTCAAAAGTTGAAATTATTGATCAATTTGAACCATTTTGGAACTCATCTAAATTTTTAGTAGATTTATGAAATTGTGATGAGTTGTGACTATGGTATATTTAATAACAAGAGAAAATATTATTTAAATTCTCATGATGGTTGGGTAGATTTTATAATATTTTGAAATTAGTGCTTATTTCACGATCATCTTTTATTTCTATCATATTTCTATCACTCATCATGGTTTTATATAACGTAGGGAGTTTAAATTTTTTTGGAAATAAGGAAATATTTTTGGAATTATTTTGAAATAAAAATTATGTTTATCCTTGGTTCTCACTCTCATTCAAAAGTCCTCGCGGTTATGCATGGGTGAATCACATTAATTTCTATATGCTTCCATTCTCATTTAAAAGTACTCGTGGTTATGCATGGATGGAACTTATAAGAGAGGGTAAAGTTAAGTATTCTTCTAATCTCATTTAAAAGTCCTCGTGATTATGCATGGTTAGAAAATACTCAACAAATTTAAGTTACTACTAACCCCATTTAAAATTCCTAGCGATTACGCGTGGTTAGAAAGTGCTTAAATTATTTTGTGCTTAAATTTGAAATTTATTTGAAAACTATGAAATTTATAAATCCTATAGATGAAATTTTAAAAAACTCTCCTCATTTTTATAAATTCAATCGTAAATCCATTAATCTGAAAAGTGAAATTTGCTTTTGATTTGAAGAATATTATGATTTTTTTTGATTAAATGAGATTTATGATACATATTTTCCCTCTTGATTTGAATTTATATTTCTAGTCTATGTTCATTACTATTTCGATTTCTATTATTATATTGATGATAACAAAAGGGAGAGAATGATTAAGATTTTAATTGATGAGTGAATAATTCAAGAATATTTTAATATTGGAAATTCAATATTTTTAAATCACTCATATATGCATATATATAGGGGGAGTTCAATTGTAAGGGAAGCATACCAATAGGGGGAGTATTACATTTCACATTGCTGTCAATGCTGATTTCTTCTCTCACTGCTTCTGATTGTCTACAACTTGATTTTATAGGTGATTGAATGGCGTGGCTAGGTTGTTCTGGAAGATCATCATCAGTTTCATTATCACTGTGGTGGCCTTCAGAGTTACTAGCAGCCTTGTCACATTTCTCATGATGCCACATGTCAGTAATACTATGCAAATCAGGGATGCTAACCTTTAGATTGTATATCTTTAATGTGGTTTGTATATCGGATCTGCTATAAGGGTAGATATTCTCTTCAAAAATAACATGTCTACTTGTAAATATTCTACCAGAATTATCTGTACATATAAACCCTTTTTGATTATTAGAGTAACATATGAATGTACAAGGTTTAGATCTATAATCAAGTTTTTAATTGTTACAAGGCCTAAAGTTAGGAAAACATAAACAACCAAAGATTTTTAGACTATTGTAATCAGGTTTTTCTTTAAACGGCTTTTCAAGAGGAGTGTTGTCTTTTTGTACTCTAGTGGGCATTCTATTTATTAGATATACTGCACTACTGAAAGCATCAGGCCAATACTTAAGTGGTAAAGATGCTTGGGCTAGTAAAGTTAAACTTGATTCAACTATGTGTCTATGTTTCCTCTCAACTATGCCATTCTGCTCAGAGGTATAGGGACATGTCATTCTGTGTATAATACCCTTATTTTTGAAGTAATCAGTTAGAGGTTTGTATTCTAACCCTCCATCAGATTGCATGATTTTAATTAGACAGTTTATTTGATTTTCAAACATTTTGATAAAACTATTGACTGCATTTTTAGTATCTGACTTAGCTTTTAATAAGTATATCCATGTATATCTAGAGTAAGAATCAACAAATGGTATGTAGTATTTATACCCATAATCAGAAAATATTGGAGATGGACCCTAAATATCAGTGGTAATTAATTGTCCAGATATAGAATATCTATTTGATGAATCAGAAAAGAGTAATTTGTGACTTTTTCCCATTTGACATTAAGTGCAAACATAAGGCAATTTTGCAGGAACAAAGTTTATATTATTATCATTAAGAATTTTGGTTACAATACTAGCACTAGGATGGCCTAATTTATAATTCCATAAATCAAAGATGTTTCTAGTTTGAATTTCATCGTTCACAGTCAGATTGTAATGTGGATGTTCATTGATAGTAGAATTATAGTTGTTGAGATTGAGTTCATAGAGTCCCTTTACAGCGTTACCCAGTAGAAGAATTTCCCTAGTTAGTATGTCTCTAACTACACAGTATTTAGGAAAAAAATTCAAAGTATACGTTATTATCTCTAGCAAATTGAGACACGCCAATTAGGTACTTCTTAATAGTGGGGACTTATAACGACCCACATTTGCAGAGGTATTATAATTAATTAATTTAATTATATAAATAGTGATATAGTGAATTAAATGGTCGTGGAATTAAATAATGGTGAATATTTAATTAAAATAATAAATTAAATAATATATTTAATTTTGAAATAATCAGAATTGGCTGAAATGGCGATATGGTGTGAACTGGATCATCTGTGATATTTAATTTTGTTTAGAATTGAAGTAAAATAACGAATATATTATTTGAACGACAGTTTGAACGAAAAATATATTATAATTAAAATCGAGCTCGAAATGGCGCTCAGGTTCATAAATTGGCGATTCGAACTTCAACTGAATATACAGAAGCCTTTTTAAGCCGGATTTCCGTGAAACAAGAAACGTTTGGAGCTGGCGGCGTATATCTATCTAGTGGAAGAGAAAAATCGGGATTTCGTCGTGTAGATTTTGATTTACGTTCAAATCAAATTTTAGAAAAGTTATTGTGGAATTCCTTATATAATTTATAAAGGAATTTCATTATAAATCGAATATCGATTTAATCGAGATTTGAAATATCAAGTTATAAATCCCAGTGGAGCTGTATGGTATTCCACTGTGAGTATATACGATAATATAAATTTATTTGTATTTGATTTAATTATATTTATATATTTAAAATGGGTCATTTAGAGCTTTAAAAATAGCCAGTTTTGCAAACGAAGTCGGAATTCAACGAAACTAATTTTGTTGGATCCGCAATGTCAAATAGTTGTTATATTTCTAGTTTCGTGATTTTTAGAGTCACTGTGTGGTCGTACCGGTTTTTAGAGTGAAAAAACAGTTAGTATTTTGACCTTTAAAAATACGCTGTGTGAGCATACAAGTCGGAATTCGACGAAACCAGTTTCGTTAGGACCGTAATGTCGAATTGAAGGTGCATGTCCAGTTTGGTGATTTTTGGGTATCGTATGTGGTCGCAGGGATTTTTAAGGACCAGAGACAAACAGAAAATCGAGAAAATAAATATAAAAATCGATTTAAAATTTAATATAAAAAATCCTATATAATATCCTTTAGTACCCCTTAACCCCAACCTAAATTTCCACAGTCAAAAACATCACGCCGCCACCAAAGAAAAACGAAACAAGAAAATTCTCCTTCCAAAAATCCAAAGAATTCCTAGTAAAATCTATAAATCTCAAGAACTATATATATTGGATCCCTGAGAGAATCCCTTCCAGCCTATACCCGTTTCATTGGGTTCGACGCAGAAAAGTTCTCATTGGAAATTCACAACGGTAGCTAGGGCTGACCGCAGTTCGAAATCTGGGATGTCGGAGGGACAGTAGAGGTATGGACGAGATTTTGGTGTCGAGGAGGTGCATGTGTGCGATCTTTGGGGTATTCGGTTGAAATTTGTATCGATTGATTTACTGTAGTGGTGCGTCGAGCTCATGGGGTCACGCCAGGAGAGGAAGATCCGGGTTCTTCATTGAACGGACGAAGTGAAAGAGGGATCAACGAGAGGAACGCTGGTGGGATCCTGGTTGAACTCGGTAGTTTGATAGTGGAGAAATTGGGAGGTAAGAGGAACGGTGTGGAGGTGTGTTGTGTGTTACGTTTGAGTGTAGCAGGTTTGGGGAAGAAGTCTTTTGGAGTGGGTATGGGCTAAGCAGGGTAACGGGCCGTTGAAATTAGGGGTAAAGGCCCAATGAAATTGAAGTTAAGTTTTAATTAAAATAAAAAATAAATGTATTAACTTTTATTTATCATACCTTTCTCATATGAAATCAGAATCACGAACCGTAAGTTGCGTTGGGGACGTATGGACGAGAGCTTCACAATGAAGCTGACTGGAAGTGGATTGGTGCTCGTTTGAATTTAAGGCGAATTAAACTATTTGATTCAAATCAA
Organism: Allium sativum; assembly: GCA_030737875.1. NCBI lineage: Eukaryota > Viridiplantae > Streptophyta > Magnoliopsida > Asparagales > Amaryllidaceae > Allium > Allium sativum. Next base: position 393,764,550 of record CM060925.1, read on the forward strand.
ATAACAGTTTATCGTTCTTTAACAATGAACTGCCAATGAGAGTAAAACTCACCAACTCTGAGCAGTTATATTTTTATAACGTATTTTAGAACTGATAATTATTTGTTGATTGGTGTGTAGATTTGGTTGATTGAACTGCAACTATATTGATTCTGTTTATCATAATAGTTCATATCGAACTGAAATCAATGTTAATGATATTGTTTAACATCTGTGATGCAGGGAAACAGGTCGGAGGAATCCAACTGGATTCCTCAACATTTATTTTACTGTTTTCATATATGGTGATATATGATGTGATATAAAATCTGCTGATGATGATGTGTGTTTAAATGATATAAATCATTGTGATTTGGTATTTTAAATACAGTAAGAATGTGACGATCCCAAAACCCCGTTACACGGTGTTAAGGATAATCATTGGAATATAACACATTAATCATCATTAGCAGATCACAGATAATAGCATAAACAGAAAAATAGAATAATTTACACACATATGACAGCGGAATCATATAGATATCATCACATCAGAGAAGCACAGTACAAGATACAACTTAGTGCATAGTGATACATAGTCAGTCACCATCGCCTGAGGCGGAATCATACATAAGGAGTACGCAAAATAAATATCAGTCTACATCACCAATGGTGGAATCATAATATAGATACAATAATGGCGGAGAAAATCCAAGTTAGCACGGTGTAGTCAAGCCTCGCCATGAGCCAAAAGGTGCGTCAGAAACCTGTAACTTGGATGCCCGTGTGAAAATGAGGGCACCCGAGTTTGCAAGGTGAAACAAACTACGAGTCAGTCATGGGATTGGTATGAGAAATCTACTTAACTTATTAACAACAATAATAAGGCCAATCAAAGGACCACGCCACTTTCGCGGAACGGGTTTACTCCAATGAGTGCTAGTGCATGAAATAAAGTAAATGATTAAATCATCGCAATGCTTTTTATAAAATGAAGCCATTATAAGACTCAGGTCCCATCACACAATGCAACGCAAGCCGGAGGATAGAGTTTTTACCTTATAATGGCCAAAAATGCTTCATACGAATAAAACAAAAGTGTTTGATATTATTACTAGTGTATATATATTTCAAAAGCGATTTCAATCATAAATATCAATCATAGGTGGCATAAATGACCCATACCACTATGTCGCCGTACTAGTAATGCAATCACGTCCGCATATTTCGTAATGGAAATTGGATTCCTTCATGAGTCGAGGCAAGGGGCAAGCTCCTCTCCGTTCGAGACACTCTAGCAAATGTCCCAGGACCCCACTATGATCCTTGGAATTGGCTGGGCCGGTCCTCTCTTACTTTTGAGGATTGGCAATTCCTGAACACATGTTTCCCGGTCCTTATAGACCTATAATCGAGGCGCCTCGCATTCCAACAACCACACAGGTGAAAAGTATATATAATGTCAGGCCTGGTAGGTCACTGACACCACCATAGCTAGAAAGAAACGTCGTGCTCTCCCAGCGGTCCGTCTCCAGTTTTTGACTCATACCGAGGTGTGAGGCTCGCGAATTCACGTCATACACAAAGCTATGTCACACAGACCATGCTTTGATCATCAACCACAAGACTTTGCTTTGCAACAGAAGCCTTGATCATATGCCACTTAGGCGTGCCACATAGGCAATCCACTCCATGCGACTGATTTCTATCAATACATAACCTCTGAGCTCGTACGTCTCAGAGAAGGGCGTTAAGCAAGAGAATAAATTCTCTGCCGCCAAACGGATATATATTTAACAGAGATCAATCAGCACAGAAAAAAATCCAATGTCAGACATACAGTCCATTTACAAGTCCGTTCTGGGTCTGAACGAAACCGGAGGCACCAATTCCTTGCATATCCATACAATCAACAGTATGTTTGGATGGCTACTACTTCAGTTCCTTCATGGTAGCTACTCCAATCACGAGCATCAGTAGCGCCCATCCATCCAATGTGAAGATCGTCGGTCTTCAACCGTCTTCGACTCTTCGACTTCTCAACGTCGATCGATTATTTGAAATGAGATGAACTCGGCCTTTTCAAATAACCCACGTCTATTTAGATTTTCAAATCAATTATTCACATGGTTGGACTATTCAACATTCACATTTCAGTTCTTTAGTTATAATTTTCATGTCAAATACATTCAACCATCACATATCAAGCAAACACAATGAAATTGGTTTATTTCCACTCTATATCGTATATAGTATTTTATAACGATATATCGCCATTTTTATTTATTTTAAAACGGCCATATTTAATTAAACGACATTTCAAGTCATGTCGATGCACTGGCGCTGCTTTTCACTAATTTTGTTTTACACATATCCGAAAATCTAACCGTTGGATCTTCACAAATTCTACATCATTAGAAAGATCATTTCAAAACAAATCCAACGGTTTCAGTTTTGGGAAAATCTGACGGTTGGATCTACCACACTAGCCATTTGAAGTTACGATTTCAATTTATGAACTACAGCGTCGTTATTCGATTTAATTTAATTATATATATATATAAATATAATCGCTTCTGGTGCTGTTTTTCTTCAGATTTGAATTAAACATTCCAGACAATCCAACCGTTGGATCTTCACAAAGTTGGTGCCGTTGGAAAGATATTTCCAAGGCGAACCCAACAGTTGCGGTTTCGGGAAAATCCAATGGTCGGATTTCCCGCACTAGTCGTTTGAAATCACGGTTTCAAAACATGAATTGCACGGCCACATTTCGTTTTAATTTTATTTATATTTATATATTTATATAAATATAGCTCATTCAAAAATTCCTATATCGTTTTCACTTCAATTATTTCACTAACGCCTTTAATTTTTGGAAAATTTCGCCATAACCTCCTTTGTACGGGAGGGGCTGGGAAAATTCCCAAATAGCCACACGGGCGTCTCATGTCAAAAAGAAAAAGAAAAAGCAAGCGGCTAGCCAACAGGCTCATAAAATCATCACCCAAACAAAACAGTAAATGTGTACCTATTTGTCGGGCACAAAATTTTATTCCTCTTCTCTAGCCCCTTTGCTATAACCTGTTCAATAAATATGCACGTACATATATACAATTTATATCACTTATCATTTTCCATTCAACTTCATATTTGATTTACTTGGGTTTAAAAACACCATTCATTCTAATGTTGCATGCATAGGCTAAAATCATATCATTAGCTAATTAATGTATATTTCAACTCATGCATATTTTATTTGAACAAGTGGCTATTTTTAACACTTCGCATTTCAAAGATGATAATTTCGGCGAACTAAAATAGATTTCAACATGTAACTATTTTATTTAGTTCCTATGCATGTTATAAATAATATTTCTTCACCAATATTTGTTTCAACGTCCGCATATCTTTAGCATATCACATATATGATAAAAATGATATTTTTATCATTTAAAATATTTATTCGACAAATGGATGTTTTCCACACTTCATAGTTTCAATAAAAATGTAATTTTTATTGTTCGATCTTTTTATTCAACATATGAACTTTTCCATTACACACACTTCTCAACACATGAGCATTTCCACACATGGATATTTTATTTATGTTGTTCATATTAGAAAGATGGAATTTTTATTGTTGAAACTATTTATATATAAGGAGAATATTTTACATACTTCATATATATTATAAAAATGTGATTTTTATTGTTTAGACACTCCATTCATTCACAAATGAATTTAATTATCACACATCACTTTTCAACACATGAACATTTCCACACATGGATATAGTTTCAACACATGACTATAATTTCAACGCATGAAGATAATTTCAACATATGAAAATAATTCTAACACATAAAGATTATTCAAAATTTCGGCAGCATAACGGCAGGGTAGTTAAAACCGGCACCGTCCCTAGTACGGCTCCTCGCTCTACCTTAAAACCTCGCGGTTTTTGACAATGGGGATTCATGCATCTAATTCGCACGTAGGCGGCATGTTTTATTTTTATTTCCACAAATATTTCCAATTCATTTCAATCACCAATGGGTATTTTTCAACCACAACCAAACAATATCAACCACAAACAATTATTCAACCATTCGTATTTTTCATCCAATATTTCACACCAATTCACAATAATAAATATCGTCCATGGTTTGTGGACGAGGGGAGTATATATATATATATATATATATATTATTGCTATATTTGACATGCATTTCAACACATATATCAATTATTCTATGCATGTATAATTCATACTTCGCTCATATAGCTTACACCACGCATGTACATAAGGTATACAACACATGTGTAATTTATATTTCGCAAATATAATTTATACAAGACATTTTCCATTCAAATTATTATAATTTAGATTTCTCACATTAGTTTGCGGGGTGCTAAAAATCGTAGATGACTCAGAAAAATTCGCGGCTTCTTCTATGTGATAGAGAGCTTCCTTGCGGTCCCGATGTTTCCTGTTTCATCGAATTTCGTCAACACACCAAAAAGATATTATTTTTCAAAGTGCGGACATCGAAAAGGACTCACCTTTCATGATGGTTCGAAACTAGGTTTGAGGTTTTCGCGAAATCCGTTGACCTAGACGACGATCAGGGAGTTGGACGTCAACAAGGGGAGTGAGGCGCGTCTAGTGGTGGTGGTCGCGGCCAGTCCGGTCGTCGGAGCAAGGCGGGGCGGCGGTTTGAAGCGTCGAACTTTGGAGAGGTGGTTCTCGGTGGTAACGCGATGGTTGGTGGCGAAACGGGTATGGATTTATAGAAGAGGGAGAGATGAATGGAAAGTTCAACTGGAGGGGGCGCTGATAATGGCTGAGGCGGTCGGAAATCGCCAGGGAAGGGGGGAGCGTATTCATCGTCGATGTCGAAGGGGGGCGGGGTTTTTCTGTGATTTTTTTTTATTTTAATGAGTGGAGAATTTTGATTGGCCCGTGGGTTTTATTAAATTTTAAATAGTGTTTCCTCCAACGAACTCCTTTTCAAACCCAACGACTGTCACCCGTAACTAAACACCTCCATCTCGGACACAATGGGATAAGTTTCGTTGGCCAATTCGACTGTTACAGTCAGTTATTTTTCAAATTAAAGTATAAAACATTTAATTTTTAACTTTGAACTTACATTTCAATTTGCCAGGGCCAAAAACTGATTCGAAAAATTCCAGAAAAATAAATCTAGCTATGTTTTAACGCTACGGTCCCAACAAAACTAGTTTCGTCGAATTCTGAGATCGTTTGAAAAATGGCCATTTTCTGGTCGATCCAATTTAACAGAAATTGACCAAAAACATTTTCTTTTGCCACGCTCATATACTAGCTTCAAAAATTATGAAATTTGAAACCTAGCAATAGTTTGAAATCCCGGACCCAACAAAAGTGGTTTCGTCGAATTCCGAGGTCGTTTGCAAAATATCAATTTTCCAGAGCTATATATTCTATATAGCGACCATTCTGAAAATTCATTCCGCCATAACTTTTGATTCCCGTTATGAAATTTCGATTTTTCAGATTCGTTAGAAAAGTATTGATAAACAGATTTAAATATTTTTGGTCTCGCTAAAATCCGTTATATTCTCCACCCTGCACAGTCAGTCAAAGTTTGAATTCAAATTTTCAAACTGACTCATTATTTCTAATTCACTATTATATTGAAATATTCTATTTAAATTGTTCAAATTCCTTTGAAATCACCAATTTAAAAAATTTTAATTGGCTCGTATTTTCCGGGTTATTACAATCTCCCCCACTTATAACTTTTCGTCCTCGAAAAGGAAACAACAGTAAAGTAGGAAACAAAATGTAAATGCAAAGTATTGTAAAGGTACCTTGCACCGGAATTAGTCAGAGATATCCACTCTGCATTTGGGGTAAGCTTGCTTAATGCTTTCCTCAGTCTCCCAAGTACAGTCTCTAGGATCACTGCTCCACTGCACTTTTACTAAATGAACCTTTTTGCTTCTTAGTTCTCTAGTTTCTTTGCCAACAATCTTTAATGGCTCTCTTCTGAGTGCTAATTCTGGAGTTATGTCAATATCCTGTTGCGCTGCTTCTTCTACAACAAGATCCGGATCATGCACATGTCTTCTAAGTTGAGATATGTGAAACACATCGTGCACTCCAGGCAACCAATCTGGTAAATGAACCCTATAAGCAAGAGTTCCAATTTGTTCGAGTATAGGAAAGGGACCAATAAATCTCTGTGCCAACTTCCCAGTTTTGCCAAATCTGATTACTCCTCTCATCGGAGAAACTTTCAAATAAACATGGTCCCCAACAGCAAATGTCAAATCTCTTCTTCTAGAATCTGCATAACTTTTCTGTCGGCTTTCGGCGGTTCTCAAACGCTTTTTGATGAAGTCGACTTTATCAGATGCTTCTCTAATCATATCGGGTCCTAACACAAGTCTGTTGCCAGGTTCTACCCAACATGCTGGAGATCTGCAGGGTCTGCCATATAATGCTTCAAATGGCGACATCCTCAAACTTGCTTGATAGCTATTGTTATATGAGAATTCTGCCAAATGCAAGTGATCTTCCCATGACCCACCAAAATCAATTATACAAGCCCGCAATAAATCTTCTAGAATTTTATTCGCCCGCTCAGTCTAGCCATCTGTTTGAGGGTGATAAGCGGTGCTCATATTCAGTTTCGTTCCCAATTCTGTCTGGAAAGCCTCCCAGAATTTGCTAGCAAATATCGGGTCTCTATCACTGACTATGCTGATGGGAATTCCATGCAGCTTAACGATTTCTTTGAAATATATCTATGCTAGACTTTGAGCGGTTTTATTGGATCTGACAGGTATAAAATGGGCAGTCTTCTTGAAGCAATCTACGATTACCCAAATACTGTCATTACCATTCCTGGTTCGCGGCAAGCCATCTATGAAATCCATGGAAATCTGTTCCCATTTCCAACTTGGGACTTCCAACGGTTGCAACAATCAAGCTAGCTTCTGTTGGTCGCTCTTGACCAATTGACAAGTAGGGCATCTGCTAACATACAAAGAAATATCCCTTTTCATTGCCTTCCACCAGAAAGTGCGTTTGATATCGTTGTACATTTTACTCACCCCGGGATGGATGAAAAATTTGGATTTATGGCATTCATCCAGCACTTCTCTTTTGAGCTCAGGAATGTCGGGAACACATATTCTTTTATTCAACCTTAGAACTCCCTCACTATCCACTTGGAAACTGGAGCCTTCGCCCCTTTGAATCCTTCTTATCATCGCTTTCACAAAATTGTCACTTTTCTGAAGAACATATATTTTACCAACCAGTCCTGGCGTAATTATAAGATTGGCAATGATTGCGGTTTTCCTACTAAGTGCATCTGCTACAACGTTAGCCTTCCCCGGCGTATACATGATATCAAGATCATACGCTGCAAGAAATTCTAGCCAACACTGCTATCTCAAATTCAGATCTTTCTGGGTGTATAAATACTTCAATGATTGATGATCTATATACAGTATAAATTTCTCGCCCAATAAATAATGCCTCCAGATTTTCAATGCAAAAACGATAGCTAGCAACTCAAGATCATGAGTTACAAAATTCTTCTCATGCGGTTTCAGTTGGCGGCTTGCATACGCGACTACTTGGCCTCATTGCATTAACACTGCACCAAGACCTCTAATAGAAGCATCTGTCCAAACCGTCAAATCCTGATTGCCATCAATAATGGTTAACACTGGAGCAGTTTCGATTTCGATTCCTGGAAAGCTTCTTCACAGTCGGAAGTCCACTTAAACTTCTCATGTTTCTTCGTGAGCTTCGTTAACGGACCGGATATCTTCGAAAAATCCTTAACGAACTTTCGATAGTAACTAGCCAACCCCATAAAACTTCTAACTTCTGTGGGAGTAGTGGGTTGTTTCCAGTCTTGAATTGCTGTTAGTTTGCTTGGGTCTACAGAAATCCCTTTCTCTGACACGACATGGCCAAGAAACTTGACTTCTTCTTGCCAGAAGACACATTTAGAGAATTTGGCTTTGAAGACGTTCTTTCTTAGAATCTCCAATACTTGTTCTAAGTGTTTTTCATGCTCGGGTTTTGATTTGGAGTAGATTAAAATATCATCGATGAATACGAGGACAAATTTATTCAGAACTCCCCTGAACACTCTATTCATTAGATCGACAAAGTATGCTGGAGCATTGCACAGGCCGAACGACATTGCTAACCATTCATAAAATATGTCTGGACCTCTGAAAGCTGTCAAAGGAACACACTCTTCTGCTATCCTCAATTGATGAAAACCTATAGCTAGGTCCATTCGGGAAAACACTTTCGCCTCATTCAATTGGTCTAGCAAATCATCGATGCGGGGTAATGGATACTTGTTTTTGAGCATCTGTTTGTTGAGGTCTTGGTAATCAATGCATAATCGAAGAGTACCGTCTGACTTTGGGACAAACACAACAGCTGGACCCCAATTAGAAAAGCTAGGTCTGATTAGACCCTTCCACAACAGTTGACGAGTTTGATCGCCTAATTCTTCTTTTTCCTTCGGAGTCATTCGGCGAATTGGATGTACCACTGGTCTGGCATTGGGAATTAGATCGATCCGGAATTCTATTTCTCTTTGCGGAGGTAAGTTTTCAACTTCTTCAAACACATCCGCATAGTTTCTAAAAGTCGGAATCTTTTCCAATGAAGTGGGGATAAGTTCTAATGCCGACCAAAATTCTCTATTCGGATTCGAACCATGACAGGGTATATATATATGTCCAAGCTTCATTCGAATTTTAACGATTCTTTCTGCACAATTCACTTCGGCTTCGTATTTCGTTAACCAATCTAGCCCAAGGATAACGTCGAATTCAGGAAAATCCATAACGATTAAATCAAAGGGAAACTTGTATCGAGAAAAAGAAACAGGTACTTTACAATATGAACTGAGAATGAGAGATCCTCCTATCAGATTATGTACTTCAACCGATTCTTTGAGCTTTCGCTGTTTTAACTTTAATTTGTGCACTGTGTTTCTAGCAATAAAACTACATGATGCACCTATGTCAAACAATACAGAAATAGGAATATTTTTAATGGTAAGGGTACCTCCCAAAACATCGGGTTTACCTGCTCCATCGGAAGCAGCTGGCGGGCTCGACCCATCATACACGTGAGCTACTGCGGCCTTCTTCAGCAAAAGACAGTCTTTGACTAGATGATCGGTCTTACGGCAATTAAAGCAGGAGCGAGGGTTCTGAGAACCCTGGCTTGAACCTTATGAATTTGTCTTCTGCCTCTTCGGGGCTGTGCACACATTAGAGTAGTGCCCCCATTTTGCCACATTTAAAGCAGCTTCCTCTTGGCGGCTTGCCAGTCTGAGGTTTGGAAGATGCTGCTTGGCTTGACTCAGCTTGATTCGCAGCAGGCTTGTGTTTGTTCCCGGCTTGGCTTCTAGCGCGATCCTGCTACAGATGTCTATGGTCTAGGTCTTCATAGTTGCATGTCATTTCCACCAGTTCGTTTAATTCCAGCTTGACATGGGCCATGGCTCTATCATGATACTGTCGCTTTAGCCCAAAGATAAACCTCTTATTTTTTGACTTTGAAGTGGCGACGAGCTCCGAAGCATAGGGCGACAACAGTGTAAATTTATTCAGATAATCCTGCACGGAAAGATCCCCCTGCTGGAGGTTAGCGAAGTCATCGTGCATTCGCTCTAGGGCTTATTCTGGGACATATTTCTCCTTGAAGAGTTCTTTGAATCCATCCCATGTTCTTCCAGCTTCTCTATTCCCGACGGTGAGAGATTCCCACCATAGTTCAGCTTGTTCTTGCATAAGCCAGGCACCCATAATAGCTTTATCTTCATCTCCAAGCCTTAGGCCTTCAAGAATTATCTCGCATGTTTTGAGCCATGCAAGGGCCTCTATTACTGTGCCAGTTCCCGAGAAGGTCTTGCCTCCTAAGTTTTTGTATATCTTAGCTACACGGTTTAGCTCGAAGTATTGAGCGGCCGGGGGTTGTATCAAAGGTCCTTCTTGAACTGGGGCCTCTCCCCTTCCTCGGCCTCGGCCGGCACGGCCTCCTCTAGCGGCGGCTGCTCGGGTTGCCATTTGTCAAGTTCTGTATTAGCAAGAAAAGAGTCAGCTAACAGAAATGATAGTTTATTGCATAGTTAAGCAGAAAATTTACAGAAAGATAACGATGGACTGATCAAATTGTTTTTTCTATTCTGCTCGGCTCATTCTAGGACTTTACTAGTCCTATCACTAATGAGCGACTCGCCTTAGAATACTACTTATTCTATTTTGACGAAATGTTTAATGTGTTAGACTCTAGAACTAAGGTTAACCAAAGCTCTGATACCAGCTATGACGATCCCAAAACCCCATTACATGGTGTTAAGGATAATCATTGGAATATAACACATTAATCATCATTAGCAGATCACAGATAATAGCATAAACAGAAAAATAGAATAATTTACACACATATGACAGTGGAATCATATAGATATCATCACATCAGAGAAGCACAGTACAGGATACAACTTAGTGCATAGTGATACATAGTCAGTCACCATCGCCTGAGGCGGAATCATACATAAGGAGTACACAAAATAAATATCAGTCTACATCGCCAATGGCGGAATCATAATATAGATACAATAATGGTGGAGAAAATCCAAGTCATCACGGTGTAGTTAAGCCTCGCCATGAGCCAAAAGGTGCGTCAGAAACCTGTAACTAGGTTGCCCGTGTGAAAATGAGGGCACCCGAGTTTGCAAGGTGAAACAAACTACGAGTCAGTCATGGGACTGGTATGAGAAATCTACTTAACTTATTAACAACAATAATAAGGCCAATCAAAGGACCACGCCACTTTCGCGGAACGGGTTTACTCCAATGAGTGCTAGTGCATGAAATAAAGTAAATGATTAAATCATCGCAATGCTTTTTATAAAATGAAGCCATTATAAGACTCAGGTCCCATCACACAATGCAACGCAAGCCGAAGGATAGAGTTTTTACCTTATAATGGCCAAAAATGCTTCATACGAATAAAACAAAAGTGTTTGATATTATTACTAGTGTATATATATTTCAAAAGCGATTTCAATCGTAAATATCAATCATAGGCGGCATAAATGACCCATACCACTATGTCGCCGTACTAGTAATGCAATCACGTCCGCATATTTCGTATTGGAAATTGGATTCCTTCATGAGTCGAGGCAAGGGGCAAGCTCCTCTCCGTTCGAGACACTCTAGCAAATGTCCCAGGACCCCACTATGATCCTTGGAATCGGCTGGGCCGGTCCTCTCTTACTTTTGAGGATTGGCAATTCCTGAACACACGTTTCCCGGTCCTTACAGACCTATAATCGAGGCGCCTTGCATTCCAACAACCACACAGGTGAAAAGTATATATAATGTCAGGGCTGGTAGGTCACTGACACCCCCATAGCTAGAAAGAAACGTCGTGCTCTCCCAGCGGTCCGTCTCCAGTTTTTGACTCATACCGAGGTGTGAGGCTCGCGAATTCACGTCATACATAAAGCTACGTCTCACAGACCATGCTTTGATCATCAACCACAAGACTTTGCTTTGCAACAGAAGCCTTGATCATATGCCACTTAGGCGTGCCACACAGGCAATCCACTCCATGCGACTAATTTCTATCAATACATAACCTCTGAGCTCGTACGTCTCAGAGAAGGGCGTTAAGCAAGAGAATAAATTCTCCACCGCCAAACAGATATATATTTAATAGAGATCAATCAGCACAGAACAAAATCCAATGTCAGACACACTGTCCATTTACAAGTCTGTTTGGGTCTGAACGAAACCGGAGGCACCAATTTCTCGCATATCCGTACAATCAACAGTATGTTTGGATGGGTACTACTTCAGTTCCTTCATGGTAGCTGCTCCAATCACGAGCATCAGTAGCGCCCCTCCATCCAATGTGAAGATCGTCGATCTTCAACCGTCTTCGACTCTTCGACTTCTCAACGTCGATCGATTATTTGAAATGAGATGAACTCGGCCTTTTCAAATAACCCACGTCTATTTAGATTTTCAAATCAATTATTCACATGGTTGGACTATTCAACATTCACATATCAGTTCTTTAGTTATAATTTTCATGTCAAATACATTCAACCATCACATATCAAGCAAACACAACGAAATTGGTATATTTCCACTCTATATCGTCTATAGTATTTTATAACGATATATCGCCATTTTTGTTTATTTTAAAACGGCCATATTTAATTAAACGACATTTCAGGTCGTGTCGATGCACTGGCGCTGCTTTTCACTAAATTTTTTACACATATATGAAAATCTAACCGTTGGATCTTCACAAATTCTACATCATTAGAAAGATCATTTCAAAACGAATCCAACGGTTTCAGTTTTGGGAAAATCCGACGGTCGGATCTTCCACACTAGCCATTTAAAGTTACGATTTCAATTTATGAACTGCAGCGTCGTTATTCGATTTAATTTAATTATATTTATATTTATATATAAATATAATTGTTTCTGGCGCTATTTTCTTCAGATTTGAATTAAACATTCCAGACAATCCAACCGTCGGATCTTCACAAAGTTGGTGCCGTTGGAAAGATATTTCCAAGGCGAACCTAACGGTTGCGGTTTCGGGAAAATCCAATGGTCGGATTTCCCACACTAGTCGTTTGAAATCACGGTTTCAAAACACGAACTGCACGGCCACATTTCGTTTTAATTTTATTCATATTTATATATTTATATAAATATAGCTCATTCAAAAATTCCTATATCGTTTTCACTTCAATTATTTCACTAATGCCTTTAATTTTTGGAAAATTTCGCCATAACCTCCTTTGTACGGGAGGGGCTGGGAAAATTCCCAAATAGCCACACGGGCGTCTCATGTGAAAAAGAAAAAGAAAAAGCCAAGCGGCTAGCCAACAGGCTCATAAAATCATCACCCAAACAAAACAGTAAATGTGTACCTATTTGTCGGGCACAAAATTTTATTCCTCTTCTCTAGCCCCTTTGTTACAACTTGTTCAATAAATATGCATGTATATATATACAATTTATATCACTTATCATTTTCCATTCAACTTCATATTTGATTTTTTGCTCAAAAAAAAAACTTCATATTTGATTTACTTGGGTTTAAAAACACCATTCATTCTAATGTTGCATGCATAGGCTAAAATCATATCATTAGCTAATTAATGTATATTTCAACTCATGCATATTTTATTTGAACAAGTGGCTATTTCTAACACTTCACATTTCAAAGATGATAATTTCGGCGAACTAAAATAGATTTCAACACATGACTATTTTATTTAGTTCCTATGCATGTTAAAAATAATATTTCTTCACCAATATTTATTTCAACGTCCGCATATCTTTGGCATATCACATATATGATAAAAATGATATTTTTATCACTTAAAATATTTATTTGACAAATGGATGTTTTCAACACTTCATAGTTTCAATAAAAATGTAATTTTTATTGTTCGATCTTTTTATTCAACACGTGAACTTTTCCACTACACACACTTCTCAACACATGAGCATTTCCACACATGGATATTTTATTTATGTTGTTCATATTAGAAAGATGGAATTTTTATTGTTGAAACTATTTATATATAAGGCAAATATTTTACATACTTCATATATATTATAAAAATGTGATTTTTATTGTTTAGACACTCTATTCATTCACAAATGAATTTAATTTTCACACATCAATTTTCAACACATGAACATTTCCACACATGGATATAGTTTCAACACATGACTATAATTTCAACGCATGAAGATAATTTCAACATATGAAAATAATTCTAACACATAAAGATTATTCAAAATTTCGGCAGCATAACGGCAGGGTAGTTAAAACCGGCACCGTCCCTAGTACGGCTCCTCGCTCTACCTTAAAACCTCGCGGTTTTTGACAATGGTGATTCATGCATCTAATTCGCACGTAGGCGGCATGTTTTATTTTTATTTCCACAAATATTTCCAATTCATTTCAATCACCAATGGGTATTTTTCAACCACAACCAAACAATATCAACCACAAACAATTATTCAACCATTCGTATTTTTCATCCAATATTTCACACCAATTCACAACAATAAATATCGTCCATGGTTTGTGGACGAGGGGAGTATATATATATATATTATTGCTATATTTCACTTGCATTTCAACACATATATCAATTATTCTATGCATGCATAATTCATACTTCGCTCATATATCTTACACCACGCATGTACATGAGGTATACAAAACGTGTGTAATTTATATTTCACTAATATAATTTATACACGACATTTTCCATTCAAATTCTTATAATTTAGATTTCTCACATTGGTTTGCGGAGTGCTAAAAATCGTAGATGACTCAGAAAAATCCGCGGCTTCTTCTATGTGGTAGAGAGCTTCCTTGCGGTCCCGATGTTTCCTGTTTCATCGAATTTCGTCAACACACCAAAAAGATATAATTTTTCAAAGTGCAGACATCGAAAAGGACTCAACTTTCATGATGGTTCGAAACTAGGTTTGAGGTTTTCGCAAAATCCGTTGACCTAGACGACGATCAGGGAGTTGGACATCGATGAGGGGAGTGAGGCGCGTCTAGTGGTGGTGGTCGCGGCCAGTCCAGTCGTCGGAGCAAGGCGTGGTGGCGGTTTGAAGCGTCGAACTTTGGAGAGGTGGTTCTCGGTGGTAGCGCGATGGTTGGTGGCGAAACGGGTATGGATTTATAGAGGAGGGAGAGATGAACGGAAAGTTCAACTTGAGGGGGCGCTGTTAATGGCTGAGGCGGTCGGAAATCGCCAGGGAAGGGGGGGAGCGTATTCGTCGTCGATGTCGAAGGGGGGGCGGGGTTTTTCTGTGATTTTTTATTTATTTTAATGAATGGAGAATTTTGATTGGCCCGTGGGTTTTATTAAATTTTAAATAGTGTTTTCTCCAACGAACTCCTTTTCAAACCCAACGATTGTCGCCCCTAGCTAAATACCCCCATCCCAGACACAATGGGATATGTTTCGTTGGCTAGTTCGACTGTTACAGTCAGTTATTTTTCAAATTAAAGTATAAAACATTTAATTTTTAACTTTGAACTTACATTTCAATTTGCCAGGGCCACAAACTGATTCGAAAAATTCCAGAAAAATAAATCTAGCTATGTCTTGACGCTATGGTCCCAACAAAACTAGTTTCGTCGAATTTTGAGATCTTTTGAAAAATGGCCATTTTCTGGTCGATCCAATTTAATAGAAATTGACCAAACACATTTTCTTTTGCCATGCTCACATACTTGCTTCAAAAATTATGAAATTTGAAACCTAGCAATAGTTTGAAATCCCGGACCCAACAAAAGTGGTTTCGTTGAATTCCGAGGTCGTTTGCAAAATATCAATTTTCCAGGGCTATGTATTCTATATAGCGACCATTCTGAAAATTCATTCGGCCATAACTTTTGATTCCCGTTATGAAATTTCAATTTTTCAGATTCGTTAGAAAGGTATTGATAAACAGATTTAAATATTTTTGGTCTCGCTAAAATCCGTTATATTCTCCACCCTGCATAGTCAGTCAAAGTTTGAATTCAAATTTTCAAACTGACTCACTATTTCTAATTCACTATTATATTGAAATATTCTATTTCAATTGTTCAAATTCCTTTAAAATCACCAATTTAAAATTTTTAAATTGGCTCGTATTTTCCGGGTTATTACAAAGAAATACTGGCATGTGGAAAGGGGATTTTCAAAGTATATTTTGAAAATAATTTAGTTATATAAAATCAATGGATTTTATATTGAAAAGGAAAAAGGGATTTTATAAAAGAAAACATTCATAAAATCGAAAGAGTTTTGAAAAGGAAATATTTATTGAAAATAAATATGATAAAAATGAAAAAGGAATTATTTATAAAAGCAAAAGTATTTTATAAAGAGAAATATTTATTGGGAAAATAAATAGAAGTATAAAGAGATTTATTTATTTGGGAAAATAAATAAGAGTTATAAAGGAAATATATTTGTAAAACAAATATAGAGGAAATTATCTGTAAACAAATAAAAAGGGAATGTATTTGTAAAAAAAATACAAAGGAAGATATTTGCAAAACAAATAGAAAGAGAAATATTTGTAAAACATTTACAAATAGAATTTAAAAGGGGATATTTATGAGACACTTACAAATAGATTCAATGGAAATATTTATTTATAGGAAATAAATAGAATGTTATAAATGAGATATTTATTTGTTAAATAAATAGGAAAGATAAATGAGATATTTATTTATTAAATAAATAGGAAAGATAAAAGAAATATATATTTGTCAAATAAATAGAATTAAAAAGGGAACAGTTATTTGTTAAGTAAACAAATAGAAAAGGAATAATTGAAAGGAGATAATCCAAAGGAATAATTCAAAGGAATAGAATCAAAGGAGTTAATCGATGTTAGTTAAATCGAAAGAAGTTAATCGATGTTAGTTAAATTGAAAGGAGTTAATCGATGTTAGTTTAATCGAAAGCAGTTAATCGATGTTAGTTTAATCGAAAGCAGTTAATCGATGTTAGTTTAATCGAAAGGAGTTATCGAAGTTAGTTAAATCGAAAGGAGTTAATCGAATATAGTATATTTGAATAGAGATAAAGGAGTTAATCAATATAGTTTATTTGAATATAGTTAAAAGAGTTAATCGAATATAGTTTATTTGAATAGAGTTGAAGGAGTTATCGAATATCGTTTAGTCGAAAGGAGTTAAGTGAAAAGATTTAATCCAGTAAGAGTTATTAGGTTGGAGTTATTCAAATAAGAGTTATAGATTAGAATTAACCGAATAGGAGTAAATAAATTAGTTATCGTTATATTATTAGAGTTAGGAAATAAAAGTCATATTAAAGATAATATAATTAGGATGCAGGGGATTATAACACCATTGTTATAATCATGTAAAACTTGTAAAAGAAGGGGGTTCATAAATAGAATCCGAGGGTTCGTAAGGAAGTGTAAAAGGGAAAAGATGAACTTACCCTATTTCGAGATTTGAAATGTTGTTCAGTTAAGGTCTGAGAGGTAGTTATACCCCAACTTGATTGACTTCGTTTTAAATTTAGAAATGGTTAAGGTTCAAGAGTGAAAGTGGTTAAGTGAATTTAGTAAATAAGTAAAGTGGTTTGAGTTATCGTCGCAATGTTGATTTAAACATCTGTTTAAATCCAAGTAAAGGAGTTTTGGAAATGTTT